>CM031234.1:909224986-909892954 GCA_018340775.1 Taxus wallichiana var. yunnanensis | reverse complement strand
AGAAATTCGCAATGTTTGAAAAGACCCTAATGGATTGAATGGTTGTTTGTTGTTTTGGTGTATGCAGCAGCAGAGGCGGTGGTTGAGGATGAATGATAGTGTGCCGCCGTTGTCGCTAATCCGAGCGGATGTAACACCAAATGAATGGACATTGATAAATCGTTTGGGGTTAAGTGGAATCCGTTATTATTCACTTAATCGCACGTAACCATGGTATGTTACAAGCGTACTGATTGAGAGATGGAATCCCGAGACAAATACCTTCTATCCGCCAACAGTGAAATGACAAGAATATTGGAAGATGTGTTTCAGATATTTGAGACTCCCTATTACAGAGAACCAAGATATCGTGCACTACCTAAGCGCGGCACGGGAGCGATAATGAAGTGTTTGGTCCATATGCACGGGACTTAACACAATGAGGTTTGTCATTCACATATGGGGTAATGTATGCAGCACACCCTGAGGAGACAAGGTTAGCAGTGATTTTAATGATAGCGGTAGGGTATTATGCGTTACCGAGGGCATAAGGGGGAAGATTTCCAAAGGCATTGATGGGTGTTATTTGGGAGATGATAGAAAGGAACGTGACTTTTGCATGGGCACTGCATATTTGGCTGAGCTATACAGGGTTTATGGGCTCAGTAGGCGAAATCACAGGACAACGTTGGATTGCTCATACTTATTACACTGTTGGGCCTATGAGCACATTGTTTGTGTGCGACCAATAGGCCGATCCATCCAGGCAGGAGAGACCGGAGTACAGAGGTTGGGATTCCGACGATGGGTCCGCATGTAACAAGAGGCAAGATCTCAAAGCCGTGCCGGGTGACATTGAGTATTACAGCAGTGTATGGGAGAGGTCGACGGTCATGGATATCTCATTGAGGCCCTACGGGAACTATATGGTAACCGAGAACATAGCCGAGGAGTTGAGAGGTGTAGAGCGATTGAGGTGGATCGGGCACAAAGCCAGTGAATATGAGAGGATTCCTATAGATCGCGTGCGACAATTTGGATTTGTGCAGGACATACCACAGGCTTATAGACCATATATGAGGATCGATGCCGAGGCAGCATTCTCACCACCCCGGCCAACACCTCCAGAAGGGCCCGAGGAGATAGCTGCCGATCGCAGTGTAATGGATGCAGGAATGACAGAGGCCTATAGATTATGGTGGGTAGCAGAACTGCGAGGTGTACGTGAGCGCCCTGACATAGCGGTGATTACAGCAGAGAGGGATCGTCTGCAGCGTTTGGTTCAGCAGCTCCAAACGCAGGTGAATGAGACAAGAGGATTGTTAGTGGTTGCGGAGTCACGGGCGGCGAGACTAGAGGCTGGAGTTCTCCATGCGAGAGGGCGTATTCATATGTTACAGGAGAGATTGGCAGATCAGTGGGCGGTACCAATAGCCGCGGTACCTTTGAGGACAGAGAGGCCTGGCGAGAGGGGTCGACGATCACGATCATCACCTAGGTCGGGATGAGGCGTGAGGGTCTAAATAAATGTTAGCAAGGTATGAGGATAAATAAGAGTACCGACCTGCGTGTCGATGATATAGAAGATGTATTTGTTTAACATCTAAATAAAACGAGATATGTATGTTGATTTGCGTTATAATAATAAGAATGTTGTCGTTTTGACTTTCGGTGTTTTGAAAAAGGATCAAAGAGGAATGTGATTAAATAGAAATACACCAAAATATTTATATTTACCACACATGATAGGTTATGGTAGGGGATGGTCGAGCTAACCTTGGGAGACCCCATGTCTCCGAAGTGCTGCCTACATAGCCCATTGCACAAAGCAAGGAAGGGCCTCGATCGATGTAGTTCTCCTTAGGATCGTGTGGAGGGGTGAATTTAGGCAATTTGGTATGGTTTAGGCAATTTGTCGTTTGGTAAAAAAATTTGATGTTGGTAGGGTAATGTTGTTGGTGCTGGTAGGATAATGTTGTTGGTGTAGGTATAGGTAAAGCAAAGGTTAGCATACCCAAGTAGTAGGGAATAGTGTCCTGATTAAGATCAACACACAATTCTAGATGCGAGGCAAAGCGGAAAGAGTGCTCCGTAGGTGAAAAGAGCTAAACAAACCACACAACGTAGAACGAGCCTGAAGCCCTAAGTGCCGTGTATAGACGAGAAGTCCATAGTTGAAAAGAGTTGTATGATCACAATATATCAGGTGTACGTTACGTCCCTTGAGTTGAACAAATGGTGAGGTGATGTGGATGATATAGCTGAGGTACAAAGAACTTGTTACAACGAAAGAGAACCTACCCTAAATAGACAAGTCCATGACCCAAAAAGTTTTTTTCAGATGAGGCTTTTATTTTATTGAATGTAGACCGATCGATGCGGGAAGTCTACAAGGGATATTGATTGTTTTATTCTTGAGGTCTTCACGAAGTTTCGATCAATGCGAGAAGCTTCGATAAAGGTCGATCGTGTATAGCTGTCCTTCGGGGAGAGCAAATCATTTTATAGTAGCAGAGATGATTTTAGTGCATAGCTGTCCTTCAGGGGAGCAATCATTTATAGTAGCATTTATAGTAGTAGCTATTTATAAAAGAATAGTTTGGCATATAGTCTGTCCTTCGAGGGAGCAAATATATTTAATTTTAGATGACTAGATGTTCTTTTGGCGTGAAGCATCTAGTTTAGTAGGAAGTTTGACTCAAGAAAATCCCATAAGAATACGGCTTATTTTAATACTTTGAAGTCATGGACTAGACTAAAAAAGGGGAAGGCATTATCAAGGGGAGGTGCGAAGTGATTTCGATTTTATTTAGAGATATAGAAAACAAAGTGTATGTAGTGGTAAATGAGCTCAAGGGACGAGCAAGAGGTAGATAAGAAGTGATATAACACTAGATTCAACAAAGAGAATGGGCGAAGATGTAAGGCATTAGGGGTTCAGCTCAGTTTACCATTGCTTAAGCTAAACGATAAGTGCCCGATCCATAGGTGTGAGTGATTATATAAGGCCCAATCCAATGGGAGCAAATTTTCCACGTTTGCTCTTTTCTAGTTTGGTGACATGTTGATTCTCTTTGAGGACAAGATCACCAACCTTAAAGGTACGCTCATGAAGTCGCTTATCATAAGCACGCTTGATGCGTTTTTGATAGATTTGAAGGTGATCGAGAGCTGTAAGACGTCGTTCGTCAAGAAGCTCCATTGGGCTAACCGCTTGGCGGAAATCATCGTTGGTGAGAATATCCCAAGAGATATTCTAAGGGAGGGTATTTGTATTTCGAGAGGCAAAACAGCCTCGGTACCATATACCAAAGAAAAAGGTGTGGCATTAGTAGAGGTACGAATGCTAGTACGATAAGCCCAAAGGGCAAAGGGGATGTGATCGTGCCAATTTCTTCCAGATTCATTGACAACTTTCATGAGGATTTTGGTTAGAGTTTTATTAGAAGATTCAGCCTGACCATTGGCCTGCGGATAGTAAGGCGATGAGAAACTAAGTTTGATACCAAAGTTGTCACAAAGGTTTTGTAACAACTTGTTTTTGAAAGATTTACCATTATCTGTTATTAGGCGATGAGGAATACCAAAACGACAGATAATGTGATGGTTAATGAATTCGACAATTTTTTCTTTTTTGATTGAAATGAGTGGGATGGCCTCCACCCATTTTGTGTAATATTCGGTCGCTGTGATTATCCAACGGTGACGTTGTGAAGAGGTCGGGTGAATCTCACCAATAAGGTCTAAACCCCATTGTGAGAAAGGCCAAAGATCACGAGCGACTTGTAGCGGGTGGCTAGGAGTATGTTGAAGATTGGCATGTTGTTGACACATGACACAACGCTTAACATATTCGTAGCAGTCGTTATTGAGAGTAGGCCAATAATAACCTAGGCGAAGGATTCGTTTAGCCACGGCAAGGCCACTAAAATGTCCACCACAAATCCCATCGTGTACTTGTTGGATGGTATAGGTGACCTCTGCGCCGGTTAGACAGCGAAGGAGGATGCCATCAAAGCCACGTTTATAGAGGAGTCCTCCCATGACAACATAACGAAACACTTTTAAGAAAAGCACGTTTTCCGTTACTAGTAAGGTCAGGTGGGAGAACCGAGATTGTAAGGTAGTCGTGAAATTGGTGGTACCTGTATCCCGCGAATTAGTAGACACGTGATTTATCATGCAAACTACCGGGTTGAATAGATGGTGCAAAAGTCACTGGACCACAACGAATAATTCAGAGTCACAGTGCGGCGGGAATCATGCGAGGCTAAGCAAGCCATAGTATCTGCAAATTTGTTAGTGGAGCGGGGAATGGTTTGGATAGAATAGTGAGTAAATAAGGTTAGAAGTGATTCCACGTGGTGTTTGTACTTCTGAAGTTCCTCGTTTTTACATTGGTAGATGCCCATAACTTGATTGACTACCAATTGAGAGTCACCAAAGATATTGATAGATTTAATGCCTAAGTGTATCGCAACTGAGACCTAACAAGGGCCTCGTATTCCGCTGTATTATTAGTGCAGGGGAAATCAAGCCGGAATGAAAGAGGCATAGGTTCAGCGTCAAGAGGGATGAGAACAACGCCGGCTCCTCCGCCGCGCTGGCACTTAGATCCATCGAAGAAGAGGGTCATTTGATACGACTCTTCTCCGAGCGAAAGAGTGGCGATGAGTTCGTCTGGGAAGGTAAAATTGGTAAATTGTTCCCTGTGCAGAGGGGCCTCCGCAAGTTGGTCTCGCAAGAGTTTGTCCTTTGATTGATTTCGTTGTATAAACTCAAGGTCAAGGTCGGCGAGGAGCATGAGCCATCGAGCGATGCGTTGGTTTAGGTGTGGTTTGGCATACATATATAATGAATGGGGTCCGTGTTGGTGATGACGAAAGTTTTGTGATTCAGAGGTAATGTCGGAGTTTGGTGGCGACGAATGATGATAGGCTGTGCACAATTTTTCTACATGTGTATACCTAGTCTCGTAATCCACGAGGGTACGACTTATATAATAAACGGCCCGCTTCTCGGCGTGCCGAGTCTCGATGTGCGAGCATAGCTCCTATAAAGATGGTCATGGCGGAAAGATAAAGGTAGAAAGGGCGGTCGTCCCGGGGTGGGATAAGCACGGTGGTCTGCAAGAGATACGTTTTGAGAGCTTCAAGGCTTGGTGACACTCCTCACCCATGAAAGGCAACGCCCTTTTTAGAAGGTGATGAAAAGGGTGACATCGATCCGAGAGTTGGGAGATGAAACGCCGGATGGATTGAAGTTTACCCTGCAAACTACGCAATTGTTTGAGGTTTTTGGGTGGGGGCATTTCTAGGATAGCTTTTACTTTAGATGGATCGACCTCAATGCCACGCAAAGAGACGATAAAGCCAAGAAGTTTTCCCGAAAGAACACCAAAGACACATTTCTTCGGTCAAGGTGGATAGAATATTGTAACAAAGCATCAAAAATAATGGTTAAAACATCGAGATGTTCACTACGATGTTTAGACTTGCCGAGAAGATCGTCGACATAGTCTTCAAGGATAGTGTGCATAATGTCATGAAAATGTAGGTCATAGCCCGCCGATAGGTAAAGACCAAAGATTCTTAAGGCCAAATGGCATGACACGATAAATGTAAGGTTCCCAAGGAGTTATGAAGGCAGCTTTGTGTTGATCGGCAGGGCAACCAAAATTTGGTCAGATCCTCGAAAAGCCATCCATGAGAGAAAGCATTTCATGGCTCGCAGTGAGATCAACAAGTTGATCAATACTGGGAGGGGGAAGTCATCCCGGGGGCAAGCAAGGTTAAGATCCCTAAACTGCGGCATATCCGAAGTCCCCCCGCCGCTTTAGTGATGTGTACGATGTTAGAAATCCATTGAGGATAGTCAATAGGCAAGATGAAGGAAACAAAGGAGTCGTTGAGCTCCTTCGACCAAGAGAGCAATGCGTGGATGCATTTTTCTCAATTTCGTTTGACTCGGTTTGGAATCGGGGTTTAGGTGATGTTATGGACGGCAATGGTAGGATCAATTCCCGGCATGTCGCCGTAAGACCATGCGAAAGCTTGGTCATGAGCACGGAGAAAGGTAGAAAAGGCGGCTTGTTCTCGATGTGTTAAGGGATTGTCCAATCTTCACTATGTGAGGATCTTCCTCCGTGTGGATGTTGATTTCTATAGTAGATCTGCTCAAAGATAGTTTGGGTTTCAGATGGTAAGGCGCGTTGAATATAAGAATCATCCGCGCCTGTAAGTGAGGATGGAGTCGTCATCCCGGCATTCAACAACATTAATCAAAGGCGAATCCTCTTCGATCATGTCCGGATACGTAAGGGGAAGAGAAGATGGGTCCTCATTATCGCGCTGATAAGTGAGAGGACCTATGAAGATAGCATTTATGAAAAAAAAAAAAAAGTTAGGAGGGATAGATTCAGTGGTCCATCGATTCTCGTGGGAGATGATGGCAAAGTGGGTGATGATGGTTCTAAGAGGGGCGACGCCTTCCTCTTCCAGATACAAACTGACAGAGGTGTCTCCCAGTGTAGGTGTTTCGGAAAACCGAGACCACTTCGATCATTATGTTTGCGTGTGGTCACGGGAATGAGTGTATGTCGGCCTTGTTCGTAAAGGCCAAAACCAAAGCCTTCCACGCACAAATGAGTCAAGAAGGTGAGGGTAAACGACGATTTGTCAAGTATTGAAAATCGGATCGAAGGGAACCACACCAAGAGGAGGTTCAGGGTAATGGAGGATGCGCCAACACCCCCATACGTTAGGTTAGTGCGGCAATGGGGTGGTCCGTAAGAGATTACCTCCCCACGCGACGGCCGTAGGTGGGATGCGCATGTAATTGTCCGTACTCCCGCGGGTAGGGAAAGAACTAACGTTATATAGCGGTACTCCCCAGCGTGAGGCGATGAAAACATCTACTAAGGGGCCTGAGGTTGGGATGTTAGTCATGGGAAGAGAAGTGGTTTGTGCGACGGTGGTTTCATCACCAAGGCGTAGGTGCAGCTTGAGGTGGATGGTTGAGGTACATTTCAAGAGGATGGTTGGGTTGAATGTATGGGTGTCTTAATTGGTATAAGCACATCGTTTGGGCGGTATAACATATATGCAAGTTTTCAAGGGGGAGGATCAGCTTTTACAGTGCAGGACTTCCCTCGTACTCAAATTTTATGCATCGATGTAATGTTGAGGGAACGCATCCCATGGCTCGGATCCAAGGACGACCCAAAGAATATATTATATCGAACTCTCCTTCAAGGACATAGAAGAGTTCGGGTAAAGTACGTGGGCCTACGCGAATGTTGAGGATCACGGTGCCTAAGGTAGAAGTAATAGCATCATCAATGATCGCAACATGATGGGGTTGGCACACATGCAACTAGAAGGGATGTTCATTTGTTGGAAGGCTTTTCAAGAGATGATGTTTAGGCTAGCGCCCCGCCAATCATAACCCGACGTACTCGAATGTCTCTGACGTAAGCGGAAATGAAAAGGGCAGTGGTCGTGGTCTTCTCGCACCAAAGTCGATAATTTCATCCGAGAAACTAACTCGCAGCGGCTTGTTGTTTTGAGACGAAGTGGTGGGGAGATGGATTGTTTGGTGAGAGAGGAAACGTGATCGGGTGTTAGAATGGAGGCCACGGGGTGGTTTCGTTGGGTAAAACCTCTATCCTCAAGGATCTCAACGAGAGCTTGTCGATGAGATTCAAGTCCGAATGAGATCATAGTGTCATTTTTACGGGCGATGATGAAGCCGTTTGATCATGGTTCGGTGGGCAACTCCATTAGAGACGGGATAGGCGGGTCCGCGAATAACCACTTTAGGTGGTGGTGTAATCTGGATGGTCAAGGAGAAAGAGATGCCGCAGTGTGTTTTTTCGCTTTCCCATTGTTTTTTCGTCCTCGAGCAAGCGACACTAATCATATTAATCTCGTAGATCCGAGATGAGGAAGATGGTTGGGATAATTCATGGTCTTCAAGAGGTGGGGTTGTAATAATGATAGATCTTGGTGAGGCGGGGATAGATGATAGTAGAGGGAATCGACGCTAGAGGTCTTTCCCTTCGTAAGTTGTCTTTCTTAATCTTTCTATCCGGGAGAGGTGACTCGACGAAGGATGGTTTTTAGAGCTTTGCATCCCTCCACATCATGTCCCGTGTGCGGTGATAAGCGCAGATTTTAGACTCATCGTAACCCATAGGTCGGGGTTTAGACGGGTCATAAGGTCTAAGTGGAGGTAGGGAAATGGTCGCATTCTCCACCAACATAGCAAGGATTTTGGCGTAAGATCCTTTGAGGGGGTCAAAATCGGATGAAGGTATTGGTTGTGCGGGTTTTGGTAATGTTTGGGCGTGGTTGGTTCAGCACAGTGGTGGTTTAGCCGAGGGGTGCCGACACATGTTTTTCACTAAACGTGGTTTCTGGACACGTGGTTACGCTCACCTGGTTAGATGATGAGGTTACGATAGCGTGGCAAAGCGGGAAACAACCACGGAGAAAGGGGAGTGACAGAAAATAAATCCTTTGATGATGGGATTGGTTTAGGTTGATAGGTGGACCGGATACGCTGGGTAACGATGTTGTGATACCTTTGATCTCTCGTCAGATAGGTGTAGAAGGCGAGGTCGCTTTTGCAGAAAACAAAGGAGGTATGATATATTGGTGTAATGTGGAGGGATGAGGTCCCAATATGGAAGGTGGGTGTGACGATGAGGGTTTTAATTGTGATAGAGGCCCGGATTGCGTCTCGCTCTCCTAGGTGGCGGAACGGATTTATTTTTGGATAGATCGAGTCGCTTAAAGCGGGTGTGTTAGACTCGGGCATTGGTGAGGTCCCAAGCGTAGGGGAAGATCTGGTTAAGTTGATAGAAGTGGACGGGGCATTTGGTAGAGGTGAGGGGGGTGAAGGCGAGAACAGGGGCATTTTAAGCTTCTGTAAGCACTTCGGGTAGATGGTGGAGACATCAGATGGTCATTTGCATTTGAGTAGAAAAAGGGGTACTCAAACGTTCCCATAGGGCCTGTCTATCTTCCGTGGAATGACAGCCTGTGTGATTTGTAATTTTGGTACGGAAGAAAGGTGGGTTGTAATTCCACCCATCGTGGGAGTGATACAGGGGTAGATGAGGCATCGTATCAATAGATGTTAAGAGGTCGATCGGTCGTTGAAAAGATTTAGGTGATGAGGGACTAATAGGCGTAAGGGCATGTTCGAGAGGGTCTGTCACGGCTAAAGAATTTAGTGATGTAGTGCAAGAGATTTCTCGCCTAAGGATGTCAAAGGGAGTGGCGACCTTCCTCTTGTGCGGCAAGAGTGGTAGAAGGAGACGTCCTGGGAAATGGATAGATTAGACAACATCCGCCGCAATCTCAGAGGGATGTGGTGTAAGAAGACTCATTGATGGGAAGGGAAGCCTGGGCAGTTAACTCTTCTATGGGTAAAGGAACGATTTCGCTTTGGCTTGATGGTGGTAAAGGAGGTTCGGGCTCCTGTGTTAGTGAAGAGGCTTGATTCAAAATTTTCTCGATAGAGGCTTTTGGCTGGGTATCGAATACTGCATGGATCTCATGAACACTCTCCTCGGCTAAGATATCCTGGTTGACGTTACTGTTGGACGAGTGATTCGGGAATGGCTTGTTGAAAATTTTCAAATTTCGGTTAGCAGGGGCGTTAGGATTATCGAGGGCTATATCCCCCGCATCAACCATTTCCTGCACTATGTTTTTCAACATCTTGCAGTTTTCATGACTGTGTCCCTTCACGCGGTGGAAGTTACAAAAGTCATTTTTTTGTACTCAGAAGGTATGGCGCGAGTGGAATCAAACCCAGAATGAGGTTTAACAGGAGGTAAGGTAATGGCTCCTGCTTTTAGCAATTTTTCCAAGATGACACCATAGGTTTCTCCCAAGGGAGTGTAGTTGATGGGTTCGGCTTTGTATTTATAGGTGGTTTTTGGTGGAGTATTGGACGGTGGTTGGGATTTGACCATCACCGCGTGGACAGCTCCTTTTGATTTAGAAGAGGTGGACGCGTGAGGAGTGGTGGTATTTGGTTTATTGGTAGAATCAGGAGTTCGGAAAGTGGAGTTCTTGTTGCGCAACCGCAATTTCTCTTCCTCTAAGGCTCGAATTTCTAATTTTCGAGCCATAGTAAAGGCCTCGTCGAATGTACGGAAAGTTTGGATTTGGAGGGTAGGGGAGATGTGCTTAGCGCAGGCCCGCGTAAAGAGTTCGATAAGTTCGGCTCTGAGGCAAGGCATACGTAAGTTGGTTGATAAGGCCCCGCCATCGTCCAACGAAATCTGCGATAGATTCGTCCTCAAATTGTCGGATGGCATAAAGGTCGGTGATAGATACTTTCTTAGCAATGTTAATGGAGAAATGATCCAAGAAAGATTGGGCTAGTTGGTTAAAAGAGAAGATCGAGTGCTGGGTTAAAGCACTGTACCACCTGCAGGGTGGGTCCTGATAAGGACATAGGGAAGGTGCGGAGTAACAAGGCCATTATGGGCAATCAAATAACAAGCATGTCTAAATGATCGCAAGTGTTGTTGAGGATCCTCTTTACTATTAAAACGAGTAAATTTTAAGCAACTCCCATGAGGAGGATATGAATGAAGGGGGACAAGGGTGAATGGGCTCCCGACAAACTTGTTCGTATGTCAAGGCGCTACGACTTCCCAAACCGAAGCCTCCAAATTTTGCATTTTGTCCATCATTTGTTTGATGAAATCAGTGGTTGGATGAGATGATGGTGCACGTAATAGGGATGTCCCATATAAGGTGTTGAGGTTAATGGATACGTGTATGGGAATGAAAAGGTAGGCGGAGCTTGAGAAGGAAAGCTCGTGGTGGATAGGTGGCAGAGAGCAAGTCATGAATGGAGCAACCGCAAAAGAGATGAGGTAGGGGCGCTTGGTGGTAACGAAACGTGGGGTCCAAGATTAACAAAAGGAAAGCTAATCGGGTCGATGAACCTCTCGCACTGCCGGATTGGGAGACGGGGCTAGAGATGCAGGAAGCAAGGCGGTATTATCAGGAGGAGTGGGAGCTAAATGAGCAGCTATACTGATAGGCATACCTACAAGGAGCTGACCATCAGGTGTACGGTCAGGGGTATGAGACAAATAGTATTCAGACAAAGCACTGGAATTAGCATCCGTAAACTTGGCAAAGTCCTTATCTCCCACAGAATTTTTGGAACCTCACCGGTATCGTAGGATTCCCCATGAAGGTGAAGGGGGTGATTCAGCAAAGAAACAGAGCAAGCGTGTGAAACCATGGCGCGGCTTGTTTTCGAGTGATAACAACCATGGACAAAGCAGTTCACAGAAAGTTTCAATCTATCAAGAACAAAAACAACCCTCAAAATGATGAATTTGGCAAGTTGTCGGGTTTGTCGTAATCGATGGAGACAAGAATCGATATCGGTTTACTAAACCGCCGGTCATAGGGGAAACGACGCCGGTCCCTTAACCGATGCGTGTCAAAAATCTAGGATAAGAAGATACAAAGGGCTGCTAATTTGATTTTTAGCAACGTTGAGTATATTTATCAACTTATTGATCACAAAAGACAGAGTATGACAGAGAAAACAGTAACAAAAAACAAGCAAGATGCACACGCAAATCCAGAGATTAACCTTAGGTTAATTTTAATTATTGTGGGCTTATGCCTTTAGACGTAGAATGATGTCGTAATCCTAAACAAGAGACTTAGGGAAATGTCAAGTTGTTTTGGCTTATAAGGTTACTCAATCAAGTGAGGAATACCGCGGAAAAAGGGGGATGTTTGAGTCTGTTGTGTTAATTGTGAAGTGATTCGGTATGTGTTGTGCAAAGTTGAATGTAAGATTAATTTCCTGTCAATACCGTGGATATCACCCCCACGTGTACGACCTGTGTTACTTAATCTATGTTCACTAGAATTGAAAAACAACAGCAGGAATGCAATGCATGTGTTTTAAAACCCAAATCGAAAGTGATATTCGATGAAGCAAAAGAGATGACTTTTACTAATGCAAGATGCAAAAACAAAGCAAGTTCTTTTACCAGAATAATAAAATACCTTGTGAATATCTCTAGAAGAAGAAAACAGCAAGTATGCTCCCTATATGAAAGCAAGCAAGAAATAAAGATAAACCCAAAATGGGTCCCACCGGGCGTGCCAAAATGTTTCACTCGGAAATGCTTCGTTCCTTTTAGAAACAGATAAGGTTAGGGTTAGGAGGAATACCTGTAGAATGTCGAGATGATGTGTGCATCGTAGAGAAAGATCAGTGTTGATCATGGAGAACTCCTTTTGTCCGGGAAGGACTACTCCGCAAATAAGAACACAAGACCACAAGATTTGATTAAACAATAAATGAGGAAATCGCCTTGGGCCCTGTGAAATGTAAAACTTCCTTTCAAGGTGGTCCGGCTTCTCGCTAACGTGAATTAACACAAAAGACTCAGAAATATCAATTAAATTGCTTGGCTGAACGGGTAGGGAAAGGCTGTTTTTCCTGGTTTTTGATCAAAGGAACCGATGCCGGTTACCTATAACCGATGCCGGTTACTGATAACCGATACCGGTGGGTTTTAGGATCTTCTGGGCTGGTTGTGGTGTTTGTAATGGCTGGTTTTTGGATAGTATTAGGAAATGGGATGGTTAGAAGCAAAAGAATGACAGTTAGAGGCAATGGTACGTTGGATAATGGATTCAGAAACGGATTTGGGAGGACTGTAATTCCAAAAGCATAAGAAATGTTATAATGGAGGACATGCAAGATGTAACTTACTGGTTTTTACGAAGGTGCAAGTTGATCTCCTTTGCTGTAAACACGTCTAGTATTTTCACTGCTCTCGCTTGGTCAAGTGAAGATCTCGACTCGCTCCTCGCCGCAATGCTCTCGCTGATCCGTAAATCCTTCGACCGATCTCCAAAATGAAATTCGATCCGTTGTTTTGGTTTGGGGAGCCCATTTACAGTGGAACCGATGGCGGTTGCGTAACCGACGGGGTGGCCGAGTAGAACCGCATCGGTTAGGAAAAAGTAGGCTATTTTTAGTAAAATAGCCCACCTTCCCTGTTTTTCTCCCGAGGGATGGGCCATGGGCTTGGTCAAGTGGCTAGAAGGTCGGCTTTGGGTGCGAGTAAGGAGGCATTAGTTATGGATGTGAGTCTAGACCAAGTCATGGGTCCTAATTAGGTTAGTTTAGGTTAGGGCTAGGTCATGGTGAGGTGGCCAAGTGAGGTGGCGGGTATATGATGTGGATTTATCAATTATGAGGTAATTAATTTAAGGGGGTACATGATCTCAATGTTTCATTTCCATTTTTTCCTATTTTTTCAAATTTATATTCAATGAGGAGTGTTTCTTACATAAGTATCTTAAGGAAAAAGCATAGTAGACATATGTAAACACAAGGAAAAGTAGCATCATGATATTTGGGTTGTTGGTTTCCATGTAAAACCATACTTTGTTGTGGTTGTTGGTAAGCCACTTGAAAAAACATCCTTGTTGAGGTTGTTGGTTGTCCCAAAACCATCCTTGTTGGTTGGTGATTGTCCAGCAAAACAATCCTTGAATGTTGTTGGCTCTCCTAAAAAATCATCCAGATCATGAGCATGCACAGGCGGAAACCTGAAGAAAAAGTGTTATTGCTTTTATCCCATGTTTGTACTAAGGAGGGGAATGGTAGGAAATAATATACATGTCTAGTGCTCACATTTATATTGTATGGGTTTATATCATGTGTGTTAATGTATAAACTTACCTATTATTATATGTAATTATACGTGAGGATTGGGTGGTTGAACTAACCCTCGTATATAGCTATGTAGGTGAGAGATAAATAAGGGGGTTGTTTGGTATATGGTTGAGCTGTTTGAACAACTCATACAACTATTTGGAGAATCCTTAATAATACAAAAAAATTCGTTATAAATATTGTAACTTTTTTATTATCTTGAATATAAAATTTTATTATTTTTTCCGAGTAACTCTATCCAAATCATTTTACTTACATAGATAAACCATGTAATAACTTTGGTATAAACACAACATTGTGGATACAAAATCATGCACTTTAGGTAATTATCTAGCCTCAATCACATAATATTATTTGCATGATTCCTAAGTAAGAGAATTACTAATTAACCCATGTCTTTGGCTACCTTTCTTTCCTTCATGTCATCTTTCTTGGTCTTACACCTCTAATTTCTTAGTCTAATTTTTCAGTCTTTGGAATTTTTCATCCTAGACACCAACACCCATACCGGGATGCTAGCACTAGGTACCCTCTTCCAACTGGGAACCCTTGTCTCGCTTTTTACTTTGGTCATACTTTATGGTTCCTTTCTAGTTGTTTGAGCATATTTTATTTTTGTAGTCGACCTTTTTGGGGTTAATTATGAAATTCAAGTGATGGAATAATATAAATATAAATTTATGGGATCATAATAAGGGACCAAGAACTAAGCATCTACTATCTCCACCTAAGGTTTCATCCATCAAAGGCATATATAGCTTCATTTACATCCATCTAGCTCCATCACAAGGGACACAGGTTGGTTCATCTACATCACACTTCATAGGAGGGGAGTCTATTTTTTCCATGCATGCATTATTTATATTCTACATATATTTATTTTATCACTACTTCATGTGTGACGGCATAAGAGCATCCTAGGAAACAATTTTGTGCATGCACGCGCACACACACACACACACACACACAAACAAAAAAAAAAACACACACACACACATAGAACTACATTGGGTATGAGATGTAGCAAACAAATTAGTGATAATTCCATCATCTTGGAAATTAAGGATAGTATGAACCCTGCTATTGCATCTTTATTTTTATGGTTTGATGCTTTATTTGGGGTTTTATAGGTGATTCATTCATTCCAAATTTACAATGATATTTTACAGAGTTCAATGAAATACACATGACAAAAAGGTGAACAAGTGTGAACCTCTTGTGACACCTTAGAGGATGTTTTTTGAGCATCTACAGTAATTAAGGTGCCCACAGCACCCCTATCTTCATCCAGTGCCCAGTCCATTAAAATCTGCCGAGATCTACAAATTTCAAGGATTTTGTGTGATGTTCCTCCATTTTTGTTTAGTCGGTCTCCACTATGACATAGCCACGCTATCTCTTTGAATCATATAATCCTCTTCTAACCCTCTTTTCACATTAGGGTTTCATATTTTCATTGCTTATTTTCTTGGGTATCATTTCAATATTTTAGTATTCATTTATTTACTACAAACTTGCATTAGATTAGGCTATTAAAATTTACATTTTAGCATAATCATTTTAGTGAACTTGAAATTCGAGCACTCTTGGATCCTCTCTTCTTCTCCGCCTCATTATCTTAGGGTCTTTTCACCATGGAGGTCTCTCTCCATACCTTTTTACAAGATAATCTTGATTGTCAAAATAAACTCAAATATTTTTTGGCTAACACTTATATTCATCCTCACACCTCTCCCAAATATCTATATATATATATCATATGTTTCATACTGCTTTATCTATCAATGAAGATCATATCACATTTACATCTAATGAAATCGCTTCTCATTCTATCTTAAGTAATGATTCCCCCTTTATATTCAAGTTTGTATTAATAACATAGGGGTTAAGAGAGATTTAGTTGATAATGGATATGGGATTAACATCTGTAATCTCACATTCCTCACATAACTTGGCCTCTTTGAATCCTCCTTAACTTCATCATCCATTTGCATTTGTGGCTTTAATAATGTGCATAAATGATTCTTAGGTAAAATCATGCTTCCCATTACTCGGGTCATGCACTTTGTCTATCCCATTCCATGTCATGCCTAACAATCTTAACTATAATCTTCTCCTCGGATGACCTTGGATCCATGCCATGAATGTGGTCCCTTCAACCCTTCATGCACGTATTAAATTTTTATATCAAGGTGTGGTTTATGAAGCATTAATAAATCCCTCTCCATTTGTTTATTGCAATGTTATTGATCATTCACCTAAATTTCATACTTTGGCCACCTATCCTACTAACTTCGAACAATATGGCCCTAGATATTGGTACCTGCACCATTATGGTTACAATGGAAATGGATTAGGAAAACATGCAAAAGGAGTCAAAGAACCTCTTTCCATTTTGACACAATCCACTATGCTCATCCTCGGATATCACCATTGACCCATTTATTTTGTTCCTTCTACACATCCTCTTGAGTTTTACACCCCATCTCATAGAATTAACATCACAACAATAAATTTCAATTTGTTCTTACTACCACAACTTCCTTTGGTACACTAACTACTCCTAACATGTTGCCACATCCACCACCATGGCATGATTTTTCTTCCATGCCTGGATAGATCTCCATCTCTTACGCATTCATGGGGCATCACGCTTATTCTTCTCCCCCATCTACATCACCAATTGGCTATCATTTCCTACTATTACACTTTGTGCTTCATATTTCATATCTTTGAGTGATCTTACACACCTTGATACACTATTATATCATCATTACATGATGAATCACTCTTGTGCTTTGGTTCAAACTTGAATGTTGAGGGCATCCTATACACATGAACCTCACACACTGCACTGTAAACAATACACAACATGCATCTTCACACATCTTACATTTTTATACATACACATCATCTCACATTTTACATACTACATCTTGCATCTTATGACTTAAATTTATTATACATCTACATATCTTATTTCATCTATGTATCTTGCATTACATACTATACATCCTACATTACACATTACACATCATGTGATGATTTACACATTTTATACATCTACTTATACATGATATGCTCACTTCTCGATGACGCACTCTAGTCTCAAGGTCCATACTAGACTGTTAAGAGTATAAAACTCAAATGGACCTCATCACACTCACGCATTCAACCATTCAATATTTATAACATGTGAAATTCCTCCATTAGTGATACACGATATAGGATACATCAACACTTTTTCTAGCATCCTTTAGTGATATACACTTTAGGCTAAATCATCACTTATTTCATCATCTTATTGTGATATAGGATTTAGGCTTAATCATCACATATCATCACTACGCATTCATCATATCACACTATGCACAACAATATAGTTTTACCATTTCCTGATGACAAAGTCTCATTTACGGTTCATTCTTGACTACTGAGGGGGAAAAATAAATGAACCTCACTACATATAATTCCATTCACTCGAGGGGCATGTGGATCCTATCATTCACCCCGCATTCCATTCATTTCATCCACAACATACTACATATCTTTGTTGCATTTACTCTTGCTTGTATTTACTTGTGCATGTTCACTTTATTACACATGCTAGATAGATATCTTGTATGTATTTATCATACACACATGTGTGTTTACTTTTTTTCTAGTTGCGATCATAGATTATCTATTGGTCCATTACACAACATGGATGTTTGGCGCGCAAGAGCTGCATACCCCAGTCCCACAATGAATTTTGGGGCATCCACTTTCATACATTAGAATTTTTATTGTTTAATTTTGAAAGAACACTATTTTATCATATTATACATGCTTTGACATAATTTTTATCTTTATAACATGCGAACGGGTGCTTCATGTGTAGCATTTTTTATGCATGGTTATCCATTACATTTCTTGTACTTTCTTGTCAATGTTTTCCATTGTTTGTGGGATTTTCCTTTATCTTATGTGCACACTTGTAATTTTTGGCTTAGTCGGCCTTGATTGTCTTGAGACACCATGATTGATGTCCCATGTTTGCAAACCACTTTTTGTGGTCTACATTGTCTTCTTGGGCATTTATAATATCTTCCTACACATTATTTGCCTACTTTACACTTCATATTATACATGCATGATTGTTCGTACTTACACTTGTTTCCCAGCCACTTGTTTACATGTGCATTATTTTTAATCAAGCTCATCCCCTTCCCCATGTAGGGCATAGTTTTAGCGGTTGGTCATCTTTTTGGCCACATACTCCTACAAATGGCGTTGCATGTGCCCCTAAAGAGGGGGAATCATTTAGGTGATTCATTCACTCCATATAGCTATTTACACACAATATATAACACATCAAATTACGATACAACACAATTAAGGGCTTAGAATCAGACTTGGGTCCTTAGTATAGTGATTCCTTTCCTAGAGTTCCAATAACTGTGGGGAGTTACACAATGATTAATTTCAACACAGTCTATAGAACTCATACACAATGAATTTTACAGAGTACGTTTTCCTTAGCACATGCGTTAGTACACATCATTTACAGTGGTGTTTTATTCCAAGGAGTAGTTAAAGGTTAGCGTATAACACCAGACCTTCCTCTCTACACTACTTCTGTCGTGGCATCGAATCACCCAAAAATGAGACAAGATACAAAGATATACACAAATTTGGGAAGTAGTTAAATGTTGGAGGATGATACCAGATAGTTTATCACTACACTTCTCCCATTGCATTGGTGTGATATATCGAAAAAAATTGCGGGCATCGGCATCATGTACAAGATCCTTTCTACACTCTTTCCTCATCATGGATTAGGTGCACATATTCCTTTTTCACATTTTTAGCATTTTATTTTGCATACTTCCTTACATGATTTTTATACATATACATGCGTATTTGACTACTTGATCATTTTATATTTTTTTAGGTCCTTCCGTATGGCAAGAAAGCATTCAACATCAACAAAAAAATCAACATGATACTAATAATAGGTACATAACACACACATCGACATGTACACATGCACCTCCTCCCTAGGTTCATTTTCATCACCTTTTACACATTTCATATTTAGTCTCCATGCTCTATCTTTTTATCACTCCACACTTTGTCTAGTCCCTCATCACACTTTCTACATCAAAGTGTACATTGATATCGTGTACGCATCTCCATTTACTTTATATTACCAAGCATTATACTCACCAACATAAATTGGTAGAAAAAGTAGACACAAAATCACGTACTTTGAGTCATTATCTAGTTTCGATCACATACTACTATTTACATGATTCCTAAGTAAGAGAAGTACTAATTAAGCCATGTCTTTGGCCACCTTTACTGTCACTTTTCTTGGTGTTACACCTCTGTTTTCTCGGTCTTCCTTTTCATTCTTCAATATTTGTCAATCGCACTAGGCCATGTGCCCCATCTTGACAACCTCTTCTTCACCATCATCACTAAAATCACTCAAATCAGATAATCTCATCGATAATAATCTCTTAATATCAATTATCAAAGTGACAAATTATTTCCTCCCATTTATATTTATAGAAATTATTATAACTAATTTCGACATGATCTCTACCAATATTCAAACCTTCATATATTTCAAATGAAAATTCCTAAAAATATTCCATTAGTTGTGCCACGATCATGGTAGTTATCTAGTCATTTTGGCATATTAAACATATCCCTACAAAACATTGCTAAAAAATCTACATTTCTAAAAAAATTCTTCATCATTATGACCCTCGGTCACATCATCCCCATGATCTCTTAGCTAGGTAATTTATGTCTTATTTTACTAATTATCTTCTAATGTTTATTTTTAGGATTATTTCTTTAGGGATACATATGTCCATTGACCCAACACAGAAATGTAAATGACACTAGAAGATAAGTATGAGGTAGGTGTATTTCATTTAGTGAATTTTATTATTTATTTATACCACTTGTATTATTACTTTACTTTCAGCATTCACTTTCAATTTCATCATGTTGTATACATATTTTTCGAAGACCATCTCATGTTTCACTATTGTGACATGCATTGATCATTTTTGGGGAATATGTATACACTTAATTTTTAACACTTGCTAAAATTTTCTCTTGTGTAGGGTTTGATGATGTATTTTTATTTTGAGCGTGTGCCTCGGGGGTTGTTTAGATTAGGGTGTGATACGACTTGATCACATGTGCTAGACTATAACATTTGAAAGATGTCATTATTATGTCATAGTTACCTTATCTTCAATTTAATCCCTCTCATATTCAAATATTATATCCATTATGAAAAATTTCTCTATTATGTTCACTTGCATGCACTCATTTTCACTAGTATCCATACTTTTGGTCATCTTATACCTTCTTCATTACTTTCATTTATCTTTTTCTTCCACTTCATATTGTTTTTCACCCTTTGAAATTAGTTTTCCCCCAAGATTGGCATCATTCCTATGGGAAATGGTGTTTGGTTTGGTTTTCCTATGGCTAATGTCATCTCTCATGGGAAATCAAATCAGGTATAAATACACCACTTCTTTTTTCATTTTAGGATCACTAATTCATCATTCCAAAATGTTACACTCACTCACACTAGAAATCTATGCATATTTTTGTACCTAATATTTAGACTTAAGGTTTTAAATATTTCCCTGTCATATTAATATCACCATAGTGAGTTAGTACTAAAGTTATTCTTCTTTATTTTCCCTTCTCCACCCATAATTATTCTCTCTTGGTGTTATTGTCTCTTTGGAGGATCGTGTATTAGCAATCACATTATAGGTAAATATTTCTAACCCTTACTTGTCCTTTTTTCTAGTTTTTTCTTAATGGTTAGTAATTCATTACTATAGATTAGGTAGATATAGGTTTATTTTGATCTATTTCCTTATCATATTAAGTTATGTGCCTTGTCTTTATCCATATCTTTATGTACTTTTTATTTTTAATCCTATTAGGATACCTCTCTTTATCTTAGATATAATTATCTTAGGATTAGGGATATTATTCTTTAGACTTAAGATTTTATCACTTCTTGACCAAATTTGGTGTCTACATCTTATGTGTAAGCCTATATTTGATCCCCAACATTTGAAAATCTATACAGGATCCATCTTATCTCTTCATACAAGTGGAAGCTAAAATCCATAAATATTTTTATAATGGCTTGAGTATTGGTGTGTTACCCTTTATACCATGGCTCAAGTAAAATTGATCATTGTTTTACCCATCATGACAACTCTTGAGGTTATAAATTATCAAAACATGATTTTACCTAGGGATGTCTAAAAAGCTCACGTTTAACCTTGAAGTAACCCACCACTTATACCAATTCTATGATCAATTCATATCCGATGAAAGGGAAATGTGCAGGCATAATATTGGCTAATCAGTAGTAAGCCACTAGATCTAGATAGAATTGTAGAAAAGTAATTAAAACTATAATAAATCTTAATACCTGCATTTTTTAACTACATATCTAATCTATAAATTTTCATGCATCACAAGGTGAAAATTATATTTCTATGATACCATGTTAAAGTGTGATGTACTCGCATTATTTTTGTAAACAACCGTAATATAAAGACTCACAAACATGCATATATCATTAATCAATGTAATATTAAAGTAAAGACTATTATCTAAAAAGTACCCCCTACTCATTTTTGTGGCTAACTCCTCTCGTTCTTCCCTCTCTTGTGCCTCAGTCATAATTTTTTTCTTTTCAGGCACTCAAAACCTTCTGGAAATGGCACCATTGGATAGAGCTCTTTCTCAACTTTCCAGAAAGGTAAAGTTTTCCTCTTAACTCCATGTATTTTTGAAGTTATGGCCTGGTGGAGTTTTTGTGGGAAATTTTCCCCTTCAAGGCCCACAGCCAATGAGATGCCGCCACATGTCCAGGGAAGTGGCGGGGGTCGGAGGAGAACTTGTTTTTTTACCAAGTGTTTTGGTAGGTTTTCAAGAGGAAATATTTTTCCGCAGGCCCGCCAACGAATCAGCGTTTGACACGTGTCCAGGGGGAAAATTTGAAAATTTTGGCTAAGTGTTGGTGCATGGAAATTTTGAGAGGAGATCCCATGACCAATGAAATACCGCCACGTGTCACCGGAGCCTAGAATGGCGGAGCGCGGGAGGAAATTGGGACCTTTTCCCAAAGTGTTGGCACAAAAGGAAATATTTTCCCAAAGGGCCCACAACCAATTATATCTTGCCACGTGTCCTAGAGTGGCGGAGCAAGGGAGAATTTGGGAAATTTTCCCAAGGAGAAAATAAAGGAAAATTCAGAGAGGAAAGCCCGCCCCCTTATTGCGAGCCAATAGAATCTCGCCACGTGTCCAGGTGGTGCCGAAACTTAAGGAAAGAATGCGAGTGAAATTTTAAGAAGGAAAACCCACACCCAATGGGGTTATGCCACGTGTCTAGGATGGAAATGAATCAAACAGCCCGTGGAAAAATTTGGAAGGACAGGCGTGTGTCCAATAGCGCGTTGCCACATGTCCCAAGCTCATCGGCCCCAGGAAAATTTTGGAAAATTTTCCAAAGTGCAAAGTGAAGAAAAATAGAGCAGGATGGGCCCGTGCCCAATCAAAATGTGCCATGTGGCACCTGGAAGGGTGGAGTATGGGGAAATTTTGGAAAATTTTCCAAATGACCAAAAAGTTAAAAATTCAAATTTTTGCCCGCCAACCCGATTCGGCCGTGTTTTTCCGTAGAATTTCAAATAGCCATATCTTTCGATCCAAAGCTTGATTTTTCATGTTCTTTATATCAATGGAAAGCTGGTGAAATTATCTATAAGATTCTAGGGTCATTTTTGCATTTTGATGGAGTTTTGAAGGATAAAATCAAAAAACACTTTTGGCATGTGGTCATGGATAGAAATGACGTTTCAACCATCGTTTTTAATGAAGAATGGCTCGCATTCTCTCCCAGCATGGCTAAAAATGTCAGGGAATGGGTCTGTAAGGATGACCATACTATTTTGAATGTGTTTTGGTCAATGGTTGAACCCTTCCACGTTTTCCCACGTTTCTCTCTCCGGGCTCGCCCCTGCACCTTTGTAAAATCTAGTTTTGGCTCATTTTAAAGGGTTGAATATTTTTTGTGTATTCGCAGTCCCATTTCTCACCTTGGAAGTGATTTTGGTGAAATAACAGACCTTCTCTAATAACTGTAACTTTATTTTCCTCTCAAGTGTTGTAATGCATGTGATTTTGATGTTAAAAATAACAATACAGGCCTTGTGATTAGTTTTTATCCTCTGCTTATGTTGTTTGGCTAATTTCTTATTCTTCATTAGAGTTATCAGTTTGTGCATGAGGTTCTTTGTTGCATTCTATGGACTGTGTCAATCTATAAAAGTAAAAAATGCTCACCACTCCTTTGGTGCATCACCTATTAGCATTAGTTTTAGTTCCTTTTTGCATTTTCTATCCTTGTCCCTTTGGAATTTAGAGTAGAATTAGAAAGTTTGAACCTCTGCAATTGTGTAAGTGATATAACTGATCAGAGGAGTTGAGGAACCAACCTCTAATATAGAGATTCCTCTTCCATTTTACAAGTCCCACACTTGGGGAGAGGATTCAATGTTGTGTAATCACACTGGATGCATAGGATGATCAAACTAGAAATATGATCAACATCCAGGGGTGCTGCTAATTTGCAACAACAGTTTTGGCACACCGGTGGGACATTAGAATTCTTAATTTTAATTACAACAAATTGATGTGCATTTTTTCAAGTTTATTTCTTTAAAGAGCTATAAATTACACATCGGCAAATCCAAGGAAGAAGAATCAGTTGGTTTTAGTAGTGTAGACCTGAAAACACATGAGAAGAATCACCACAAAGTCAAGAGTTGGAGAAGAAGAGGTGCTATTTGAGTATCTCAGTAGATATCTCCAAGAAGAAGGCAAAGGGGAGGAGGATTCAAAGGTCTCCATCTCCACCAAATAGAACTCTTTCCACTCCTCCACCGGTAGGCCTTTCATTCAATCAACTAGGATTTCGAGGCCAATCGAATGGCACAAAACAACCCCTATGTCAATTTCACTGGCAGCAGCCCACTTGCTCTTAATGCACAAAATCCAATCCCAGTTGCAGCATTGAAGAACATTCCATACTTCACTGGAGAAAATCAGACCTCTCCTGGTGATCATGTTAAGGAAATTGCTAACATTTGTGCAATCCATGAGATCAATGAGATGCAAGTTGCTGTCAAACTAATGGCATATTCATTCAAAGGGAAAGCTTTGAAGTGGTTCAGGAGTCTTGCCTCAAGTTCTATTCAAAATTGGAACCAGCTATGCATAGCCCTCCATGAGTAGTTTGGAGAGAAAGGAGACAACTTGTCCCTTTTGGAGCAGCTGACAACCATCAAGAGAGCTCCAAATGAGTAGCTGACTGATTTTAACTTCAGATTTCAAAGAACTTGGGAGAGAATTCCAGTGGCAGTCAGGCCAACAGAGAAGGTGCTTTCCTCTATTACCTTAAAGCTTTAAATTTTGATATTTCTATGTTGATTCAATCCATGGGAGGCACAACTATCCCCATTGCTTATAGTATTGCCATTAGAGCAGAAAATTGTTTGATTCAAGCTGGCAAACTAGCTCCTAGGCCTCCAATGCCATTGTTTCCAAGTTTAGAGAGCCCAAGTACTAGCCAAGTGCCTAATTTAGCTCCTATTCCCACTCCTAGAAATAACAATTCAAATGAAGCTTCTACTTCATCTTCTAGTGCCTCAAATGAACTTTAAGAAGTCATGAAGGAGTTGCAAAATTTAGGTAATGAGCTGGTTATACTCAAGAGGCAGCAAGCCCAAGGTTTTAGACCTTCTTTCTAGCCGCAAGCTCAGCCCAACAGGAAGCCATATCAACCCCAAAGACCATCCAATCCAATTGCAAATCTAAATCAAGTAAGGCCTCCTACCAACAGACCATTTCAGCCCTATAATCCCAATGCTACATCTGCATCTAAAGCATTAGTGCCAATACAAAATAACATAGCTCAAGAGAATGATTGGTGTTTCCCATGCAATGAACCTCATAACCAATCCATGTGCTTCAATGGTTCCTTGAATCAAGCATTAATGGTGACAACAACTGGTGTGGAGGGTGAAAGTAGTCAAGGAAATGGCAAAGAACAAGAAACATTCCAACAAAGAATCAGCTCCAAATGACACCACACTTGTAAACAGCAGCAGAGGATTTTTGTGCCATGAATCAAATGGTTTCCCAAAGTTTTGCAGCCAACACAAGGTTAAAGAGGATAAATTTGGGTGAAGAACAACCATTAGCTCCAGGAAATCCACAACCTTCTGTCACTCCACAAAATATTGGCAAACAAAATTCAGCTCCAAGCACGCAAGGACTGCCTAAAACAGTTCTTAGGCCAACTCAAATGCCATTTGTTACTGCCATACACAAGGAATGAATGTGTAGGCCAAGGGACAACAAAGGGATACTTCATCTCCATTCAATATCATTGATCAGATGAAGAAGACAAATGTAAACATATCAATGTGGGAATCACTATCTATCCCAGGCCAAAGAGATTTGCTACAAGCTGCCATGAAGGGCTGGTCAACTCCAAATCAGGAAGTCCAAATGTAAGAGAAAGTTCTCACAAAAGCTACCCAGCCTGAGGGGAATCATGGAGGACAACAAGGTAAAATGTTGAAACCCCCTCCATTCTATGTTTCATTGATCATTGGAAATCAATTAGTACACAATTGCAGGATTGATTCTGGAGCAAGTAGTTCAGTAATGCCCAAGAAAATAGCTGATTAGTTGGGAATTCAGTATGAAACCATATCCAAAGGGGTAGTGCAATTGGATGGGACAACAAAGTGACAACAAAGTTGGAGTGATAAAAACTTGAGTCTCACCTTACATGCATGTCCCAACGTGGTTATTTTGTAAGATGTATTAGTAATAGACCTTCCACCACTCTTTGCCCTATGTTTGTCAAGGGATTTCACAGCCAAGATTGGAGGTTACTTGTCTACTGATTGGTCACACATGTTTTTCAGAAAAAGATATGGAACCAAAGCCACAATTAGGTCTGAACCTATTGCAAACTTTCACATTGAGCCTTATACTCCAAGTCAGATCAATGCCAATTGTTCAGCGTTTGATCAAGAAGATCACCCAAGCACTGATGAAGCTGACACCAAGGTAGGAAGCATCCTAGATCTAACTCTTGATGAATGGGAAAACAAGGTGCATGCTTTTGATCCTTATCAAGAAATAGAAGAATCTGAGTTAGGAGTCTATTACATGCATGAAGAAAATCAGCCTATTCCTAGCATCACCAAGCCAGGCCACAAGGATGAAAATGAGGTATGGCAGTTGTTTTTTTATGGGTCAAGGAATAGGCAAGGTGTAGGAGGGGGAGCTATGCTTGTTTCACCTCAAGGAGTTAAGTATTACTCAGCTTTTAGATTTCAGTTTGCATGCTCTAATAACACTGCTGAATATGAAGCTTTGGTGCAAGGACTGCATTGGTCAATCAAGAGAGGAATAAAGAATTTGCAGGTCTTTGGTGATAGTGAGTTGATTGTCAACCAAGTTAAGGGGCAGCATGCTGTCAAGAATGATCTACTCAAATGCTACAAGAATAGGGTGTGGGACCTCATTGAATATTTTGAGGGCTTTAGCATAAAATCCATTCCTAGAAAAGAGAACCAAGCTGCTGACAGGCTTGCAGCAGTTGGGGCAGCCTTTGATGTTGTTGAAAGCATTCAGAAAGACAAGTTTACAACCAAGCATCCATGTGATTGTGAGGCCTTGAGTGCTGCACAACAATGTAAGTTGACAAGTGTTTTAAAATGATCAGCAAATCATCCATTTTTTGCAAGAGGAGGCTGAGTTCTCAACTAAAAATTAGGAAAAGTTGGAGCAGCAGTATGGTGACCAAGTGGTGCAGCTGAGAACCAACAAGCTACCAAAGGGACTTATTACTTTGGAGTCCATTTTCAATCCCAACGATTAGTTTAGGAAGGAGAAAACAAAAATCCAAGTCAAGGGAGAAGATTCAGTGTCCATCTCGGTGGAAGAAGGAAAATCACTCCAAATTGGCAAGATGACAACTGAGCAAGAAAGGTATGAGTTCATACAGCTTTGTCAAGAATTCCTTGATGTGTTTGCTTGGAGCTATGAAGATTTGAAAGGTTTCAATCCCGAGTTAGCTCAACACACCATTGAGTTGGATCCAAGTACTAAACCCGTTAGACAAAAACAAAGGCCAGTCAATCCCCACATGGAGCCTCTCATGAGAAAAGAATTGAATAAGTTGATAGAATCAAGAATCATATTCCCTATCAAGCATTCTAGTTGGGTTTCCAACTTGGTTCTAGTAAGAAAGAAGAGTGGGGAAATCAGATTGTGTGTTGACTTTAGAGATTTGAATAGAGCATCTCTCAAGGACCATTATCCACTTCCTTCCATGGAGCAGATTTTACAAGTTGTGGCTGGTTCCGAAAGGTTTTCATTACTTGATGGCTATTTAGGGTATAATCAGATCATGGTGAAGGAAGAAGATCAGTTCAAGACAGCCTTTACAACCAAATGGAGAACTTATGCATACAGGAAAATGCCATTTGGGCTATCCAATGCTAGGGCTACCTTCCAAAGGGCAATGGACATGGTGTTCAAGGGTTTGATTAACAACATAGTGCTGATATATCTTGATGATATCACTGTTTTTTCAAAAATGCAGCAGATCACCTCTTTCATTTGAGACAAGTGTTCCAAAGGTGTAGAAGATTTGGAGTCTCCTTAAATCCTAAAAATGTGTTTTTCTAGCTCATGAAGGAAAGCTCCTTGGCCACATTGTCTCCAAGGAAGGATTAGCAATTGATCAGTAAAGAGTTGAAGCTATAAGGGCACTACCATTTCCAAGCTACAAGAAGGCCCTTCAAAGTTTCTTGGGGAGAATAAATTTTGTCGAGAGGTTTGTCCCAAATTTTTAGCCCTTGTCAGGCCTATCACCATGATGTTAAATAAAGGCATGGCTTTCAAGTGGACAGCAGAGGGCAAGGAAATTTTTGAGGCAACCAAAGAATCCATCTCTCAAGCACCAACTCTCATCAACCCGGATTTCTCCAACGGATTTCTATCCTCTATACATTTGGGGGTGATGACACTATTTCTGCAATTTTGGTACAGCAGAACAAAGACAATGATGAGCAGCCAATTGCTTTCTTTAGCCAAATCCTGGAGGATTATGAGGTGAGATATTATTTCATTGAGAAGCATGTTCTTGCAGTAATCAGGAGCTTGAAGAAATTCAAGCATTTAGTTTCAAACAACAAGGTCCAATTGTTGGTTTCTCATGTGGGAGTTAAAGACTTCCTCCTCAACAAAGACTTGAATGAAAAGAGGGCAGGTTGGATTACTCATGTCATGGAGTATGACATTGAGATCAAAGTTACCAAGTTGGTAAGAGGAAAAGGATTGTGTGAGCAGCTGATTTTGAGAAAACAAAAGGAAGCATGCAATGAGAAGGAAGCTATTTTGGCGTTACAAGACAACCATGAGCAAGGAAGCACTCAAGAAGAAAATAATGGTGTCCCCACTCCTTGCTGGACCCAAGGTATAATGCACTTCCTAAGCATAGTCCTATGCCCTCCCGAGATGAACAAGACCCAAAGAAGACACTTCAAATTGCAGGCTGTCCCATATGCCCTTGTTGATGGTGTTTTGTTCAAAAGAGATGTGAATGGAGTACTGCTGAGATGCATTGGTACAAATCAGATTCATAGGGTGTTGGAAGAGCTCCATGGTAGACCAGATGGTGGTCATTTTGCACCAAGGTGACAGCTCTAAATATCATGAGGGCTAGTTATTATTGGCCCAAGATTTTTAGTGATTGTTATGCATGGATCAAGAGGTGCAAGAATTGTGCATTCTTCACAGGTAAAGAGAGACTAGCTGCCCTTCCATTGCATCCAATTTCAGTTGACCAACCATTCATGCAATGGGGTTTAGACTTCATTGGAGTCATTAATCCCAATTCAAGCCAAGGGCACAAGTGGATTTTAATAGCCACAGATTACTTCACTAAGTGGACTGAAGCAGCAACACTCAAAGAGGCAAATGAATCTAGTATCCTAGACTTCTATGAGGGAATAGCAACCAAGTTTGGCATACCAGCTACAATAATATCAGATAATGCATTGGCATTCATTGGGTCCAAGGTGACTGAATGGGCTGTCAAGAATGGGGTCTATCTAAGTACTTCATCAAACTATTACCCCTAGGGTAATGGCCAGGCTGAGTCTACAAACAAGAACTTGTTGAGAATCATTAGAAGGACTCTTGATGAAAATCAGAGGTCTTGGCATACTAAATTGAAATCAGCCTTATGGGCTGATAGGATAACTCCCAAGAGATCTACAGGTAACTCTCCATTCAAGCTTGTTTATGGGAGAGAGGAATTTTTGCCCATGCCTCTTGAGTTGCCAACATTGGAACTCATGAAACATTGGAGTTGTTGGAGTTTGAGCCCATTGAAGTCGTAGATATGCGTAATTGATGGAGCTCCAAGAAATCAAAATCAAGCATCCCAAGCAATGGAGAAGGATCAAGCTTTGATAAAGAAGACCTTTGATAAGAAGGCCAAGGATAGATCTTTCCAAGTTGGAGATCTAGTGTTAAAATGGGATGTAGATAGAGCAAAACCGGGAAAGCATTCAAAATTTGATGCCATTTGGAGTGGCCCATACATGGTCACAAAGTGTAAGGACAACAATGCTTTCCAATTGTCTTCATTGGATGGTGAGGAACTGCAGATTCCAGTCAATGGAATCCATCTAAAGCATTGTTATTAAGGGAAATTCTCCACCTTGTACATATTAGCTTAGGTTTCCATTCCTCCAAGTGCTTGTGCACATTGTTTTGTTGTAGGTTAGTTTTACTTTCCCTAAGTGCTTTGGCACAAGCTTGCTATCCCGGAGATGTGTTTACAGGCCTTACTCCATCAGGTGATATTCCATCTTCCTCCTTGCAGTGTTCTAGTCAGATGGGGTATCAAATAGAGAATTCAATGACTCCATGCCCAATGGATTGCTTTAGGCAACTGGTAATTTCATCCAGCAGGTAGATGACCCCTCTGAGTCACCAAAATTGTTATCCAAAATGTGCCCCCTGCTCATTTTTGTGGCTAACTCCTCTCGTTCTTCCCTCTCTTGTGCCTCAGTCATAATTTTTTACTTTTTAGGCACTCAAAACTTTCTGGAAATGGCACCATTGGATAGAGCTCTTTCTCAGCTTTCCAGAAAGGTAAAGTTTTCCTCCTAACTCCATGTATTTTTGAAGTTATGGCTCAAGTGGAGTTTTTGTGGGAAATTTTCCCCTTCAAGGCCCGCAGCCAATGAGATGCTGCCACGTGTCCAGAGGAAGTGGCGGGGGCGGAGGAGAACTTGGTTTTTACCAAGTGTTTTGGCAAAGGTTTTCAAGAGGAAATATTTTTCCCACAAGCCCGCCAACGAATCAACATTTGACACGTGTCCAGGGGGAAAATTTGAAAAATTTGGCTAAGTGTTGGTGCATGGAAATTTTGAGAGGAGAGCCCGCAGCCAATGAAATACCGCCACATGTCACCAGAGCCTAGAATGGCAGAGCACGGGAGGAAATTGGGACCTTTTCCCAAAGTGTTGGCATAAAAGGAAATATTTGCCCAAAGGGCCCGCAACCAATTATATCTCGCCACGTGTCCTGGAGTGGTGGAGCAAGGGGAGAATTTGGGAAATTTTCCCAAGGAGAAAATAAAGGAAAATTCAGAGAGGAAAGCCTCGCCCCCTTATTGCGAGCCAATAGAATCTCGCCACGTGTCAGTGGCCGAAACTTAAGGAAAGAACGTGAGTGAAATTTTAAGAAGGAAAACCCACACCCAATGGGGTTATGCCACGTGTCTAGGATGGAAATGAATCAAACAGCCTACGGAAAAATTTGGAAGGACAAGCCCGCATCCAATCAATGCTTACCACGTGTCCCAAGCTCATCGGCCCCGCGGGAAAATTTTGGAAAAATTTTCCAAAGTGCAAAGCAAAGAAAAATAGAGCAGGATGGGCCCACACCCAATCAAAACATGCCACGTGGCACCTGGAAGGGTAGAGCATGGGGAAATTTTGGAAAATTTTCCTAATGACCAAAAAGGTAAAAAATTCAAATTTTTGCTCGCCAACCCAATTTAGCCCTATTTCGCCCTAGAATTTCAAATAGCCATATCTTTCGATCCAGAGCTCAATTTTTGCGTTCTTTATATCAATGGAAATCTGGTGAAATTATCTATAAGATCCTGGGGTCATTTTTGTATTTTGATGGAGTTTGGAGAGAGAAAATTGAAAAACTCTTCTGGCACGTGGTCATGGATAGAAATGACGTTTCAACCACCGTTTTTAATGAAGAATGGCTCGCATTCTCTCCCAGCATGGCTAAAAATGTCAGGGAATGGGTCTGTAAGGATGCCCATGCTATTTTGAATGTGTTTTGGTCAATGGTTGAACCCCTTCCATGTTTTCCGCATTTCTCTCTCCTGGGCTCATCCCTTGCACTGTAAAAGCCAGTTTTGGCTCATTTTCAAAGGTTGAATATTTTTTGTGTATTGCAGGTCCCTTTTCTCACCTTGGAAGTGATTTTGGTTGAATAACAAACCTTCTCTAAGAATTTTAACTTTATTTTCCTCTCGGGTGTTGTAATACAAGTGATTTTGATGTTAAAAATAACAATACAGCCTTGTGATTAGTTTTTATCCCCGCTTATGTTGTTTGGCTAATTTCGATTCTTCATTACAGTTATTAGTTTGTGCATGAGGTTCTTTGTTGCATTCTATGGATCTGTGTCAATCTACAGAAGTAAAAATGCTCACCAATCCTTTGGTGCATCACCTATTAGCATTAGTTTTAGTTCCTTTTTGCATTTTCTATCCTTGTCCCTTTGGAATTTAGAGTAGAATTAGGAAATTTGAACCTCTACAATTGTGTAAGTGATATAACTGATCAGAGGAGTTGAGGAACCAGCCTCTAATATTTTGATTCCTCTTCCATTTTACAAGTCCCACACTTGGGGAGAGGATTCAATGTTGTGCAATCACACTAGATGCATAGGATGATCAAACTAGAAATCTGATCAATATCCAGGGGTGTTGCTGATTTGCAACAACAAAGACATAAAACGAATTTATCAAAGGTCGCATGAATACCAATTTTTTATTAAGAACTTATCACTTGAATTCTCTAGACTGATAATAACTCTCTTCTATAATATATCACTAACACTATGTCTCCATGTTATTATAAAAACAATTAGAAGTTATTATTAGGATTGAAGTGTAGTTACTTATTGTGAGGAAAGTTTTCTTTAATCTATTAATAATGAATTCAATCAACTCAATAACTTGTTTAATACTCTTAATTATTGATATATTTGGATAAGTATGTGCCAATGAGTGAATTATCCTCATATTAAATTATAATTAATATTACAATTGTATGGTTAATGATATATGTTGCCAAAATAAGCAATCGGATTAATTGTTGGGAAACAAGTTATAAAAGATGAAGACTTGTGGGTCTTAATCATTGTTATTAATCCACTCTTGATCATTGATTCCTCAAATTTTGTTCAAATAACTTTTTCAAATTAGTAATAGGGTTCTAAAGTTCAAATTAGTCAAGGAAATAACCATTTTTTGTCATGTTTTTATCCCTAACATTCTGCAGATCCCTAAAATTATGTGGATCCCTAATTTTTCGTCGTTCTTATCATTTTGTAGGTTACTAGATATCTGTAGGTTCCTAGTTATCCTAGGGTTCCTCGTTATCCATAGATTTATAACATTCTACAGGTTCTTATTTATCCATGGGTTCCTAGTTATCCATGGGTTCCCAATATTTTGTATGTTCCTATTTTTCTACGAGTTCTTAATTTTTTCAAAATCCTAAAAAACCACAGAATCCTAAAACCCATATTTGGGTAAAATAATGAAAAACACTAGAATTTACACTCAATGATTGAAATTAAATAGAAAGATAAAGAATTTCTGTGAAATTTAAAATCCACCACGTAGTTTGTGGATCAAAGGAGAAATATATGTTGAAAGAAGAGTGAGCCCACACAATGAAGAATTTGAGAAAGAACATTGAAATATTTCCAAGTCTACTCAAAAATCCACACATTGAAGGAATTACAAGTCCACTAAAAAATATACACATTGAAGGAATTCCAAATCCACTCAAGAAGTCAAACATTGAAGGAATTAAAAATCCACACTACAAATGATTTTCATGACTTAGATGGAAATATTCAAAATGCCATAACATTTGATTGGGGCCACAAAATTGAGAAAGATTGGCACCGCTGGAAAGGTATTGAAGAAAAATATAGATTGGAGGTGTTTTGGATCATGTTAAGGACATTTGGTAATCAAATAACCGAATATGAGTCACACAATTGTCTTTGGATATGAGTTTGTTACTCAAACACATGGTTGGTGTTTTTCTCATATATTTTGATCTTTAGCTTTGTTTGACATGAGATCAGTCTCATTAGAAGATTTTTTCAGAGAATTCACTCAAATATCTTTTGATAATAATAATGGATATTCTTAGGATATTTTAATGACATAAATTTGGGTTATTTTGAGTCATTTTATCAATCGATTAATGCTTGAATTAATTATAGATTCTTTTGTTTGATTTATTTTTACTTCATAATTCTTCTTAGATCATGCATTCTCCTCACGCCCCAAAAAAATGAAGATAATGGTTTGAATTTTTTTCTAACAAGAGACGAGATGCTACCAATGGTCTAAATCGTGACTATGACCAAAACCATACATTTCACATCTCACTTTATATCTATTTCCCTCGATTTCATGGAAATTCATTGATCTAATGTGGATCTCATCAACATAGAAAATATCTAAAGGTTTTCTTATAGGTCAAGGCACCCTGATTGGGGTGGATCATCATGATACTAGAGGATTACCTTTTGATACAATTATTGGGTAATTTAGAATGATCAAAAAGGTTAATCCTATCCTATGGCATCTTCAAACACCTTCTCCTCTCTTATCCTTCTATAAATATAATGTGTTTCATAAGTGAAACTATCATATATTAAATGCAAATAAATTTTTCCGATGCTTGAGACCCTTGTATTTGAACTATGTGATGCATTCACTATCTTCTTAATAACTGTGAGATATTGTGTATTCCTTAAGAAATAATATCTATTTGATTTTGATTTATATCTATCCTTTGGCTTGTGTTATTACATCTTACCTTTCTCTATTGTTATTGTATGATGTGTATGAATTATATCTACATAAATTCAATCCATTGTGTTATTTATATATGTTGGATTAAAGGTTGTTAGAATGTAGTGTGGATTATGCTTCTTATTTCCCCTTATCATTGTATTCTTCCTTTTTCCTTGATCTCAGGGAGAGTGATCCCTTCATACTCTAGTGTATCACCATTCTTGTCAAATTTCAGCACTCTTTTCCATTAACTTTGCACATTTTTAGTTAGATTAGAGTAGTGGTTAAGCTCAATAATTTAAGGAAAGGATCCATCCTTATTTTGGATATTTAACCCAAGGTTTAAGTTCCTACTCCTTAGATATTCTCCCATTTTTTTGCAGAGACCCTCATACACTTGAATATCTTTCCTAAATCATAAAGATGCATGCAAATATTTTCAAAAGAAAATTGGCATGCCCAATGGGAGCTTTATTTCCATTTTATTTACATATTGTGAGGTTTATTGGTATTCACATGGATTATTTTGTAAGATACAACTATGTTTTGGTGTTTTTATATCTTATTTGGTTTCTAAACCTATTTTTTAAACACCTAGTGACTCTATAAGCTCTTATTTGCAAAGTCTAGTTTCCCTTGACTTATGAGAAGGATCAACACAAGAAGTATTTTTGTTAAATATCTTGTTGAGATCTTACAATTATCTCCAAAAAGCATAGGAGTAGGTCTATATAAAAATGTGAGAGAAATCCTAAGTATAAGAGATTCCTCTCCACTCCCCCACCTAGTATTCATTCACAAATCCTACAAAGAAATCTTCAACCCTTTAATACCAATTCTCATCCAAGGAATCATGATTTTTAGCCTTTAATATCGTATCCCACTAGATATAAATGTGTGAAATGATCTCTTAGGTGCTACTTTTTAAATCCTTCCCTATTTCAAAGGTGAGAGACATGTTAATCCTATTGGTCATCTTAAGGATATCATCCACTTGGACTAATTTCACCACATAACCCAATCATATGTTGCAATGATACTCTTGGTAGAGTCCCTTAAAGGAAAATCACTAGCATGGTATTAGAGCCTTCCTACCAATTCTATTCACACATGGGATGAATTTGGATAATTCTTAGTGAGGTAACTTTTAGACAAGAGTGAACACCTATCACTTATGGAGCAACTGACAACAATCGAGAGAGAATATACTCAAGACTTGTCTAATTTTAACTACATATTCCATAAGTCATGGGAAAAATCCCCACTTTTGGTAAGGCCTTCTTTGTATTCAACTTTATTACATTATGTAAGGGCTCTTAATTATGATATATTTTTATGATACAATCTATGGGAGGTGTAGACCTTCCTAATGAATTTTATATTACAATCTCAAATGAGAATATTTTGATCTAAGTCATTAAGATATCCCTAAGGACCCCATGCCATTATTCCCATATTTAACCCCCACTCCCATAATCCAGCCCCAACTTGTTGTAAATTAATTGAAACCATTCCTAACAGCTTAGCTAATGATTTGGATGAGTTTAAGGTCATGTTAAGGAATATGGAAAATGAAGTGACCAATTTGAAAAGACTTCAATCCTCACCCACTAGCCTACCAACCCCGTAACTAGCCTACCAACCCATTGAGCATAGCCTCAAAACTAGACCATCCCCTGTAAGGCCTATAAATCAAACATACCCATATCCTACCAATACAAATAGAGAAACTTTCCTTGTGATGAATAACATGGATAAAGATATAAGGTAGTTTTATCCTTTCTCCTAACCCCATGATTATTAAATTTTCCTTCATAGAGCAGTAACAAAAACCTTGGTAGTTTAGAATTATTTTTGTAGCCCAATAAAACAAATGATCCATCATTGTTTTCTACTTTAGCTATTTGTGAGAGCCTAGTCTACTAGCAGGAGGAAGATTTTTGTGCCACTAATCAAATTGAGGGAACTCAAAAACTATAACTGATGTCTTATTATAATATAAGATAAAAGAAAACACTTCTAGATACATGATTTTAGTCATTTAGAGATTAGGTGATAGCCATTTCAAGAGGAGAAAAATAAAAACCAATAGAGCTTTTACCTTACCATCCCGAGACAAAAACATTTTTGCATTTACACATCATCTTATCATTCACAAGCCATGGAAATTTATGGATACTCATAATTCATAAAGACATGTAGTAACACCCCTTAATATTGTTGAGAAAATGAAGAGAACAAATATTCATGTCTCCCTATGGGATGATTTGGAAATTCAAGGGCAAGATGGATCTACTACAAAAATTTTAAGGCAATTCAATATTCTTCCCATAACTCAAAAGGAGGTAAGCCCCACCCCATTCAATTTATATCAGTCTAATTTCAATGATGTGAGTTGTTCTCTTAAACCCCCTCCATTTTACATATCATTAATCATTGGGAAATCTTTAGTCCATAATTGTGTGATTGATTTTACGACTAGTAACACAGTGATGTCTAATTAAGTTATTGATACACTTAGTTAGAAGTATACCCATATTAACAAAGGTTTTTTCTAGCTAGTTGGTAATGTTGTGAAAATGTTGGGTGTCATAAAATTCCTTAATCTAACCCTACATGTTTACCATGGTATCACTATCCCTTAAGGTATTTTAGCTATAGACGTTCCTTTGTCTTTGTTTTATGTTTGTATATATATTTTTGATAAAGTATAGGGGTATCTATCATCTAATTGATCTCACATGTGCCTTAATAAAATCTATGGTACTAGAATCACAATAAAGGTTAATAAAATTTCTCAATTCCATGTGGAAGCATATGATCTAAATTTCACTAAGCTAAATTATGTGATAACCTCTAAAATTGAAGGAGTTGAAGTTGATCCTGAACCTTTTAAAGTAAGAGATAAATTTCTTGATGAATAAACAGATGAATGTGATCTAAAAATGTATCTAGAAACACCCAATTCAATGTTTTCTCCATATTTGATAGTTTCTCTATAGATTCTCTTCTTATTCTTTCTTTTGGAGATGGTCTAGTCAGGTTGGGGGTGATTCGGACACCTTTGAATGAAAATTCAGACCATAATTGTTCTGTTCAAGAAATTATCTAGGTGATGATTACACAAACTCCCGCCAGTTACATAACCACCTATATACAAAAAACAATGGTTATGCAACTACTGCAAACGTTACGTAACCACCGGTCAAAGCACTCAATGGAAATCTTATGATGATGGTTTCAAAATTTGGTATCTCAACAGTTGCAAATGTTTAAGCTTCCAAATTGATTCATTTCACCTTTCCATACATCCTTGGGTAGAGCAGATATAAATACAAGTTTAATTATTCATTATAAAAAGTTATTTTGAGTGAATTCTAGTGTGGGAAAAGAGGAAAAGTTGGAATTATTTTCTTGTTTTTTCATTGTGAATGAGTTCTTCATTGTTGAGAAGTTATGAGCAAGAAAGTACAATTAGGAGTTTGAATCCTTCTTGAAATCTAATTGTTGATAAAGCTTTATATTTTGGATATTTACATAGTGGAATGGAAGAAAATATTCTTACCCACTGGAGTTTTTCCCACATTGGGCTTCTCCAGGATAAGTCTTATCTCCTTTGTCTCTCTTTTCTCAATTTTGCAGTATAGCAAAGTTGTTTAATTCTTACACATTATATTGGTAGAAAATAACTTAATACATATTTCATTCATTTTCTCAAGCATATTGATCTATTTATTGTTATATTTCATTAGTTTATGGATCAGATTGGTTTCAGAGGAGTCAAGATTTCAATTTTTGTGTGGTTAACTTGTGTTGAGATAGTAGTTAGATGCCCCTCACTTGAAAGGGAAAATAAAGTGGTGAAGGTATCCTTGTTCTTTTTGAAGTGGAGATTTACTGAGAATGAAGTGAAAGAGAGGAATCGAGAGATGGATCATAGATAATATACATATCATAATGGAGAAAAATGTTTCTACAAGTTAGAGGAAAATGTGGCAAGTCTGTCTAAGGATGTGAGTAATATTTCCTTGTCCATAGGGAAATTGGGTTCCATCATGAGATTACTCATGGATAAACTTTGTGTTCCAAATGAGACACCAGAATCCCATGAAGAAGATTCTCGTGAGTATGAAGAAGAGAATCCCTATGCCATTACCACACCTCCACATTTCAAAGCATAGGCAAAAATATATATTTAGCCTTATGATGGAGATGTGAATGTTGAGAAGCTAGACAATTGGCTATCCCAACTGGAGGTATATTTTAGTTTTCATCAAATTAATGAGATTCAATAGATTTCCTTTTCTTAGTTAAAATTAACCAATCATGCTTTAACTTGGTTTGAAAGTTATGTTCATTCATTGGTTGTTAAGAAGCTTCCTCCGATTACTAAGTGGGATGATTTTAAAATCTAATCAAAAAGAAGTTTTATCATATTTTTATGAGGAAGAGAGGTCCATGTATTGGCAGTATCTTAGGTAGAAACAAGGCCAGAATGTGTAGGAATATATTAGTGATTTCTGAAATAAATCTATCCATATGGGAAAACATGTAGCAAACTAGGGAATATTGATGAATTATATTTGTGGACTCTATAGCCACTTAAGGATAGAATCTCTCTTAGCCAATCGATAGATGTAGATGAGGCTTGTACGCAAGCTCACTACTTGAAGATGGACAAGAAGAGTTCTTCTACCTCTCATCATGCTTCAAGCATACAAGGTGACACCAAATAAAAGGATAAAGGGAAAGGAAAGGGTAAGAAAAATATTATTTATGTTTCTAAAAAAGATACTCAATTTCATTGTGGGCATTGTGATGTTGACACTCATTTCAAGGAATTTTTTTGGAAGCTCCACCCAGAATTACATCCCTTCAAGAACAAGAAAAATAATAAGAAGGCCATGGTTTCCCTCTAGGGAGAGGAATTTTTTTACAGCGAAGAGGTGGATGAGATTATGTGTTGTACCTCCATCCATAGAGAGGTATGTTTGGGTAGTAACAATATTGTTCGAGAAAAGGAATTAACTAAGCTATTTCGGTAGACACCTTAATTCTACCCCCTCCTAATTCAATTAATTTATGCATTCCATTTCCCACAAAAATCCATAGCCAATTAATAAATGGTATATGATTAATTAACCCCTTTTAAATCCCTAAACAAATATAATCCTCATTGCATGCTAAATATGCTCCATATTCATCCACTTGTGAATTTAATTTTTGAATTTAATCCATATCAATCCACTTGCGAATTTAATATTCGAATTTAATCCATATTCATCCACTTGTGAATTTAATATTCAAAATTAATCCATGTCAATCCACTTATGAATTTAATCCATATTTATCCACTTATGAATTTAATATTCAAAACTAATCCATGTCCATCCCTCATGTCCCCCACTCACCTAATCAGGTTTAATTTTCTAAATCATGATTACTCAAAACCCCCAAATTAATCTCACCCTTAGGCTATAAATAAGAGCCTTCCCCCTCTTTCGAAGAATCTTGAAATCATATCAGAGCTCTTGCACTCTTATGGTCTTGAGCATTCTCTCGATATCATCCTAATGTCTGTGTGATCTCCCTTTGTCCATCCAATCCATTATCCCCACATCCTTGGTGCAAATTTTGAATCGATCATTTCCACAAAAATGTTTACTCACATTTATGACACACCTACACCCTCTACAGTCTCAAGTCGACATCGGTGCATCCAGGTTTGATTTATTTTTTGCTATTTAGATCAGATCTATTTTTATCATCTTAGATCCAGTATTTCATTTTCTGTTTAGTTCATATTCTACATTATATCAGATCCATATCCACTTATTTTATTATATCTTTATCAAAATGAGGGTTGAAATCCATCCTAGGAATTTCTTACTTCTCGGACTAACTTTGTCAAGCAACCCTCCCATCTATCTACTAATCCATCCTCTATTGATTTTTCTTGATTTGTAGGTCACTTAGCTCATTGCGGAGAAGGATATTCCATTTGCACCTATATACATCATCATCCCATAAACCCTTGCATATTTCGAGTTACTTATTTTCTTTATTACTAGTTCACTAATCGAGTAGGAAAAAGGAAATTTTTGTCAAAACTTTCATTTAAAAAATAAAATGAAGAAAACTAAGGTGGATGCTATTTTTTCAATGTTCTCAAGCTAATTTGATTAATAAAGATTTAGTAGATTGGATAAAGTTGTAAATTTACAATCACCCAAGTCCATATTCTTTGGGTTGGGTAAAGAAAGGTGTATAAATCAAGATCACTAAGCAGTGTAAAATAAATTTTGGTATTGATAATAAGTTTATTGATGAAGTTACTATGGATTTTGTTCCACTTAATGTGTTTTGCATAGTATTTTGTAGCCCATATTTTTATATCAGGGATGTTATCTTCATGAGGAGAGCCAACCAATACTACTTGGTGAAGGATGGTAAGATCTACATCATTTCATCCTATTCAGAGATTTGAAGATCTCTTTGGTAAGTGCCACCGAAGCCCAAAAGCTTATTAATGCTAGTGGTAAATTTTCATTACTTATTTTGAGAGATATTCCAAAAGTTGAGATTATTACATCTAAAACCACTTGTAGTATGTTTTCTAACAAATAGCAGAGACAAATAGAAAATTTAGTTCAGCAGTTCAGAGAGGTCTTTTAGGAACCTACAAGGCTGCCCCGAGTTGGGGAAATTGAGCACGAGATCCATTTTCCACCCGATAGTCAGCTTTTGAGCTTGGGATTATATAGGTAGTATTTGAAATATTCCAATGAGGTAAAAACAATTGTAGTCTTTGATTGAATAAGGTATAATATGTCCTACCACTTCTCCATGTGGCTCTCCTATTGTTTTTATACCTAGGAAAGATGGTTCATGGAGAATGTGTGTTGATTAGAGAGATTTAAATAAAATAAACATCAAGAATAGGTACCCTCTTCCTTGTATTGATGATTTGTTAGATCAGTTACAACATGCTAAATATTTCACTAAGCTTGATTTGAAGTCTAGGTATCATCAAGTGCAGATCAAGGAAGAGGACATCTAGAAAACAACATTCAAGACTAGGCAAGGGTTATATGAATGGTTGGTATTACTGTTTGGGATATTAAATGCACCAACTACCTTCATGAGATTGATGAATGAGGTAATGAGACCATTTATTGATTCCTTTGTTATTGTATACTTGGATGAAACTTTTCTTTCTAGTAGAAATTTTGAGGAGCATATTGACCATTTACGTCAAGTTTTGCAAATTATTAAGGAGAATAGGCTTGTGTTGAATTAAAAGAAGTGCAGTTTTGTACAATAGTCGTTTGTATTTTTGGGACATATGGTTGGAGATAGGAGTTAAGGATTGATCTGAAAAATATAGAGGCCATTCAAAATTGGCCTAGACCATCCAGTTTGACCGAGACCAGGAGATGTTTTGGTGTAGTTCAATATTTAGGGAAATGTATTAAGAAATTTTCATCCATAACAACGCCCGTACATTTAGTTATAACAGGGGTAAGGATTTTGATTGGGATAAGAAAAAAATTTTTTTGTGTCCGTTAAATATAAAATTATTCATGCTCTAATTTTGGCATTACCTAACTTGCAACTACCATTTGAGGTGGAAACCAATGCCAGTGACTATGATATGGGGGTTTTCCTTCTTTAGGAGTAGGCCCTTATTTTATCATTCTAAATTGTTTCACGGGAAATTCTATATTCTTGTACATATGGAAAATAATTGTATGCTCTTGTTCAAACAAAGTAAGAAATGGAAACATTATTTGATGGGTAAGGAAAGTATCATTCACGTGGGTCATCAACCTCTCCAATGTCTACAAGCTAAAAACAAACTTTAGTAAGATAGACACTATAAATGGATGGTTTTTTACAGAAATTTCGTTTGATTATTAAATATAAGAAAGTTGTGAATAAAATATTAGCTGATATGTTATCTAGACCTCCTTTGCTTTTATTTTTGGGCATGTTAAATCTTTTTATCCTTTTTTGTGAAGCTTATTAAGAGTTTTATGAGTAGGATCCATATTTTGTAAATATTTTCTAGCAGAACCTCCAAGTGAGGGATTTTCACCTATAGGAGAATACTACTTATAGGGTGGTTTTCTCTATAAGAATGAAAAAAATTGTGTGTCTAAAGGGGAAAGAGTACGGTTGATGAGAGAAAAAAAAACTTCTAGGGTAGCTGGTCACTTTGGTGTGACAAATACTATAAAAATTTACAGAGGTATGTTTATTGGCCAAACATGCAAGCAAAAGTTACTAAATTCATCAGGGGTTGTGTTTTATGTAGTACAAACAAGCCTAATAATAGGAAGTTGGGATTATATATTTCATTGTCAATTACTTCCCAACCATGGGAGAGTATCTACATGGATTTTTGGGTAGTTTTACTACCTCTAATAAAGGTCATGATTATATTTTTGTGATAGTGGACTGATTTAGCAAGATGTGTATTCTAATTCCTTGTAAGAAGGACATTAATGCTAGTGATGTAGCTAAGTTATTTTTTAATAGTGTGTGGATTCACTTTTGTTTACCTAATTCTATTGTGTCGACAAGGATTCACTATTCGTAAGAAAGTTTTGGTGTATATTTTGGGAGAAGATGGATACGAAGCTGAAGAGGTCTATCAACTTTCATCCATAGACATATGGGAAAATAGAAGTGGTGAATTGTACCTTGGTCCAAATCTTGAGAGGGTACAATAGGAAACATCCGAGGATATGGGATGAGAAATTGGTGTATATCCAACATTCTTATAATAGGGAATTTCATGCATCAACTAGTAAAACTCCTTTTGAAATATGTTTTTGGTAATTTTCCTAATATTTCTTTTGATGTTGTTTTGAGATTACCACGTAAAAGTGATAGTAAAGTTGAACTAGACGTGTATGGAATAAATATTACCTCTTCAACTTAACCTAATAAGCAAGAGAATAAACTTTACCCAACCTTAGTATGGTGGGGTTTAGTGATACCTACAGATGTAGATGAATGATTCTTGCTGGTTGTGCTCCATATATGCAAAGATGTAAGCACATTTCTTGTGATATTACATGCGGATCACGTAGACACTAAAAAAATATGATTAATAAAATATTAGGAAGATTGCCTAGAAAAGGACAATCCTCTGAAATCAAATGACTTCCTGACAAGTGTGTCAATCTAATTTTACAATCAAATTGGTAGATGACATATGATAAATGGTAATAGTAAAAATTTAAAAAATGTTTCGTTATTACAAATATAAAAAGAATATAAATGATAAGAAATTATAGATAAGAACTAAGTTTAGAAATCAAGTATATGAATTCTCGGAGGAAGGAGAGATCTCTTCTCCAGTGGAATCTAGATCCTCTTCTCCATAGAAATGTGAACTCTCATCTTTAGTGTATTCTTCCTTAAAGAAGTCTGAAATGTATTTTGGATCTTCCTCTTCTATTTCGTTTTGATATTTAGAATTAGAATCGAGTGGTCGAATCAATTTTATCTTCAGATTCGGTCTCAGAGATCAATTCTTATAATTCATATTCATATTGATACTTGAACCAGGATAAATTAGCTTAGATGTGAAAAAATTCAAATTAGGCTTCCTATAATTCATCTATAGCTTCATGGATTTATTGAGTAGATTCAAAGATGTTTTGTAAACTATCCAAAGGGGTGGAATGGATGGCACACAACTCAAGGTCATGTAGAATTTTTTATTTCTCCCAATGCAATGGGTGATGGATAATAGGCAGAGAGTTGATGCTCATTATTTCATGGCTTGGTCCGCTTATTGCCATATAATAGAATCCATTCTTGATAAAATGTTAGCAAAAAAAAGGGATATAATATGAATTATTGACTGAGTTTGATAAATCTACAAGAAAGCCGAAATAGGCAGGAATCGCAGGTGATTCTAGTAATTCATTGACGATTATGGGTAAATGATAAAAGACTAATAAAACAAAGGATTTAACTAATATATTTTTTATTGTGGTTTTTAAGAGGCTATTGTAAGGTAACAAATGATCAAATAGAAACACTTAAATGTAGAAAAATAATTATAAAATGATATCTGACCTTGATTGAAAATGATGTAAGAAGTTGATGCAGTTTGTAGTTGGATGATGTGCATGCTCCAAAATGAATTCTAAGATGTTTGATTGAGCGTGAATAAGAATGTTGGATGATAGTACATCCAAGTTGGTCTAGAATAACATTGATGAAATCCAATAAAAATCGAGTTTGAAAATGACAGTAGATGACCCTGAAAAGAGACTGTATAATGGGATTAAGTAATCGCTGGCAATTTTGGCCTGTTTGTGGTTTGTTTAGTAAATTGTTGGAACAGTTTGCTAATTTGAGATTTTTGTTCATATTTTGGATGATTTTTTTGAGCTTTTTAGACATGTTTTTGTTTGTTTTGGAAGGTGATATAATAATTTAGATCATACTAATTTAGGTATGATTTAGGATAAATGTGTAGATGATTTTGATGAGTGTGAAAATTATTTTAATAGGTGTATAGGTGGTTATGATAGATGTGTCATGTTAGAGATAGATAAAATGGATTTTGGGAATAAAAATATTTAGGGGATTTAGACAAATGATTAGGTTAGGTATTATTATTATTAAAAATAATGATTTTTCATATGTGGATATGAAATATTAAAAATTGGAGGCGTATTATGTGGTCTAAGGTATGTATCGAATTAAATGATTAATTAAATAAAGATAAATGGTGTTTCTTATGGGGAGTTATGTGTTTAATTAATGATTTAGATAAAAATGAGGGAGTGTATATTTTCGGTGTCTACATTTTCCCCTTTTTGTCTAGTAGTTTTAATGACAAAACATTAGAAAAAAAAAATGAAGAGTTGATTTATATGGGTGTTCTAACTGCAACGCAATATAGGGAACACCAATGTTTATATATGATGTGTTTCTTAATTTTTCCCAGTCCAGGGAATACCAAAACAAGATGTGCTACCGAGGAATCAAATGATAGGGGAACCAAGGGTTCGACACCTATAGACGTATGATTCACAAAGGTAGGCTAAATAAATGGGGAAAGTCAAGTGATGGGGCCAAAGGGCACACACCCCATAGACATACAATGAATCCCAATATTGATTTTGTTTGTTTGATTTAATGTTTCAAGGAATAGGGTCCATTGAAATTAAGACACACTTTGTGAAAAAGTGATGATTGAAATTTTTAGGGCAAAAGAGGGAATAATGGCTAAAACAGGTCTAGTTATTAGTGATTGACAAAATCACTAACGATTAAGGCAATCACTAGTGATTTCCCAAGGTAAAAAATTGAGCTATAAATATTCGATTGCGAGTTCATTTGGCTCATTGTTACCATGGTGAAAATGGATTTTTAGAGCAATAGTGGTGTAAAAATGTGTTTTTGGGGTGAACGAGTGAAGATTTGGAAAAAATGGCATCTTCTAGCAGACATCGAAGCTCTGTAATGGTTGAGGTAGGAAATTTTAACTTGTTTTGTTAATTTTTTTGTTGATTTTTGTAGTTTTTAGATTTTTTTGCCATTTTAGGGGTAGATGGATGCCCTAGCTTTGAGTCGTAGGAATCGCTGATGATTCATGAAATTGCTAGCAATTGAAGTGAATCACTAGTGATTCACCTATAATGTGGATAGTTTACATTTTTATTATTGACATGATTTTTAAGAAATGTTTCTAGGTTTATATGGTGTTTGTGGTTCCAATCTAGACATTGGTGTTGAATATAATTGATGTTGATATTGATTATATTTTGCGATGATGTCAATGTTGATGTTTAAGTAATTTTGTATAGTTACTTTTTGTTCACAAATGGAAAATTTTGATTTTAATGTCACAACTATTTGATGTTTTAGATGTTGTTGGTATTTTTAGGTGATGATGTTGATGTTGATGTTGATGTTGTGGATGATTTCAATATTTCATATATATTTTTAATGATGAAACTAATGTTGATTTATTTTTGTTTTACAAGTGGATGCACAATTGACTATCCATGATCGTATACCACTGATTTTAGATGAGGTGAGGGTTGATATGATAGATGATGATTGGGAGCATATTGAGGCTATTGGTTTTGGTGCCATGAGACATTATCGATGGATACACATATGTCATAGTTTGATGTTGGATTTTTTTATAACATTGGAATCCTTCCACCTGTACTTTTTGGTTACCTACTGGGGAGATTACGATTACTCTAGAGGATGTACACCATATCTTGAGACTGCCTATTTGGGGAGAGGGTGTATACATTATTACTAAGGTAGAGAGAGATGATGTGATGAATAGATTATATGGAGAGGATGTGGGGGATATCATATTTGAGTCAGGGGCATTTTCTTATGGAAAACTATATTCAGTTGAGATAGAGGGTCATACTCGAGATGACCATGATGATGATGGCCATTATTTGTTATATGTTTCCAAATTCCGGAGGTGGTCATTTTACATGGATGATTATAGGGGTAATTACAGAGATGATGGAGCATCATACAATTTTTGAGTGGGGTCCTACCCTACTTGCACAAACATTTAGAGAGTTATGGGCATGGAAGGCCCACAAGCAAAGTATGGTATTGATATTGGGTTCTTATTATAGGCTTGGGCCTTCAAGCATATTGTCATTGCTCAACTAACGGAGTTTCCATGGGGGATTGGTGATGGGAATCTTGGATTTATGAGATGGAGGGAGGATGTAGGTCATGGGTTGAAGAGGAGGACAATATATTATTGAGATTTATTATCTGGATTGCAGGTGGGGGATGTGGTATGGAGGCCTTACCTAGATTTACCTATTTGGCTTGAGTTTTCTCATGAGTTGATGGGTTCACAACAAGATAGGTGGATTTAGTATCATCGAATGGGAAAGAATGATTTTCTTCATTTTGATCATGTCAGGAGACAGTTTCGATTGGTGCAGGGGAGTTCTCGAGAATCATGTACAAAGTATAGGTGAGAGGATGGAGATACAAAAACTTCGAGGAAAGTTGTGATAGAGCCTAAGATTATTATAGATCAGCAAGGGGCCATGGGTCCCAATGATGAGAGTGTCATTATCCCTATTGATTATGTAGGGGTTAGCCCAAATTATATATCCTTATGGACATGAGAATTGATGGGTTTTGACAGACTCGGGATACACAGAGAACAAGACAAAGAGTTAAACGGGTACGTGCTCAAGTGGAAATAGGATCACCAACATAGGAGGTAGTGGAGGGTGTTGAGGATGATAGTGAGGAGGAGGGTGATGATGATTTGGTTATAGCTATTGTAGTAGTGATGGCTAAGAAGGCCGTAGTAGAGGGAGAGAGAGATGTGGTTAGGAGAGAGAGAGAGAGAGAGAGATGATCTCCTAGGAGTTCGGGACACATTGATTGTTGAGTGGGATAGTTTGATTACTGAGTGAGATGGAATCATAGTAAAAATAGCTTAGGCCATTCTAGAGAGAGATTGATATAAGGGAAAGAGAGATGGGATGAGCAGGGCCTAGGGGATTACAAGGCCTTCTATTTATGGTACGAGAATGGCGCAGAGATGTAATAGGTTAGTAGACAGAGAGTAGAGGCTATTGAACATGCTAGTGGGCATAGGCCAAAGCCTAGTGGATCAAGGAGAGCACATATAATACTAGGGACAGATATCTAGGGCTCATTACGAGGCACTTTGGCAGAAACCGATTATTACATTTATATGATTACACATGATTATCCTGATGCCACTTTATATGTTGATCACTTGGCCGCTAAGGTGGCATGCCCTAGTACTAGTGCAATGAGTGTGGGTCACCCACCTCAGAGACTAGAGTGAGTAGGTGATAGTGAGGGAGGAGATGGAGGAGATGTTAGTGTTGTTGGTGGTACATGAGTAGTTGGATGAAGAGATTCTTAGGGAGGAGAGGGAAGTACAACCCCTCTTAGTCAGTCCCCCAGAGGTTTCAGTTTACCAGCTAATGACATATTTGATATATTTGATATATGGCTCATTGAAGCCCATTTTGATATGATGATGATCATGATGTATATGGAATTGATTTATATGATGATGATCATGATGATGAGGTTTATGTCTTATGTTGTTTGAATTTCATGTGTATCTGTTTTTAATTTGAATGTATTAGTGTTAGATGGATTTTGATGGATGCATTAGTTATGATATTATGGTTTATGAATATGTTTGATAAAATGTTGAATTGTTTAATTAATCAAATGACTTTAAAATGTGATTTGAAATGAAATGTATCGAAATATGACTAAGTAAAGTAAAATGATTTTCCCATGATGGATTTGATACATATGCGATGGGTTTTGAAAGCTTGAACACACTTGCACTAGCAGCCTTAATGAAAGTTAAATGAGATTATCAATGGATAGTTACATGACTCTTAATAAAATATGGGATTAAATGAATGTTCCTTTTTGGGATATGAAATGGGTTTGAAAATTTGTATGTTGAGATAAGAATAAGGTTCTCTTTTTCCATTGGCTTATAGAGAAATGCCCCAACTTTACATTTTTTATTTTAAAGAAAATTGATCAATGTGGGAATTTTACTATGAGGGGAAAGTTGATCAATGTGGGAAGATTTCCTGGATGATTTTGATATTGATGTATTTATTTTTAAGGTTGATTATTACGGGAATCCTTTTTATAGGTAGGCATCCTTCGAGGCTATGGTCTACATATTTTTACTGGTAGTTGTTTTTGAGGGCTCAATATACTTTTTTACTTTTGACTTTTATAGATAGTTGTCCTTTAAGGGATCGCTTGATGATTTTTATAGATATCGTCCTTCAAGGAATCATTCTAACATTTTTTTACTTTTAAGAAATGCATCCAAATTATTTCAATACATATATTTTTAGCTGAGGGAAAATCCCTAATAGACCATTTCAAGGAGGGGAGAAGATATATATGATCTACACATTCGTGCCCCATGTCATGCCTTTTACATGGTAGGTGAGTGTAATGATTAAGGGGTTCCCACAAAAGAGGAACTTTTCCAAAGTGAAATATGTGATGAACAGAGTTGTGGTGTTCATATTTAAGGTATATCTAGGATAATGACGGATAACCACATGCTTTCAAATCATTACTATGACAAGATGGATGATATGACGGAGTGACAAGATTTTAATGTAACTCTTTGTCATGATGATAAATCATTTAATAGTAAAATGGCCATAAGTTCAAGGCATTCAGAGGTTTCTTTTAGGTTCACCATCAAGGGAAGCAAGACGATATGCTCCCGACCCATACTTGTGAGTGATGACGTATGGACCAATCCAATTAGGGGAAAACTTTCCATGTTTACTTTATTCTAATTGAGTGACATTTTGATTTTATTTAAGAACAAGATCACTAATTTTAAATTCATGTTATTTGATATGTTTTTATATGCATGTTTGATGTGTTCTTGATAAAATTGATGATGTTCAAGGGCCATTAGATGTTTTTCATCTAACAGTTCAAGTTGTGCTAGATGGTCTTGTTGATATTCTTCATTAGGGATAAATTATTTAAGTGATACACAAAGTGATGGAATTTTAACTTCAAGAGTTAATACAACCTTAGATTCATAGACAAGTGAATAAGGTGTAGCTCTTGTAGGATTACAGATGCTAGTTTGATAGGCCCAAAGGGTGAATGGGATTTAGAGATGTCAATTCCTTCCTGCATCATTTACTATTTTCATGAGGATTTTATTAAGTGTTTTATTTGAGGCCTCATCTTGTCCATTTTCTTGGGGATAATATGGTGATGAAAATTTGAGTTTGATGTTAAAGGTATCACAAATATTTTTAACTTCTTTATTTTTAAAATATTTTCCATTATTTGTGATAAGTTTATATGGGATGCCAAAACGACATATAATGTATTGATATATGAAATTGATAATAGGTCCTGATTTAGTGGATGTTAAAGGGATAGCTTCAACCCATTTAGTAAAGTATTCAGTAGCTATGATAATAGAGTGATGTTGTTGAGATGATTTAGGATTAATAGCACCAATAAGGTCTAACCCCATTGAGAGAAAGGCCATAAGTCCTGAGCGGGTTATAATGCCTGACTGGGGACATGGATGAGATCTGAATGAAGTTGACATTTAACACATTTATTAACATATTCACAACAATCCTTGGTGATAGTAGGCTAGTAGTACCCTAACCATATGACATGTTTGGTGATGGAATTTCCACTAAAATTTCCTCCACAAACTCCATCATGAACTTCTTTATTGCTTGAGTTGACACCCATAAAAACTAAGTTTGTAAACAATGCCACCTATGATGAAAAAAATGAGTGGTGCATTAAAGAAATGACCGTTTAGCGTTATGTGATAAGTTAGATGGAATTTTTGATTCAACAAGATAGTCATAAACTTAAGTGTACCACAAATTAGTTGGGTTATCGTCAATGATGTTGATATGAGGAAGCTCATTTTGATGTGAAGGGTGATCAAATCATTGAATGAAGACAAATAGTTTAGTGTTGTCTTTTGATTCTTCAATTTCTAATGGGATGAGGGATCCTAAAGAGGCTATTGTATCTTGTTGGTGAAAAAAATTTTGGTGGAAAAATTGTGTCTCCACTAATGTTCAAGGGCTACACCCCTATGCATTTAATGGTATGGGTCCCATTATTGAAAGTTCACTAATCCTAATCCTATCTAAATTTTTTGGGTGGCCAAATTGGTTGGTGATTACATAGGGACACTCTACTGAACCTGTGGTAAAGTGGATGCATGTGGGTACAAGGGAGGAAATTACAATGATAAGGTGAAAAGGGGGGAACTAGGTAAGGAATATTATTTCCATGAGTAGATTATAGAGCTCACACCTAATAACTGGAGTAGTTCAACCTTCAATATAAAGGAATACAAAATTAATTTAGTGGGACCATTGAATTAAAACACCAAGTTTTCAGATTCATCTATCGAGAACACCAAGTTCCTCTCCAACTCCATACAGGATCAACTATGCTTGCAAAGTGCATGAAAGAGAGAATAGAGGAAAAACAAGAAAAAGAAATAGAAGAAGTGTAGCTTTTATTCCATGTGTAGTGATGAATACAAAGCTTCAACCAAGCTATCACAATTCACAATGCTACATAGTAAGAGTTCTTCAAAATTTGGAATCCTTTAGAATGGAGAGGCCATCCCAATTTATAGCAATTTGAATTGTCCTTTCACCTCCCTCATATGACTCTTTGTTTCCATATTCCACTTGTGACCTTTCATTTTCCATGAATTAAGTATTTCTCTTATAATTTGAGAAAATACTTTTACAAATTTAAAATAGGTCACTTAAGTGAATAGGACGAAAGATAATGATGAGGCCCAATGAAGAATTAGAATAGAGAGAGAAGAAAGAGAGGGAAGGGATGAATGGAAATCACTCCTTGCGACGAACTGCTTTGAATTCCCGATGTATTCATGAAATTTGAGCAAATAATTCTACCCTGGTCATCTTCTACATTGATGAAGATTTCTCCCTTGAATAACTTTGAATCATTTTCCTAATCTAGTGATGACCACAAACTCTATGATGCATCAGACATATTGGACGATAGAATGAGTTTTCGAAACACTATTTTTAGGTTTACCGATGTAAGCTTGAGATGAACACATAAAATTCCCACGATGACCCTCCTTAAAACTTGGTTGATGAACCCTTTGACTCATTGAAATTGTTCTGACCAATTCACTTTGAATCACCTAGTTCCTTAAGTGATGAAGATGAATTCACATGATGTGCCTTATGATGCCCCGATTTTCCTCTCGTAAACCATTACACTTGAAATGGTTCTTCCAAGACCTCTCTGTGAATTTATCATTCCTCCCTGTTTGACTCATGAAACCATCTCATTATCCGAATGGGAGTAAAAAAATTATTAAGGTGAGTGAAAAAAAAATCATATACAACTTTCCACTCCACGAAATGGAATTTTTCTATTTTTAGAATATGAGCCTATGTTTTGCTATTCTAGGACATGTCACCTGTCTTGATCCAATTTCACCTTCTAAACCTTATATCATACTCCATCCTCCTTTGTTCCCAAGATATTGTTATTTTTAGCACATTTCTATTTTTACCACGTTGCTTGTTGGAGACCTACTATTTTAGGAAAACGTCGCTTTTTCTCTTACTTTCCATTTTACCCATTTCGATTGTCTGAGTGATCAAACTTGTAATTTAGTGGAAATTTCCATTTATAGCATGTGAGGAAGTATAGAATATGCTATTTTTATTAAGTGGTGAAAATGACCTCGGTTTGTGATGGGAACAACTTTTTGGATTTGGCTCTTTGTCGTGTACTTGTGCTCCAATTTTCATTATGATTCACTTATTGGATAGCTCAAAAATAAAAAAACAAGAATCTAAACCTAATAACAGATTCAGAAATGAAGTTTCCAGGAATAATATTGATAAAAAATCATTCCTTCATATCTTGAGAAATTGGCAACTTCATCATGCAAGAACTAGTTTGAAAGAAACTAGATTTTTTGGAGACCCTTTCCTCCGAATTTTAGATGATTTCACCCATTGGATATTTGAGGATTTGAAAATTTCTTTGAAGAGGGAAAAATTATGATAATAAAACATAGCCCTCCATATCCCTAAAAAATAGGGACTTCATGACGTGAAAACTAGTTCACACAAAACTAGATTTTTCAAGGATCGTTTCCATCGATTTTCGCATGATTACGCCTACTGGAACTTTGAGAAGTGGAGAGGTAGCTCACTGATTTTTTCAATGCTGTGTCATAGCAGCCATTAATGGAGCTTTAAAAATTTCAGGTCTCCTTTTCCACCTTATATTGTGATGAAACAAATTCCATTGGGATAGGTTTTTCTCTTGGAATTTGTGCACAAAAATTAGTTTCACCCGCTTACCAAATTGATAAGAAATCAAAGGAGAAGAAGTTGAGGCACAAGATGGAGTTTTTATGCTAGTTAATAATAAAGGGAATAATTTTATCTTTCATTTGTTGCATCTTTATGGCCTCTGAAAATAAGGAATTTTTTAAAAATCTCATTTAAATTTGTGTCTGGATTTTGAGATATGAGTGTTTCACCGTTATGGTTCATGAGTGTTTTCAGACCGAACGGACATGGTGACAAATTTGAAAAGGACAAAGTTTTGGTGTTATTGTAGTCCTAGAATTGTAGTGATAATGGAGAGAAGAAAAAATGATGAGGGATAATGGAGGTTCTCAAGTTGTCTACAACTTTCTTACAATAGTGAGCTTCACGGGTAATAATGGAGAAGAAAAAGCAACAAGGAGTTAGAAAAAAATTCAAATTTGAAGCTAGAGTTGGGAAAATGTTTTTGTCCCTAATGTCCCTTAAGCATTAAGGGATATGAGGGAGATCAATTTTTAAGCAAAGCCTCTTCTCAACACTTGGTGGCGATCCAACGGTTGAGGGTTTTGGCCAAAAACATGCTAGAAGCACCTGGGGGTTGAAAGTTGATCGCATGAGGAATGAGGAGACATTCCCTGGGTTGGGCACATTTTTATGTCCCTCATGTCCCCCAACATAAATGAACATGAGGTTCATCAATTTTCATGGCATTCCAGAAGCCTCCACTTGTCACGATCTAGACGCTTGAGGGAATGAGCTGCAAACGAGCACTTGAGAGCTAAACTAGCGATTCGAGAGGTCGTATGTTTGTTCACATGAATTATTGGGGTTGGGTGCATTTATTTTTCCTTATTTCCCTTAGATTGAGGGATGAAAGGGACAAAAAATTGTGCTAGGATCCTTGTAGACACTAAATTTGGGTCACACTCTCCTTGGTCCCCTTTAAATTAATCAATGTAACACATGCACCTAGCCATGACCCCTTTACCCCAAATTGATATTAATTTAATCACTTACAATTGAATTAATATTTATCATCACATTATTAATTAATTTAATTACTTTAATTAAGTTAATTTAATCCTCACACATCCACCTCATCTTGGACCCATTTCAGGGAATTTAACTCACAATGACCAAGTCATCACTCTCAGCACTGAGTCATCACTCCCTGTGCTGAGTCACCACTTAACCTAAATAACTGAGACTTCTTCCTAAACCTAATTTGACTTCTTCTATGATCTTCCTACCTTTTCTAATGAGAACTAAACTCTCCTAAGCTAATACAACTTGGAAAATGTTCCCAATATCAGAATATCTACCTATTGTTGGTAAAAAGGACTATTTCACCCTAGCCAACGCTGGTTTATCCTCAGTCAGCACCGGTTACCTAACCATCATCGGTCACTTTATATACACTTTCACAACTCTTCACTTGGGTTGGTCATTTAGTTATTGGAGCCTTATTGCATTCAAGCATAAATCTTCAAGTCCTCCTACATCCAGACGAAAAACACACACAACCATAGTGCAAGACAAACAACTGGTTCTCCTTCTAGAGAATTGGAATACTCATGGGAGCACACATGTTACACTACCATGGTACTGGACTTAGCCATCTCTTCTCCAATCAACCACCAACCATCTCCATTCATAGGATCTACAAAATACCAAGTAAGTATTGTGATATTCATCATTTGTGCTTATTCAAGTGTAGATCTCTTACTTCTTTTTGTATTTCATTTCTTCCATTACCCACATATCACCTTCTTCTCACCAACCCACTATTCAACCATCCCAAGCCTTTTCACCCTTCTTAACCTCTTTGTCAGCATTCCTGAGTCTTCTTAGCCATATTATGACCCTATCCATACCACCCTCACTCTTTGTGTAATCACGGAGAGGCTAGAAACCCATTATTTATTCTTGATCACATATTTCCCCTACCAATGTTAGGTACCCGATTGTCACCAATTCCTATTTTATACCAGCATCAATCACCCAAATGATACCGGTCTCTATCTAATAAAATTCTCAGACCAGCGAGCCTCCCATTCACCAAAACTCAGCCCAAACCTCAACCCACCAACCTTAGACCCTTACTAGACCTCTCGACATACATGCCCGACTGGAAAAACCCGGTTCTAATGAGATTTACTGTTACATTCAATATCTAGAATAGAATCTAATTTTATTGTGTGTATGAGAAACCTAAATCATTACATTGCAATAGGACCTATTTATTTCAGTTTTGTATTTACATTAAATTGTTATTAAACAATGGATTGATAGCCTTTCTAGGAAGCACCATGCTTCCTGGATCTAGCATACTGATAGGTAGTCCACTGTCCTATACTATTTAATACTATTTTTGTGGTCTTTCTTTGCATTTATAAGTATCCCTTTCCAGACAAAAAGGAGCTCTCTACAATCTGCAGACAACGTCGACAATGCACACATTCTACCTTCCACCTTCACCTCACGCTTATTCCTCATTAAACATTTACCCTCTATCTATTTCATCCTAGAAAGCATAAAACTTATTGCGAAAACACTCCTAGAGCTAACACATGTCCTCTTAGAAATTTGTCAAACTGCGATAACTCACCTAAAGGGCAACTTTAAATAGCAATATCTTGAGCTCCCGATGGACTTTTTGGTGAAATTTTATATGAACTTGAGTGAAAGTGTAATTTTGAATCAAATGTGGGGATATTAGATCTCTGTATTCCATTTAAGCCCTGAAAAGTTGGATTTTGTATCTGGTCCCTTACTTATGCCTGAAAACAAATGAATTATAAACCTATTTTTCCAAAGTTTTGTGAAAATGTGATTTCATTATGTTGTATAAATCTTAATTCCCTTTCCTAAGATGTTTTTTTCTCCTAAATCCATCCGAGCTCTCGAGAATCACCTCCGAAGTTCAATGGCTCTTTTGGCCCTATGCATTGCTTAGGCCTATGAACCATGTTTTTGCTTTGAAACCGCTTTAACTCCTCCAAATATTTTATGAATCTTCCAAAATTAGCTCCATAATTTCACTAAACATTCAATTCATCTCTATGTTGGATTTTTCTCTTTCATTTTGCTCAGGGGTTCGCACTACTTTTTTAGAAATCCAGTGGTAGCCTTTCCCAACACCGTTATAACTAACATTCTTCATGATCTCCTAAAATCACCTAGGGGATTGACTTTTCTTTCCTAATTCACTCGGGAAATGAGTTAACATCCATTGGGAAGACATTGGACTAACTAGGTAGAACTGGGGTGCCTAAGAAGGGTAAGACTTGAAAATTTTGGCACAGGGGTATCATTGTCATGCTAGAAAATTATAAATTTTCTTGTTGTATATTTGCATGACAACATATCTAAAAATTATTAGAGTATCATGGGATGTTTTGGATAGTGTAGTGATCAATAGTGTGATGTTATGGAGCTCAATTACTTCATATTAGCATGCAATATGAAACTTGTTGGAAAACACAGTAACCGACATCGGTTATTAAGGGACCAACATCGGTCACTTATGACCAAAGCATAGGTTAGGAAAGGAGGAACTATCATCGCTAGGGCTAACCAGTGTCAATTACCTATGTGTGGGTGTTTTATTTAACTCTCTAGAATTAGATCTATTTTTAGTATTAAAGAAGATCTATTGATTGTAATTGCATGGCTAAGTGCCCTAATTTTTATATGCCTATATAAGCATGAAATATAGGGTTTAGAAAAAAATTAAGAAGAACTGCAAAAGTTGATGATTATTATGAGAATAATTGTGAGAGAGAGAATTCTTGGAGAAGAAGCAAAAGCTTGAGAGAAAGAAAGTATTATACATCTGAGAGGTGTGGAAGATTGTAAATCTTCATTGTATATCTTGTAAAAGCTTTAGATAATAGATTGGCTTGTTTCTTGGTGGACGTAGCCCACACTTGGTGAACCACGTTAAATCTAGTGTTGATTTATATCTCTTTTTCGTATATTTTTTCGGTAGAATATCTAATTTTATTCACATGTATGCTTAGATCTGATATGCTAACCCCAACAACCTGGTATCGATCTTTGTTTGAGGGTTTTTTACATTGATAGATTTACTCACAGAGGGTTTTCTGATTGAGTGGGAGCTACAAAAATGGTAGAAGAAAATAAATATAAGGTAGAGAATTTTGACAGATGAAATTATCAATTATGTAAGATGTAGATTCAGGATTATCTATATCAAAGAGATTTGCATTTACCATTGGATGAGAATTCTAGACCTACAAAGATGACTGATGAAGAATGGTATATTCTTGATAGAAAGGATTTTGGATCTATAAAATTGATCCTGGTAGCATCCATGGCTTCCAATATTATAGAAGAAACTTCTATGGTAATATTAATAAAATATCTTGGTAATTTATATGAAAAACCTAGTGCTTCAAATAAAGTTTATTTGATGGAGAAACTATTTAGTTCTCAGATGCATGAAGGTGGATATTTATTTAGTCATTTAAATGATTTCCAATCTATTGTAAATTAGTTAAAATTGGTTGATATACCGTTTGATGATGAAGTGAAAGAACTTTTATTCTTATGTTCTTTGTCTGATAGTTGGGATAACTTGGTAATGGTTGTTAGTAATATAACATCTACTAATAATATTTTGAAGTTTGATGATGTGGTTAGTATAATCATGAATGAATAAATTCATAGGAAGAGTACAGAGGAATCATCATTTGGGAATGCTTTGAATGTAGAAAGAAGGGGTAGGAAGAAGGAGAGATCCAAGAGTAAGATTAATGGGAAATCAAATTCAAGGGATAATAGATCTAAATCCAGAGGTAAGGGAATTACTTGTTGGAAATATGGAAAGAAAGGACACGCAAATAAATATTGTTGGTCAAAGGATAAAGATAAATAACAACCAGACAAAGGTAAAGAAGAAAATATTGTTGTAGCAGAGGTATTGCAATATGCTCTTATTCTTTCTTTAGATAATAGAATTGAATCATGGGTTTTAGATTCAAAAGATTCTTTCCATACAACCCCTAATAAGGGTTATTTCAGAAATTATGTCTAGGGAAATTTTGGAAATTTTTATTTAGGTAATGATGAACCTTGCAATAATATTACTAGTAAAGGGGAAGTTCATCTAAAATTACAAAATAGAAATACATGGGTATTGATGAGATGTGAGGCATGTGCCAAGCGTCGGGAGGAATCGTATTTTAAGTAGGACAACTAGGTGAAGTTGGTTATATGGTTACATTTATAGGAGACTCTTGGAAAGTCACCAATGGTGATTTTTTTGTGGCAAGAGGTAAGAAGGTAGGAACGTTATATTTATCTACCTATCTTAATGACTCATTTTATGCATTATCTACTTCATATTCAAATGTGTGTATGTGGCATAATCGGTTGGGCCATATGAGTCAAAAAGGAATGCATATCTTAAAGGCTAAGGGTAAGTTATTAGATTTGAAAGATTTAGATCTTGATTTTTGTGAGCATTGTGTCTTTGGATAGAAAAAGAGAGTGAAGGAGTGGAAATTAGAGCTTGTACACTCAGATGTGTGGGGACTATCTCGGGTAGCTTCTCATGGAGGATCCCAGAGTATTATGTTACTTTTATTGATGATGCAATAAGAAAGGTATGGGTTTATTGTATTAAACATAAATATGATTTTTTGAGACTTTTAAAAGATAGAAATCCCTTGTTGAGAATGAATCAAATTCAAAGTTAAAGTTCCTTAGATATGACAATGTTGGTCAATACTATAGCAAGGCTTTCAATGATTATTGTTCAATGAATGAGATACATAGAGAAATAACGGTTCTAAGAACACCACGGAGAGAATGGTGTTACAAAAAAATAAATAGGAAAATCATGGAATGCACTAGAAGTATGAGGATATTTTCTGGATTGCCCTTGTAGTTTTGGGAAGAAGCAGTTGATACAATGGTTTATTTGATTAATCATGGGCCTTCAAGTTCACTAGATGGAGGAATACTAGAGGAATCTTGGACCAGAAAAGAGGTAGATATTTATTTTCTTAAAGTTTTTGGTTTAGAAGCTTTTGTGCATATTGATAAGGAAAATAGGAAAAAGTTGGATGCAAAATCCAAGAGATGCACTTTCATTGGTTATGGATCTAGTGATTTTAGATTCTGTTTTTGGGATTTAGATAATTCTAAAATTATTAGGATTCATGATATTGAATGGAATGAAAAGAGAATGTACAAGGATAAAATTTCAGTACCCAAAGACGAACCGGTTAATAAATTTGTGAATGAAAATGAACTTTTGGATTTAAATGTAATACTATGAGGGTTATAAAGTAACCAATGTCAATTGAATTGACACTGACCAACATCGGTTATAGGCGATTGGTGTCGATCATCATTGAAAGATTTGGATACAAATGTCTAGGAGGTCAGAATGAGCCTCTGGTACCCCAAACTCCTGTGAGAAGGTCACAAAGGGTAAGTAAACCTTCAGAAAGATTTACACCTTCTCTATTTTATTTATTATTGATTGATAATGGTGAACTAGAAATTTTTGAAGAAGCAATGTAGGATAAGACCCACGTCCAGTGGGAGCATTACATGGATGAGGAGATGGACTCCTTGGAATAGAACCAAACTTGGGATTTGATTAATTTGTCAATATGTAAGAGGAAATTGTAGAAAAAGTGGGTTTACAGGATCATGGAATAAGAGGGTCGATATAAAAGGTATAAGGTGATGCTTGTAGTAAAGGGTTTTATAGAGAAAGAAGATATTAACTTTGGTGAAATATTTTCTCCCATTGTAAAGATGAATTCTATTCGTATTGTATTGAGTTTAGTTGTAGTAGAGGATTTGCATTTAGAACAACAAGATGTGAAGATGGATTTCCTTCATGGTGATTTGGATGAAGATATTTATATGCAGCGTGATTGGTTGGGTATGAATTCAATGGTAAGGAGAAATTAGTGTGCATGTTGAAAAAGAGCCTATATGGGCTCAGGAAATCTCTAAGGAAATGGTACATGAGGTTTGATAGTTTTATGCATGAGCATGGTTACTTGAGATGCGAATATGACCATTGTGTATATATCAAGAACCTTGAAAATGGGAGCTATATTATTTTGTTACTTGTATGTGGATGATATGCTTATTGTAGGATCTAGTATGTAGAAGACATTGGTGAGCTTAAGATAATGCTAGCTCACACATTTTATATGAAGGATTTAGGATCTGAAAAAGAATTCTTGGCATGAAAATACACAGAGATAGGAAGAACAAGAAATTGTATTTGTCTCAGGAGGATTATATCTACAAGGTGTTAGAAAGGTTCAAGATGTAGAATGTAAAACTTGTTAGTAAGCTTATGGTTAGACACTTAAAATTGAGAAAATATCAGTGTCCTTCATCACATGAGAAAGTTAAATACATGACATGAGTGTCATATGCTTCAATAGTTGGGAGTCTCATGTATGTTATGGTTTGTACCAGACCAGACATTACATAGGAAGTGGGAGTTGTGAGTAGATATATAACCAATCTAAGTAAAGAGGATTGGAAAACAATCCAATTGATACTCAAGTATTTGAAAGGGAAATCTAGAATGTGGTTATGTTATGGAGGTTCGGACATTTCATTATGTGGCTATGTTGATTCGGATATGGCTGAAGATATGGATGGTAAGAGGAGCACTACCGTATATATTTTTAGAGTAGGTGGGATGACAGATTAGTTGTATTTTAACATTGTAGAAGGTTATGGATTTTTCTCTACTAGAGGCAGAGTATGTTGTAGCTACATAGGATAGTAGGGAGATGATATGGATGAGTAGTTTCATAGAAGAGTTGGGAAAGGAGAAATATGATTGCAAACTCTTGAGTGATAGTTAGAGTGAAATTCATTTGACAAAGAACTCAACATTTCATTCAAGAACAAAACACATTCATATGAGTTAGAACCCTATGGATATGCTAATGAATCCATTAGTAAAGGAGAAATTGGAGCTAAACTCCACTTTTTCTGGTCTCAAGTTTGAGAATTGAAGAGGAAGAAACAAAGCTAAGGAAGGATCCAAGAATGATGTTATACATGTACGTGTAGTAATTAATCTCCAAGTGGGATATTGTTGAGTTGCGGAGCTCAATTACTTTGGATTAACATGCAATATGAAACTTTTTGGAAAATACAGTAACCAACATTGGTTAGTAAGGGACTGACATTGGTCACCTATGACCAGCATTGGTCAAGTAAGGAGGAACCGACATTGATTAGGAATAACCGAAATTGGTTACCTATATGTGGGTGTTTTATTTAACTCTCGGGAATTATATCTATTTTTAGTATTAAATTGGATATATTGATTGTAATTGCATGGCTAACTACCATAAGTTTGTATACACCTATATAAGCATGAAAGATAGGGTTTAAAAAATAATAATTAAGAACTTGTAAAATTTGATGATTATTTTGAGAATAATTGTGAGAGAGAGAATTCTTGGAGAAGAAGAAAAATCTTGAGAGAAAGAAATTACTATACATCGATAGGTGTAGAAGATTATATATCTTGTGAAAACTTTGGATAATAGATTGGCTTGTTTTTGGTAGACGTGGCCCACATTGGGTGAACCACGTTAAATCTGGTGTTGATTTATATCTCGTGTTTTGTATATATATTTTGGTGGAATATCTGATTTTATTTGTATGTATGCTTAGATCGATATATTATCTGTACAACCAAGATGCTAACCCCAACAAAGTTCCAAGGATAAATTCAACATTGGCTCTATATTTTTGTAAAATTTCATTTTTACACTGATATTCTCCTTTAACTTGACTGATAACGAGTTGTGAATCTCCATAGATTTCTAAGATGTGAACACCTAGGAGTATAACAATCATAAGTCCTATGATTAAAGCCTCATATTCTGCCATATTATTAGTGCATTTGAAGTTAAGTTTGAATGATAATGGAATAGGAATTCCCAAGGAGGTATGATAACAACACCAACTCCTCCCCCTTCTTGGCATTTAGAACCATCAAAGAAGAGAGTCATCTTGATAGGGATGAATTCATATTCGTCGACATTCTTGATGTATTTTTCTCGGGAATTATTCATGACGAATTTTATTTTTCGGGAAAGGGAGAATCAACAAGCTGGTCTATAATGACATGTCCCTTAATAGATTTTTGTGATATGAATTCAAGGTCAAACTCAGTCATAAACATAAGCCATCAAGTGATACGATCATTATGATATGGTTTAGAGTGTATAGTTTTGAGGGGATTGAAGCTAGTGACAACATACATTTTGTGATTAAGAAGATAATGACGCAACTTGGAAGTGGTGAAGTATAAAGCACAACATATCTTTTCAACTTTAGTGTAACGGGTTTCATATTCATGGAGTGTGTGGCTGATATAATACACAGCTTGTTCATGACCCTAATTATCATGGTGAGCAAGCATGGCTCCAAGAGCATGTTCTGAATCAGATATATATAATTAAAATGGTTCTCCTTCCCGAGGTGGAGTAAGCACAGGTGGTGATAGAATATATTATTTAATTTTGTAAAAAAAAATTTAACAATCAAAATCCCAATGAAATTTTATGTCTTTGCGAAGAAGATGATGAAATAGCTAACAACGATTAGAAATTTGCGATATAAAATTTTGGATGGAATGTAACTTACCTTGAAGACTACATAATTGTGTAAGATTAGATGGTGGAGGAATTTCAATGATGGCCTTAACCTTTGTTGGGTCAACTTCAATACCTCGGATAGATATGATGAATCCTAAAAGTTTTCCAGTGAGGACACCAAAAACACATTTTGTGGGATTGAGATGAAGACAATATTGAATGAGACAAGTAAAGATTGATTTGAGAATGGTAAGATGATCTTTGCATTGTTTGGACTTTCCTAAAATGTCATCAACATAGTCTTCAATTATTTTTTGGATGAGGTCATGAAAAATGTAGGTCATGACACGCTAATAAGTAGCTCCTGCATTTTTAAGACCGAATGGCATGACACAATAGCAAAAGGTTCCCCAAGGGGTGATGAAAGAGGTTTTATGTTGATCATCAATGGCGATAAGAATTTGATTATAACCATAAAAACCATCCATAAGGGAAAGCATTTCATGGAAATTTGTTAGTTCAACAAGCTGATATATGTTTGTAAGAGGGAAATCATACTTAGGGAAAGTAAGATTGAGATCCCTAAAGTTTGTACAAATAATTAACTTTCCTAAGGATTTGGTTACAGAACGATGTTGGAGATCCATTGTGGGTAATCAATGGGTATGATAAAGTTAGTGATAAAAACATTGTAACTCTTATTTGAAAAGGAGAGATATGCACGGATGCATCTTACGAAGTGTTTGTTTAGCATGATTAGCATTTGGATATGTGAAAATATTATGTACAATTTTTTTGGATCAATTCTAGGCATATCACTATATGACCAGGTGAAATATTGATAATATTTTGATAAGAATGTAGTAAATTCATCCAATTCTTGTGGATTTAATGATTGGTGACTTTAACTATGTGAGGATCCTAAGGGGTTCCTAAGTTTATGTCGATGGTGGATTTGTTAAGGAGAATTTATGTATCAGATGGTAGGGATTTTGGAAAAAATGATCCTTAGCTCCCATATGGGAAAGGATGTCTTGGTCATCATTGCATTGAAGGATATCTATGACAGGTGAATCTTCTTCAACCATTTCTAGCCAAATAAGAGGAAGTTGTTTAATGGCATGGTTGGATTGATAAGTGAGCGGTCCTAAGGATATGATATTGACTAAAAAATGTTATGTGGGATGGATAAAACATAATCTACGTCTATAGGATCTTCAGAGGATATGGGTGTCGATGGTTCTAATTCAATAATGAGTATGGATGTAGTAGGTTTGGATGTAGTGGCCTCGGATGTTTGAGTTAGGTTTCTTATAACCTAAACCATATTTTTCATAAGTTTTAAGGGAATGTTGGATAACCAAATCATGTATTCCCTATTCATAATGGCCAAGGCCAAAACCTCTCCATGCGCAATGGTGAAGATACATACGAGTGAAATTTGGATTATCTAAATATTTGAAATCTGATGTAAAAGGCATGGCATGGTGTTGATCAATAGTATGAGATGAAGGATGGTTGAGTCCTCCATAGACAAGATGATTTTTAGATAAACAAGACTGTAAGAGATGATATCTCCTACATAAGGGTCATATGTGGGTTGTGTAACATTCCCATTTTAAGACTTTAGAAACAAGGAATTTTTTTTTTTGAAACATAATGTTCTCTATTCTAAATAAAACATCATTTAGAACACACATTCTATGCCAATCAATCTCATAACAAATAACCATATCCATCTATAATGACTCGTTATAATACCGATCTCTCATTCCATGACTCAGTTACCAACCAATCTCTCATGTTTACTTAAAGTATAGAATACTTTATGTAGACTATGAATACTTGGTTCTCCTACCCTATTAGGGTACTAAGTGATTTGTTTAAATAATGTATCTAAATACTTGTTACCAATATTCATTTGACATCACGTTGTTTTAAACAAGGTGACATTGGACAACACAACAGCAGAAACTTGCAATAATTTGGCCAAATATTTTCAACATATTGTTCATGTTACTATTCCTAGATGACATACTCGTCATTCCAAAATACATCCTTCACCTAACTCTTCTATTATCTAGAATGGTCTTTATTGACTACCATTATTCCACTTGCCCAAGGTTCAACCCTAGCCCTAGTTAGCAACATAATTTGTTATAGGAAGATGCTCACGATGACTTAGGGTATATGGGCATACTCGGCTGACCTAAGTCATCCGAATGTGCCAAGGTACCCTAAGGCATAGAAAGCTACTACATATCCCGAACATGCTACTAACTTGACCTAGAGAGAAACTAAGTCCAAGTCCAGATGTGTGTAGATCTAGATGAAAATATGGAAGGGTGTTGCCACATGTCAACTGCAACACTGTATCCTTGGGAAGTCTAGGGACTTCTCTCAAGTGCGATCCTATAGTTGGCATGTGCCAATATCTGTTAGAAATGATTCATCAAGATGTACATACCCCTTAGTGGTCAATAATCATAATTAAATTAGATTAAAAAATTAGATTACAGTAACCTGCCTAACCGTAATTCCAAAATTCCTTAAGTTCTTTATCCAACACTATCCTAATTATATATTGAGAACTTCATTCATTCATGTTTACATTTGTTATTAGTTAACATGGCATAATAAGTAGTTATCCCAAAAACAGGACAACAAAAATCGGGGCGTTTAATTCTTAATACAACCTAGCTATCTAAATCAGGTGTGTCATCCACTTAGATTCAGCTAGTGTTTACTTTAGAAACAAAGTATAGTGATTAACGATCATACCATTATTCCTTTTACCTTTCATTACATGAGAGAGGAAGAGTCTTCCTTTTCATGGTTAGATGTTAGGTTTAACATAACCTTTTTATTGTTCATTACTTATATAGTTTAATTGTATGTCCCAAGCATATTTCATTATTAAACTATAGTTATGTAAATAGAGAACAACATCCTTGTAATTTAACAAGTTCATTAATATAAGGGATATTATACTATCTCCTTAATCCAACTCATCATCTTATAACAACAATAGTATACATAGATATAAAGAATACCGCAAAGATATCACTATTATTTCCATCATACAAGTACAAAATTATTCACATCACAAGTTGTAGTCTAACACAAGACCTTTCAATTCATGATTTTAAATATACATTTACAAGACTATGCAATTCAGACATTTTGCATGTTAATCATAATTAAGATCTTAAAATAACAACACTTTTCTTTTCCAATACAACTCAAGAATGATTTGAAACTCTTTACATAAGATCCAAAATTAAATAAACCAATACATCATGAAATTTCCTTCCTTATTTTATCACTTATGATGTCCATCTGCAAAAATTGCTAGCATGGGTCAGTTTAATGAACTGAGCATGATAAGCACTAAGCATTAAAGTGAAGTTAATTCCACTAATTGTTCCATTAAAACAACTCTGCTTTAATGAAAAAATTAATATATCAAAAATATAATCATAAGTAATAACATCTAGAAAAGAAGTATATTAAAAGAGTCTGAATTCACTTTTAAGAAAAGAGCATAATATAATCTACAACACCTGTATTATATCATAAGGTTAAATTGATCTTATTAATTACTTTAAAACAATCAACATGTCTTGTCATCTAATTGCTTCATAGTTATATAAGAGTAGAAAATACACATTTATCTTTATTGAGCAACAAAAGAAGTTAATTACGGCATAACTAATATTAGAATACTTCATCATTCCATATAACAAGGAAGAAGAATCAATACATGCCATTCCCCAAACGCTAATCATCAGAAAGACAATTATAGGTTTAGGACACACAAATCTGCCTCAATTTAAAGACTTGAAACCAAACGTTCCTCAATGAATTGTCCATCTCAGAAGAATATCGAAAACAGAAAAATGCAATCAAATGAACTTATCCTAACAATAGAAAAAGGATCTCAAATAGAAAAGGAACCATCTATAATTCATTTCATTTATACTATGAAATGAATTCTCATTTCTATTTCAAACTTAGAATTCCTTCACTAGTTCCCAAAAGAGAACACAGAACCGAACACATAGTTAAAGAAAGCACACTTCAAACTTTCCATTACAAATCTAACAAACTGGTTTACCTATTCCATTCCTCAAACACAAGTTCAACTCAGTCCATAGAACAAAGTACACAATACAGTCCCTAAAAAAAGTATACTATCCCCAAGAGATCATAATCATTTCTCTTTTTAAATCCCAGAGATTCATTCAATGAATCCAACAAGGAATAGAAATCCACAAACAGAAAAAAGATATACAAGTTCAAAAGTAATCACGAACTCAAGAACTGAAATCCCATTACAAGGCTTCAACAACTCAATGCAAAGAAGTAAGTAGTTCGTGATCCAAATAAGAACAATAATACAAAACAATATGAATAGAGATAATATAAATCCTTTCATACAAAAATTTAGTGTACTAAGGTACTCAATCCATCTCTTTAATAAAACCCTGAAATCAATTAAAAATAACTGAAGAGAGTAAAAGAGTCCAATAATATTTAAGTCAGGAGATGTCCCATTCCTACCTCCATCAATATAGAAACAAAATCACAACAAGGACTCCTGAGTTTCATTTAAAATATTACGAAAAGGAAGGCAATTGTTTCAAACATCTTTTACAATAAGGAGAAAGAATATTGTATTTCCGAAGCCTCTAAAAATTGTTAACTATTTGTGTGTATTATTTTCCACATCATTAGGTGAGTCATCTCACTTAGCTAAGATCGTAGGACCACGTGTCATTTAGGGGTCATAATGAGATTCTCTTACATGTCAGTGTGTCATATGCATTATTGGGAGTTACACTTCTATTCTGGGAATGTAACTCCCCCTCTCTACTTGAGTTGTCATGATTATAGCACTGGGGGTTACTCAACACCTCCTATATGTACACCCCTTTGGATCTATGAGATAGAGGAGAGTTTTGTGGCTTATCGAGGTTCTACCCATTTTTGAATCTTTGCATGCACATTTGGTTGATGCTCACTCCTCCCAAGATCTCTTCATGCCATCGTTCAACGTCCATTGATGTGCACGTCATCCCTCGTGATCCTCGCTTGTGGGTTTTTGTACCCTCTTACATGGTATCGAGATCGAGAATATCTTATGGATCCGTGTAATCTTTGGTGTTTATCATGCTTTCTCCAGGTTCTAGCGTGATATCCAGTTCTTGTTGCGTGTGTCGTAATGGATATTCTGATCATGCTCTTCTTGCATTGATTTGGGCATCATACCTCTTGCTCGGGTTTTGATCGTGGTTCATTTGGTCATGTTCGAGTTTAGTGTCCTTGACCGATCGAGTCTTTAGGGTTGCATGCATGATTTTTAACTCACCTTGTTTTAAATCTGGCTCGGTCTGCTTATGTTTACATTGAGTTATGTCGGGAATGAAATCTTTGAGTGCTCATTTGTTTTTGCTCACCGTTCTTGGTTTCCTCATTCGTGCTACTCTGCCCTAGCCCTCTAATCGTTGGCTTCTCCATTGGATCTAGCCGAGCCATGTTAAGGCATGTTTCTGATTACTTTTTTGCTCCTTTTTATATGTGGGGTTGTTCCTACTCTACACTGACGTCCTACCTCTCTCTGAGACTCACGTGTTTTCTTATCTGGATTGCCTCGGCCTCTAGCTTGACTACGTGTGGATTTCCCTAACTCCTTGGTTTGGCTTCTCGGTCTGTTCTCCCTACCTAACCTAGCTACTTCGTATAACCCTCTTGAACTTGCTCACCGTAATCCTCCCTCCATGCTTTGTTAGATTTTACATTGTCTTATGCGTTGGACTTTGCTCACTACCTCGACCGCATCTGCTTCTAGCAGCACATTACAAACTTTACCGACATGTGGTTCAATGTGTTTCCATGCATGTTCATACACTGCCATCCTCTTGCATTAGTTTCCTTGTGGATGCGTTAGGTCTACCTACCTTTTCATGCCTCTAATGCCGTTGCAACTCCTGGTCTCCTCTGAGCCATGGAATCTCCGTACATCTAACCTTCATACCTGCTTCAGTGCTATCACCCTACTCAACGATTTCACTCAACACATGGGCCATCCTCTAACACGTGGGCCATCCTCCACACACAGTGTTGAATCCTTGGGCAGATTACAAGTCTATAGCCTTGGACATTTTCGCATAACTTCCACCACTCAACGTTCTTCCGCTTTCCTTAAACAATTACTTGTGTGGAATCTTGGTGGTCTTTTACTCAGTATTGGTGTTTTCATTTGGGTTTCTTGGTGACTGTAACACCTCTTCACGACACGTAGACCACTTACGTTGAACAAAACACATACAAGTTGCTCATCCACTCTCCCATAACCTAGCTCGGTCCACATCTCCAACGGTTCATCCACTCACTAGCTCGGTTAGCGTGAACAGATCATCATGGCCTCCATGCATTCCCTTTTAGTATTGTTTGGAAGTTAAAACAAACTTTTTAAAAATGTTTTAAGGTTAAAAACATTAACATGGCATTGTAATAATTTTGGGCTTCTTTTTTCTTGTATATTTTCCTTCATTCGCATGTCGAAGAAGGAGGGCGAGGTCTGGGGTTGGCAAGAGGCTAATCCCCCTTGCAAGAAAAAAAAACCATGCTTGAAATTTGATGCCATTTCCAACGAGTACCCACACAACACCCTTTGCACCCATTTCGGGCACTTTTTTAATCCATTTGCAGGACCTATTGGCATTTTCCATCAGTTGCGGGAATCATAATAATGCCATAACTTTTGACTCACAACTCATTTTTGAGTGCTTCCTTGGTCAAAGTTACATGATTTATCACACTTTACATGATGGAATTGTCAGTTTTATAAGCACACTACTTTATAAAGTGCCACATTGGGGGGTTGACTAGTACTCTTGGGTTTTCACATGCAGATGCATTATCGGTCGAGTTTGACGTCTTGCTTTTGTGCACCTTGCACTTTTGATTCCACATCATGGAGAGTGCTCTTTCTAGACTTGAGCATTATAGGATCTCTTTACAGCCTCCACCACTTCTCACCGGAGAGGGAACTATTCAACTTGGCATGCTTCTATGGAACATTACTTCACTCACGAGGGTCTTTCACCCTTCTTACTTGGGCCAATTCCTACACCCACTGATCATCGTCATCTAGAGGATTTCTTGACACTTGCGACCATGTCTTTGGTCACTTGATGATGCATGTCTCTAGATCTCTCTAGTTTCACATGGTAGACTCAGATCCACCCCACCGTGTCTAGAGCATTCTTCAATCCCTCTATAGAGACCCTTCACATACTACCACCATTGTTGATGTTGTTGATTCAGTTGTCTTCTCTTCTTCGTGTGATGAAAATTTTGCTAACACAGACTCGCTTGGTTATACTTCTGATGATGAGGATTGTGCACCCAATTTTGATGTTGAGAGTACTACAGAGGACTCTTCTCCTCCTCTCACTTTTCCAGAGAGTGTTTTCACCCCTGCCATCTCATCAGATATCGAGCAGTCTCCTTCTCATTATCATATAGTCATCACACTGGCCTCTTTTCCACCTTTAGTGTGCGAGGCCCATTTCACTCCTCTACCTTCATTAGATGACTCATACCTATCTGACATCACTCTTCTGTTTGTTGAGCCCCCTCATTGGGACAAGTATCTGCTTGACCTCAGTCATCTTTTTGCATAGTACACTTGTGATGCTCTATAGGTTCCACATCCATCTATAGGTATTTTAGAGGAGTTCATCATCTCTATTGTTGGGAGTGCCCCTTCTAGGACTCTTACCACTTCCACTTTTCTAGAGACCTTCATTGATCCACCCTTGCTTGTGGATCCATTTTTTTATTGTGGGGGTTTTGTTACCTTCACATCACTTGGACATCCTTTCTATGGGTGTTCACTCTTCACACTCTGACAGTTCTGCACTTGTGACATTACCTTCAGTTCCTTTGCACTCACTTGCTAGACCTATGTCACACTTTTGTGGACCAGACTCAGAGTTCTTTGTGTTGTTGCCTTTAGTTTCCTTCACGGAGTGGGTAGACTTTTAGCACATCATTTCTATCCTTCCTAAGGGTAGGCACACAGTTTGGTGTGGGTGGCTCTTCTTCAATCTAGAGGCATAGGATCTCATCATCGACATTCTTTTGGGAGACCTCCTAGAGTTACAGAGTTCATATCTGTCCATGGCATCTTCTCCATTCCTCTCATCTCCCTCCTCTTCTCTCTTCTTCTTCTTTCTGAGAGATTGCCTCTTTGTACATGGGTACCTTTTCAGGCTCATCTATAGCTGGGACCCATCTTTGGCATATTTCTTAGATTAGAGAGTGTTTTGTTCTCTTGTGGTGAATGTTTTTCCCACTGGGTTTTCCTTCATTGCTTGGGACTTCTTTTTGTGCATGGGTACCTCATCAGGCTTTGTGTCGGGACCCATTTCTTATTTCGACTTTTCACCTCATCATACGTTATGATGAAGGGGGTGTGTTGGTGTGTATTATTTTCCACATCATTAGGTGAGTCATCTCACTTAGGTGAGAACATAGGTCCACATGTCATTTAGGGGTCATCATGAGATTCTCTTACGCGTTAGTGCATCAGTGCATCATATGCATCATTGGCAGTTACACTTTTATTCTAGGAATGTAACTCCCCCTCTCTACTTGAGTTGTCATGATTGTAGCACTTGGGGGTTACTCAGCACCTCCTATATGTACACCCCTTTAGATCTATGAGATAGAGGAGAGTTTTGTGGCTTATCGAGGTTATGCCCATTTTTCGAATCTTTGTATGCACATTCGGTTGATGCTCACTCCTCCCGAAATATCTTCACGTTGTTGTTCACACGTCCGTTAATGTTCAAGTCATCCCTCATGATCCTCGTTTGTTGGTTTTCATACCCTCTTATATTAACAACTTATTACAAATGAACCAAAAATCATCAATACCCATAACGAGATATAATTCCAGTCATTTAATCCTTTTTCAAAAGATAATCAAGCCTTCAATAGCACATGATTTCACTTAGGGAAGAGAAGAATAGGATACACTTCATATTCACATGCCCTATCAAGTTCAAAGAAGGTGGTACGGTCTAAAATATAGAAGTACCATAATCGGTCCAACAAGAAGCTACAAGAAGAAGATCTCAAAAGAGATTACCAGATCAACTTCAAACCAAAACTAATCTCTGAAGCCCTTATTGAGCAGAAAGTCCAAAAATGGATTTAAATCTTTTCACATCCATAATACCAATAATACTCTAGCTCAGAATACAAGTATAGATTCAAAACCATTGACTCAACTCAAGTTGAACAAGCGAGAATGGAATACCAATACAACATCGAACACAATCTTTGAACAAAATTTCGGGACTTTAATATTGGCTCGGACAAGCACGAAGTTTAAATATGAGTCTAAAGTGAAACATAAAGCCCTAAATACAAGCTCGAACAAAACACCAATTCTCTAATATACCAGTTCAAGAATTTTCAATTCCTTAAATAAGAATAAAACTTCCATCTCAGAGTATATGTACAAAACAAAACTCAACAACTCGACTACAAGTTCAGCATTCACAAGAATTGAATATGAGTACAGTGTTGAATATAAAGATTCAACCAAAATTTCAGAACTACACCAAGTTCCACTCAGTCCAGAACAAACACAAAGTTCCATTAAAAGCTCATAACAAATCACGAAGCTTCAACACAAGCTTAGAACAACCACGAAGCTCCACTACAAGCTCAACGAAACACAAGACTAAAACAGAGATTCAGAACCATACAAGAAATAAATGCCAGTCCAGAATGACCAAGAATCTCCACTACAAATTTAAATGAAACATAGGCTCTAAAAATAGTTCAGAACAAAGCATAAGGCAACAAATGCCAGTTCAGTCAACACCAGCCTCAAATACAAGTTACAGAGCTTCAAATACAAGTTCACATGAATATCACCATTAAACTAGCACAAAGAAAGTTTCCCAAAAACTATCATTACCAGTAATGGATTTGCATTCCAAAAACCATAGAGATTTCCTAAACATGCAAGTAAATAACTAGACAAATAAAAAAACAATTATCTCATGAGAGCAGAGTTGTTTTAATGATTCATTTAGAAGAAAGCAAGAGATCTTAATGGGTAGAGCCTATCATGCCTGATAGTGCCTTTGCCAATTTGAAGGAGACTTCTAGCCGAGCCTCCAACCCTTTTTCTTCTCCACGATAGATCAACAACCAAACAATTTTTCTTCCAATGCCTCTTATACATTCCCTTGATTGAAAATAGACCAGAGAAACCAAAAATAACCAAGAAGAAGAAGAAGTCAAACTGTTGGTTCAAAGAACCAGATAGCTCCATGTAGAGTGAAATTCATGAGGCATGCAAAACCAAACAACCTCCCACAAATCCGCCTCCCATGTTTCTAAGATGGTTTACACACAAAAACTAAGGTGCATAAATTTGATTACTCCTAATTCTCCCGCTTATCTCTCCTTGCCACCGCCTCCCAAAACTATTGGATACCAATTCCAAATCAACATGCAATTCCATACTTAGTGAAACATCCACGTAAGCCCCACTAAATTTTAACTGGCCCTTTCCAAACTGGAAGTACTTCCATGAATTTAAATCCAATCAAATCAAATAAAATCCATTGGAACCATCACCATAATGTCATACGACCATAGGTCCCTCTTTAATTAGATTAGGCTAGATGTCCCCAAAACTTAGGTTAGTCCACAAATAATCACCTTGGGCCTTAAAACATTTCCTTAGGTAGTTTCCACCTTAGGTTAGATTAAATTTTCCTCCATAAAGTATTAGGCATTAGGTTAACATAGCCAATAATTACTATAGTAATCTCCCCTTCCCATATTCATTTAGCACAAGAGCTTAGGTTAGGTCACCCCCAACACAATATAATAAGAAGCTTAGGTTAGATTATAACCCAATTAAATAGATGTATCTAGGAAGTAGGTGCTCTTACCTAGCTTAGGATACTGTTAGGATAGTCATTTTTAGGATTCTAATCCCCTTCCTAGTCTTAAGCAGACTATATTTTGTTTACGCCAATAATATCCTGTGGAGATCAATCCCAGAGACCCAAGCACAAACATACAGTCGAATGAAGGCACTTTCACACAAGACCATAGAATTTGTAAAATACAAAAGTTTAGTCCGCTATGCCTTTCAAACTATTGAATGTCAATTTTTCCATTCAGTCTGTTAAGTAGATTTAAAACATTCCTTGGATCACTGAAATTGATCCAAGGATGAGTCAGTCAAAAAGAGATAAGTTTGCAACTCTCAAAATCCGATTGTAGCTTATCAACAAGAAGTGAAAATGGATTCTTACAAGCCATATCATTTCATTCTAAAGAATCCAAGAGCAGAAATGATTTATCCATAACAAGTATGATTTTCAACAATCAAGGAAACACACCTCATGAAAATCACATGCCAACGCTTGTAATGCAAAAGAGAATTATTACAGTATGTCCAAGGTGTTACATACTTTCCTCCTATAAAGAATCACCATCCCAAAGATTATCTCATTTGAACATTGCATTAAGGATAATCAAATTATTCACTTTCTTAATCTATGTTTGCAACAATATCAGGATTTAAAGTTCCGAAATCAGCATTCACATAGTTGTTTATTCAAAAATAAATAGCCATCTGCCAAAAACTGGTAGAATTATTGACAAATAAAGATAAAATAACAAATTTTTATCAGTCATCATAGTCAATTATGATCAAATAAATATGGAAAAAGAGTTTTCATATCTTTTAGGTTTTCTAGGTTGCACTTTCTTCATTAAACTGGTCCCATTGGACCTTATATTGACTTATCTCATGATTTCTTAAATGTAACTGGTGAGTTTCTACCACTCGTATGGGTTTAACCATGATTATTCTTGGGTCTTAGACCTACAAGGAATTCCAATTTAACACATGATAAATCTGAAACGTATTTCTTAAGCAAAGAAATATGGAAAACATCATGCATTCATGACAAAGCAGGAGGTAATGCTAAACGGTAAGCTATAGGGTTGATTACTTCAACTATCTCAAAGGGTCCCACATAACGAGGTGATAACTTGGCAGCCTTGCCAAAATTTATTGAGCTCTTTTTAGTTTAACCTAAAGAAAGACTTTCTCACCAAGTTCAAATTTCTGTCAACCCACTTTAAATCAGCATAACTCTTTTGCCTATCTCGTTGCTTCTTTCAAGTGCTCACAAATCATTTTAACTTGTTGTTCCATTTTAGTAAGAATTTTAGGTCCAATTACCTCTCTATCCTCAATGTTTTCCCAACTAACAAGGGTTCTACATTTTCTTCTATATAATGCTTCAAAAGGTGCCATCTTAAGAGATGCATGATATGTGTTATTATATGTAAACTCAACTAGTGGAAGGTACTCTTCCCACTTATACTACTGATCCATACAATACATTCGTAACATATCCTCTAAGACTTGATTAACTCTTTCAGTCTATCCATCCATTTCTGGATGATACACAGAACTGAAATTTATCTTAGTTCCTAGAGCTGCATTAAGCATTTGCCAAAACCTTGACGTCATTCTAGGATCTCTATCGACATGATTAATTCAGGTACTCCATGCAATCTGAAAATTTCTTGTACAAATATTTTAGCCAATACAGGAGAATCATCCTTTAGATTACCAACAATAAAATATGCTACCTTCTTTAGTTTATCAACAACTACCAAAATAACATCATATTTATTTCTTGACATAGGCAACCCTTGTAAAAATTCCATGCTTATCACTTTCCACTTGTCTTTGCGGTATGCTATGAGGATGTAATAAATTGGTGGGTGCATATGCTTCACTTTAACACATTGCATTTAAGACAATATATCAAATAATCAATAACATCCTTTTTCATTCCTTTCTAGAAATATTGTTGTTTTATATCAGAAAGCATCTTTGTAATACTAGGATGTCCGAGAAAAAGGTGAATTGTGAAATTCGCTAACAACTTATTTCTTAAATAATTTAGTGAAGGTATGTATACACTGCATTGTTTTCAAATCTTAGGATTCCTTCATTATCAAAGTGAAAACATTTATACCTCAAATCATTTGGATCTACAGAAAGCATTGTCTTTACTTGCTGAAAGTAAGAATTAGATTCCATAACACTTTTTACTTCATCCTTAAATTGAGTTCTCAATGTTATAAGAGCATAAATGTGCTTCCTACGACTTAGAGCGTCAACCACTCTATTTTCCTTACCCTTGATATAACTGATGTCAAAATCATATTGAGACAAAAACTCTAACCATCTTCATTGTCTTACATTTAGATTTGGCTGAGTGAAAATATACTTCAGCCTAAGATGATCAGTTTTCAATTCAAAAGGTTTACCAAGTAGGTAATGCCTCCAAACTTGTAGTGCATGAACAATGGCAGCAAGCTCTAAATCATGTGGAGCATAATTCAACTCATGTAACTTTAGTTTTCTACTTTTGTAAGCTATGACATGATCATTTTGTAACAAAATACCTCCTAGACCTTCACCAGATGCATCACTACTACCATAAAGTTTCCATTAGGATCTGGTAATGCTAGAATAGGTGTTGAAGTTAACTATTCTTTCAAAGTTCTGAATGCGAGTTTCACATTTCGACTCCAAACAAACTTCTTATCCTTCTACGTAAAAATTTATTGGTGAAGCTACCTTATAAAAATCTTTAACAAATTTTCTATAGTAACCAGCAAGCCCCATGAAGCTTCTAACTTCATGTACATTCTTTAGTGCGGAGCCACTTAGTTATAGCTATAATTTTAGAAGGATCCACAACAATTCCATTCTTACTTATTACATGACCCAAATAGTGCACTTTTGTGTCATAGAAATAACATTTAGATAGCTTACCATATAACTGTCTCTTTCTCAAAATTTCCAAAACTATCTTCAAATGCTCATGGTATTCCTCAATACTTTTAGAATATATGAGAATGTTGTCCAAATATTCTTGAAAGATATTATTCATTAAATTCATAAATGTTGCAGGTGTATTTGTTAATCCAAAAGGTAAAATCGTGAACTCATAATGTCCATATCTTGTTCTGAAAGTTTTTATGAATGTCCTCATCCTTAATCCGTAATTGATGATATCGGATCAAAGATCTATATTAGAATAAACCGATGCTCCATGCATATGATCAAATAGATCATCAATCCTAGGGAGTGGGTATCTATTCTTGATCGTTGCTTTATTTAACATTTTGTAATCAATGCACAATCTAAGTGTTCCATCCTTCTTTTTCACAAAAATTATAGGTGCTCCCCAAGGTGAAACACTTGGTCTAATCAAACCTTTAGACAAAAGTTCTTGCAACTAAGCCTTAAGATCTACTAATTCTATAGTAGTCATTTGATATGGTGCCTTAGAAATAGGCTCGGTTCCAGGATTGATCTCAATTGTGAAATCAAACTCCCTTTTGGGTGGAAGACCTAGTAACTCTTCCGGAAACACGTCACTAAAGTTTCATAACAATGGATATCATTCCATGACATCACTACTCTCTTCAATTGTTTTTGCAATCTTTACTACATATAGGGTATAACCTTTATTTTTTTCCTTTTTAAGTTGCATAGCCGATAGTTTTATAATAGAAATCTCATGTTTCACACCCTGAATCTCTATTGTTTTCTACAGGTCATCTAAACAACTAATGTGTTTTTGAAATAGTCCACTTTAGCCTTATGTTCTGCTAACCAATTAACACCTATGATTACATCATAAGACCCCAAAGGTGTAACATAAAGATCAACTTCAATGGAAAAGCTAGGTAATTCAAGGGCTGCTCCAAAAAGACACATACTAACTGTATGAACAACATTGTTTCCATAATGTACAGTCCATGTTTCCAACTTTTCTTTTTAGTTTTGATGCTAATTTACTAGAAATAAAACATTCAGTAGCTCCGGTGTCAAAAATAATAGTTATAGGTAAACCAAATAACTTACCCGAGAACCTCTATGGGCGTGGCCTATTTCTCAGCCTACTTGTCAGCTACTGTAGCATGTATCTTGTGTTGCTGATTACAATCATCCTTTTTCAAAGGGAATTGATTTGTGTAATGATATTTTCCATAGTTATAACAGCCTCCTACAGGTCCCTTTCTAGGCTCAGATTTATTTCAGCCTTAGAGTTATCATTCTAACCTCCATAGGACTTGTCCATTATTATTGTTCTTGACAAAGTTGTTCCGTGCATTACCAACAAACTTGTTTGTTTCTACTTTCTTATTAGTATCAGATGAAAACTTACTTTTCATTCCAAATTTCTTCCATGGTCCTTTCTTAGGTGCAAGAGATGATGAAGAGGAGTTGGGGATTTTCTTCCTTACTTCCTCCTTATGAGCAAAAATTGCCTTCAATTTCTGTTCTTGCCTTATGGCCTTTTCAACAACCCCTTCCATCGTGGTTGGGTTGTGAACATCTACCTCTCCTCCTATAACAAGATTTGATCCCATGATGAATTTTTATATCCGAACTTCTCGTCAATTTGATACTAAGGTACATACTTAAGGAGTTTAGTAAACCACTCCCAATACTCAATTACAATTAGATTTCCTTGAGCTAAGTTATGGAATTCAGTCATTTTCTTATCATAGTAAATTTTGTGAGCAGCCAACATTGCCTAAAGTAACCTTTAAATTGATCCCATATGATAGTAGTTTCATCAATGCTTAGCTTAGCCTTACGGTTGTCCCACCATGAAGATGCCTCATGGGAAAGTTGATATGCTCCCCATATCACCTTTGTTTCTTCTAAGAAATTCCTTATTACAAAGTATTTCTCCATTTCACTAAGCCAATTCTCAGCTCCATCCCCTAATGTGGTGCCATCAAACTTGGGTGGACTTATCCTTTTTATATCATTAGTGAGTTCATCTACCAACCTAGCCTTTTTGTTCTCAGGCTGATCAGGTATGTTCACATTGTTATTATCAACACCTAAATTAGTGTTTTCCTCAAGAGGTGGCTGATTATTGTTACCAACATCTTCTTCCTCCTCATTGCCCATTACTTGTTCAAGTACAGCCAAATGATCTCTTGTGTCCAACAGGGCAGCAAGGATCTCATCACATTTCTAGGTAGTTGCTGCTCCTTCCTTAGGTGGAGGATTATTTGTAACATTTCCTCTTGTTCTAACCATTTTCTATCAATAGGAAAAATTAAGTTTCATCAGATTAAGGACACAATAGGTCCAAGAGCTACAAGCTTCAGCTCTGATACCAAGATGTAACATTCCCATTTTAAGACTTTAGAAACAAGGGAATTTTTTTTTGAATTTTCTCTATTCTAAATAAAACATCATTTAGAACATACATTCCATTCCAATCAATCTCATAACAGATAACCATATGTAGCTATAATGAAATGGTATACTACCAATATCTCATTCCATGACTCAGTTACCAACCAATCTTTCATGTTTACTTAAAGTATAGAATAATTTATGTATCTGCGTATACTTGGTTCTCCTACCCTATTCCAATCTTGAGTGATGTATTTAAAGAACATATATGAATACTTGTTACTAATATTCATCGATATCATGTTGCTTTAAACTAGGTGACATTGGACAATGCAACTAACAAATCGCGATACTTTGGCCAAATATTTGCAACATCTTGTTCATTTTACTATTCCTAGATGACAGACTCGTCATTTTGGAATATTTCCTTCACTTAACTCTTTGTTATCTAGAATGGTCTATACTAACTACCGTCAGTCCACTTGCCCAAGGTTCGACCCTAGTCTCGGTTAGCAACATAATTTGTTATAGGAAGATGCTCACTATGACTTAGGGTATATGGGCATACTCGGGTGACCTAAGTCATCCAAATGTGCCAAGGTACCCTAAGGCATAGAAAACTATGCATATCTCAAACATGCTATTAACTTGACCTAGAGAGAAACTAAGTCCAAGTCCGGATGTCTATAGACCTAAATGAACAATACGAAGGGTGTTACCACATGTCAATCTGCGACACTCTATCCTTAGGAAGCCAATGGACTTCTTGAGGGTACATTCATGCGATTGGTGTGTGCCAACATCCGTTAGAACTAATTCATCAAGATCTACATACCCCTTAGTGGTCAATAATCATAACTAAATTGGATTAAAAAAATCAAATTGCAACAACCCTTCCTAATCCAAATTCCAACATTCCTTAAGTTATTTATCCAACAATAGCCTGATTAGATATCGAGAACTTCATTAATTCATGTTTACATTTGTTATTAGTTAATGTGGCATAACAAGTAGTTATCCCAAAAACAGGACAGCAAACATCAGACGTTTAATTCTTAATGCAACCTAGCTTTCCAAATCAAGTGTGTCATCCACTTAGATTTAGCTAGTGTTTACTTTATAAACAAAGTATAATGATTAACGATCATACCACTATTCCTTTTACCTTTCATTCCATGAGAGAGGAAGATTCTTCCTTTTCATGGTTAGATGTTAGGTTTAACATAACATTTTTATCATTCATTACTTATATAGTTTAATTGTATGTCCCAAGCATATTTCATTATTAAACTATAGTTATGTAAATAGAGAATGACATCCTTGCAATTTAACAAGTTCATTAATATAAGGGAGATTATACTATCTCCTTAATCCAACTCATCATCTTATAACAACAATAGTATACATAGATATAAAGAATACCACAAAGATATCACTATTATTTCCATCATACAAGTACAAAAGTATTCACATCACAAGTTTTAGTCCAACACAAGACCTTTCAATTCATGATTTTAAATATACATTTACAAGACTATGCAATTTAGACATTTTGTATGTCAATCATAATTAAGATCTTAAAAAAAAAAACACTTTTCTTTTCCAATAAAACTCAAGAATGATTCGAAACTCTTTACATAAGATCCAGAATTAAATAAACCAATACATCATGAAAGTTCCTTCCTTATTTTATCACTTACGATGTCCATCTACAAAAATTGCTAGCACGGGTCAGTTTAATGAACTGAGCATGATAAGCACTAAGCATTAAAGTGAAGTGCATTCCACTAATTGTTCCATTAAAACAACTCTTCTTTAATGAAAAAATTAATATATCAAACATATAATCATAAGTAATAACATCTAGAAAAGAAGTATATTAAAAGAGTCTGAATTCACTTTTAAGAAAAGAGCATAATATAATCTGTAACCCCTGTATTATATCATAAGGTTAAATTGATCTTATTAATTACTTTAAAACAATCAACAAGTCTTGTCATCTAATTTCTTCATCGTAATATAAGAGTAGAAAATAAACATTTATCTTTACTGAGCAACAAAAGAAGTTAATTACACCATAGCTAATATTAGAATAATTCATCATTCCATGTAACAAGGAAGAAGAATCAATACATGTCACTCCCCAAATGCTAATCATCAAAAAGAAAATTACAATTTTAGGACACACAAATATGCCTCAATTCAAAGACCTAAAACCAAACGTTCCTCAATGAATTGTCCATCTCATAAGAAGATCGAAAATAGAAAAATTCAATCAAATGAACTTATCCTAACAACAAAAAAAGGATCTCAAATAGAAAAGGAACCATCTATAATTCATTTCATTTATACTATGAAATGAATTCTCATTTCTATTTCAAACTTAGAATTCCTTCACTAGTTCCCAAAAGAGAACACAGAACCGAACACAAAGTTAAATAAATCACACTTCAAACTTTGCATTAAAAATATAACAAACCAGTTTACCTATTCCATTCCTCAAACACAAGTTCAACTCGGTCCATAGAATGAAGTACAGTCAGCTTCCTAAAACATTATACTATCCCCAAGAGATCATACTCATTTCTCTTTCAATGAATCCAACAAGGAATAGAAATCCACAAACAAAAAAAGATATACAAGTTCAAAAGTAATCACGAACTCAAGAACTGAAATCTCATTACAAGGCTTTAACAACTCAATGCAAAGAAGTAAGTAGTTCATGATCTAAATAAGAACAATAATACAAAACAATCCAAATAGAGATAATATAAATCCTTTCATAAAAAAATTCAATGTACTAAGGTAGTCAATCCATCTCTTTAATAAAACCCTGAAATCAATTAAAAAAAACTGAAGAGAGTAAAATATTCCAATAACGTTTAAGTCATGAGTTGTCCCATTCCTACCTCCACCAATAGAGAAATAGAATAAAAACAAGGAATCTGAGTTCCATTTAAAAGATTACGACAAGGAAGGAAATTATTTCAGACATCTTTTACAAGAAGGAGAAAGAATATTGTATTTCCAAAAGCCTCTAAAAATTGTTAATGACTTATTCCAAATGAACCAAAAATCATCAATACCCATAACAAGATATAATTCCAGTCATTTAATCCTTCTAAAAAGATAGTCAAGCCTTCAACAGGACATGGGTTCACTTAGGGTAGAGAAGAATAGGATACACTTCGTATTCACATGCCCTGTCAAGTTCAAAGAAGGCCGTATGGTCTAAAAGACGGAAGTACCACAGTCGGTCCAACAAGAAGCTACAAAAAGAAGATCTCAAAATAGATTACCAAATCAACTTCAAACTGAAACTAATCTCTCAAGCTCTTATCAAGCAGACAGTTCAAAAATGGATTTAAAGATTTTCACATCCATAATACCAACAATACTCCAGCTTAGAATACAAGTATAGATTCAAACCTGTCGACTCCAACTCAAGTTCAGAACAAGCAAGAATGGAATACCAGTACAACATCAAACATGAGCTTTGAACAAAATTTTAGGACTTCACAAGCTTCTAATATTGGCTCAAACAAGCACGAAGTTCAAATATGAGCCTAAAGTGAAACACAAAGCCCTAAATAAAAGCTCAAAACAAAACACCAATGCTCTAATACGAGTTCAAGAATTTTCAATTCCTTAAATAAGAATAAAACTTCCAGCTCAGAGTATATATGTACGAACAAAACTCAAAAACTCGACTACAAGTTCAGCATTTGCAAGAACTGAATATGAGTACAGTGTTGAATATGAAGATTCAACCAAAATTTCAGAACTACACCAAGTTCCACTCAGTCCAGAACAAACACAAAGTTCCATTAAAAGCTCATAACAAATCACGAAGCTTAGAACAACCACAAAGCTCCACTACAAGCTCAACGAAACACAAGACTAAAACAAAGATTCAAAACCATACAAGCAACACAGGATCTAAAAATATTTTAGAACAAAGCATAAGGTAACGAATGTCGGTTTATTCGTCAACAATGACCTTAAATACAAGTTCTGAGCTTCAAATACAAGTTCGCATGAATATCACCATTAAACTAGCACAGAGAAAGTTTCCCAAAAACTATCATTACCAGTAATGGATTTGCATTCCAAAAACCATAGAGATTTCCTAAAACATGCAAGAAAATAACCAGACAAATCAAACAAACAATTATCTCATAAGAGCAGAGTTGTTTTAATGATTCATTTAGAAGAAAGCAAGAGATCTTAATGGGTAGAGCCTATCATGCCTGATAGTGCCTCTGTCAATTCGAAGGAGCCTTCTAGCCTAGCCTCTAACCCTTTTTCTTCTCCATGACAGATCAACAACCAAAAAAATTTCTTCCAATGCCTCTTATACATTCCCTTGATCAAAAATAGATAAGAGAAACCAAAAATAACCAAGAAGAAAAAGAAGTTGAACTGTTGGTTCGAAGAACCAGATAGCTCCATGCAGAGTGAAATTCGCGAGGCATGTAAAACCAAACAACCTCCCACAAATCCACCTCTCGTGTTTCCAAGATGGTTTGTACACAAAACCGAGGTGCATAAATGCCATTAATCCTAATTCTCCTACTTATCTCTCCTTTCCACCGCCTCCCAAAACTGGTGGATACCAATTCCAAATCAACATGCAATTCCATACTTAGCGAAGCCTCCACGTAATCCCCACTAAATTTTAACTGGCCCTTTCCAAACTGGTAGTACTTCCATGAATTTAAATCCAATCAAATCAAATAAAATCCATTGGAACCGTCACCATAGTGTCATGCGACCATAGGCCCCTCTTTAATTAGTTTAGGCTAGATGTCCCCAAAACTTAGGTTAGTCCAACAATTAATCACCTTAGGTATTAAAACATTGCCTTAGGTAGTTTCCACCTTAGGTTAGATTAAATTCACCTCCATAAAGTATTAGGCATTAGGTTAACATAGCCAAGAATTACTATAGTAATCTCCCCTTCCCATATTCATTTAGCACAAGAGCTTAGGTTAGGTCACCCCCAACACAATATAATAAGAATCTTAGGTTAGATTATAACCCAATTAAATAGACATAGCTAGGAAGTAGGTGCTCTTACCTAGCTTAGGATACCGTTAGGATAGTCTTTTTAGGATTTTGATCCCCTTCCTAGTCTTAAGCGTAGACTATATTTGGTTTAAGCCAATAATGTTGTGCAGAGATCAATCCCAAAGACCCAAGCACAAACATACAACTGAATGAAGGAACTTTCACACAAGACCATAGAATTTGCAAAATACAAAAGTTCAATCCGCTATGCCTTTCAAACTATTGAATTTAAATTTTTTCCATTCAGATCTGTTAATTATATTTTAAACATTCCTTGGATCACTTTGAAATTGATCCAAGGATGTGTCGATCAAAAAGAGATAAGTTTGGAACTCTCAAAATCCAATTGCAGACTTATCAACAAGAAGTGAAAATGGATTCTTGCAAGTTATATCATTTCATTCTAAAGAATCCAAGAGCGTAGAAATGATTTATCCATAACAAACATGATTTTCAACAATCAAGGAAACACACCTCATGAAAATCATAGGCCAACGCTTGTAATGCAAAAGAGAATTATAACAGTTATCAAGGTGTTACATGTTGTTTTTCGGTGGCCATAAGTCTTAGGTGAAGGAATGTGATTAAGCATGAGGAGATAGTATTCCCCTAATGTGAGGCATTGTATGACATCACTAAGGGAGGAATCATCGATAGTTTAGAGGAAGGTATGGATGTGCTAGTAGATGCTTCATTAGATGATTCAGATGTGGACTTGGGAACAAGTATGTCATTCAGACGATACATCATGTAACAATCAGCAAAAGGATTTGGATCTACAGGAATGGTGAATGTCTGACCTTCATGTTCATATTTAAGGAAGTGATGGAGAGTTGATGAAATGCAACACATGGTGCATATCCATGGGCATCCTAATAACATATTATATTAAAACTCTCCTTCTATGATGTAGAAGAGTTTTGGTAAGGTTTTAACACCAAATTTAAGTGGTAAGATAACAGTGCCTAATGTAGGTGCGATAGTGTTGTTGAAGGATTGTAGTAAGACTAGAGTTTGAGTGATAATAGTGTTAGGTAGCTTAAGTTGATCAAAATTGAGGGAGGATATAATGTTAATAGTGGAACCACTATCAATCATTACCCTTTTGATACAAACATCATTAATTTGAGCAGTGATGAAAAGTGGTAAGTCATGATCTTGGTTTAAGAGAAGGTATTTCAGATGGTTTAAATGATATGGCAACAAATGTTTTGAGGGCTCCTATAAAGTTTGTAAAGGATGAAGGATCATCTGAAGGTACTGTTATTGATCGGAGGGCTTCAATCATGGCTTGTTTATGAAGAGGTGATGTTTGTATCAATTCGTATAATGACATTTTAACGGGATCTTGGTGTAATTTTTAATGACAACCTTTTGCATCACAATGGATGGTGAAGGTGGTGCAACAAGGATGGAAACCTTGGTTTTAGGTGACATTGTTTGACCATATGTTTTAGGAGCTATGGGGATGGATACTTTGGGTTTATCTGATGGAGGAGTTATTTCTAGAGGTGGAGGTATATATAATTTTGTTTTACCTTTCTTAGGTTCAGATGAGTCTGTGTCATAATTTTGTGAACGAGTAGTGATATGTACGACATTAACCTGGTGAGAAGGAGTTTTAGACATGGGTTCCTTTGATTTAGGAAAAGGTGATGATGATGTTGATGTTGATGTTACATGTGATTCAACGGGAAGGAAACCATATTTCCCAAACACGTGTAATCAATTGAAAGGCTTTACAATTCTCAATGGAATGACCTTGTGTTCTATGATAATCACACAAGACACTAAAATCATACCAAGTGGGTTTCCATCCTCGTGGATCTGATAATTTTGGTGGTGGTAATGTTATGAGTGATTTTTGAATGAGGTCATCTAAAATGGAATCGTAACACCCTTTAGGTGTTGATAAGGATGGGGATGAAGTTTTAGTTATTTTATCTTCTAGTGGAAATGTAACATTCCCATTTTAAGACTTTAGAAACAAGGGAAAAAAATTTACACAATGTTATCTTTCTAAATAAAAAAATCATTTAGAACACAAATTCCATGCTAATCAATCTCATAATAATTAACCATATGCAGCTTTAATGACTTGGTATGTTACCGATCTCTCATTCCATGACTCGATACAAACCAATCTCTCATGTTTGTCTTAAAGTATAGAATACTTTATGTATACAATGTATATTTTATTTTCCTACCCTATTTTTGATGTACTTGAGTTATCTATTTAAAGAACCTATCTGAATATTTGTTACCAATATTCATCGACATCACGTTTCTTTAAACTAGGTGACATAGGACAATGCAACCAGCAACTTGCAATACTTTGGCCAAATATTTTAACATATCTTGTTCATGTTACTATTCCTAGAAGGCATACTCATCATTTTGTAATACATCCTTCACCTCACTTGTCTATTATTTAGAATGGTCTTTCTTGACTTATGTCAGTCCACTTGCCCAAGGTTTGACCCTAGCCCAGGTTAGCAACATAATTTGTTATAGGAAGATGCTCACGATGACTTAGGGTATATGGGCATACTCGATAAACCTAATTCAACCGAATGTGCAAAAGTACCCTGAGTTATAGAGAGCTAATCCCTATTCTAAACATGCCACTAACTTGACCTAGAGAGAAACTAAGCTCAAGTCTAGACGTGTGTAGATCCAGATGAACAAATATGGAAGGGTGTTGCCACATGTCAACTACAACACTATATCCTCGAGAATCCCTTGGAATTCTTGAAGGTACAGTCCTATAGTTGGCGTGTGCCAACATCTGTTAGAATTGATTCATCACGATGTACATACCCCTTGGTGGTCATTAAATTCATAATTAAATTGGATTAAGATTCAGATTGCAGCAACCATGCCTAACCCTAATTCCAACATTCATTAAGTTCTTTATCCATAATTAATCTGATTTGATATTAAGAACTTCATTAACTCATGCTTGCATTGATGTTCATTAACGTGGCCTAACAAGTAGTTATCCCCAAAAATAGGGCAGAAAACATCAAATGGTTAATTTTTAATGCAACCTAGCTGTCCAAAGAAGGTGTATCATCCACCTAGATTTAACTAGTGTTTACTTTTTATAAACGAAGCACAAGGATTAAAGATCATAACCACCATTCCTTTTATTTTTCATTCTTATGAGAGAGGAAGATTCTTCCTCTACATGGTTATATGTTAGGGTTAACATAAAAAATTATCATTCATTACTCATATAGTTTAATTGTATGTCCAATGCATATTTCATTATTAAACTATAGTTTTTAGTTAGAGAACGAAATCTTTTACAATTTAACAAGTTTAATTATAGTAAGGGATATTGTATTATCCCCTTAATCCAACTTATTAATTGATAACAATAGTATAGAAACAAATATAAAGATTATGAACAAGATATCACTACTATTTCCTTCATATAAGGTACAAGAGAATTTACACCAAAAATTGGAGTCAATATCCAAACCTTTCAATTCATCATGATAAAATATACATTTACAAGACTATGCATTTCAGGCATACTACATGTCAATCAGCATTAAGATCATAAAATAACATCACTTTTCTTTTCCAATACAACTCAAGAATGAATTGAAATTCTTTACATAAGATCTAGAATTAAATAATTCAATGCATCATAAATTTTTTTCCTTCTTTTATCACTTACGATGTCCATCTGTAAAAATTGCTAGCACGGGTCAATTCATTGAACTGAGCATGATAAGCACTAAGCATTAAAACAAAGTGCATTCCACTAATTGTTCCATTAAAACAACTCTGCTTTAATGAAACAATTAATAAGTATCATACAAATAAGCATAAATGATAACAACTAGAAAAGAAGTGCAAATGATGAGTCAGAATTCACTTTTAAGAAAAGAGCATAATATAATCAGCAACAACTGCATTATAACATATAGTTTAATTGATCCAATTAATTACCTTTTAAACAAACAACAAATCTTGTCGTCTAATTATTTCATAATTCATTTTGAATTGAAATACCGAATTTATCTTTACTATGAAAAAAAGAGTTAGCTTCAACATAGTACATATTTAGAATGATTCATCCCACAACTTAAACAAAAGAAGAAGAATCAATACATACTATCCACCATTCACTAATCCTCTGAAAGACAAAACATGTTCAAAAAGTACTCAACTGATTACCCACATAACTGCTTCAGTTCAAGGAAACTAATAAAAGGATTCAACATTAAAGAGACAACAACTAGAACAAGAATCCCAAATCAATCCGAGGAGGGATAGAGAATCAAAATAGTCCACCTGCAAGTCTTAACTAACTTCTACATGTTAGAAGATATCATTAAAAGATCTGAAACCATACGTTCCAAAAATCAAAGCAAGACTCACACAAGGTTAATCTCTTCTCGTGTCCAACCAAGGAGGATTTTATTGGTGTGTGTGACATGCCTAGTCATCATCCACATCACCTAGTGAGTCATCTTGCCTTGCGAGAGTAATAGGTCGTAGGAAGTCAAATGAGAAGCATCAGATTCTGTCATAGAATCTGTCATTATCATTTGCATCAGTGTGTCATAGGAGTTACATTCCTTATTTAGAATTGTAACTCCTCCTTTAGTGGCATCATATGCGTCAGTCACATCATATGTGTCAGTGGCATCATTGATATTCTTTCCTTGTTTAGGCATGGGGGTTACATAGCACCCCTATTTGTACTTCCTTTTTTTTATCTATGAGCATGAGCAGACATGTTTTCTTATTTGTATATTCTTTCCATTATTCAAATCTTGCTTATTGCATTGGAGCTTGACATTACCATCAGAGTGAAACTTCATTGTGGTGCATTATTTTCGATATTGGTTCTCACGAATCCCTCTTTCATGGTATCAGAGCTAGTTTTGGTAAAACATGCACTCTTCATTTATCAATTTGTTTATTACTTCTGGTTTCTCTTATTTCCTCGTGCAAGTTTTTTTGATTATTATTTTGGAATTGTATTGCTCACCTTGAATTGAGGTTTCAGCATTTGCAAGTTTGAGAGTATTTCATATTGCTGAGTTTGTGATTACTTCTCTACTCATGAGCTCATTTTTTCCTTGGCATGGACCTGTGGTTCATTGTTGTGATTCGGCATTACCTTCCCATGTATCGATTCTCTCTACATTGGTTTAGATTGTTGTATTACATCTGACTCCACCATTTGGCTCAGCCTTCTATTTTGGTGCTCGGCTCTATGTAGTTGTATCGACTTGTGCTTGGACGGGAGGACCCCTGCTGCCCTTTTGAAGCCTGGTCCTTGGTTGTATTTGGCTCGTGCATTTATTTTGCGGGACATTACTTTGCATTGTTTAGGTGGTTCGTATTTTGTTCTACCTGCCTTGCATCATTCTCACACAACTCTGTGGTGGACAGCGACCTACATATTTTCTTAAATTCTTCACTCAGTGCATTGGCTCTACGTCATGGTTCTACGCATTGGAAGTTTGGATCTAGTTTCTCTATCATTTCCATGCTCCACCTTGCTACACTCATACCATCTCCTCATGTTTGGCTCATAGATCTGCCATTTCCTATGCATTGGCCTCTGGATGCTCTCACCTTCTACTCTGCAAACTACCATGGAATCATAGCTCTATAGCCACTCCTTTGGTACCCTAGCATTCTGACTACAGTTTCGGTGGTTACTCTTCTACCTAGCCATTTCAATGTAGCACTACAACTAAACTCTATCGAAATGGTTACCTAACACGTGGACCACCTATCACTGACACCAACCACCACCTATCTGTCAAACTCGGTGAGTCATCCGGCTAACAGCTCTGGTCAACACTGCCGTTACCATACAATTGGAGCAGCTCGGTCAACATTTCCTTTTAGAATTATTTGAAGGTAAAATCAATCTCACCTTTAATATTTTAAGGTGTAAAATTTTTAATTGGCATTGTAAACCTTTATTTTTGGTTTTTACTTGTTTTATTCAACCTTCCTTCGAGTGTCGAAGATAGAGGGTGAGTTACGAGGTTGGGGGAGGCTAATCCCCCGTCACAATTAAAATAAACCCTATCTAAAATTTGATGCCATTTCCAAGGAGCATACATATGACACCCTTTGCGTGCATTTAGGGTGCTTTTAAAATATGTATGTAGTCTTATTAGCATTTTTCCATCAATTGCGGGAATTTTTTTACTATAACTTTTGAATCGTTGCTCGTTTTGAGCACTTCTTTAGTCAAAGGGTAAGTGCACCAAGTTGGGGGACAATTAAGTGGACATCAAATCCTAAATTTTACATTAAAAACAGCAATACATCAAATTTAGTCTTCCGCGGACTTGAACCATGCCGAAAAGTAAAAACTATGTCATAAAAATGGTACCATTGCGTAGGGGAGACTATTAGCTTTGTAGAAATACTGATTTTAAAGTGAATAGAAGAGGATAAAAATCATTTTATAATTTTTACTAATAGTAGGTCTTTAAGACACTTTTTCTGTGAATGTTTATGTCTACGTTTAAGACTGCAAATTTTGTTTCACTTGTTAGAATGTGATAAAACTTATACCATCCCAACTGTGGTGAAATTATATACATGTTCAAAAAAAAATTATTTGATTTCAATATTTTTGATGAAGTTATGGCGGGAAAACGGAAAGTGCTCTATTTTCTTTATGTTTTCAGACCACTTTCACGAAAAAATCATAAAAATAAAATATTGCTCAAAAAATACAAAATAAAATCTATCCCAAGATAGATAGTGGCATATAACTTCTCACCAAAGGAAAAATATATATATCAATTTTTGGTCATCCAAATTGTGGGCAAACGGACTATAATCTTATCGGCAAAAAAAAAAAAAAATACCAAGTCATTGAATTTTGAGTATTTAATATAGTTAATCTTGTCCATTTTTTACAAAAATTAGTATTTTAGAAACTAGATTCCGGATGCTACGATTCATATTAATATAATTTTGTCTAATTTTGAGTGTATGTATTGCTAATAATCCCTACAAGTTGATATTATGTTGTTATTTGCAATATGATGTCCACGGATGACCCTATATTTGTCCATCAACTTCCTGCACTTACCCCAAAGTTGCATGTTTTTTCACACTCTAGATGATGGGATTATCAGTTTTATAAACACACTATTTTATAAAGTGCCACATTCTGGGGGGTGTCTTTGTATTGCTTAATTCAACTCATTTCGAATCATCTTGAGCTTTGTTCTATCCCTTTTATTACTTGTGGACTTGTGAGCGCATCCACCACAGTCTTACAGCAAAGGGATTATTTCGTGTGACATGAGACACTATTTCTCACAAAGGCTTTCTCTTCCCCTTATTTTTTTCACTCATTCTTGTGCTTTCTTACGGTGTCAAATTGTTGCACCCAACAAACCTTGATTGTTGTCTCCACTCTTGCGCATTATTACGTTGATTGTAAGGTGAGTGATAGACTGGTTCTCGACACACAATCACATCTGATTGTAATCAACACACTAAACTATAAAGTGCCTAACTCGAGGGGTGTGATATTGTTCTGGGGTGGTTGTTTCCTTTCTCTCTCCTTCCTTCTTCCTTCATTGGTTCTATCTCTTCATTATGGATATCTCTAAAGTACCCGTGCTCACACCTTTTAATTTCTTCGAATGGAAATCTAAAATTATATTGGTTTTGTGAAGTAAAGGGTTATACCGTGTCACCATGGGGTTAGAGACTGAACCTAATGATGAACCTAAAAAATCTAAGTGGTTCAACCATTGTGATGAATCCTTAGGTCTTCTCTTGTATGTCTGTCTCTCCTGACTCGCTCTTCCACATCGAAACTTCCTCGACACCTCTTTGCGCAAAGCATGGAAAACACTCGACGATATGTTTGGGAAGCAAGATGACATGAGATCACATGAGTTGGAAAATGAACTACTAGGGTTAAATCCTAGTGACTTTAAAAACCTGCAGGCCTTCTTCTCAAAGTTTTTCCACACTAGACTACTTCTAAAGGAATGTAAAGTGGAAAAGAAAGACTCTTAATTGATCTTGTTGATTCTTTCTAAGTTAGGTCCTGAATACTCTATCTTCATTTCAAATTTCCATGCCACGAAATCTGCCTTGGGTAGTGCTTGGAAAATTCCCTCCTTTGACAATTTTTCATCCCAACTCATTCGAGAATAGGACAAACTCATTCAAATGGGGACTCTAAAATCCAAGTCACATGCCCTTATGGCAAATAAGGGAAAGAAAAATGAAAATAAGAAAGAAACTAAGGACCAACCTAAGAAAGAAACCAAGACCAACCAACCCCAACTAAGCCCAACACTAACACTTCGACTTCTGAGCCTAAAGCAAAGAAGGAAAAGTTTAAATGCTCCTATTGTAAGAATTTTGGCCATGATGAGCATCATTGTTTTTGGAAACAAATTGATCACTTAACTCATTTGCTTGAGAAGAATAAAATAAGTGTTCCTAAATCCATTAAACAAAATGCTTAGAAGGGTGAGTCTTCTAAAGCAAAGGAGTCTAAAAATGAAAAGAAGAAAGGTATGGCCCTCGTAGCTAGATCAGCTCCATCATCAACTTAGATTATCGATTCCGGTGCCTCGCACCACATGGATTATTCAGAGGTTGAATTCTCTAGCATTGAACCATGTGGCATGTCCCAAATCACATTGGGTGATGACACTCATGTGTCGGTTTTCAGTAGTGGATTGGTAGAGATAGAAGGTGGAACATTTAACCAAGTGTTGAGTGTTCCCAATCTCTCGACCAATCCTATCGGTTCACCAAATCACCCACCATGGTGAAGGAATGCGAGTGGAATTTGGTCCTAACTCGGTGATCATTTGTGAGCTTAATTTGATCGCATCTTTGTGGTTGAGGGAAAGGTGGATCACCATTCATGGTTGTATAACTTTTCCCACTTCTCTTCTGATTTGACACCTAATTCCTTTCTCACTCATGCAAATGAGGTTAGCAAGCTATGACATGAGCATTTTGTTAGGGAAATATGGGGCAACAGAATAGTGCTATGATTCAATAACAAAAAATCATGCACACAGGACCTAAACAATTCCCCACAAAATCTATAGTAGTGGAAGCATAAACTAGAATAATCCAAATCACACAAAAGTACACACACATAACAATAATGTATTGTGGTTCACCCAATGTGGGCTACATCCACCAAAAATAGAGATCTCATTAATATATAATATAACAAGAGATTACAAACTAACTCTTCTATACAAGAGTACATGTATCTCTACAAGAGTATCTCTTCCTCCCAGATCTCTAACCAGATCTATGTGAGTACACTAAACCATGCCTCATACCACCACTTGTGTCTCCTCCAGATCTCTAACTAGATCTACCTGAGTGCACTACAACCGTGCCTCTCAAACATAACCAGATCTCACATACCCAAAGCTACCCTGCATCTTCTCTTTGCATGCTGCAACCAAGCTCTCACTGTATTGTGAATCTGCAAATGAGACCTCTATAATATATAGATCTACATGGATCAATAATACAATATGATCTCATGGATCTACAATACAAGACTATATCTACAATACAAGACTAGATCTACATAAATCTATAATACAAGATCTCACCAACATGTGGATCTACAAGAAGAAACACTATGTGCTTTGCATACTATGCAAGCCATTACAATGAGACAATAAATATACAAAGGAAATACAGTAGCCTGCTATTTCCTTCTATCCAACTCCTCTCCATGGAGTCTCTATCTTCATGTAACCTATTCCTTTTTCCTCTTCTTCTTCTTTTTCATCTTCATCCTCTCATTCTCAGAGAATCAAGGATCTAATCCAATCCTTCTCATTATTCCACCTAAGCCCTAACTTTCATGCTTATATATAAATATATAAACTTAGGGAACCTTAGCTATGCAATTACATCCAATAGATTTTCTTTAAAACAAAATCTATATTTAAAGCCCATGACTTAAAATAAAACACATCAAATAAGTAATCTGCACCGATTAGACCTAAGCGTGTCCGGTTACCACTTGCTCGACCGATGTCTATCCCTGTCGACCAATGACGGGCCACGATTCCCACTTACTCGACCAAAGTCAAGCCTTTCGACCAATCACGGTTTTGGGTGACCGTGTCAATTCCCCCTTGACCGATGACGGGTCACTATATTTCTAGTCACTTTCCATTACATGCTAACTTTGAAGTAATCTAGCTCCACAACCTAACAATCTCCCACTTAGAGATAAATTGTTGAATATTTATACCTTTACCGTACATCACCATCCTCTACGCACCGTGAAGACCATCTATTCTTTCCTTCAACAATTCTCTCAAAAAATAAAACAGGAAGATCAAAACCATCTTCTCAAACCAAGAAGATGAAACCATGACTTACCAAACCTGCACAAAGCTACAACTGATCCGTGACACCAAGCCTCAAGCTCCCACTGAATCATAACACCATACCAATTATTGGTATCAAACAAACAAGCCAACCTAGCTCCTTATGCAACAATCCATCATGACTAACACACCTGTAAGAGCTCCCACTCAAACTAAAGTTCTAAGCCTCAATCGCATCCGTAGCCATACCTGTAAAACCAACCATGTTCTCCATCCATCTATCCATGTCTCCATGCAACCACCAATGCAACTGACCAAGACAAGTCAAACTGGAATATGCAAAAGAAAAATAAGATCCTGGGTAAAGATAGCCCAAATGAGTTCTACTTGTAACAGTGGGTGATCAATCCACAAACCTGTATAACTCAAAGAATCCAAACACTACAATCAGAAAATCCAACCCTGCATAAACAACTAGCATGTCCAAGACAATCATCTGTAGATAACATCTCTCAAGGAGTAACATAGTAACAAGAGGAAATAAAAACATCCCCTACTCATGCTCAAGGCATCCATGTGCAAATCAAACATCTGCATCATCACATACTCACAAACTGAATCTATCCAACATGTACAAACTCACCATGTACATCCACACATATCACCAGCTCTCCGAAGCCGTAAGTCTGCCACCGACTAACTCCAAAGCCAAATATGTGCTCATCAATGTCAATAACAAACATCCATGCTAAACCATGCCACTAATACCAAGTGCAAATATCAGCATACATGTCATCAACATACTACACAGATCAACCAAGATGAAAGAAAAACAAGGGCACCATCTAAAAATGGTAAATAAACACTGTTGTTAAACTTGTGACCAAACTGACCATAGTTTCCTAACCGAACCCGATCACTACTTGACCGACCATGGTTACCAGATGACTGACCATGGTTAATCCTAACCAACACCGGTCTTTGTAACAATCAAATTTTCTCTTTTAACCCTTAAAAATCTAAAAATTTCTCTATCATCTTCACCCAGTTGAATCTAATCATCAACTGTAATCCCATAGGGATATCCAGGTACCAAAAATAAACCGAGTAAGTGACATCACAAAGCAATAAACTCAATATACCTGCAAATCCATGTTTGTCCTCCAAAATCAATTAGTGCCTCTGCCACTCTAAACATTAGCAATCTCCTCTCACTCTGCATGTGCATCATGTATCTAATCCTGCAATGCCAGTAACCATGGCTTGCTCCCACTGAACATGAAATCCCTTGCACTACCTATTAATACGTCGGTGAGAAATAAAACTAGATGAAAGACCTATAAAATTGATTCCCTTTCTTCTCTGAGAATACTTCTACATCACAAAAATTTGGACTTCTTGTGAAGTAGGTGAATCATCTTCTTTCCATCCATATGTACTCAACATCTCTCGTTACCTGCAACTATGTCTAATCATGACTTTTCATTGAGGATCTCATCCTTAGACTAAAAACCCTTGTCCTCAAGATTCCACACAAATAGGAAATAAAATTCAAACAACACCAAGAAACCATGGAGTAAATTTATGCACTCACAGTCCCAACATAATATCAGTTGCTCCAAACAAAAGAAATAAAACATGAACCATAGAGATACCTGGCTCAAAGTCTCAATGGAATAACCGAGCCAACTCTGTCCTCTTTCTAATCCAAACCATTGAAGTGATCAACACGATTTCTTCTTGTACACACTGTGCCGAAACATGATCCTCCAAAATAGGACATAGAACCAACTACCCTCTTTTGTTGTAAAAACCCTATACATATAAGTTACCACAAAGACCAACCACGGTCATCCCCTAACCAACCATGGTTAGCTGACCAATATCAGTTCCTCTATGACCAACCTCGGTTCTCAGACTAATGTCAATGCTACTAGAATGAACCCAACGCCACACAATTTGGCATAACACACCACACTAGGTGCCTACTTCGACCAAGCCGATAGTTGGAGCTGAGCCAGTCATTTCAAGAAGCATCCAAATCTCATACAAAAACTTAACAGCAAGTCCATGCAATAAATTACATCAAGATGAAACACATCACCTTACCAGCACTAAGACACTCAACCGCATCTTCAACTTGAAGAACATGTTTCTCTGATGGAAACCCCATCTTCATTTTGTGCTACTACTTCTCTCCAAATCCCGTGTATCTATCTACACCAAAGGATGCATAACTACTCCTTTTCTCATTCTCAAATCTAGATCTATAGTCCCAAACATGCATGTGCAACCAAAATAATATAAGCATTGCAATACCGAGATAAAACCATACCTCAATAACCAGATCTACAATCTGACCAACATGCTTGTGCCTCCAAGGCTGGGACACTCTCAAAGCAAACAAGATACATTCTATGTATATTTCCGTTTCTTTAGATCTGCGATTTTCTGTTTATAACCAGGATGCTTAGTAACCAACCACAGTCACCCTATAACCAAACATAGTCACCCTATAGCTGACCACATTCACCCCGCCAACATCATTTGCCACTTAACCAACATTGGTCACCTGTAATTTCTAGCAACCTTACTCTTCTAGCTCCCACACGAGATTAAATCTCTTCCTGTTATCTTCTCATCGGGAAAAAAATGCTGCTATGATACCAACCTGTTGGGGAAATACGGGGTAGTGAAATAGTTCTATGATTCAATAACAAAAAATCATGCACACAAGACCTAAAGAATTCCCCACAAAATCTAGAGTAGTGGAAGCATAAACTAGAATAATCCAAATCACACAAAAGTACACACACACATAACAATAATGTACCATGGTTCACCCAATGTGGGCTATGTCCACCAAAGATAGAGATCTCATTTATATAATATAATAAGATATTACAAACTAACTCTTTTGTACAAGAGTACATGTATCTCTACAAGAGTATCTCTTCCTCCCAGATCTCCAATTGGATCTATGTGAGTACACTAAACCATGCCTCATACCACCACTTGTGTCTCCTCCAGATATCTAATTAGATCTACCTGAGTGCACTACAATTGTGCCTCTCAAACATAACAAGATCTCACATACCCGAAGCTACCTTGCATCTGCCACTGTGTAGCCAAGCTCTCACTGTATTATGAATCTACAATCGAGACCTCTGCAATATCTAGATCTACATGGATAAAGAATACAATATGATCTCATGGATCTATAATACAAGACTAGATATACATAGATCTATAATACAAGATCTCACCAACATGTGGATCTACAAGAAGAAACGCTATGTGCTTTGCATACTATGCAAGCCATTACAATGAGACAATAAATATACAAAGGAAATATAGTAGCCTATTATTTCCTTCTATCTAGCTCCTCTCCATGGAGTCTTTGTCTTCATGTAACCTGTTCCTTTTTCCTCTTCTTCTTCTTCGTCTTCATCCTCTCATTCTTGGAGAATCAAGGATTTAATTCGATCCTTCTCATTCTCTACCTAAGCCCTAACTTTCATGCTTATCTATAAATATATAAACTTAGGGCACCTTAGCTATGCAATTACATCTAATAGATTTTCTTTGAAAAAATCTATATTTAAATCCTATGACTTAAAATAAAACACATCGCACCGTAACCGATACCGTTAGACCTAACCACGGCTGGTTCCCACTTTCTCGATCGATTTTTATCCTATCGATGATGACGAATGGCGTTCCCACTTGATTTGATAGAAGTCAGGCCTATCTCGACCAATGATGGTTATAGGTGACCGTGTCGGTTACCCCCTTGACCGATGACGAGTCGTTGTATTTCCAATCACTTTCCATTGCATGCTAACTTTGAAGCAATCTAGCTCTGCAACCTAACATGTTTTGGGCATCTAAATTATCATTACCTTGAATAATTGAGCCAAAACAAAATGGTCAACATGTTACCCCGAGTTAAGTTTTCTAAAGGTCTTTGTGAGGGCTGCACCCTCAGAAAGCACCCTGGAAAAAACTTTGATAAAGGAAAATCCTAGAGAGCTATTCGTCCCTTGGATCTTGTTCATAGTGATGTTTTTGGCCCCTTTCCATCTCCTTCTTTCACTAGAGCTCTATATATAATAACCTTCATTGATGACTTTTTGCGTTATACATGGGTATATTTTATTAAGCTTAAGTCTGAAGTCTTTGAGAATTTTCAAAACTTTAAGGCTCTTGTTGAGAAACAAGTAGAACGGTCTATCAAGGTTCTTCAAACTGACAATGGAGGTGAGTATGTGAGCAATAGGTTTGAGGATTTCTACACTTTTGAGGGGATTGCTTTGCAGTACAGTTTCTTACACCATTCCCAAAATGGAGTTGTAGAAAGAAAGAACTAAACTCTAAAGGAGATGGCTACTTGTATGGTTCACTCGAAGTCCCTTCCTCCATAGTATTGGGTTGAAGTAGTGAATTGTGCTTGTTACATTCATAATCATGTTCCACACAAGGTAGTAAGAGGGATGACACCCTTTGAAGCCTGGTTTGGAAACAAACCTGATGTTGAGCACTTTCAAGTCTTTAGATCTAAGGCTATGGCTTAGATTCCCAAGAAGAAACATAAAGCATTAGATCCAAAATCTAAACCTTATATCTTTTTCGGGTATCCTGATGGCGTGAAGGGATATCGATTGTTGAACCCTACTACCCATGAACTCTATATTGAGAGGAGTGTGAAGTTTGATGAGTCATCCTTAACTTTGACTTCCACTGAGGTTATTTTACCCACTGATTCAGATTCTAACTCATCAGATGATGATGTTGTTGAGCGATTTCCTCCTCTCCCTACTCCTCCCGATCCTCAAACTTCTAATTCTTCTGATTTCGAAAGTAGTGATGATGAGTAATATGTCCCTTCTCACTCTAGTGAAGAATCTTCCAACTCTAAGCTTAAACCTTTGGGACCTCTTTGGGCCAAGAAAACTTTATAGAGTGCTGGAGATTTAGTTAGAGATCCTTCAGATGAGAGATGTACACGCTCGAGTTTAATTGGACCCCACTCCTTCTTTGCCTCTACTTTTGATCCATCGTCTTTTCAGGAAGCTTTTGGGATTCCATAGTGAGATTCTGATTTGGATGAGGAGTATTTCTCACTCATAAATATTGACACTTGGGATCTTACCCCTCTTCTGAAAGGAAGAAAATTCATTCAATGTAGGTGGATATATCAAACAAAGTATGGAGCCAATGGAGAAGTCGAGAAGTATAAAGCGTGACTTGTAGCTAAGGGTTTCTCCCAAGTAGTTGGGGTTGATTACTCAAAAACCTTAGCTCCAGTTGTGAAGATGAATTTTATTCAACTGACCCTTTCCATCCCTACCGCTAACAGATGGGAAGTCCACCAGATGGGTGCTAAGAGTGCCTTCCTTCATGGGCACCTAGAGGAAGAGATCTATATGGAACAACCTATGGGTTATGTCCATGATACATCCTTCATTTACAAGTTAAAGAAGTCTCTCTATGGCCTTAAAAAATCCCCTCGGGCTTGGTATGCCAAGATAGACTCCTTTTTACTTACATCAGGGTTCATTCGGTGTCACTCTGACCCAAATGTGTATATTCTATGCAGGATGACTCCATTATTATTCTTGTTCTCTATGTTGATGACTTGTTGATCATGGGTAGCTCTTCCTCTATCATTAATTCTGTGAAGATATCCTTGGCCAACAAGTTATCCATGTCTGACTTAGGATTTCTTCATTACTTTCTTGGGATCCAAATTTCACAATATGACTTAGGAATTATGATCTTGTATCCTAATTACTCTCTTGATTTTCTTGCTCAGTTTCACATGTTTGATTGCAAGTCCTCACCTACTCCTTTTCTTTCTAGGGTCAAGTTGGTTTCTGATTTCTCTTCCCCCTTGGTTGATAGTACCCTTTATCGGTAGTTGGTGGGGAGCTTGATCTACCTTACTCACACTCAGCCAGATCTATCGTATGTTATCGGGATCATGTCCAAATTTATGCAGGAGCCTCATGAGCTGCATTTAAAAGTAGAAAAGTGGATCCTTCACTATGTTCGTGGCACTCACATAGATGGTATTCATTACTTAGGAGGGATTGAGATTGACTTGGTTGGATTTACAGAGTCATATTGGGTCGATGATCTAGATCATCGGAAGTCTACCTCAAGCTACATTTTTATTATTGGTTCAGTCCTATTGGTTGGTCTAGAAAGAAGTAGGACATCATTTCCATATCATCAACAGAAGCAGAATACACAGGAGTAGTTAACACTGCCATAGAAGTTGTTTGGTTACAGGGTATCTTGATAGAGTTTTGCATCCTCTTTCAGCGGCCTACCATTATCTACTGTGACAACATAAGCACTATCTCAATTTGTATAAATCCAATTCAACATCAGTGGATGAAGCACATTGAGATTCACATGCACTTCATATGGGAGCTAATACATGAAAACATCATCAACATACAAGTATGTTCAGACAACTGATCAGGTTGCGGACATATTCACCAAGCCCTTCACTGAGGTGAAATTTCTTCACTTGTGGTATCTTCTTGGGGTGAGGTCTATTACATCCACCCATCTTCTTGTGATATAAATTCCTCCTTCTCCTCTTCTTCTTTCTATAAATATCTTGTTTGTATATGGGCACCTTATTAGGCCTTTAGATGCCGGGCCCGTTGACACTTATTTCTTAGTCGTCTAGGGATTCTTCTTTTCTGATTCGAATTACCATGACCTCTTTCTCAACTTTGATGAAAGGGGGGTGTTGGTGTGTGTGACATGCCTATTCATCATACACATCACCACGGTGAGTCATCTCACCTTGCAAGAGTCATAGGTCTTAAGAAGTCAAATGACAAGTGTCGATTTTGTCATAGAATATGTCATTGTCATTTCGTCATTGTGTCATAGAAGTTACATTCACTCCTCCTTTAGTGTCATCATATGCGTCAATCACGTTATATGTGTTAGTGGCGTCATTAATATTCTTTCATTGTTTAGGCATGGGGGTTACACAACACCCCTATTTGTACTTCCTTTTTTCAATCTATGAGCATGAGCAAACTTGTTTTCTTATTTGCATATTCTTTCCATTGTTCGAATCTTACTTATTGCGTTGGAGCTTGACGTTACCATCAAAGTGAAACTTCACTTTGGTGTATTGTTTTTTACATCAGTTCTCCAAAATCCCTCTTTGATTCATAATAAGATAGAGTGCAAAAAGAGAAATCCTTCCAATAAAAAATCCAAATGGAGTATGACTCAGTCAAACAAAGTAGTCAATCAAAACATGATTACATTTTCTCTTCTATAGAACCGACTCTACTTGTTCTCTTTCCACATCATTACAACAAATGACTTAGTACAAAGTAGACTAAACAATCCACAAGGAAATTTCCATCTCAGAAGAGTGGTTTCCCACTATTTCCTACAAGACAGAAAGGACAGAAAGGTTGAACCCAAGAAGTTGAACAGGCCTAAGAGAGTAATCACTCTACAGCCAAGAAGAGAGTTGAGCTACAGAGAAGTTTGATCAAATGAACTTATCTCAAAAAAAGTTAAAGGATCTCAAATAGAAAAGATCCAATCAGGGTTTCATTTCTTTTGTACTATCAAATGAATTCCTTTTTTTTATTTCAAACTCAGAAGTTATTTTGCTAGTCCCCAAAGGAGAACACAAAATCAAACCCACAGTAAAAAGAAAGTAACACTTCTAGTTTCCCTTATGAATTCAAACTTTATCAAACAACAATATCAACACTATCCTAGTTCATCTATTCCACGTTGTTAAACACAAGTTTGAATTCATACAATAGAGAGAAGTATACAGTACAGTCCCTAGGTGGAAGTAAAAATTTTGGATGAAACATGATACAGTCCACAAGAGAAATCCATTCTTTTCTCCTTTTTAAAGACCCAGAGTTCCATTCAAGTGAAACTATAGAGAATACAAAACCCAGAGATTAATTAAAATTTATCATAAAGAGAGATTGAAAACCCACCACGTGTTTAATTCAAGCAAGGTCTCAACATTACCCTCGAAATTGACTAAAACAAAATCACAACAATCTACATTTAGTACTATGTTTAGTACATAAAGATTGAGACAAAGAATGTATTCGTTCCAATCATCTAACACAAGAAGAAATATGAACACCACATTTTTTTATAACTTCAAAACCTTGTTATCAACTATTTCAATGAGCTTTGAATCATACCAATGAATAAATAACAATACAAGTATCTAACCAGAGGTTCCATAGCCCCACAACAAGATACAATTCCATAAAAGGTCCATTAACCTTCAAACAAAATAGTCAAGCCTTCAAACAAGACGCGGGTTTTCTCAGAGTAGAGGAGAGAAGAATATCCTCCCATACTACATGCCATTACAAGTTCAAAGAAAATGGTACAGTCTGAGACATAAGTACCACAACCATTCCAAACTCAAGAAGCATCAAGGAGAAGATCTCAAAAGAGATTACCAGATCAACTCAAACCAAAAATATTCTCTCAAAAAATTTCGAGCTGGAAGTCCCATATATGAGTTTTAAGCAACACAAAACCTTGAATATGAGTAAAAATCAAAGCTCAGAATACAAGTATAGAACCAAACACAATGCTCGAATTCAAGTTTAGAATACAATTTCAGTACTAAACACACCACGAAGACGAGTTCAAAGAAGACACAAGTCTCGAGCACAAGTTCAAAACCAACACAAGGCTTTAAATACCAGTTCAAAACAATACAAGCCTCCAATACAAGTTCATAACAAACACAAAGCTGCGAACATGAGTTCAGTGCAAAACACAAGTTTCAAACACAAGTTCAGAACAAACACAAAGCTTATCACCAATGAACTTGCGCAGAGAGAGAGAGTTTCCAAATGTAAACATTATCATGTAATGGATTCATATCCAAAAATCATAGAGATTCATACAACTACGAAAGTAAATAACTAGACAAAACATGCAAAACATTTATCTCATGAGAGTAGAATTGTTTTTAATGAATCATTTAGAAGAAAGTAAGAAATATTAATGGGTAGAGCCTATCACGCCCGATCGTGCTTCGCCAATTCAAAGGATACTTCCATCCAATATTTCAACTCTTTTTATCCTCCACAAAAGATCAACAACCAAACATATTTTCTTCCAATGCCTCATATACTTTCCTTGAATTGAAAATAGACTAAAGAAACCAAAAATAGCCACAAAGTAAAAGTTGAACTGCTGGTTTGAAGAACCAGATAGCTCCATGCAGAGCAAAAATTACAAGGCATGCAAGACCAAACAACCTCCAACAAATCCACCTTCCTTGTTTCCAAGACGGTTTGCACGTAAAACCGAGGTTCATTAATGCAATTACTCCTCAATCTCCCGCCTATCTCTCCTTGCCACCACCTCCTAAAATTGGTGAATGTTATTTCCACTTCAGCATGCATTTCCAACTTTAGTGAAGCCTCCACGTATGCTTCCACTAAATTTTACTTGCCTTTTCCAAAACTGGTTGTACCTCCCATTCATTCAACCAAATCAAATCAAATAAATGTCATTGGAACCATCGCCATAATGCCATGCGACCCTAGGTTCCCTTTCAATAGTTTAGGATAGATTTCCCAAAACTTAGGTTATAACCTTAGGTTTAGTCATAATCATTTCATAAGTAATTTCCACCTTAGGTTAGATCAAAATCACAACCAAATAGTATTAGGTAATAGGTTAAAAATAGCCTAGAAATTCCTTAGTTATTTCCCCTTATTCCATTTAGCACATCAACTTAGGTTAGGACGCCATCCCAACAAAATAGAATATGAAGCTTAGGTTAGATTGTAACCCAAATAAGTAGATATAGCTAGGAAGTAGGTGCATTTACCTAGTTTAGAATACCGTTAGGATAATCCCTTAGGTTTAGGATTTAGATTCCCTTCATAGTCGTGAAGCAAGCTTCATTTTGCTTACGCCATTAAATGTCTTGAAGAGATCAATCCCAAAGATCCAAGCACAAACATACAACCAAATGAAGGCATGTTCTTACAAGACCAAAGAATTTGTATCACACAAAAGTTCAGTCTACTATGTCCCTCAAGCTTATGAATGTCAATTTACCATTCAGTTTGGTAAGGAGATTTAAAACATTCCTTGGATCACTAGAATTGATCCAAGGATGAGTCAGTTAAAAGAGATAAGTTTGCAACTCTCAAAACCAGATTGTAACTCACCTACAAGAAGTGAAAATGGATTCTTGCAAGCCATATCATTTCAGTCTAATGAATCCAAGAGCAGAAATGATTTATCCATAGCAAGCATGATTTTCAACAATCAAGGGAACATACCTCATTCAAGAAAATCACATGTCAATGCTTGCAATGCAAAAAGAAATATACGATCTTATAAAGGTGTTACATACTTACCTTTCTAAAATAATCATCATCCCGATGATTGTCTTGTGTTTGACCATTACATTAAGGATAATCAATTTATTCACTTACTTAACATATGTTTACAACAATATTAGAATTTAAAGTTCTAGAAATCAGCATTCACATAGCTGCTTATTTAAAAATAAATAGTTATCTGCCCAAAACTAGCATACTTATTGACATATAAAGATAAAATCACAAATTTTTATCAGTCATCATAGTCAATTCTGATCAAATAAATATGGAAAAGTAGTTTTCATATCTTCCAGATTTTCTCAAGGTTACACTTTCTTTATTAAATTGGTCCCACTAGACCCTACATTGACTTATTTCATGATTTCTTAAATGCAACTGGCAAGTTTCAGCACTTGTATGGGTTTAACCATGATTATTCCTAGGTCTTGGACTGTAAGTAATTCCAATTTAACACATGTGATAAATCTAAAATGTATTTCTTAAGAAAAGAAATATGGAAAACATCATGCATTCGTGACAAAGCAAGAGGTAATGCTAAATGGTAAGCTACGGTGGTTGATTACTTCAACTATCTCAAAGGGTCCTACAAAACGAGGTGATAACTTGGCAGCCTTACCAAAAGTTATAGAGATATTTTTGGTTTAACCCGAAGAAATACTTTCTCACCAAGTTAGAATTTCTTGTCAACCCTCTTTAAATCAGCATAGCTCTTTTTCCTATCTACTCTTGCTTTTTTCAAGCATTCATGAATCATTTTAACTTGTTCCATTTCCGTAAGAATTTCAAGTCTAATTACCTCTCTATCCTCAATGTTGTCCCAACTAATGTGGGGTTCTGCATTTTCTTCCGTATAGTGCTTTGAAAGGTGCCATTTTAAGAGAGGCATGATATGTGTTATTATAAGCAAACTCAACTAGTGGAAGGTACTCTTCCCACTTATACATTGTTGATCCATACAATACATTCATAACATATCCTCTAAAACTTGATTAACTCTTTCAGTCTATCCATCCATTTCTAGATGATACGCAGAACTGAAATTCAGCTTAGTTCCTAGAGCTACATTAAGTGTTTTCCAAAACCTTGACGTCATTCTAGGATCTCTATCAGATATGATTAATTCAGGTACTCCATGTAATCTAAAAATTTCATGTACAAATATCTTAGCCAATACAGGAGAATCATCCTTTAGATTACCAGGATAAAATGTGCTACCTTTGTTATTTTATCAACAACTACCAAAATAACATCATGTTTATTTCTTGACATAGGCAACCCTTGTACAAAATACATGCTTATTACTTGCCATTTGTATTGTGGTATGTTATGAGGATACAATAAACTAGTTGGGTGCATATGTTCAGCTTTAACATGTTGACATTCAAGGCAATGTGTCACAAAACCAATAACATCCTTTTTCATCCCCTTCTAGAAATATTGTTGTCTTAAATCAGTAAGCATCTTTGTAATACCAGGGTGTCCCGAAAAAGGTGAATTATGAAATTCTTCTAACAATTTATTTCCTAAATCATTTAGAAAGGTATGTATACTGCTGTTTCCAAATATTAAGATTCCTTCATTGTCAAAGTGAAAATATTTATACCTCACATCATTTGGATCTACAACAAGCGTTGTTTTTACTTGCTAAAAGTAAGAATCAAATTCCATAACACTTTTTACTTCATCCTTAAACTGAGTTCTCAATGTTATAAGAGTAGAAATGTGTTTCCTAATACTTAGAGCATCAGCCACTCTATTTTCCTTACCTTTGATATAATTGATGTCAAAATCATATTGAGACAAAAACTCTAACCATCTTCGTTGTCTTGCATTTAGATTTGGCCGAGTGACAAAATACTTAAGCCCAAGATGATCGCTTTTAATTCAAAGGTTTACCAAGTAGGTAATGCCTCCCAACTATTAGTGCATGGTAATGGCAGCAAGCTCTAAATCATGTGGAGCATAATTAAACTCATGTAACTTTAGTTTTCTACTTTCATAAGCTATGACATGATCATTTTGTAACAAAATACCTCCTAGACCTTCCCGAGATGCATCTATTACAACAAGACAATATCCATTAGGGTCTAAAGTGCAAAGTAGAATAGGTGCCAAAGTTAATTGTTCCTTCAAAGTTCTAAATGTAGCTTCACATTTCTCATTCTAAAAAAACTTCTTATCCTTTTTCGTAATGAAGTTATTGGTGCAACCACTTTAGAAAAATATCTTACAAATTTTTGTAAGAACTGCATGCCCCATGAAGCTTATAACTTCATGTACATTCTTTAAGTACAGACACTTGGTTATAGCTATAATTTTAGAAGGATCTACGAAAAGTAATCCCATTCTTACTTATTACATTTCCCAAATAGTGCACTTTTGTGTCATAGAAAGAACATTTAGATAGCTTACCATATAACCTGTCTCTTTCTTAAAATTTCTAAAACTATCTTCAAATACTCATGGTGTTCCTTAATACTTTGAGAATATATGAGAATGTCGTCCAAGAATACGAGCAAAAATTTGTTCAAGTATTCTTGAAATATATTATTCATTAAATTTATTAAAGTTAAAGGTGCATTTATTAATCCAAAAGGTAAAACCGTGAACTCATAATGTCCATACCTTGTTCTGAAAGTTGTTTTATGAATGTCCTCATCCTTAATCCATAATTGATGATATCTAGATCAAAGATCTATCTTAGATTATATCGATGATCCATGCATTTGATTAAATAGATCATCAATTCTAGGGAGTGGGTATCTATTCTTGATTGTTGCCTTGTTTAACATCCTATAATCAATGCACAATCTAAGTGTTCCATATTTCTTTTCCACAAAAATCGGTGCTCCCCAAGGGTGAAACACTGGTCAAATAAATCCTTTAGACAAAATTTCTTGCAATTGAGCCTTAATCTCTACTAATTCTATAGTAGTCATTCAATATGGTGCCTTAGAAATAGGCTCGGTTCCAAGCTTGATTTCGATTGTGAAGTCAAATTCCTTTTGGGTGGAAGACCAGTAACTCTTCGAAAAACACATCACCGAAGTTTCGTGAATAATTGATATTGTTCCATAACATTAATGTTCTCTTCATTGTTTCTCGTAATATTTATTGCATGCAAGGTACAACCTTTATTTTTGGCCTTTTTAAGTTGCATAATGACAGCTTTCTTAACATAAATCTCATGTTTCACACCCGAATCTCGTTGTTTTCTACAGATCATCTAAACAACTAGTATGTTTTTCAAAACAACCCACTTTTTTCCTTATGTTTGGCTAACCAATTAATACCTATGATTACATCATAAGACCCCAAAGGTACAACATAAAGATCAACTTCTATGGAAAAAATAGGTAAGTCAAGGACAACTCCAAAAAGACACATACTAATTATATGAACAACATTATTTTCATAATGTACAATCAATGTTTCTAGCTTTTATTTTTTGGTTTTGATACTAATTTACTAGATATAAAACATTCAGTAGCTCTGGTATCAAAAATAATAGTTATAGGTATGCCAAATAACTTACCCGGAACCTCTATGGGCATGGCCTATTTTTCAGCCTACTTGTCACTCATCGCAAAGCATGTATCTTGTGTTGCTGATTCCGATCATCCTTTTTCAAAGGACATTAATTTGTGTAATGATCTTTTCCACAGTTATAACAGCCTCCTACAAGTCCCTTTCTAGGCTCATATTTTTTTCTAGCCCTAGAATTATCATTCTGACGTCCATAGGACTTATGTTTGTTATTATTATTCTTTACAAAGTTATTTTGTGAATTACCAACAAACTTATTTATTGTTGCTTTCTTATTATTATCAGCAAAAAACTTAATTTTCATTCCAAATTTCTTCCATGGTTTTTTCTTAGGTGCAAGACATGATGAAGAGGAGTTGGGGACTTTCTTCCTGACTTCCTCCTTATGAGCAGAAATTGCCTTCAATTTTTGTTCCTGCCTTATGGATTTTTCAACAACCCCTTCCATCATGGTTGGGCTGTAAACATCCACCTCTCCTCCTATAACAAGATTCAATCTCATGATGAATTTCCATATCTTTAACTTCTCGTCAGTTTTATACTAAGGTACATACTTAAGGAGTTTAGTAAATTACTCCTAATACTCATGCTGTTAGCTTTCCTTGAGCTAAGTTCTGGAATTTAGTCATTTTTTGATCATAGTAAAGTTGTAGCAGCCAACGTTGCCTAAAGTAACCTTTAAATTGATCCCATGTGATATTAGTTTCATCAATATTCAACTCAGCCTTACGGTTGTCCCACCATGAAGATGCCTCATGGGAAAGCTGATATGATCCCCATATCACCTTTGTTTCTTCTGAGAAATTCCTTATTACAAAGTACTTCTCCATTTTGCTAAGCCAATTCTCAGCTCCATCTCCTAATGTGGTGCCATCAAACTTGGGTGGACTTATCCTTTTTATATCATTAGTGAGTTTAGCTGCCATCCTTTCCTTTTTGTTCTCAGGCTGATCAGGTATGTTCACATTGTTATTACTAACACCTAAATTTGTGTTGTCCTCAATAGGTGGCTGATTATTATTACAAGCATCTTCTTCCTCCTCATTGCCCATTACTTGTTGTTTAAGTAAAGCCAAACGATCCCTTGAGTCTAACAGGGTATCAAGGATTTCATCAAGTTTTTGGGAAGTTGTTGCTCCTTCCTCGGGTGGAAGATTATTTACAACATTTCCTCTTGTTCTAACCATTTTTTGTTAACAAGAAAATTTAAGTTTCATCAGATTATGGACACAATAGATCCAAGAGTTGCAACCTTCAGCTCTGATACCAAGATGTAACATTCCCATTTCAAGTCTTTAGAAACAAGGAAAAAAAATTTTACACAATGTTCTCTATTCTAAATAAAACATCATTTAGAACACACATTCCATGCTAATCAATCTCATAATAGATAACCATATGTAGCTGTAATGACTCGGTAAGTTACTAATCTCTCATTCCATGACTCGGTTACAAACTGATCTCTCATGTTTGTCTTAAAGTATAGAATAATTTATGTATACAACATATACTTGGTTTTCCTACCCTATTCTAAGTACTGAGTGATCTATTTAAAGAACCTATCTGAATATTTGTTACCAATATTCATCTGACATCATGTTTCTTTAAACTAGGTGACATAAGACAACACAACTAGCATCTTGCGATACTTTGGCCAAATATTTTCAACATATTGTTCATGTTACTATTCCTAGACAAAATAGTCATCATTTCAGAATACATCCTTCACCTCACTCTCCTATTATCTAGAATAGTCTTTACTCGACTTCACAATCCACTTACCCAAGGTTTGACCCTAGCCCAAGTTAGCAACATAATTTATTATTGGAAGACACTCACGATGACTTAGGGTATATGGGCATACTTGATCAACCTAAGTCGACCGAATGTGCCAAGGTATCCTGAGTCATAGAGAGCTACTCCCTATTCTAAACATGCTACTAACTTGACCTGGAGAGAAACTAAGCTCAAGTCCATATGTGTGTAGATCTAGATGAACAAATACGAAAGGGTGTTGCCACATATCAACTACAACACTGTATCCTCGAGAAGCCCTTAGACTTCTTAAAGGTACAGTCCTATAGTTGGTGTGTGCCAACATCCATTAGAATTGATTCATCACAATGTACATACCCTTGGTGGTCATTAAATTCATAATTAAATTGGATTAAGATTCAAATTGCAGCAACCATGCCTAACCCTAATTCCAACATTCATTAAGTTCTTTATCCATAATTAATCTGATTTGAAATGAATAACTTCATTAACTCATGCTTGCATTGATGTTCATTAATGTGGCCTAATAAGCAGTTATCCCCAAAAACAAGGTAGCAATCATCAAACGATTAATTTTTAATGCAACTTAGTTGTCCAAAGGTGTATCATCTACCTAGATTTAGCTAGTGTTTACTTTTTATAAATGAAGCACAAGGATTAAAGATCATAACCACCATTCCTTTTATTTTTCATTCTTATGAGAGAGGAAGAGTCTTCCTCTACATGGTTAGATGTTAGGGTTAACATAAAAAATTTATCATTCATTACTCATATAGTTTAATTGTATGTCCAATGCATATTTCATTATTAAACTATAGTTGTTTAGTTAGAGAACGACATCTTTTGCAATTTAACAAGTTTCATTATAGTAAGGGAGATTGTATTATCCCCTTAATCTAACTTATTAATTGATAACAACAATAGTATACAAATAGATATAAAGAATATCGACAAGATATCACTATTATTTCCTTCATATAAGGTACAAGAGAATTTACACCAAAAATTGGAGTCAATCTCCAAACCTTTCAATTCATCATGATAAAATATACATTTACAAGACTATGCATTTCAGGCATACTGCATGTCAATCAAAGCATTAAGATCATAAAATAACATCACTTTTCTTTTCCAATACAACTCAAGAATGAATTGAAATTATTTAAATAAGATCCAAAATTAAATAAGCCAATGCATCATAAAATTTTTTTCCTTCTTTTATCACTTATGATGTCCATCTACAAAAATTGCTAGCACGGGTCAGTTCATTGAACTGAGCATGATAAGCACTAAGCATTAAAACGAAGTGCATTCCACTAATTGTTCCATTAAAACAACTATGCTTTAATGAAATAATTAATAAGTATCATACAAATAATCATAAATGATAACAACAAAAAAATAAGTGCAAATGATGAGTCAGAATTCACTTTTAAGAAAAGAGCATAATATAATCAAGCAACAACTGCATTATAACATATAGTTTAATTGATCCAATCAATTACCTTTTAAACAAACAATGATCTTGTCATCTAATTATTTCATAATTCATTCTGAATTGAAATACCGAATTTATCTTTACTATGAACAAAAAGAGTTAGCTTCAGCATAGTACATATTTAGAATGATTCATCCCACAACTTAAACAAAAGAATAAGAATCAATACATACTATCCACCATTCACTAATCCTCTGAAAGACAGAAATAGGTTCAGAAAGTACTCAACTGATTACCCACATAACTACTTCAGTTCAAGGAAACTAATAAAAGGATTCAACATTAAAGATACAACAACTAGAAGGAGAACCCTAAATCAATTTGAGGAGGGATACGAGAATCAAAAAAATCCACCGTAAGTCTTAACTAACTTCTACATGTTAGAAGATATCAATAAAAGATCTAAAACCATATGTTCCAAAAATCAAAGCAAGACTCACACAAGGTTAATCTCTTCTCATGTCCAATAAAGGAGGATTCACAATAATACATTGTTCAAAAAGAGAAATCCTTCCAATAACAAATCCAAATGGAGTATGACTCAGTCAAACAAAGCATTGATCAAAACATGATTACATTTTCTCTTCTACAAAACTGACTCACTTGTTCTCTTTCCACATCATGACAACAAATGACTTAGTAAAAATTATACTAAACAATACACATGGAAATTTCTATCTCAGAAGAGTGGTTTCCCACTATTTCCTACAACACAAAAAAGACAGAAAGTCCGAACCCAAGAATTCAAATAGGGCTTAGAGAGTTATCACTCTACAGCCAAGAAGAGATTTGAGATATAGAGAAGTTCGATCAAATGAACTTATCTCAACAAAATTTAAAGGATCTCAAATAGAAAATATCCAATCAGGGTTTCATTTATTTTGTACTATCAAATGAATTCCCTTTTTTATTTCAAACTCAGAAGTTATTTTGCTAGTCCCCAAAGGAGAACACAAAATCAAACCCATAATAAAAAGAAAGCAACACTTCTAGTTTCCCTTATGAATTCAAACTTTATCGAACAACAATATCAACACTATCCTAGTTCATCTATTCCACATTGTTAAACACAAGTTTGAATTCATACACCTAGAGAGAAGTATACAATATAGTCCCTAAGAAGAAGTAAAAATTCTGAATGAAACATGATACAGTCCACAAGAAAAATCCATTATTTTCTCCTTTTTAAAGACCCGAGTTCCATTCAAGTGAAACTACAGAGAATACAAAACCCAGAGATAAATTAAAAAGGATCAAAAAGAGAGTATGAAAACCCAACACGCATTTAACTCAAGCAAGGTCTCAACATTACCCTCGAAATTGACTAAAATAGAATCAAAAAAATCTACATTCACTACTCCGTTCAGTACATAAAAATTGAGACAGAGAATGATTTTTGACATATTATAGTCATTTTTTGATATATACTAGCCTGCGTGCTGAAGATAGTGAGGATGTACAAGATTTTTTTGGTATATTTTGAGCATATACCGGCATGTGCACCGAAGATATTTTATATTGGTTCATTATTTTATTATATACGATACCACTGTGTCTTGATGATTTTGAGATGATGGATGTTATGGGATATCCATGTATGTTGTATTTAGATACACATTTATTTATATGATGAAATACATGAGATTCTTGATTTTTGTTGTTTGGATGAGACTTTTGATTTGTTGTTTTGATATGGATGGAAATTAGGTGAGTTAGGCATGATGAATTCGGTTTGGTTTAGGCATGGATTGAGTCAGGTCATAGGCATGGATCGAGTCATGTTTTAGGCATGGTTGAGTTAGGTCATAGGCATGGATCAAGTCAGGTTTGGTTAGGCATGGTGGAGTTAGGTTTGTTTAGGCATGGATTGAGTTAGGTTTGTTTAGGCATGGTTGAGTTAGGTTGGTTTAGGCATGGTGGAGTCAGGTTTGTTTAGGCATGGTTGTGTTTAAAGTAGTTGAAGTTGTGATTCATTATTTTGTGAAATAAATATATGTGAGATATGGTATAATACATGCATGATGATGGTAGAGAAATGGTAGTCGTAATAAATGTATGTTGTGATGATGATAAAAATATGAAGCAACTTGTTATATATGTGGTTTAATTTTCAATTTTTGATATAAAACAGAAACTAAGTGGGTTATGATGTGATGTGATGAAGATGAAAGATGAATTGTTTAGAGTAGAGTGGTGACCTAACCTCCAAGGGCGCCATGCCCTCGCAGTGTTGCCTACATAGTCCTGGCAAAAATGACCTCAAGCCGATGTAGTTCTCCCATGAGCTAGGGAAGAATAGGATGAGGTATGAAAATGAGTTAGTAGGTTTTAGGTATGTTGTGGGTTTAGGTTTTTAGGTGTGGGTGGGTTAGAGGTAAAGTGATATAGGTGATGTCAATTTTGGCAAAAGAAGAACAATACCCCAAAGGTAAGTGTTGAGGACCAAATCTTTTATAAGGTAATCAAAACGTAAATAAAGATGGTCAAAAGATAAGAGGGGGAAAAAAGCCACCTAATTGGTTAGGATCATACCAAGTACATCATACCTTGAAGGAGGTGATGAATGTAAGAACCTAAAGACATTGCATGATCGATTATTCTAAGGTGAAAAGTAGTCACATGATCACCAAATGTCTTGGTTTCAAGAGGTCCTCGAGGCGTGTTATCCCGTAAAATTGACAAGGGAAATTTTACCGATAACCATACCGAAAATTTTGTTTCGATCCCTCGTTAGGGATCCTTCGCGTTCGAAACGTCGTAAAATCCCTCCCCGGGAAATCTAGTTTTCGAACTTAGTCTTTTTGAGCCTTTTTTGGCTAGGCGCATGGTTTTTCCTTGCAACATCAAGTTTTGATGCGCCCCTTAAAAGCCTTTGGCGCATGGTTTTCCATGTTGTCACTCCTTTCAGTGCGCCAAAGGATGTTGAGTAAGTTTTTGGTGCGCCAAAGGGCGCACGTAATATCTCTGTTACACCAAGTTTGGGTGCGCCAGAGGGCGCACATAGATTGGTGTCGACAACTCATTTGGTGCGCCAAAGGCGCATCCATTCTCCTGTCATCAATTACTTCCATGCGCCAAAGGGCGCACGCTTTTCTCTGTCGACAGGAGTTTTTATGCGCCATTTCAGAAGTGGTTGGCGCATTAATGACAAAGTTTTTCTATAAATACCAGTGCCCGCCATGTCATTTTCATTCCATTTTGACAAGCACGTGATCGCTCTGGATTTGTCAGCTCTGCTCTGTCGCTGTCATTGCTCTGTGGACCCACTCGCCACAAATTTTCAATATATATTCGAGGTAGGTGGTTCTCCCGGTTTGTTTTTGAATGCTTTCACGTTCTTGGCCTGTGTTTTCTCTCCTTTGAGCTTATTTCTTTGTCTGGTCTGATTGTTGCTTGCGTAGTCTGTTTCTTTAAGTGGCTAGTCGTTTTTAAAAATGAAATATGTTGGGCTTGTTTCTCCCCTATCCTGTCAAGTTTGTGTTTTCTTCCTCCTCTCCCTCCCTCTTTCCGGATTTGTTGGAAAAAGGGGGGTGGTTTTGCATTAGCTTGGTCTGTGATCCTCTTTATAAAACCTTGTTATACCAAGCATCCTTTCGAGTGGAAGATAGAGTTGAAAAATGTTTAAATGGTTAAGTGTTTTCCATGGCGCACTGTTGCGTCATGTTGCAATAAAGACAGTCGCGCCCCTCGGCGCATCTATCAGCCCTGTTACATGTTCAAAACCCGCGCCTCCTTTAAACCTTTGGCGCGCCTTTTCTCCATGCTACATCATGTTTCCATGCGCCAAAGGCGCACCTAGCCTTCATGTAACGCAAACTTTATTCGCGCAAGTATAAAGCTAGATAAGGCGCGGGCGCATCCTCCATTGCAGTAACATAATGTTGTGTAGACCTTCCATGCGCCGCGCTATATTCCTTTGGCGCATCATTTGTCCATGCTGCACAGTCTTTCCCTGCGCCACAGGCGCATCGAACCCCAATGTAACACGCATTTCCTGTGCGCCCTGTTATAAAATGCAACCTGCTTCATCCATGCGCCATGCGCTTTTGGCGCCAATATAACCTCTGCAACATTCCTTTCTTGCGCGCCTTATCTATTTGGCCTGCCAATTGTATTTTTCCTGCGCCCTGAGCCTTTAAATCTCTAACTCCTCCTGCTAAGCTTTCCAATGGAAGATCAAATGACTAATTCAACCTTTTTGGATTGGGTCTCTCTTCTTCTTCGTGCAGATCAGCAGCTGAGTTCGAAAGAACACATGTCTACGTCAAGCAAGAAGCCCACCAAACCAAGAGGAAAGGCAAAGCTAACAGAAGAAGAAATGAAATACAAATATCAGAGGGTCAGGATGCCCGAATCACAGGCTGAGTGCAGTATGGATGTCCGGGACTCTGAATTGGGTCACATTGACATGGATGAGTTCTGGCTTAGAACTCAAAAGGTTACAAGAAGTCCATGGATGGACAAACTAATAGGCAGTGCCCTGCACTTTGCCGGAGGAATCCCTGTCAGCGCTGTGAATAACGAGTTTATGATGGTTGTTGCACAATCCTTCAACAAAGACACGAGATGTGTCGAGAATAGCAAGGGCGAAGTAGTCATAAACCTCACTGCCCGCCATTTTGAGTTGATGCTTGGCATTCCTCACCACCGGAACTACGTGGCTGTTAGCCAACAGGAATGCATCAAGGCCTGGGAAGACAACGAAGGCCAGTGCATGCAGTTAATGAATGAGGTCTACCTAAAGAATAAGAAGGTAGTGACCCGGTGGCCTCAGACTATCCACCGAAGTGATTTCTCAGAGGAACTCAGTGATTCTATCACCTTCTTGAGCAGAGTCTTCGGGCTTTCAGATGCCCACTATTTCCATAAGTGGATGCTGCGGTACCTAGAAACAATGAATAAGAATTTGCCCGATCAGCGCTTTTGCTGGGGTGAAATAATCAGCAGCACCATCTCTGAGCAGCTACAACAGCTTGCCACAACTGGAGTATTTCATATGAACTCCTATGTAGTCTACGCTGCAGCATCGGCAAGGGATTACCCAGGGCTCAACCGAAGTGGAGTATGGCCTCAGGCCAAGATATTTGATTACTATCCAGAGCTGAGACTAGAGAATAGTATCCCTCAATTTGCTAAAATCAATGATGTTTTCTTCTATCACATCATGTGCATGTTGCGGCCAAATTTGACTCATAGCCGGACGACAAAGAACATAGTGGCAGTCACAGAGAAATGGGGAGCCTTGTTCACCCAATTTCCCACGTTCACCTATCTAAGGGCTGCCAACTTTTTGGGAGAGCCAACCAGGCTACCAAGGTATGCTGGACCAAAGCTGATTTTATTGGAACTGTCAAGACAGCTCGTCACATACCATGAAAAGTGCCTCAAGAGAAAGAAGGGCGGAACTCCTTTCCCCCTCACAGTAGGCCGTTACACATGCTCCAGCTATCACAAGGCGAAGGAGATGTTTGCTGAGCTAGAATTGCTCAACCTAAAGCATGATTTCCCAGCAAGGCCTACATTCGACCCTAGGGGCTGTCTACCAAGGGCTAAGCTTGATCCAATTCATGTCCCTCAGATTGAGGATATCTACATTGACGTTCTCCATGAGGTAGAACTCAGAAGAAAGGATCACTCTCGCTTGGCATTAACGGAAATCATCCAATACGGAGTGGCCATTGTCCCAAAAGGCTTCCAAACCACGGAAGACGAAGTAGACAAAGTGTATAATGACACAGAAGGGGATGATTGGCCCTTCCCGGACATTGACAGAAGCAAGGCTCCTCAAACAATTGAGGAGAGGGTAAAAGAAACTATGCGGAGAACGGAGCATTGGTGCCGCATGAACGGACTAATCTACCTCGGGGTAGATTTCACGACTTCCCCTTTGGGCAACGCACCTCCAAGGACAAAGAAGCTGCTGAAAGGCAAAGGTACCGAAGGTGAACCTAGCACCATTCAGGAGGAAGCCCCTGAAAGTCCTCTTCCTTCAGAGCCTGAACAAGTAATAACTCTGGATTCGCCAGAGAAAGAATTGACAGAGGATAGTCCTATACGCCCATCCACCCAGGATGTCGGCGTCGCTACAACTTCAGAGGTCCCTTCTATCCCTTCTTCTTCTCTTCCTTCCCCTCCTCGAGTGACTCAAGCAACCACTCCTTTGGTTGTGTCCTCTGCCCCTTCTTCTACTCTTTCCCCCGCCTCTTCATCTATCTTCTCCTCCCTTGCTGATTTGTCTTCTTCCATTTCTTCCCTCATCTCCGAGCTCCCTTCCCTTCCTATATCTTCTGCGGTTGCGGTTTCCCTTTCTCCCGTGGGCACTTCCTCGGCTATTCTTTCGATGCCGCCGCCGCGTGTCTCCACGTTTTTCCCCTCTTCTACCGTTGCTGCCTCCCCCTCTGTCTCTGGTCCTTCTTCTATAGGACCAGCTTGGATCTCTCAGCAGCTAAGCCAACAAAAGAGGAAAGTCCCCATCGCTCCGATGGACTTTTCAGTCATTCCGGCTAAAGGAGCAAAGAAGCACAAGCCGGTTACACGCTTCTCCAAGAGCGCTGCAGGTGAGAGGGTTATGGAAATAGCCTACCCCGATCCCACCAAAGAGAAAGAAGATCTGTCTCCGGCAGATTTCACAGTGACCCAAGTCACAATGGGGACATCCTCAGAAAGTCTCCAAGGGGAAGCTCTTTCCGCAGTTGATGCACTCTGCGAAAAGCTTCAAGAAACAAAGGAAGAAAAGAGGCTACTGAAGGAGCAGAATAAATACCTGCTTCAAGCCTTACAGAAGATGGGAAGTGCACCTCCCACAACTGCCGCCGAGACTCCTGAGCTTCTCAGTCAGGAGAAGATCAATGAATATTCAAAGATCGGCGAGCAGGGCATGGCTGTTTCTGCTTGGAGGAGTCAGATCCTCAAGGATAGCGAAAGAGTAATCGCCGAGTATATCAGTTTATACCTGAATATCGAGAAGGCGAATAAGGAACTCCAAGCATTAGCAGGTCCAGTATCAGAAGAATTAGAGCATGCTAGACTCCAGCACGAGGCCTTCCAACAAATGTTCGACTGTTCAGTCGAAGATTTGGTCAAGTTCGGAGTATTCGGTCATCCAAGGACCCTCAACAAGACCATGTCCACTCTGGACTATCGGATAGATCAGCTAGAATTTGTTCTGGAAAAGATAGACAAGGTAAAGGAAGAGGCCCTGGATGCGATGCATCAAATGGAGAAAATTGTTTTATCTATGACTCCAGGGTTGCTCACTCCTTCCCTTACCTTGAGATCAGCTGATGACACTATCCGGATTTTCAAGGAGGTAGCTTCTCAAGGGACAGGGCCAGAAGTCACGTTCGACATCGAATCCATCAACAACCTACTGGCCTGTAGAGACTTCATCGGGTCCCTAATCGAGGCGGGTAAAGACTATTCCAAGATCCCAGAAAAGCTCATAGATGAGCGGGAAACTTGCGAAGCAATCAGTGAACGGCACAAGGATCCATCACAGGATCAATTTGGGCCGATGATCAGCAAGTTCTTGGAATACCGCGCTCAGTTCCACATCTCATCTCCTGATCAGCATCAGAAACAGGCGACCCCTTTTAGGCCACAGGATGATGATGATGAATAGCTTCCTCTTCTTCTTCTTCTTCTTCTTCTCCTCTCTATTCTCCGACTTTCTTTTCGTAATATCTGAAGTAAGTTGGCACAAATGATGACATCATCCATGTTGCATCATGGGATGATGTCATCCATCCAAGTTGTCAAAGTCAACATGACTTTTGGATATTTTGTAAATATCTTGTAAATAAGTGGTTGGCTCCATTTTGCCTTCTCTCTCCCTCATCTTCTATAAATACAAGAATACTTGTTGTATTCAAGGAGGTGAACATTTTTAGATAGAAATAGAAGTGAGGAGAGAAAGACTTTGAGCTTTCTTGTAACAGAAAAGAACAGTAATACAATTATTCAGACTTTGTGCTCAATAGCTGTGTTATACATTAGATCTTTCTTACGTTAGATCTGTATGTGTTTAATCTGTTGGATTCATATCTACTTTTCCGTCATTTGTTTATCAGTATTGCTTTGTTTATTTATGCAAGTAGGTTTGGCTCTGTTTACTACCAAACTAAAAACATAAATCTTCTGACCTTTCTGCTTTGGAATTCATTTCTTTTCTTCCTTCGGATCTGTTCTTTCTCTTTTCCTTCTTTCATTCCTTTCTTTTCGCAGCCTGAAACACTCTACCGGGATGAGATCCCAACCCCCGAAGGCGGAATCTGTGAGACTTGCATAGGTTCCTGCTAGTAGAAATAGCAATAAACCGGGCCGCCTTTGTTTGCCTCAAAGAGGGGCTAAGCCCTGCAACACTGTTGGCTCGTCTATCCATAGATCTTCCCACGCGACAGATTTTCGGACCAACAAGGCGGTAGAAAATGGGAGTGGGAATGGTGAGAAAGGTGAAAGGTGGTTAATTTTTATATGGCATGAGGTAGCATGTTCTTCAAGAAAGAGATCCAAGGTCACAATGGGCAAGTCCATGACTAATTTTTTTTCTATTTGCACTTGTATCTAAGATAGATTGATCGATGCATGAAGTCTATATGGGATGAGGAATTTAACTCCTTGAGGTCTTCGTGAAGTTGATCGATGCGGGACGCTTCAAATTTTCTCATTTTGTTTGTTTTTTTAAGGGCTTTACATAGCTCTCCTTCGATAGAGCAGTCTATTTATAGTATCATTTGTTGAGAGGAAGATGTCCTTTTGAGGGAGTCATATTTTATATTAGAATTTTGACTCAAGAAGTTAGGTCCCATGTGATGGCTTTGAAGTCATGGACAAGACCAAGGTGAAGAATAAGATTCTTGTTCAAAAATCAGGGTGAAATGACCATGGTATCTCATCTAAAGGTAGATGAAAAGTATCCATGAGAATCATGCTATGTGTAGTGTCATGGTACACATATTCAAGAGAAGATAACAAGTGACGTTTACTCACATGATTCTTGTTTAATCATTAGTGAGGTGTATGAAGTGGATAGCACTCAAGGGACGAGCATGAAAAGAGACAAAAGGTGAGGTAGGACTAAAAGTCAACAATAGAATGGTTTAAGATGTAAGGTGTTAAGGGGCTCAGGTTCGGGTTTACCATTGAGTGAAGATAAATGATAAGCACTTGATCCATAAGTATGATTCACGATGTATGGTCCAATCTAATTAGGAGAAAAATTGCCCCGTTTACTTTTTCTGCTTTGGTTACATGTTGATTTTCTTTCAAGACAAGATAACCAACTTGGAATGTTCGTTCATGGACACGTTTGTCATAGGCACATTTTATACATTTTTGGTAATCTTGAAGGTGATCAAGAGCATTAAGATGGCGTTCATCTAATAACTCCAGTTGTGCTGAATGGTCCTGAAAAAATGCATCATCATTAAGCATGTCATGGAGAGAAATGTGGAGTGAGGGAATTTGGACTTCAAGAGGTAGAATAGCCTCTGTACCGTAGACCAAAGAAAATGGTGTAGTAGCAGTGGAAGTGTGAATACTACTGCAGTATGCCCATAGGGAGAAAGGAATGTGTGTATGCCAATCCTTCCCAGTATCGTTAACCACTTTTATGAGAATTTTCTTTAAAGTTTTGTTGGTGGATTCAGCTTGGCCATTGGTCTGTGGGTAATAAGGTGATGAGAAACTTAGCTGAATGTCGAAGGCATCACAAAGTTTTTGCAATGTTTTATTTTTGAATTGTTTTCCATTATTAGTGATGAGGTGATGAGGAACACCAAAATGGAAAATTATGTGATGATTGATGAACTCACATATTTTCTTAGCTTTCATGGAGATGAGTGGTATGGCTTCAACCCATTTTGTATAGTATTTGGTAGCGGTGATGATTGATTGATGTTGTTGGGAAGAATGGGGTTGATCTCTGCGACAAGATCCAAACCCAATTGAGAGAAGGGCCAAAGGTCACGGGTGACCTGTAAGGCGTGATTGGGTGTATGATGAAGATTGGCATGTTATTGGCATTTTACACAACATTTGATGTAGTCACAACAATCATAGTTAAGGGTCGGCCAGTAATAGCCTAGGTGAAAAATACGCTTAGCAACAAAGAAGGCCATCAAGTGACCTCCACATATGCCATTATGAACTTCCTTAATGGTATAAGGAATTTCATAACTTTTGAGGCATCGTAAGAGAATACCATCAAATATGCGCTTCTAGAGGAGGCCCCATGATAACGTAATGACATACCTTTTAAGGAAGGCACATTGTATCATTACGGGTGAGATTAGGAGGTAAGATGGAGAGAGAAAGATAGTCGAAGTATTATTTGTACCAAAGGTCACTCGGGTCCAGGGTAGTGGTTCTAATAGAGTAAACTTCACGTAGTAAATAAGAAGGTGATTGGAGTTGTTGTATGGTGACAAATATTTTATAATCGATGGGTGAAGTGGGTATTTGGGAAGCTAAGCAGGCCATGGTGTCTACAAATTTGTTGGTTGAACGAGGGATAGTTTCATAGGGCGTAAGCAGTCAAAGATGGTCAAAAGTATGTCTACATGATGTTTATACTTTTGAAGTATCTCGTTATGACATTGGTATATACCATTGACTTGGTTTACAACTAATTGAGAATCACCAAAGATGTTGATTGATTTGACATCTAGGGCATAGGCAGCTTGGAGACCTAATACGAGTGCTTCGTATTCGGTGATATTGTTTGTGCATTCAAAATTGAGTTTGAAAGACAAAGGCATGGGTTCACCATCAAACAGAATGAGGACAATACCAGCCCCACCCCCACGCTGACACTTTGAACCATCGAAGAAGAGTGTCATTTGGTAGGGGGTTCGTCCAGGGAAAGGGTAGCAATTGACTCGTCTCGAAAGTCAAAATTAGAGGGTTGATCCCCAGAAATAGGTGCATCACCAATTGGTCGGCAATGGCTTAGACCTTGATGGAATTTTGATGAATGAATTCGACGTCAAGGTTAGCTAAAATCATGAGCCAGTGTGTGGCACGCTAATTTTGGTAAGGTTTGGCATACATGAAGTGTAAGGGGTCGGTGTTGGTCACAACATAGGTTTTGTGGTTGAGTAGGTAATGGCGGAGTTTGGTGGCAACAAAAACTAAGGCTAAGAAAAATTTTCGGGATGGGTGTATTGGGTTTCATATTCCAAAAGAGTACAACTTATGTAATAAACCACCTACTCTCTGTGTTGTTCATCATGATGAGCAAGCATGGCTCCCAAGGAGTGATCGGTAGCTAAGATGTATAGGTAGAAAGGTTGATCATCTTTAGGTGGAATGAGTACGGGTGGTTGGAGAAGGTATTGTTTTAGGGCCTCAAAATATTTGTGACAGTCATCATCCCATTTAAAGGAGACATTATTCTTGAGAAGATAATGAAATGGTTGACACGATCGAGATAATTGTGAAATGAAACGGTGAATAGACCGTAACTTACCTTGTTAGTGGGTGGAGACATTTCAGAATGGCCTTGACTTTAGTAGGGCCACCTTCTATACCACATAGGGAAACGATAAAGCCCAAGAGTTTTCCTGAGAGGACCTTGAAGATGCACTTCTTAAGCTGAAGGTGAACATAATATTTAATGAGACAGTCAAAAATGGTTTTTGGACGGCAAGGTGCTCGGAGCTGCGTTTAGATTTGGCCAAGAAATCATCCACATAATCTTCCAATATGCGATGCATGATGTCATGGAAGATGTAAGTCATAGCCCGCTGATATGTGGCACCAATGTTTTTAAGGCCAAAAGGCATGACTCGATAGTAGAAGGTCCCCCAAGGGGTGATGAATGTAGTTTTATGTTGGTCCTCTGGGGCAAGCAGGATTTCATTATAACCCGAGAAGCCATCCATGAGTGATAGCATCTCATGACTAGCAATAAGGTCAACCAGTTGGTCAATACCATTTAAGGGGAATCCGTCTTTTGGGCAAGCTAGGTTGAGGTCACGGAAGTCCGTACAAATACGGAGTCCCCCTGTCGCTTTAGTGATAGGGACAATGTTAGAAATCTAACGAGGATAATCAATGGGTAATATGAAGGAAACAGAAAGAAGGTGCTGAAGCTCTTCTTTGATGAGAAGGGCGATGTGAGGGTGAATTTTCCTCACTTTTTGTTTGATGGGTTTGGCATCGGGAAGCTGTTATGATATTATGGACCACTATGGTGGGGTCAATATCGGGCATGTTTGCGTAAAACCAAGCGAAAGTGTGGTTATGATCTTTGAGAAAAGAAGTGATGGATTCTGTTCAAAGAACATCTAAAGATTGGCGGTCTTTAGTGTTACAAATATATTATGTGACATTATTAATAAATTGTAATATTATTAATAATGAGTTAATACAACTCATATTAATAATATAGTTAATAGTTGTGTGTGAGTGAAGTTGTTGAATAAACAACTCACGTAGCTATTTTGGTTTGAGAGATATTAGGGGTTTGAGAGATTCATGGAGAGTGATATGAGGGATTGAAGATGAAGTTTGACTCCACCTTTGTAAGAGATCAAACATTATAAAATGTAACCTCTATTATTGTAATTGATATCCCGAATGATTCTTAATTTCTATATATTATATTCGGTGTTTTTTTATATAATTGTGTAGTGTTCAACAGTGGTATCAAAGCAGGATCATGTTATGTATAGTTTGATTGTTGTATTAGGGGAATTTGGACTTCTTTATTGCCCTGCTAATGGTAAAATTGTTATATGAGAAGTATTTTTGCAGAGAGTATTTCAGATAGCTATTATTCCATTTATGTTTGTTCGTGATTACATTTTTCAATTGTTGTGTGGATCTTTGTCGTTGCTGCCATATATTCTTGAGGAGATTTGTGGATTCGCTTCAAATGATCTTCTCATTTGGTCTTCCATTTACATGCTATGTCGCAATTCAACTATGAGATATGATCATTGTGCATTGTCTTATCTAATACATTTGAGCACAAAATTATTTGTATTTTATAAGCTTTGTCTTAGATATTCACCCAACGTACCTACCAGCAGAACTTGCACATTGAGATCAGTTGTTCAACATTGAAAAAAGTCTTGCAAGGAGTAGTGAATATAAATCACAAAGAATTGAATCCAAATTTGGTAGAAACGTGCAGACCATAACCTTTTGGAGTTTAGGCATGAAAAACAACTCCAAATTCACGTACAACTCAGTCATGAACAGATTTTAGGTTGGGTGATGAAATCAAATTTGGTTGGTACCATTTTGAAGCTCTCGAACAAGCTCTCTGACGCATCAAACGGTTTGAAAAACGGAGTTCTGCATCTCAAGTTATCAACGAAACATGAGTTCATGTCATGTGCTTCCATATTAGAGTTTTCATTTTTTTAAAAGCGGTTTTAGGTGTGAATTCGTGGTATTGGATAAAGTATTTTAATTCATATATGTTAAGTTGTATCTTTTTTTAAAAATAGGTTTGAAAACTATGTTTTTTCCTTCAAAAACGTGGGTTTTTTCATTTTTTAGTAGTTTTAGAAGTCATTCGTGGTTTTCAATATCTTAGACTTAGTCAAAAATATTTTTTTAATTACTTTTTGGCTTTACATTGTTTAAAGTTCCGTGTGAGTATGTGTCACATTTTTTTAATAAAAATTATCACAAATTCATTAGTTTATATGTGGGATCTAGTTTATTATTTTTATATGCGTGAGTTTAGGTATATGTATTTTAGTTTTTTAGTTTGTTTTTATGTTTAGGAATAAAATTTAATTGTCAAAGTCAACAATTATTATTGAGTCTAAAAGTTTCATTTAGGTGATTATTAGGAAATTTGTATTAAAAAAATTATTATGGATGCATTTTTGGTGTAACCCAACGTCCTGGAAACCAATGAGCTGCATTGACACATTTGCTAAGTAGAAAAATATGATGGAGGAAGGAGGCAACGGAGGAAGGAGGTTGATCAGCGACCTCTCGTTAGGCACCATCGACGAGGCCCGATTCTGATTTGGTGGCCAAGTATTTTCAGCTTTGTGGTAGATAATAAAAACATATGATACATTCATGTTATTGTAATGTGTGACAAATTCCTATATGTAACCTTCTGATGAAAAATATAGTGGGGAAGTAAAAAAACACATGCAGACATGGATCTTGAAACGGTTCGTGGAGATCCAAAAACCACATTAGGTGAACAATAGAGTGGAGAATTGTTCATGTCCAGGTTGGTGGTAATCCTGTTGTAAAAACATAGAAGGTTGAGCTCCCTGCATTTATATCAAGGTCATGAGCTAAAAGCGTGCCGCAGGGTTGGCATTCGCCAAGATGTGTAAACATTTTTCCACCTTGTTCACATTAGGGGAGTGTATATTAGGAATTAATAATGTTAACAATGGGGGAGTGAATGTTACAAATATATTGTGTAATATTATTAATAATGAGTTAATACAACTCATATTAATAATATAGTTAATAGTTGTGTGTGAGTGAAGTTGTTGAATAAACAACTCACGTAGCTATTTTGGTTTGAGAGATATTAGGAGATAGGTTTGAGAGATTCATGGAGAGTGATATGAGGGATTGAAGATGAAGTTTGACTCCACCTTTGTAGGAGATCAAACATTATAAAATGTAACCTCTATCATTGTAATTGATATCTCGAATGATTCTTAATTTCTATATATTATATTCGGTGTTTTTTTATATAATTGTGCAGTGTTCAATATTTAGGATGTGCGGGTCATCCCGAGTATGAATGTTGATCTTGATAGTTTATTCATTCAACATGGTTTGTGTCTCGAGAGGGTAATGACCAATGAATATATGAGTCTTCTACACCAAGATAGGTGAGTATAGATTCATCATCCGAAATTGAATGACATTAATGAAGGTGTATCATCATCGATCATCTCGGGATACGTGAAGGGAAGAGAGGAAGGAGTCTCACCCTCGCGTTGATAAGTCAAAGGCCCCAATGAAATGGTTTTATGAAAAAAAAAGTTAGGAGGGATATATTCTGGATCCATTGACTTCATCGGTGAAGGTGGTGACGAAGGCGAAGTGGGTGAAGAAAGTGGAGAAGGGTCGATGTCCTCGATGGGTTCAATGCGAGCTTGTTTGGTAGGTGGTTCAGAAAGGTGATACCCCTATAGTCATTATGTTTTGGGTGGTAAATGGAATAACGGTATGGCAGCCTTGCTCATAAAATCGAAAACCAAAACCCTTCCATGCACATTAATACAAGAAGGTGTGGGAAAAATGGTGATTGGTAAGAGACTAGAAGTCCGCGGAAAATGGGTGGGTTTGTGACGGTGGTTCGGGTGTGTACATGGTAGTATTAAGTCCCCCATAGGTGAGACTAGTATAAAGATGAGGAGGACCAAAAAGGAGGCATTCTCCTATATGGTGATCATAGTGAGGGTGTTGGTGAAGACTCCCATACTCTTGTGGAGTAAGTAATGTGTTGACACTATATAGGTGGTATTCCCCCAGAGTGAGGCATTGAAAAACACCTTCCAAGGGATCGGTGGTTGGTATGTGGGTAGCGGGAATAGATGATGTGTCAGAGGTTGATGCGGAGGTGGAGTTAACAAATTAGGAGACTGATGGGATGGCCGTGGAGGTTGTGGCAGTAGTAGGAGTGGAAGAGGTATGTGTAGTGGAGGTGGCGACTGTATTGGTAAGTGGAAGTGTAGGTGAAGTGGTAGCAGTTGTGGAGGTAGACGCCTTAATGGGTATAAGCACGTCATTAGGTCGGTAAAGCATGTTGCATGTTTTAAAAGGTGATGGATCAGCTAGAATGGTATAGGTGTTTCCTTCATGTTCAAACTTTACACAATGATGCAAAGTGGAAGGAATACAACCCATGACATGAATCTAGGGTCTTCCAAGCAACAAGTTACATTGGAATTTCCCCTCCAAAATGTAAAATAATTTTCGAACAAAGTGTGAGGGACCACGCAAATGTGGAGAATGATAGTGCCTAATGTAGAGGTGATAACGTGATTGAATGAATGCAACATGACCAGATGTTTATGCATGTAATTGTCAGGTATGCGCATTTGAGAGAATGCATGGGATGAAATTATGTTAATGCTAGCGACCCCATCAATCATCACCCATTGTACCTATATGTCATTAATGTGGACAAGGATGAAGAGAGTGGTCCGAGTCATCATTCGTGTGTGGCATGATATCCTCTTCGAGAAGCTAAGGGAGGCTACTTGGTGAATAGGGTGGGGTGAAGATGAAGGTGGTAATTTAGTAAGAGAAGCTACATGATGAGGTGTAATGATGGAGGCTGTGGGTGTAGGGTCATTGGTCAAAACCTCAATAGATTGAAGAACCTCCATGAGAGCTTGAGGATGGGATTCCGAGGTTTGGATGAGGTAATATAAGGACATTTTGAGGGGAGATTGGTGTAATTGTTTAAGCATGGTGCGATGTGTGACTCCATTAGAAATGGGGTATGTGGGGCCGTGGATAGTGATCTTAGGTGTAGGTGTAGATGGTATGTTGGGTATGGGGTTGGTTGGCAAGTCGGTTGCCTTTTCCTTTCCTTTATCCTTCCGAGCATGTGTAGTGATGTGTATCATGTTGATTTGATGGGAGTTGGAAAATGGAGAATGTGTAGGATGAATGGTATAATGACATGAAGGAAAAAACCTCTTTGGAGGAGAAAATCCTTGCGAGGTGAGATGGCACAAAAACATTTGGGTGGTGGCGTGGCAATTTCTTTGATGGGAACCATGTTAATTTCAAATATTGGAGGTGATTCTAGGAGTTGTGGGGGTGGAGGTCGTGGTTGTTGAGTGGGAAGTGTGGGAATGAGTGTCGATGAAGCGGGGTCCTCATCTAGAAGGTCTTCTCATCTAGAAGGTCTTCATCGTCAAAGTTGGCTTCCGGAGGACATATTTGGATAAGGATGGTTTTCAAGGCCTTATAGTTCTCTACATTATGCCTTGAGACATGATGGTAGGGGAAAATTTTTGTATCATCAAACCCTTTTGGCTTGGGTTTGAGGGGGTCGTAAGGTCCGAGTGGTGGCAATGTGATAACAGAAGTCTCAAGGAGGTTGGTTAAATTTTTAGCATAGGACCCCGCTTAGTGGGTCACAATGGGAAGTGAAAGTGGGTTTGGGTATAGGTATGGCTGATTGTTGAGGAACAGTCCTTGTAGGAGTGGGAGTGGGCTGAGCAATGGTTGTGGGTGTTGGCATGGTCTTGGGTGTCGGTCGTGTTTGTTTAGATAGGGGTATGGTAGATGAACGGGTAGGAGGGTGTACGATTGTTTTGACTACCTAATCGGAGGGTAGCGGATTTTTGTTTTTAGGTTTCACCTTCCGGGTAAAGATGATATGGGTGTACGAGGTCTAGAAGGGAAAGAAGAAGGGGGAAGAGGGTGAGTTACCCATAGGGATAATGGAGTTGTTGTGAAGGTAGATGACGCGGGTCGAGCATGGGGTCTAAGAGAGAAATAATCGAAGTGTAGTGGGTAGTGAAAAAGTTACAGACAATATTGGGGGTATGGGTGGTAAAGATGTTGTAGGTGTAGGTGTAAGTCATGTCGGGCACTTGGGTAGGTTAGAGGTTTGTGAGGAAGGAGTGGGCTATTGTGTTTTTGGTTTATTGATGGGTGGAAGTTTCTTAACCGTGCTGGGAAGCTGAGGTCCTAAGACGGATGGGACCGGTGTAGGTGTGATTGGCGAGCCGGAGTATGAGTTCTATGGATTTGGTTCTTTTGTTTGGGTGACGGAGTAGGTGTGGTGTTGACTTTGGAGGATGTAGCTAAATCTAGTTTCATAGGTGGATGAGTAAGGCTGGTGGTTGGGGTGACCCCTAAGGTTGTAATATGTTTAGTCGAGGCAGATGTTGTAGGTGTGGGTTTGGGTTTAGATGTAGTTTGGGTTATGGGTAAGGGTGTATGTTGAGCTATGATGGGTGTCATGGAAGAAGTTGTGATAGAGGTGGTTGTGTTCGTTTCGATTGGTTGAAATATTTTTGGGTAGATAGTGGAGGTATCAGCAAGTGACATCTACATCTGTGTTGAGACAGGAAGCAAAAGGCACCCCCAAAGTAAGGCCCTATCCACATAATCTAAGTGATCGGCAAAACGTGAGAACAACATGTCTGTAGGTGGAGTTGATGAGGACATAATGGCTATTCCCATAAAATGTGTCTTAGAGATGAGGAATTGGCTAGCTTTAGCTTTCATGGGTAAGAGAGCTGAAAGTAGGTCTACAGGATCTTGGGTAGCTGATGGAGAATGCTCACCAAGAGGCAAAGGTATCTCAATTGGGTCTATGATAGGTGGAGGAGATGATAGGTGCTCCTCTATAGGTGGAGGAGATGATGGGAGCTCCTCTGTGGGTGGAGGAGGCAAACAAGTATCCTCTGTGAACTGAAGAAGTATTGTGGGTATCAGTTCTCTAAGTGGAGAAGCCAAAGGTGAAATGGTCTCGATGTTAGCAGAAGACTCCTCCATAGGTGAGGAAGGAGGTGAAAGGTGTTCCTCTATGGGTGAAGGAACAGGGGAGGTTGGTTCTAATGTGGAAGGAGGATTTCGGGCTAGAATCTCCTCTATGGACAAAATATGGGGTAACTAGGAAGCAACAGGTGCGTCACTAAAAATAGCGTGGACCTCGCGGGTATGGGTATCATGAGTTGAGGTCTCACTGGTTTGATCAGACAAAGGGGCATGATTGGGAAATGGTTTCTTGAAGATGTGTAGGTTTTGGTTGGAAGGTTTGTTAGGATTATCCACAGTTAACTCACCTTTCTCATGTATTTCTTGGACAATGTTTTTAAAGTGATGCAATTACCGTCACTATGACCCTTTACTAGATGATAATTACTGAAGTCATGTTCTTTATACCATGTGGGCATGAGGCGGCGGTGGTCAAAACCAATGTTTGGTTTTATGGGCGGAAGGGTGATGGCCCCACTTTGATAAGATTTTCTAAGACAGTATGTAAGGCTCCATGATTGGGGTGTATTTCCATTGTTCTCGTCTGAATTAAAAATTTTGGATGGGTGAGAGATTAGATGAGGGAGTGGCCTAATTTGACGAATGAGTCGGACCAGCCTTGAGTACCACTACGTTAGTGGTGCCCTTAGCTTTTGAATAATTGTTTTGTGGTTTGGAAGAAGAAGAGGTATCATTCAACTTGAATGCCAAATTTTACTACATAATTATATTTTCTTCTCTTTGATGGCCCGAATCTCTAACTTTTGTGCCATGGTGAATGCTTCATCAAATGTTTAGAATGTCTGAACCTGTTTGTTTGGTGAGATATGTCTAGCGCAAGCCCATGTGAAGAGCTTGATGACTTGTTTGTGGTAGTTGGAAGGTAAGATGATTAATCAAAGATACACTAGCAAGCGACAAAATCTGCAGTAGATTTGTCCTCATACCGACACGTGGAGTATAGGTCATTCATGGTAACCTTCTTGACGATATTGATGGAGAAATGATCCAAGAAGGCTTGGGCTACCTGATTAAATGAAATTATAGTGTCTAGGTAACCCACTATACCAATCTAATGTAGGTCCAGTCAAAGACATGGGAAAGGTCCTCAAGAGCAAACCATCATCGTCGCGATTTAGTAGCACCTGTGTTTGAATGACCGCAAATGTTGTTGCAAGTCTTCCTTGCTATTGAAGTAGTTGAATTTAGGCATCTCCCAATGTATGGGGTATGGACGAATAGGAATGGATGGGTGGATAGGATCGTTGCAAATCTCATTGTAGGTGAGTGTGTTGCGAGAGCCAAAACCGATGCCTCCAATGTCTACATCTTATCCAACATCAATTTGATTAAGTCATTGGTAGTTTTGGATGATTCGGTGCCTCCCGTAGCATGAGAGGGTTGGTTTTGGGCATATAATGGGGTGACACTCTAGTATATGGTGCTGCCATGTAGGTAGATTGAGAAGGAGGTAAGGAAATAGGGGTACATAACCAGAGTGAATAATATATGAAACAAGAGGTTGTTGATAATACGTATATGGAGGTGGAAGGGTCATGGTAACCCTAGTGGAAATGGGGGCTAATGACTATGGAATAGAAAGGACAATGTTTTGGAAAGGGGTAGGGGTCACCGACACGGGAGGTGGTAGTGTAGTTATGGGTATATACAAGACCATAGGGGTAGATGAGGTTATGTTCTAGGTGGTTTTCGAAGGTATGGTGGATGTGGCGAGTTTTACGAATGTAGCAGATATGACAGTCATAGTAGGTATAAGCCCTAGCCGCAAAACAACTGGGTAAGTAAGGTAGATGCGGGAAGTGTGGAGCCAGACAGGATGACACAGAGTGGGAGCGAGAGTTAGGGGGATAGATACGGGCATGCCGTATATCAACTGACCCAAGGCATCTCAAGTGGTTGAGTGGGAAAGATAAAACTACAAGGCGGCGGGGTTTGGGTCTAGGAGTCACACAAACTTCTCATCTTTGGTAGTGATAGTGATAGGTTGGATAGGATCCATGACTGATGATAAAATGGAAGGTTGTGAAGGACTAGGTGGGAGTGGTTGACAACTAGCATGGAATATGAGTGTGCTTGCTTGTCTTCAGTGTCAAAGACAATGTGAACTAGTACTTGATCAAAGCTAGGTTGGTTCTCTATAAATGACACAGAAAAATAGTAGGGACATGTGAAATAGGTGGTAAAAAGTGGATTAGGTACTAAATGTCGGTTGGTAAATAACACAAGCTCACCAATTTTGGTTAGGGTAAACCAATGCCGATTATAGGTAACCGTGGTCGGTCACTATGGGAAATGAACAATGAGTGAAAAGCAGGTATACGGTCAAACGGTAGGTATGCCAAATCGATGAGTTTTACAAGGCCACCGAGAATGATAAAGCTTAGATGACATGTACTCGAAAAGATGAAGAAGATGAATAAAATGTCATTTTGGGTAGGTTAACAAAAGGACGGAATCAACGTCGGTTTGGTATAATCGACGTCATTTTGGTATAACCGACAACAGTGAGAGGGTAACTGACGATGGTCATTAGACCGACACCGGTCACTGTGAAATTGAAACAGTAAAGAAAGGAAAATGGTTGTGAATTAAAATTTGATGTGGAATCAGACCCAAAATTTTGAGAATGATGAGAATATGGTCAAGGCACACTTAGAAAGAGTCAGAATACACCAACTATGATGAGGAGCATACGAGGAGAAACAAAAATAAATGAAGAACGTGCCCTCTCACCTCAAAACGCAAGCCAAGTAGAAACACTAAAAAAATGCGACCCTATGAGTGCCTTTTCTATTATGTTTGTTTAGCTTATGCTATTTAAGGATTGACACATGAACTGCAAAATAGAGTTTTTGGTGAGGATGGCTTCCTACATAGAAGGAGATCTAAAAGTTGAGGTTTTAAGGTATGTTATGGTGGGTGTGGGCTTCACTCTGAAGTATGACTCAACAGAGTAGTGATCTGGGGAGTACCTACTAATCCTCATATCAAGTGCGATCGTTGATAGGATTTCCCAGAAATATGTTGTTTAAGAATATGTATTTGTTTTGAATTTGTGAAATGTTCAAGACCCAGAGAGAGAGAGATAGAGAGAGAGAGATGTACTTTCTCCTATTCATTTGTCAACCCTCAGCTGGGAATGAATTCTAGCGTATAGGTTGCCCTCAATTAATGTGAGCTAATGCGATAAATCCAAATTCAATGCACTTATTTTAAGCCCAAATCGAAATGCGAAGTTGGATGACACAAATAGATGAAGAGGAAGATGGATGCTCTTTCACTTAAATGCGGAAAAACATGAAGAAATGGTTCTTTTTAAGTACACCAAAAGAAAGAATTCTTTTTAGAGAAAATAGAAAGAAAAGGTAGGTTACCAAGGAAGAAAATTAATGTATATGCTTTTCAGAAGGGAAACAAACACACAAATTTTCCTAGGAATGTATAAAATGCAAGGAACCCTGAATGGGTCCCACCGGGTGTGCGAAAATGTTTCACCTGATTCTTAGACGTTTCTTTGAAATATTGACGAAATAGATAGGGTATGAGCATAGGAGGAATACCTGTTGAAATGTTGGTTAATGGGTTTTGTGTGCATGTTGACTCCTTGATCCATAGCTGATCGTGAGAACTTCCTTTTGGCTAGGAGGAACTACCTGTAATGGAAAGCAAGACCACCAAAAAGAGTTAAACAATATGTGTAGTGAATCACCTAGTATGTGCTAGATCCAGGAAGTGTGATACTTCCTAAATGGCTGTCAGTCCACTGTTTAAAACAATTTAATGCGGGTAATAAATTAAATCCTATTGTAATTAAAATGATTTAGGTATCTCATCCAAAATACAATAAGAAATATCTAATCTAACAAAGCTAGGTTAAAATAAAATCCAAGGGTCAAGTAACTAGTTCTAGGTCTCTACAGATCCGACAGAGGTCTCGGGTAAGTCACAAGTGATTAAGGGTGATGTGGTTATAGGTGGATAGGTCACTATTCGGGTTGTATGGGTAAATATAGATACCGATGCCGGTCAAGGGTGACCGACGCCGGTTATTCTTGTGGAATACTAGGAATGCCACAGAATGGTCTCTAGATCTCTCTTATGATTGCACAAGGAATTGATTGGTTGGAAGGAGGTATTAGGCTGTTTGGGTGGGGTTTGGTGAGGTTTTAACGGGTATGTGGAGGGGTGAGTATGAATGGAGGTCAATGGGTGGCTAAGGAAACAAAGGATCACAATATAATGATGAAACCAATGAACCAAAGAAGTAAACTATTCCACTTACTTGAAATCTGGTCCTAGGTGTTTGTGAGTGATGAATGAAGGTACTGGAAAGGGGTTGAATGTTGTTGAGGATCACCAAACACTGGAAAGCTGCTGCATGGGCTGTATGTGCATTATCTTTTGCTTGGTTGGATCAAATCTGTGCTGGGGTGAATGTTGGATGGCTGTGCAAGAGAAAATGCTTGATCTCCTTCCTTGCATGCATGTTCTCACTAAAATTCATTCTCAGAAGATGTGATATCTCTTAGGAATGTGCCAATGTTTTCCAACCTCCAAAATAAGGTTGTTTTGGGGATTAAAAGGTGATCAATGGCGGTTCCATCTTAACCGGTGACGGTCAAGGTGGGATTTTCTAGGTTTACTAAACTAGGTAGATCCCCTTGATTTTCTGGGATCTCATGTCATTCACCCGCAGATTAGACTGGAAGCTTCTTGTAAACATGTGGGAATGTGGTTAGAGGGAATGTAAGCATTGATTTTTAGGGTTTGGGTAAGTCTTAGTTAGTTATGGCAACTTCCTAAGAATAGGTCTTAGGGTGAGTTAGCTTAGTGAGGTGTCTAGGTGAGATGTATGTGGACATTATCCCTAATTAAGATATTTAAATAATAAATATGGTGAGGATAATGAATTAATTTAATTAATATTAGTGGAGTGAAGGGGGCCATGGTTAGGTTAAGTGATGAAGGGTGTTTATTTGTCAAGGACCAAAGGGGAGTGTGACCTAATTTTAGTGTCTACAAAGCCTTCAAACAAGACGTTGGTTTTCTTAGAGCAGAGGAGAGAAGAATATCCTCCCATACTACATGCCATTACAAGTTCAAAGAAAATGGTATAGTCTGAGATAGAAGTACCACAACCATTCCAAACTCAAGAAGCATCAAGGAGAAGATCTCAAAAGAGATTACCAGATCAACTCAAACCAAAACTATTCTCTCAAGCTTTTTCGAGTAGACAGTCCCATATATGAGTTCTAAGAAACACAAAACCTTGAATACAAGTAAAATACAAAGCTTAGAATACAAGTACAAAACCAAACACAATGCTTCGAATTCAAGTTCAAAACTAACAAGCTTAGAATACGAGTTCAATACTAAACACAAAGCCACGAAGATGAGTTCAAAGCAGACACAAGTCTCGAGCACAAGTTCAGAACCAACACAAGGCTTCAAATACTAGTTCAGAACAATACAAGCCTCCAATACAAGTTCAAAATGTACACAAAGCTACGAACGTAAGTTCATTACAAAAAACAAGTTTTAAACACAAGTTCATAATAAACACAAAGCTTATCACCAATGAACTTGTGGAGAGAGAGAGAGAGTTTCCAAATGTAAACATTATCATGCAATGGATTCATATCCAAAAATCACAGAGATTCATACAACCAAGAAAGTAAATAACCAAACAAAACATGCAAACATTTATCTCATGAGATCATAATTGTTTTAATGAATCATTTAGAAGAAAGCAAGAAATATTAATGGGTAGAGCACGAAAGAGGGTTTGAAAACCCATGCAAGCGAGGATCACGAGGATGATGTGCACATCAACAGACGTGTGAACGTAGCGTGAAGATATCTCGGGAGGAGCGAGCATCAACCGAATGTGCATGCAAGGATTCGACAAATGGGCGTAACTGGTTAAGCCATAAAAACTCTCCTCTATCTCATAGATCAAAAGGCGTGTACATATAGGAGGTGTTGAGTAACCCCCAATGGTGCTACAATCATGACAACTTGAGTAGAGAGGGGGAGTTACATTCCCAGAATAGAAGTGTAACTCCCAATGACACATATGACGCACTGACGCACTAACATGCTAACGCACTGACACACTGACGCACTGACGCGTAAGGGAATCTCATAATGACCCCTAAATGACATGTGGACCTACGATCTCACCTAAGTGAGATGACTCACCTAATGATGTGGAAAATACACACACCAACACCCCCCTTCATCGTAACTTAGGATGAGGTGGCAAGTCAGAAATGAGAAATGGGTCCCGACACAAAGCCTGATGAGGTACCCATGTACAAGAAGAAGATCCCAAGCAGTGAAGGAAAACCCAATGGGAAAAACATCCACCACAAGAGAACAAAACACTCTCTAATCTAAGAAAGATGCCAAAAATGGGTCCGGCCATAGACGAGCCTGAAAGGGTACCCATGTACAAGGAGGCAATCTCTCGGAAAGAAGAAGAAGAGAGAAGAAGAGGGAGACGAGAGGAATGCAGAAGATGCCATGGATGGATCTGAACTCTGCAGCTCTAGGAAGTCTCCTAGAAGAATGTCAATGATGAGATCGTCTACCTCTGGACTAAAGAAGAGCCACCCGCAACGAATCTGTGTGCTGCCCCTTAGGAAGGACAAAAATGATGTGCTAAAATTCTGCCCACTCGCAAAGGAAACCAAAGGCAATAACATGAAGAACTCGAGTCTAGTCTAGTGCATCAAGTGTGACATAGGTCTAGCGAGTGAGTTCCAAGGAACCAAAGGTAATGCCACGTGCGTAAACCTGTCGAGTTAAGAGGAACACCCGCAGAAAGGATGTCCAGGTGATGTGAAGGGAACAGAACATCCTCCACAACAGAAAAGGGATCCACAACTGAGGGTGGATCAATGAAGGTCTCCAGAAAAGTGGAAGTGGTATGAGTCCTGGAAGGGGCACTCCCAACAACAGAGATGATGAACTCCTCTGAAACACCTGTAGATGGATGTGGAACCTGTAGTGCATCATAAGTAGACTCTGCGAAAAGATGACTAAGGTCAAGCAAGATACTCGTCCCAATGAGGGGGCTCGACAAACAAAAGAGCGATGTCAGATAGGTATGAGTCATCCAATGAAGGTAGAGGAGTGAAGTGGGCCTCACACACTGGAAGTGGAAAGGAGGCTGGTGTAATGACAGTGTGAGACTGAGTAGAAGACTGCTCGATATCTGATGAGATGTGGGGGGTGACAACAATGTCTGGAATAGTGAGAGAAAGAGGAGAAGAGTCCTCTGTAGTACTCTCAACATCAGAATTGGATGCACAATCCTCGTCATCAGAAGTAGAACCAAGCGAGCCTGTGTCAGTGGAACTGTCATCACATGAAGAAATGGAGGAGACAACTAAATCAGCAGCAGCAAATAATGGCAAGTAGTATGTGAAGGGTCTCCATACAAGGACTGAAGAATGCTCCAGACACGGTGAGGTGGATCTGATTGTGCCACGTGAAACCAGAGAGAATGAGAGACATGCATCATCATGTGACCAAAGACATGGTCACAAGTGTCAAGGAAGTCCTCTAGATGACGATGATCAGCGGGTGTAGGAACTGGCCCAAGTAAGAAGGCTGAAAGACCCTCATAGGTGAAGTAATGTTCCATGGAAGCACGCCAGGCTGAATAGGTCTCTCTCCCGGTGAGAAGTGGCGGAGGCTGTAAGGCGATCCTACGATGCTCACATCTAGAAAGAGCACTCTCCATGATGAAAAATATGCAAGATGCAAGGTGCAAGACGTCGGACTCGGCCGATAATGTGTCTGCGTGTGTAGGCCCAAGAGTATAAGCAACCCCCCAGAATGTGGCACTTTATAAAAGTAGTGTGTTTACAAAATTGGCAATGCCATCATGTAGAGTGCAAAAATCATGCAACTTTGACCAAGGAAGCAGCTAAAAAACGAGCAGCGAGTCAAAAGTTATAGCATTAAAACGATTCCCGCAACTGATGGAAAAATACACTAGATGCTGCAAATGCATTAAAAAAGTGCTCTAAATGGGTGCAAAGGGTGTCATGTGACTACTCGTTGGAAACGGCATCAAATTTTAGGCATAGTTTGTTTTGACTGCGAGGGGGGATTAGCCTCCTGCCAACCCCGGACCTCGCCCTCCGTCTTTGACAAGCGTAAGAGGGTATTAAATAAGCCAAAATACAGCCTATAACTATTACAATGCCATGAATTGAAAAGAATGTTTTGTTTTAAGCCATAAAACATTAAAAAAAGGGCTGAGAGGGGGCCCACGTTGGAAGGCCAAGGTGTTGAACCTGTTGTTTTTAACGCCAAGCTGAGTTAATGTGGTGTCCACGTGGTGAGCTGGTGTTGATTGCAGGCTGGAGCAGGTTGCTGGAGGTTACTAGAGGTGCTGCAGGTTGCCACGTGCCAATGTAGAGGTGTGGCAGTCACCAAGAAACCCAAACAACGCCAATACTGAGCAAAAAACCTTCCACGCAGGTGTAACCGCTGAGTTTGAACCAAAAAACGCTTTTTTTTTTCAATGCAAAAAACGCAGGTCTGAAACGCCAAGGGAGCTGCTGCAGGCACGTGGGAGGTCGCTGGAGGTGCTGGGAGCAGGTGTTGCAGGTCTGCACAAGCTGGAGGAGCCGTTTGAAGACCCAAAATGCCAAAAACGCCCAAAAACGGCTGAGCAAAGTCAAAAAACGTTTTTCCAATGGAAGAGGACGCTGGAGGGAATGGAAGACCGCCGTGCTGAGCGTGCCAGGTGCTGCAGGTCACTGGAGCAAAGGAAACAGATGGAGATCAACATGTGGGAGGTCAAAATGTTTTCCAATGCAACCAGAAAATGCAGGTTTTAAAAAAAAACTTTTTTTTTCAATGCAAGACAAAAATGTTTTTTTCAATGTTGGAGACAGCGTGTGGGCTGTTGGTGCTGGAGGATGCTACGAGCCAGAGATGGAGGGAGAAAGAGGCAGCAAAGAACCACGAAGCCCATGCAAGGGTCGCAGCAATATGAATAGTGAGCAAGAAACGCTGAAGAAGCAAGATGCCGAGCGGTCGAAGACTATCCAAAACCCAAACAAAGCACGAAGCTACGAAGTCTAAGCCCAACACCACTATAAACCCAGTAAAACCAGCACTTCTAGAGCTCAGATCTGAAACTGTAAACACTCCAAAACTGCATGCAAGGATGCAAAAACCATTAAACCCCAAAAACAAAGCCACGAACACCCGAAAAAGAAGTATAAATGTCTGGATCAATGCAAGAAGAACACAACTGGAATATCCATTACGACACACACTGAGAGAGATCTGTATATCACACCTGGAAGCCAGAAAACATGCACATAAACGCCGATGAGTGCATGGATCCACAAGATCCGCTCTGATACCATGAAAGAGGGTTTGAAAACCGCAAGCGAGGATCACGAGGGACAACGTGCACATCAACGGACATGCGAACGGCAGCGTGAAGAGATCTCGGGAGGAGTGAGTATCAACCGAATGTGCATGCAAGGATTCGAAAAACAGGCAGAACCTGGTTAAGCCATAAAAACTCTCCTCTATCTCATAGATCAAAAGACGTGTACATATAGGAGGTGCTGAGTAACCCCCAGTGCTACAATCATGACAACTTGAGTAAAGAGGGGGAGTTACATTCCCAGAATATAAGTGTAACTCCCAATGACGCATATGACGTGTTGACGTGCTAACGCATCGACGTGGCGTTGACGACCGACATGTAAGGGAATCTCATAATGACCCCTAAATGACATGTGGACCTACGATCTCACCTAAGTGAGATGACTCACCTAATGATGTGGAAAATACACACACCAACATATCATGCATGATAGTACTTTTTCCAATTCGAAGGAGACTTCCAACCGAGCTTCTAACTCTTTTTCTCCTCCATGAAAGATCAACAACCAAACATCTTTTCTTCCAATGCCTCATATACTTTCCTTGGATCAAAAATAGACTAGAGAAACCAAAAATAGCCACAAATTAAAATTCGAAACTGTTGGTTCAAAGAACCAGATAGCTCCATGCAGAGAAAAAATCACAAGGCATGCAAGACCAAACAACCTCCAACAAATTTTCCTTCCTTGTTTCCAAGATGGTTTACATGTAAAAACCGAGGTTCATTAATGTAATTACTCCTCAATCTCCCACCTATCTCTCCTTGCCACGCCTCCTAAAACTGGCGAATGCTATTTCCACTTTAGCATGCATTTCCAACTTTAGTGAAGCCTCCACGTATGCTTCCACTAAATTTTACTTTCCTTTTCCAAAACTAGTTGTACCTCCCATTCATTCAACCAAATCAAATCAAATAAATTCCATTGGAACCATCGCCATAATGCCATGTAACCCTAGGTTCCCTTTCAATAGTTTAGGATAGATTTCCCAAAACTTAGGTTATAACCTTAGGTTTAGTCATAATCATTTCATAAGTAATTTCCACCTTAGGTTAGATCAAAATCACAACCAAATAGTATTAGGTAATAGGTTAAAAATAGCCTAGCATTTCCTTAGTTATTTCCCCCTTATTCCATTTAGCACATCAACTTAGGTTAGGACACCATCCCAACAAAATAGAATATGAAGCTTAGGTTAGATTGTAACCCAAATAAGTAGATATAGCTAGGAAGTAGGTTCATTTACCTAGTTTAGAATACCGTTAGGATAATCCCTTAGGTTTAGGATTTAGATTCCCTTCATAATCCCAAGCAAGTGCTTCATTTCCCTTACACCGTTAAATGTCCTGAAGAGATCAATTCCAAAGATCCAAGCACAAACATACAACCGAATGAAGGCATGTTCTTATAAGACCAAAGAATTTGTATCACACAAAAGTTCAGTCTACTATGCCCCTCAATATTATGAATGTCAATTTACTGTTCAGCCCAATAAGGAGATTTAAAACTTCCTGGATCATTGGAATTGATCCAAGGATGAGTCGATTAAAAGAGATAAGTCTCGCAACTCTTAAAACCAGATTGTAAATCACCTACAAGAAGTGAAAATGGATTCTGCAAGCCATATCATTTCATTCTAATAAATCCAAGAGCACAAATGATTTATCCATAACAAGCATGATTTTTAACAATCAAGGAACACACCTCATTCAATAAAATAACATACCAACGCTTGCAATGCAAACGAGAAATATAAGATTTTGATAAAGGTGTTACAGAAATAAGACATTGATTGTAGGTTGTTGAGTTGTTTGTTGTTGATGAGTCCTAGATAGTATAGTGAATGGGGGATGAGGACCTAGTGGGAAATATCTTGGACGTGGAATGGTAGGATGATTACTAGGAGTTGAAATGACCCTTCTAGGAGGATGTGGAGGAAGAGGCCGAGGGTCGCATAATTGATATGATTTAGGAAAGTATAATAACTTTAGGAAACTTGGACAATACCTTGTTTGTGAGGTCCTTTCATGGTTTTGGATGAGCTAGGTATGGATGTAGAGGAAATTTTTGATGAAGGAAGGGGGGTTTGAATAATGTGATTGATGAGATCCAAATGACTTGTGGATTTTGTAGTTTTGGGATTGGTTGATGTAGAGATAATTGATTTTGTAGATGGAGGATAAATGTGGCTTGTAATTTCCTTAGGTGGAGGTGTTTGTGTCATAAATGTTTCAAGAGGTATCATAGTTATATTTGTAAATGAAGGTGTAGTTATAGGTGTAACTATACTAGAGGATATGATTGGTGGGGAGATAGATTTAGTAATAACCTGTGATGAGGATGGAAGGATAGTTTTAGTAACGTTGATAGCATATGAGGATTCGATAGATACAAATTTAGGTTTAGTGGGTATTGTTATTGGTTGTGTGGATGTGGATGTTTGTTCAATAGGTATGGTTATTGGTTCAAGTAAATGTTGGTTCAATAGATGTGGATGTTGGTTCAAGAATGGGTAATATTTTAGTAATGGTGTTAATGGTGTGATGAGCATGAAAAACATTTGTTTGTGGTTGATTAGTGGATGGGGGTGATTTGGAAAGGGTTGTTTGAATATGTCAAGGTTTTGATTTGGGGGTGCATTCAGATTATCCAAATGAAGTTCACCCTTATCAATCAAATCTTGAAGAACATTGCGGAACATACAACACCTTTCAATGTCATGTCCTTTGACCCTATGATATTTACAATAGTCATTATCTCGATACCAAGAGGGATTAGATACAGATGTATCAATAGGTCAAATGGGTGGGAGAGTTATCATATTTGCATGAGTAACTTATCAAAGACCATACTATAAGTCTCTCCTATTGGTGTGTAATTATGTTGTGGATGAGAACGTTTGGTAGTGGGATTTTCCTTGGGAGTGGATTTAACTACTATAGCATTGGCAGATGATTTGGATTTGTCAAGATTAGAGGATGACTTAGATGGAAACTCAGTTCATGGTTTCTTCAAATGAAATTTAATGAATCGTATTCTAGAGTCTTGCAGTTCCAACTTATAGGCCATGGTAAAATCTTTGTCAAAGGTCTATAATGATTGAATTTTTAATGTTGAACAAAATATTTTGGCACATGATCGACAAAAAAATTCAATCAATTCAGCTTGTGGTAATGAAAAGGATAATTGATTGATTATACCCCTCAGTGGGAAACAAAATCAGCAATGGATTCATCCTCAAACTGTTTGATAGCATAAAGGTCATTGATAGTGACTTTGTGGGATATGTTTATAGAAAAGTGTTCTAAGAACAATTGTGCAAGTTGTGTGAAGGAGAAAAGGGAGTATTGTGGAATGTTATTGTACCAGTCCAAGGTAGGACTGGTGAGGGACATGGGAAAATTCCTCAACATGAGGTCTTGATCATGGGCTATTAGATAATAGGCATGGTGAAAAGCATGAATATGTTGTTGAGGATCTTCCTTACTATAGAATTTAATAAATTTTGGAAGTTCCCAATGAGGTGGATATGATTTGTATGGGACTAAGGGATGAATAGGTTCATTGCAGATTTGATCGTAAGAGAGCACATTTTTAGGTGCAGATGAGGCAGCTTCTAGACTGGATATATGATTCATGAGAGCTTGAAGGGGGTCAATTTGTGCTAGTTTTTGTGAGGATGAGCTAGGTTGAAATGCAAATTGGCTAGGTTGTGAGTACATTTGGTACTTGTTGAGGGATGTTTTGTTGGTAAGGAATGTTCTATTGTGGGATATTTCGCTGATAAGGAACATTTTGTTGTGGTCTATTCGTTGTGGGATATTATAAGTGAGTGGAATGTTTTTTGAAGTGGAACATTCTGCTGAGGAATGTTTTGTTGAGAAGAAATACTTTGTTGAAAAGGGATAGTCTATTGTGGGATATTATAAGTAAGTGGAATATTTTGTTGTGGGATGTTTTGTTGTGAGGGAATTTTTTTTTGGGATATTTTATGTGGCATGTACTTTTGTTGAGATGTTAAAGGTTGTGAAGGTTGTATATATTGGTAAGGGTGCAGGATAGATGTAGTAGTAAATGATTGTGAATAAGGAGGTGGTTGTTGAAAGGGCATAACAGAGGTAATATAAGATGGTTCTTGTTGTGGAATGCTTTGAAAAAGAGCATATTGTGGTATGGATATTAATGGCTGCAATGGTTTTGGTATGTATTGTGAAATAGGGTGAGTGGTGATGATAGCAGACCGGGTATTAATCAAGGGATAAATGCCGAGTAGACATAGTGATATTATGAATACTACTAACTGGTTGAGATACAATAGTAGAAGTAGCAATAGAACTTATTGGAGGTTCCTAGGTAACTGAGGATGTTGGAGGAGTAGATAATGAAGCACTAGTATTGTTTTGTGGAGGTGTTAAACTAGTAGAAGGCTCAGGTGAGGATGTATGTTGTTGGGTAGTTGTGTCTTGAGAGGAAACCATATGAAGACTAAGAATAGGAATGGAAGACATAAATTCTAACGATTCAAGTTGTCTTGAAGGCTGATATGGATGTACTTATTGAATGATAGGTTGGTATTTTTGATCAATAAGATGTGAAACCCTAGATGAAGGATCAAGGACATATGGCAGTGGTTTAGGTATAGATTGTTGGTTTGAATCGATAGGATGTGAAGAATCGAAATACTTGAAAATGGTTCGGGTTCAAATTGTTGTGAAGAGCTAGATAAAGGATAAGGAATGTTTGATGATGGTTTGGGTCCAAATTGTTGTGAAGAACTAGATAAAGGATCAAGAATATTTGAGGATGGTTTAGGTGTGAATGGCTGGAGTTGAACACCCCTAGCTTACCAGATAGGTGTTGAGAGAAATGGGGTTTGAATCCAACATTTCTTGAAAACATGGTCTCCTCTTTTAAAGAAATTGGGTTCAGAAGATTCTAACTACAAGCTACGAGATTATGGTTGTTCAGTTTCTTCTTGTTCAAATGTATGGAAAATTTGACTAAAAATATTTCGTGAAGAATGTAAGATATGTTGTCTCATTTCTTCATTATATTCCTCCTCTATTTCATTCTAGGTTTTGAGCATCGATAGAGGAGTGGACATAATTGGTTGATGAAATGGGTTTTGTTGTTGTAATGGCATGGTAAATAATGGTGTAGATACAAAAGTGGATAAAGGTGTAGATAATAGTGTAGAAAATGGAGTAGATAGTGGGATTTGTTGTTGTAAGGGTGTGGATAATGGTTGAGACATGTTTTCAAAGTTTTGGTTGTGATATTTTTTCTAGTTTGTACCATAATGAACAAACAAACACTCACCTAAAAATCAACTAAATGAGTTAGTTACAAAAATAATCAAAAGAAAGCAAGATGATTTTTAGATTTTCTTGATTTGATTAAAAAGAGTGAAATGTGTAAAATGGTTAACAAGGGTCCTAGGAAATGGCAAGCTATGGTTGGTTTTAGATATGTTTAAGTACGGAGTCCTCGATATACCCAAAGGTATGTGAGGATCAACTCGTACAACTTCTGATACGGTCATGGTATTGGGGCATAACCCCTCACTTCACAGTCCACAAAGAATAAGTGTGTTAGGTATTTAGCTGATATATACCGACAGACAAGTGATCATACTCGTCTAGAACACCGAGTCGGATTCTCCTCTTGGTGATCAAATCCAAGTAGGTATCCACCTAGGTAGGAATTGTTTAAATGTGTTTTGATTTTTAAGTGGTTTGGTCATGTGTGGGGAAAAAAAAGTGAATGCAATAGATTACCTTCCCTAATTAGATCTATGTAACACAAGAAGGATGAATGGTTTATTTTAAATTCCAAATAGAAATGTTGTTTTTGATGAAGACAATGAAAAAATAATGATATCTTGAAATGTTGTCATGTAAATGTGAAACAAGGAAATTAACAATTTCGAGCATGAAAATTATACCCCTGTGTTAATTTTTTCAAGTCCTATCATTCCAAGACACCACTTTGGTCTATCCATTCACCCAAGTGATTTTCTGATTAATGTTATCTCATCCCCTATCCGATTATTAGGAGTTCATTAAAAATTGCAAGCTACAAGCAGTTGTGGGAAGGGCTATCACTAGCCTTCCTAGGGTGGAGCAACCCCATGGAGTAGAAAAGAAGAGAAAAAATAGAAGTGGAGGTGATTCAAAGGTCTTGGGAAATCATGGAAATGATTCAGAATATTTTGGAAGGGCTCGAGAGAAGTTGGGGCAATTTCACCAAAATTAGGGTTCACGGGCCTAGTCAAGTACATAGGCCAAAAATCCACTAAGCTTCAGAAGGTGATTCTAGGAGCTCCAGATGAAGTTAGTAGCAAAGAGAAACATCTCCGAAAGATAATTCCAAGCCCTAAAATATTGTGAAATCATATTTTTCACAACACTTTGGCGCATTAGGTCTGCAAGTAGTTTTCTCAGGCACAAGTGGAATGCCAAATCAAAAATCCAATTTTTAAGGAATCAAATGGAAACTCAAATACATACAAACCCCACCATTAGATTCAAAAATTCATTTCCAATCAGTATTGTATAATATTTTTCCAAAAACGTCCATCGAGAGCTCAAGTTATCATCGTTGCAAGTTGTCCTCTTGGAGCAAGTTCAGGACTTAGCCAAATTTTGGGAGGACACGTGTCAGCTCTAGGAGCTTGGTGGGATTTTATTTCCCTGACTTCCCTAAGGTCAAGTACATCAACCTTGGAAAAATTCACCCAACCCCATGTGACCTTTGGAACCCCATGCAACCATCATGATTGTCAGTTCAGCCCCGGGTGTAATTTGGATCTCAAAACCCCTGCAGTTGCGTTAGATCTCTACCACGTGTCCGCTCCGGGACCATCGTGGAATTTTATTTCCATCACATCCCTCATAGGTCATGGACATAAAACCTTTAAAAATATTCCCAGACCTCTAGGATAGATTTTTGGTCACCCATGTGACCCGCTTCCAACCCCTCAGTGCTTTAAAGCTAATTTTGGAGCACTCACTCCCTATTGTTGGATCAATGCCACATGTCATATTATTTATTACCATGGAAATTTATGTCCCTCATGTATCTTTGAGGTGAGGGATGTCATGGAAAATAAAATGCACCTGACCTCTCTGTGCATAATTGTTTAAAATTTTAAAATCCTCTTGCTTCTAACTTCTAACATCTAACTCCTTCATGCAAAATTTTCTGTAACTTTCTCTGCAACTTCTCACCACCACTCCACCATTGCCAAAGCTCAAACTAGATTCACCATAGAAATTAAATCCTCTAACCCATGGTGATACATAGGTCTCGAAGAATATTTCCTTGAGCTAAGAAGAAGAAATGAAGAAAAAGTGGAAATCCTCATTCCGTGAAATCAAAATTTGAATAAATATTCCAAACCAAAGGTATGATTAAAAACCATCTATTTTTGAGTTATTATCTCTTGAAGGACATTAAAAACCATATTAAAACCTCCCATTTGTAGCAAGTAATTATCACGTTGAATAAATTTCACTTTCGGCTCCGTGAAGAACAAAGTTCAAATTCCGTCAAATCGGTAATCGATCGAAGAGAAATTTCACCAAAGTGAGACGAGTTTGAAAAAACCTATCACAATGGAATTTATTTCATCATGAGCAGAGAAAAAAACCAGACTTGTAAATTTCAATCTCCATTAATGGCCACCATGAAACAAGAGTGGAAAAAATCAGCAAGTTACCTCTCCACTTCTCGGGTTCTATTGGGTGAAATCATGTGAAATTGAGGGAATGATTGTTGAAAAATATAGTTTAGTGTGATTTTTTTTTCGCCATGAAGTACCTATTTTTAGGGATATGGAGGGTTGTGTTTTTATCAGTATTCTTCCTTGTAGCTCCATACCCGAAGCTCTTACCGAGACATAAATATTCTTTTTTATTTTTGAGCTATCCGAAAAGTGAATCATGATAAAAATTATAGACGAGTTCGTGATGAAGAGCTAAATCCTAAAAAGTTGTTCCCATCGCAAACATAGGTCATTTTCACTACTTACTAAAAACAACATATGTTATACTTCCTTGCATGCTATAAATTATGATTCCCACTCGATTTACAAGTTTGATCACTCAAGACAATTAGAAAAGGGGTAAAATGGAAAGTAAAAAAATGACTTCTTCCCAAAATAGAAGGCCCCCAAATAATAACCTGATAAAAAAGAAATGTGCTAAAAATAGAAATATCTTGGGAACAAAGGAGGTTGGAATATGGTAGAAGGTTCATAAGGTGAAATTGGAGCAAGATAGGTGATATGTCCCTAGAATAGTAGAGCATGGGCTCATATTCTAAAAATAACAGGTTGTTCTCAAAGGGAAAGTTTGGCACAATAGGACATTGAGGGATAATCATTCAGGTCAATATCACCATTTGGGGTCTAGAAAGGAAAAATCGACACTTACTAAAGATAGTAAGTTGTCCCTTCCAAATATAGTAATTGTTAAGGAAACATGAATTTCCAAAGTGCACAAGTTGGTCTAGTTTCTCAGGTGTAATCAATCATGAAGAGATGGTGGTTTTTGTGGTTTGGAACGATCATCTCATATTACAAAGTAGGGAATCGCAAGGCACATCATGTGAATTCATCTTCATCACTTAAGAATCTAGGTGATTCAAAGAGAGTTGATCAGAATGATTTCAATGAGTCAAGGAGTTCATCAACCAAGTTTCAAGGAGGGTCATCGTGGGCATTGTATGTGTTCATCTCAAGCTTGTAGTGGTAAACATCATAACAAAGTGTTTATAACACTCATTCTATGGTCCAGGATGTCCATGCATCATAGAGCTTGTGGTCATCACTAGATTGGGAAAATGATTCAAAGTTATTCAAGGGAGCAATCTTCATCAGTGTAGAAGATCACCAGTGGCAGAAATCTTCACTCAAAGTTCATGGCTACATCAAGGCATTCAAAGCATTTCATCACGAGGAGTGTTTTCCCCTCCATCCCTTCCCTCTTCCTCTCTTTCCCTCTCTTCTTTCTCTCTCCATTCTAATTCTTTGTTATGCATCATCATTGTATTTTGTCCTATTCACTTAAGTGACCTATTTTAAATTTGTAAAAAAATATCAAAATTATAAGAGAAATACTTAATTCATGGAAAACAAAAGGTCATGAGTGGAATATGGAAACAAAGATTCATGTGAGGGAGGTGAAAGGACAATTCAAATTGCTATAAATTGTAATGAGATATTCATTCCAAGGGTTCTAATTATGAAATTCTTCTAGCTGGTTGTATTCTTATAAGTTCATGAGAGAGATTTTCTCACTTATGAGTGAAAAGAGTTAGCCACTTTTCCTCTATTCTCAATGTCTTCCATTCTCATACTATGTAAAAATTTGTTTGACCTTCAATAAAGGAAGAAGGAATTTTATCCTTTTTGACTGAGGATTTTAGTGGTACTTTGTGCTCATTAAATGTTATTTGGTCTTGTTGTTGTTATGCAGATTTTCTTTTCTTCTAAATTCAAGTACATGTGATGAAGTTTCTAACTAGTGTGTGTAGGAATCTGATTTTTCTACCTGCAACATTAGTTCTCCTACCTCTTTTCTTGCTCCCATTTCCCACTCTTCATACAAATTATTCCCTAGCAAGATATTTTTCACTTTTCTGTAGGGTCATTAGAGTGCCCCCTGTTGGATCCGTGGCCATAAGGCCACTAGGAAAATCCACCTTTACTCACACATGCATATACAAAGAATGTGCATCGGTTATGTATAGGGACTTAGATTCCCAAAGAATTGGTAAGAAATCCAAAAGTTTTTCTACCCAACAAATTTTCTTACCAACATGAAAAAAAAATATGGATTTAGGACTCACCTGTGAAAACGCTTCTTAAAAACAAAATTAGCAATTTTTTAAAGCAAACAATCCAGAACTCTAGCAAGAAACTACAACTATAAAGAATAGCCTCTTGTAAAACCTAGTTAGTAGAAGCAACACAAAAATCCTAGAAACAAGGATTAACAAGCAACTTATAAAACAAATAGCAGAATCATCGATGATTGGACAAATCGCTAGCAATTTCTAAACAAAGTGAACTGGATACATAGAAAAATTATTTTTTTAGAGGAATGAAAGATTGTTTTTTAGATTTTCATAGTGAACTATCAAAAACATAAGTTTGAAATGTTTATTTTACATGCAACAAGGAAATAAGAAGAAATCAAAAATAAAGGGAAAACTATAAAGTAAGCAAAAACATCCAGAAATCGTTGGCGACAACCGTAGAGAACCAAAAATGAAAAACAAATGTTATTTTTAATGAAATTAACAATAAAATGAGGGAAAATTGTCCCACCGGGCATGCCAAGATGTATAGATTAAGTATTTCCTCTTCAAATTAACCTAATAAGAAAGATAATAAAACTTACCCTACCTTAGTATGGCGGGGTTTAGTGATACCCACAAATGTAGATGAATGATGCTTGATGGTTACACTCCATATATGTAAAGATGTAAGATCATTTCCTATTACAATACATGTATATCACATACAATAAACAAAATAGGATTAATAAAATCTCAAGTGGATTTCCTAGAAAAGGCGGTCCCCCGTAAATCAAATGACTTCCTGACAAGGGTATCAATCTGCTTTTACAATCAAGTGGGTAAATGACATATGATAAATGGTAATAATAAACGTTTTGACAAAAAAAAAATTATTACAAATATAAAGATGATAAATGATAAGAAATGATAGATAAGAACTATGGTTCGAAATTAGAATCTAAATCAATATGGTGGGGTTTAGTGATACCCGTAGATGTGGATGAATGATGCTTGATGGTTGTGCTCCATATATGCAAAGATGTAAGCTCCTTTCCTACGATAATACCTACGTATCAAAAACACTAAACAAAATAGGATTAATAAAATATTAGGCAGATTTCCTAGCAAAGGCCAATCCCCAGAAATCAAATGACTTCCTGACAAGGGTGTCAATCTGCTTTTACAATCAAGTGGGTAGATGACATATGATAAATGGTAATAATAAACGTTTTGAAAAATGTTTTGTTATTACAAATATAAAGTAGATAAATGATAAGAAATGATAGATAAGAACTATGCTTAGAAATCAAAATCCAAATCAATATCCAAATTCTTAGAGGAAGGAGAACTCTCTTCTCCAGTGGACTCCAGATCCTCTTCTCCAGAGAAATATGAACTCTCGTCTTCTAGTGTATTCTTCCTTAAAGAAGTCTAAAATGTATTCCACCTCTTCCTCTTCTGTGTCATTCGATATTCGAATCGAATGAGTGCTCAAAATTAGTTTGATCTTTAGATTCAGTCTTAAAGCTCAATTCTTCTAATTCAGCTTTATATTGATACTCGAACCAGGCTAAATCAGCTTGGATACACATGATTTCAAAGTAGGCTTCCCAGAATTCATCTGTAGCTTCGTAGATTCATTGAGTAGATTCAAAAATGTTTTGTAAACTATCCAAAGGGGTGGAATGGATGACACACAACTTGAGGTCATGTAGAATGTTGTATTGCTCCAATGCAATGGGTGGTCAGAAAATATGTAAAGAGTTGATGCTTGTTATTTCATGGCTTGGTCCACTTATTGCCATATAATAGAAGTTATTCTTGATAAAATGTTAGTAGCAAAAAGGGATATAATATGAATTATTGGATTGAGTTTGATAAATTTACAAGAAATCCAAAATAGGCAGGAATCGTAGGTGATTCTAGTAATCGGTGGCTATTACTGGTAAACAATAAAAGACCTGTTAAAAAGGATTTAACTAATTGATTTGTGATTGTGGTTTTTGAGAGGCTATTATAAGGTAACAAATGATCAAACAAAAACACTTAAATGTAGAAAAAGAATTATAAAATGATATCTGACCTTGATTGAGAATGATGTAAGGAGTTGATGCAGTTTGTAGTTGGATGATGTGTAGGCTTCAAAATGAATTCCAAGATGTTTGATTGAGTGTGAGTAAGAATGTTGGATGATAGTACATCCACATTGGTGTAGAATAACATTGATGAACTCCAATATAAAAATCAAGCTCGAAAATGTCAGTAGATGATCCGAAAAAAGACTACAAAATAGGGTTAAGAAATCGCGATGATTTACCAAATCACTGGTGATTTTAACTTATTTGTGGTTTTTTAGTAAATTGTTGGAATAATTTGTTAATTTGAGATTTTTGTTCATATTTTGGATGAATTTGTTGAGTTTCCTATATACATGTTTTTGTTTTTTCAAAGGTGATAGAATAGGTTAGATCATACTAATTTAGGTATGATTTAGGATAAATGTGTAGATGATTTTGATGAGTGTGAAAATGATTTTAATAGGTTTATAGGTGGTTATGATATATGTGTCAAGTTAGAGATAGATAAAATGGATTTTGGGGAATAAATAGATTTAGGGGGATTTAGACAAATGATTAGGTTAGGTATTATTATTATTAAAAATAATGATTTTTCATATGTGGATATGAAATATTAAAAAGTGGAGGCATATTATGTGGTCTAAGGTATGTATCAAATCAACTATTTAATTAAATAGAGATAAAGGGTGTTTCTTGTGGGGTGTTATGTGTTTAATTAATGATTAAGATAAAAATGAGGGGGTGTATATTTTTGGTGTCTAGAGGAGGCCCACAAAGCTGAGAATTTCATTGATAAAATTCATGAGATACATCTTCAGTCATGTAAGAGGTTGTGAGTCACAAGCTAGGTAAAAATCATGGCATGATCAATATAGGATTGGGAATTCTTTCCTTGTTGGAGAGAAGGTATGGTTGTACTTGAGCAAGGATAGGCTACATGGAAAAGCTAAGAAACTTAAGCCTCTTTGATGTGGCCCATTTAAGATTCTAGAACCAGTGGGTAATAATGCATTTCGCTTGGACTTGCATCCTTATATGAGGATTTACTCGATTTTGAATGCTGAAAATTTGTGTCTCTTTGATCCCTCCATGTTGGATGAAGAGGAAGAGAGAGTATTTCTTCTATCTATTAAGGATATGAGTCTAGACAATCAACTAGCATTAGAGGAAGATGTGGTCTTACAATGGACAGAGAGGAGTGCATGACAAGTGGTTGATTCGGTTAAAAGGCTAGTTGCCTACCAAAGCCAAGTAGTGATCTAGAGAGGATGTGGGGAAGAAATTTCCTCACTTTATCAGTACTTGAAGATTTTAGGGACTTAAAAGCCTCAAATTGGAGAGGTGTTATCCAAAAATGGATCTTAAAATGCATATTCTATGTATTCTCCATATTTGATACTTTCTCTACAAATTCTCATCCTATTCTTTCTTCAAGAGATGGTCTCATCGGGATGAGGGTGACCTAAACACTTTCAAATGACGATTTAGACCATAATTGTTCTATTCGGGAAATTCTACGAGGATGGCTATGCAACCGCCCGATAGTTACGTAGCTTTTGGTTTCCTTTTAGCGATAGTCCTGTGCGTGACGGTTCCATAATTTAGGATAGAAATAGTTGAAAATATTTACACTTCTAAATCGATTTGTTTCACATTTTCATGCATCCTTGGGCATAGAAGCTATAAATACAAGTTCAATTCTTTATTATAGCAAGTGATTTTGAGAGAATTCTAGTGTGGGCAAAGAGGAGAAGTTGGAATTATTTTCTTATTTTGTTCATTGTGAGTGAGTTCTTCATTGTTGAGAAATTATGAGAAATAAAATACAATTAGGAGTGTGAATCCTTATTGAAGCCCAATTTTTGGTAGTACTTCATATTTTTGGAGATTTACATAGTGGAAAAGAAGCAAAAAAATTACCCACTAGATATTTTCCCATGTTGGGTTTCTCTAAGATAAATCTTGTCTCCTTTGTCTCTCTTTTCTCAATTTTGCAGTATAGTAGTGTTTAATTCTTGCACATTATATTGGCAGCAAAGAACTTAATAATATTTCATTCATTTTCACAAACACAATGATATATTTATTGTTACATTCAACAGTTTACTTGATTAGAATGGGCCAAATAAATTGTTAGGAATACTTTGGATAGTTCTCACATTATATATTTATATGGGTTAATAATTTGTTATTATACAACCACTCATTTTATATTTACGTGAGAAAGTGTATGATATGAGTTGTTAGAAAAACTCGTTATATTAAGTGAGTTGTTATTTGAGCTTTGTTATGCCTCCTATTTTATAGGAGATGTAATTGCATATATAATGACATGTTTTTCCATTAAATAATATAATACGAATATATTATTATTGTGTGAATTATGTTGCAGAAATTGATCCAAATATTACATTTGGTATCTTAGCCGAGTATTTCTCAAAACGGGAGGGTATTGTTATGGATCATTGTTTTTGTTGAATGGGGAAGCTCTAGGATTTATTTCAGTTACCCATGTATGAAACATTTTTTCATCAAGTTTATACATTTTTTAAAATTCATTTTTGTGTGCATTTTCATCTCAGGCCTTTTTGATTACAAACTTTATTCTTACCTTCTCTATCAACGAAAAATACACACCCATGCGACTAGATATTCCATCACTTTATTCTTCTTCTATCCCATGCACATATAATTGATAGCGTTGAACATCTCGTGCAGTGGGATCTGTTAGCTCCATGTCGTGCACCTTGAAGAAAAGTATGATAGAGGTTGAAAACACAGATACCCACATCACCATCATATCTGTGTTGGTTTTCTGTTATCTTTATTTCCTTGATGTACATTTTTGGCCACATCTACTCTAAAGACATGGACTCCCATTGAGTGGCACGTATATTTTTAGAACTGTAAAACTGTCAAGAAATCCACTTATTGTCCTCGATGCATACATGTATTCTGATCTTTTTCGTCTCCTCTTGGAATGTGGCTTAGTATCAGAGTTTAACATCACTGTTGCCTTTGAATAATCTTTAGGAAAGGGATTATTTCACCTCTATACTTTGACAGACTAAACAAGATCTCAATATTCATTCTCCTTCACTGTTTACATCTTTGATTATTGGCCGCTCCAAATATTTATTCAAATATATCAACATGCTTACCATGTCACCCTGATTTTTTTGCATGGACCGTGGTATTTTAGTTTGCCAAGGAGCTCTATAAACGGTTTAGTCAACTCAACCCAAATCCTACGTAAAATCCTCCCATGCATCAGATTCAAAGTTTCCTCCACGAAAAGTTGTAATTATTTGTGTTACAGTTTGTTTTAGAATTTAACTGTCACAAGTCTAATTTGATTTGTATATTATACAAGTTAATTAATATTTGTATATCTTAAGTTCACAAATTTGTGGTAAAATGTTTCAGTCTCAAGTCAATATCCAAACCGTTACCTTGTGACCAATTTTTTTATTTAGAAAATGTTCATATGGTTAGTCAAACCATACAAATTTTTATGTTTGACTTTCAATAAAATTTAATTGTTTGTTTTTACTTGTGCAAAAATATAGTCTTGTTTGTTGGTTTTTTTCGTCAAATATCCTTTGTTAATTCTTATAATAGTGTTTAATCATGTCAATTATAATTATCATAACTTTTAAATCATGCTATTTTGTGTTGTTTGTTAGTGTTAATATTTGTGTCCAAATAAAATATCACTTTGTTTTCCAATTCAAAAGAATATTTGAGATAGAGTCATAAATGTTTCTTGTATCTAGTCAAAATTCATTGTATTGTGTCATTTTTATATAGTTATTTTATCAAATATTGTTGTGTCATTTGCAAATCAAGAGTAAAAAAATGAGGACGAGTGGGAAGGGCGATGAAGCGGGCGGGAAGGGTGATCGGGGCGGGCGGGAAGGGCGATCAGGTGGGCGGGAAGGATGAGTAGGATGAGGAGGAGGAAGAAGGGTTGAACAACGATGGATGGGAGACTGACAATAGATAGATTCCTCCTGGAGATCTTACAGATGCTATGGACCAGTCTTCGAGGGAAATAGGTATGTGTGAAACCCTTTCGGTGGATGGGAATCACATGGTGACCTGGGTCCCCCAAAACTTATGTGAATATTTTGAACTTGGAGAAAGAGAAAAGTCCGGAATCATTCCTCAGCTTAAATAGGATGCTTCAGGAAAATTCTTAGATATCCCTAGATATCATTATAGACCGGAATCGAGTAAAATGGAGAATTCCTTGATAGGAAAACTGGTGGGGTAGACCAAATATTGACTCCATTAGGTCTTGGTCTGTTGCAAAATGGAAACCTAAGGGGCATATGGATGTCACAACCCTCCCAAATGGATTTTTCTTGTTTAGTTTCAACAACTCTAAAGATCCACAGAGGATCCTCAATGACGGCCCATGGTTCTAGGAAACTTGGCCTCTTCCTAAGGAAATGGACCCCAAATTCAACCCTGACAGAGAGAATATTAATCAGTTCCCTATTTGGGTGAGACTCCTAGGGCTACCATTGGAACTATGGGATGTGGATATTATAAAAGGAGTTGCTAACACCCTTGGAACTTTTGTTGTTGTAGATAATGCGATGCTCACTAAATCTAGAGCGGTTTGCACGAGATTTTGTATCTATTCTCTGATGGGCTCTTCCCTTCCTAAATCCATCTCTTGTGTAGTCAAAATTGGGTAGTTGGGAACAGAAAATAGATTTTGAAAACTACCCTCTAAGATGTGAGAAATGTTAGGGATGGGGGCATGTAAAGCATCAATGTAAGCTAATTGTCTCTAAGATCTACTGGGAAAAGCATCTAAAGGAAATGGACAAAGGCAAAGGAAGTGCCCCTCTAGTCTCTCCAAAGAAGGTAAATACTAATAAGGGCATCCAAATAATGGAAAATAATGGAAATGAATCTAGAGAGAAAAATGTCTTGAAGTCTATCTTTATGGATGAAGAAGGTTTTATAGAAGTAAGGCATAAGAAGTCCCAATGGAATTCCCATTCGGAACCATAGTTCTAGAAGGCTATGATCCATGTTCAAGCTGAAAAGGCTCTTTCCACAAAAAAACTGGATAATTTGCTTAAGGAAGTAGCCAAGGAAAAATTTCAGTCAAAAGATCTGGGTGATAGCAGCTTCAATGAGTCTTTTGAAATGATTTCAAATCCCTTTGAAAATATTCAGGTTAAGGAAAAGGATGTTTTGACCCTTGGAAATGAAAATCAGCTAGTTTTTAACAACATCCATGACATTATTAAGGAATTAGTTTCTACTCAAACTATAGAGGCCAATGAGTTGATCAAGTCTAGGAAGGGGGACTTTAACCAAGTAGTAATTGATACTTCTTTGTCTACTCCTCTCAAAGGGGAAAATTCAAGGGACCCCAAAAAAGTTGGATCTGGGGATGCCTTCCAAATAGGTGGCAAGGAAGAAATAGATTCAAAAGGAAATAGATGATGGAACCCAATCAAAACTGGATCTAAGAAGCTTTAGAAGATCAAAGAACCAAGTGACTAAATGAATATAATATCTTGGAATATTAGGGGTTAAACAACCTGTCAAGTGGAGATTGATAAAATATTTGGAGACGACTCACAATTTTGACATTCTGGCTCTACAGGAAACTAAGATGGTGGAGGCCCCTTTTTTAGAGACTTGTGGAAGGTATTGCAATAAATTTTGGGGTTTTTGTTAGTTAGTTCAAAGCACCATTGGGGTATGGTAGTTATTTGGAATGAAGAAAAACTCAAAGGTACGAAGCTTCTTAATAGAAATAACCATATGGCTTTGCTTTTTCAGGATAAGAAATCCAAGGAGTTCTGGATCTTATCAAATATTTATGCCCCAAATAGTAAAAGTGAAAGGAAAAACTCTGGGCGATCTCTCCAAATTTTAAAACGTGATCAAAGGGATGGAATGGGTGATTTTGGGGGATTTTAACACCCCTTTGTGTCCTAGAGAAAAGAAGGGGGAAATATTGATCTCACTAAAAGCATGGAAGACCTTCAAGATTTTATTTCCCTCAATAATCTTATGGATGTTGAGCTTAGAGGAAGTAGATTTACTTGGTCTAACAAAAGAAAGGGTGACTAGTTGATTCAGGTAAAACTGGACAGAGCTTGTAATCTCTTGGGGATGGTTGAACAAAGAAGCTGGGTTGTTTTCCCTTCCACGCATAGGATCTGATCACAATCCTATCCTCTTCTAGATCAAGGCTAAGGATAGGAGGAGAATCCCTTTCAGATTTGAAAAGATGTGGCTATAGATGAGGATATTATTGATTTAGTTAAGGGATGGTGGAATGTGAAAATCAAAGGTATGACTTTATTTAGAATTGTTAAAAAGCTTGCTCATGTTAAAAAAATATGAAAGAATGGAATAAAAGAAGTTTTGGTAACATTTTGAAAAAAAAAAATAGTCTCTGGCTAATGATATTTCACTCCTCCAGGGAGATCTAGAATCACCTGGGGAGGGAAATACTATGCTCATCCAAAATAATGAGAAGGATTTACTTGTTGAGTATCATAACATCCTTCGGAAGGAGGAAATTTTTGGAAATAGAAATCTAGAGTTTTATGGCTCAAAGATGGTGACAAGAACACAAAGTTCTTTCATATCTCCACTCTCAAAAGGAGGAGCTCAAATATAATTATATGCATAAAAAATGAAGAGGGAGTTATGCTCAATGACTCTAAGGAAATTCAACAAGAGGCATGTTCTTTCTTCAGCAAGCTTCTGACATCCTCTAGAGATTCTAACAACACTAAGGAAGAGTAGTTTCTAGACGTTATCCCCTCATCTGATTAATGATGAAGACAACTTCATGCTCACTAAAATCCCTTCTATGGAAGAAATTGAATTCATGATAAAATCCTTAAACCCTGATAAAGCCCCAGGACCTTGATGGTTTCCCTACTTTCTTCTTCCAAAATTTCTGGGAGATTGTGAGAGATGATATATGCAGTGCTATTCAGAATTTTTAAGAATAAAAGGATGCTTCAGGAGTTAAATAGCACCTTTCTAGCTTTGGTCCCTAAGAATCATGATCCTATGAGTTTAAAAATTTCAGACCCATAAGTCTTTGCAATCTGTGTCTACAAAATGTGCTAAAAATTTTTGGCTCTAAGAATTCAGCTTGTGTTACCTATGATTATATCTGATTAGTAGGGAGGCTTTGTTATGGGAAGACAGATCCAAGATGGAATTGTCACCATCCAAGAGACCCTCCATTTGGTGAAACAGAATAAGAAGGAAGCCATGTTTATTAAGCTTGATATGGAAAAATCCTATGACAGAGTCTCTTGGTCTTTCCTTCTGAAGATTCTTTCGAGGTTTGACTTTAGAGAGGACTTTAAGGAGTTGATTCTCTCATGTATTTCCATAGCCAAGTTCTCGGTCCTAGTTAATGGGACCCCTTATGGGTTTTTTAACAACACACATGGTTTAAGACAAGGTGATCCTATCTCACCTTTTCTTTTCATTATTATGGATGAGACCCTTAGCAGATCTCTTAATAAGGCTACCGTGGAGGGTAGAATCAGTGGTATTTCTCTAGATGTCAACTATCAGAGGGTTTCTCATCAGCATTTTGTTGATGACACTATGTTGATTGGTGTGGCATCTGTCCCAGAAGCTAGAGAATTCAAACAGTTAATGAAGGATTATGAGGAGGCATCAGATCAATTGATCAACTATGGGAAAAGCTTTGTCTTCTTTATCAATACCCCTGAAAGAAGAAGCATCAAAATTGCTAGTATTCTTGGTTGTCCTTCTAAAACTCTCCCAACTCGGTATCTTGGTATGCTTATTGGGGTGGAAAAACCAAAGAATGCTGATTGGAATTTTCTAATTGATATATTTCTAAAGAAACTGGAAGGGTGGAAAGGGTCATTGCTATCTCAAGATGGAAAATTTGTTCTTCTCAAATGCTCTATTAAGAATTTACCAGTTTATATGATGTCTATCTATAGATTACCCTCTGAAGTTCTTGCAAGATGGAGAGCATACAAAAATATTTCTATGGAGTGGAACCGAATCAAAAGATAGAATTCCTCTAATCACCTAGGATAAGGTCTGTACCCCCAAAAAACTTGGTGGCCTTGGTATCAGAGATTGGACCAAAATGAATAAAGCTATGTTGGAAAAAATGAGTTGGAGACTGTTAAAGGAAGAGAGTGTTTGGACTAGTATTATAAGAAGGAAATACTAGCCTAATTTGTCTACTAATGAATGGTGCTTCTGCACCCAGAACTCTAATGCTTCTTCCTATTTCTGGAAATCTTTAAACTGGGCTAAACATGTGGTCTCTGAGGGCTGCAAATGGCTTGTTGGAAATGGGTGAACCATTAACTTTTGGGAGGAAAAATGGCTGGAGGACCTTCCTCTTAAGACTATTTACCCAACAGTCTATAGAGATTCTATGACCAAATATGGGACCAAGGTCGAGACTTCTTCAATTTGGATGACCCTTTGGGACAATGGAAAACCATAGCTTTGGATCATTCTAACAACATTGAGATCTCTTCTATTAACAATAGATTAAGAGGAGTTATTATTAACAAAGAGAATCCTGAAGAGGATAGTATATTCTAGACTAAGGAAGATAATGGTTTTTCTCGGTCAAAAGTGCCTACTACTCTTTTTTCAAGAGGGGGAAGATGATAATTTTAACTAGGGAAGTGTTTGGGTCAAAGAATTAATACCCAAGATTAATATGTTTTGGTGGTTGGTTATCCATGACAAGATTCTTACGGTTGGAAACTGAACAAGAGAAATTTCCACATGATTAATAGATGTGTTTTGTGTGAATCTGATTGTGAAGATGCCTCACACATGTTCCTCAATTTCCCCTTTCTTGTCTCGGTTAGGAAAACCATCCTCAATCTTTTTAAAGTTAATTGGTTTTTAGATTCCATAAAACTGTTGTGGATCAATGGTCAAGTCCTTTTAAGAGCCAAGGGTTAAATTTTTATGGACCTTCTCTATTATGCATTTGGCTTGGGAGATATGGAAGGAAAGAAATAGAAGAATCTTTAAAGGAAAAAAAGAACCCCTAGCAAAATTGGAGCCCGTTGTGTGAATTCTATCCTAGCTAACTTCTCTAATCTGAACTTCCAAAAAAAGTCCTTCTTTCAGAATGAATCCAGGTTTTCTTTGAAGTGGGGTCTGGGACCCACTACCATTAGCCCCCCGGTCTTAACCCTTGACTCAAAGGTTGGGTGAAACCTAGCAAGGACTGTTTAAAATTAAACTTTGATGGGGCTTCCAAGGGAAACCCTGGTCGTGCAGGTTGTGGGGGGGTTTTCGGGATTCTGAAGGTAGATTTATCCTTGGGTTCTATCACAATTTGGGAACTCAAACTAATAATGTCACTTTGAAGCTATTGGGGTTTTTTGGGGTCTATCTATAGCTCTGCAACACAATTTTTCCAATCTGGAAGTGGAAGGGGACTCCCTGAACATAATTAATAACATAAATGGGAAAGGCTCCATCTCTATCTCCAACCATAACTCTATTAAGAGTATTAAGAAAATGGCTCTATCTTTTAATTTTATCACCTTCAAACATGTGTATAGGGAGGCTAATGTTGTGGTGGACTTCTTTTCTAATATGGGGGTTAATGGGCTTGAGTTGACACTTTTGAAGGAGGTGGAAATTCTCGATCCCAAGGTGCGGGCACACTTATTAAAAGACACCAATGCACATGTATAAGGTCCTTTCATGGGGTGTCAATCTCATCAAGCTCTTGCTGGCCATATGATGATTTTTCATTTATCTCTCAATAATGAGAAGATCGGGAATGAGATTCACATGTATTCTTAGAGAGATCTTATTATCTCCTATGTCTGTAGAAACTTTAGTTCTTGGCGTGTAAGTAATCTTTTGGCATTTTGGATTTTGGGTCTGTTTGTGAAGAGGTTTTTTTGTTCATCCAAATGGGGGTGATCTTGTCAGAACCGAACTGCTAATCTCGAAGGGGTCACACCTAAAGATATGGTTCTATTTGATAGCAAGGGCTTTACCCCCTTTCTGAAAATATTGAAGGGCATTATGAAAATCTTAGCAAGGATTTTCCAGTGCCTGGAAAGTGACCAAAAAAGGAGCTATGGTTGAAATGAAGGGGATCAGGATGGAGATTACTGTGGATTCGGTGGAAAAAGTGATGGGCATTCCAGTGGTGGGGAGGGAGGTCTACAAACCAAAGAAGGAAGCATATGAAGAATTGAATATTTTTCTCAAAGGTAATGAGAATATCACCTCCCATTTTGTTGGTTACCTTAGATTGTCTTTACCTAATCCATATGATGAGGTGGCTCTCTCTCTCATTTAATTTTTAACCCTCGAGGGCCATCACAAATGTATTTATGCCTACCACCTCCCTATGCTAAATCATTTTAGGCGTGGCTAGGATTTTAGTTTCCCCTACTTCTATATCATTCCTGTGTGCCTCTATTTCAGTTCAAAATGAGAAGAATTTATGTCCCTCTCCATCAAGGCTTTATCCTTTCCCTAGTCAAAAGGGTGGCATTGGACATTGATAAAACTGGCTCCCTTAAGTTGGCTTTGGAAGCTTATGCGGATGGAACTAGTTTGGACTTAGAGGAGGAGGAATCAAGTGATGATTCTGACTCTCAGGATGGGGACTCGGATGATGACTAGGATGAGGTGGAGGTGGTTGCGGCCCAAAATCTTAAGGACCTGAAATCAAAGCAGACCCCTTGCTCCCCGTCGAACACCAAGGGTGATTCCAGCAAACAGGATGTCTTGACCCCTATTAATGCTCAATTGGAACAAAACTTTGAGGCAATGGGTCACATTGGTCCAATCAAAGGGGAAAACCACTTGGCAAGGATGGCGGTGGATATAGAGGAACTCAAGGGTGATATGTGGCTCACTAAGAGCTTGGTCCATTTTTATTCAATGATTGGCATAAGATGAAAGAGTAGGTGGAGGAAGTGGTCAACATTGGGCGTAGGGTAGAGAGATTGAGGTTTTAAAGGCCAACTTTGGTGCCATAACCAAAGAAATGGATCAGGTTAAGGCAATTCTCCATAGTTATATGGAATGGAGCATTGTGATGGTGAAATGACCCTATAACACCTTCAGACTCTGGGGAAGCTCACCAATACCTATTGTGTCATGGATAGTCAGGGCAGGAAGAGAAAGGCTACCCTCGAGATGGTTTCGACCTGGGATCCTTGGTGGTTAATATTGAAGCTTTGGCGAAAGAATGGGCTAAGGTGTTAGAGGGGCTTGAAAAATCCTACAAATGACCTAGGATGGGTTGTTTTGTTTTTTCACTATCTCTGTTACTGGTTGTTACTTTCATCAATGTTGTTAGTTTATCTATGTTTTTTTGTTGTTGTTAGTTTCGCTTTATGGGCTCTAGAGAGATCTTATTACTATGAACAATTATATTATGGTTTTTTGATGTTATTGTAATGTTGTTTTCTGCTCTCATGGAGAGTTTTTGATGTACGGGGTAGGGTCCCCTCAATGAAATTTTAGCATAACACTAGAGGACGAAGGCACAAGAGGTTTGAGTTCAATCGAAACCTTTCTTCATTCACCAACGAAAGGGCCACGCGTAGCTATGGTGGTAATTTTTGGTGTGAGTTTGTTTTCAATTGTGAGCTTCATTTTTCAGAGTACCTATTTTAGAGTATGTTCATGTTTTCATTTTTTAAGTTGATTTTTGATATGTTTGAAAAATATTTTTAATCATATTTTTAAACAACAAGCGGTGTTTCCTACATAATTCCCTAAAGGAAAAACATAGTGGACATATCAAAGCACAAGAAAAAGTAGCATCATGGGATTGGGGTTGTTGGTTGTCTATAAAACCATCCTCAAAGGTTGTTAGCTATCCCGAAAACCCATCCAGATCATGAACACGAAAGGGTGGAAAGCTATAGATAAAGTGCGATTATTTTCTCATATATTCACACTAAGGGGAAACATTAGGAATACTTTGGATAGTGTTCACAATTATAAATTTATATGGGTTAATAGTTTGTTGTTATATGACAACACATTTTAGATTTACATGAGAAGTGTATGATATGAGTTGTTGGAAGAACTCGTTATATTAGTTGATTTTTATTTGAGCTTTGTTAGGCCTCTTACTTTATAGGAGATTTAATTTTCTATAAAATGGCATGCTTTTCTATTGGATAAATAATACAAATATATTATTATTGTGTGAATTATGTTATGTAAACTTATCCAAATATTACATAAATATGGAATTCTAACCCTCATAAGGTATTTTAAGAGACTTTACTTGAAACATATTGTTTAATGGATGAGGGTAGTTTCATCCCTATCCTACTGAAATCAAAAAAAGACTACGATGAAATATGGAAAAAAATTGATGGTTCTAAGTGTAAAGTTGGAGCTATTACATGTGTTATATTATATTCTCTAAAGGAAGAGAAGTTATTATTTTCCCATACGATATAACTCAGTTATACCAAAAATGTTGTTGAATATGAATCCTTGAGTCGAGGGCTAATCATTGTTAAAAGTAAAGGGCTTGATAATTTGATGATCTTTGGGTATGATGAGCTAGTTGTTTAAAAAGTTAGGTCACAATGCCTATCTAAGAACCTTCTCCTCAAATCCTACAAACATAGAGTTTTGGATTTTTTTAAAGATTTTGATGCCTTCAATTTTTAAGGTGTCCCAAGAGAAAAAATGTGTAGCAAATAGGATGGATTTTATAGGACCTCAATTTCATCCTTGCAAATATATCATAAATGTTGTAGACTAGTATGTAAATTTAGTAATCAAACCATAATTTCCTAATAATGACTACCATTGGCATATTTTTACTTTGATGAATGAATTGCGCTCTTCATTTAATAAGAAGTTGAGTTTTCCAATTTTACAGTCAAGGTTACAAGAAATTTATGGTGAAAAAATAATTTAATTGAAGAATAACAAGCTACCCAAAGTTTTAATCACTTTGGAAAGCATGTTCACCCTAGATGATCAATATAAAGGGGAGAAGAGGAATATCATGATGTGTCTATCTTCATTGGAAATAAATTAAAGTTTGGAAAGGTATGTACATCTAAGAAATGGTCTAATTTCATCCAATTATGCTAAGAATATGATGACATTTTTACATGGTCTTATGATGACCTTAAAGGTTATGATCCCAATATCATTTAGCACACCATTGAATTGTCCCATTAAAATAACTAGTGAGACAAAAGCAAAGGCTAGTTAATCCTAAGATCTAACCCTTAATGAGAAAGGAGTTGACCAAATTTATTAAATCTAAAATTATCTTCCCCATTAAACACTCCTCTTGGGTTGCAAACCTCATCCCTATTAGGAAGAATAATGGAAAGATAAGGTTGTGTGTAGATTACAGATACCTCAATAAAGCCTCTCTCAAGGATCATTACCCTTTACCTTCCATGGAACAAATCTTACAATCAGTAGAAGGGGATAATAGGTTTTCACTTTTTGATGGGTTCTTATGCTATAATAAAATTCTTTGCAAAGAGTTTGAAAAATATAAAACAACTTTCACCACCAAGTGGGGGATACTTTCCTATTAAAATATGACCTTTAGGCTATCTAATTTTTGTTCTACCTTTCAAAGGGTAATGGATTTAGATTTTAAGAGGCTAGTTGGTGATATTTTTCTATGACCTTAACCTATTTCTTGTATTAGGATATGAGTAGTCGACTTGTGGCTTACCATATCATTTTATTATTTCATTTATATTTTCTCATGCTTAGTAGGTCTGCCTTGGTGATGGCCATAACATATCAATAGCATATATAGGGGATTGTAGGTAGTAGTTTATCATCATTCAATCATTTTAGTATTATTGTATAGTTTAGAGGTTTCTGCTCAAAGTGATGAAGCTATTTTACTTTCATATTGAGATCATTTATCCGGAATATTATGTTCATTGGTTTTCTATTGCTGCTCATAATCTGGATTATACAAGTGTTATCCAATTTTGCACACATGGAAAAATTGGACAACGGGGTCCTATCACGTTCAAAATGAAACATTAGTCCTAAGGACCCACTTCTGGTCGTTATCGAGATAAAATAATTAAAATAATTGATTAATCATGTTGAGGAGCTTTACCATGTCTCTATGATCCCCAGTTTCCAAAGGAAACTTGGGGAGATCTTAAGTTTCAATAATAGGTGGGGAAATTCCCAAAAGGGTCTTTGAGCTCAATTGACTCACTAATCAGCCTAGTGAGTGACTCAGTGAGTTGATATCATATTTAAGGTCAAGTTGGAGCTAGGTTGTATTAGCTTGATTGGGATAATTAACATGGGCTTGTATTAAGTTTTGATGTGACCAAATCATGTCATGGAAATAGACATTAAGCCTAAGAGCTAGAAGCTCATGATGGAGTTGAGATATAACTTAGTCTAGATCTCGGCCCCACCGAATCATGAGCTAAAGAGTCATATCACTGAGTGGCATATAGGTAAGCTCGAAGGGAGTAGTGCAAACCAAGGATCAAATTGGTACTGGGATGATTTGAAGAATTCACAAAGCAAGCATGAGCCCTCGGTAGTATGGAGGAGCTCGACAGTCGGAAATATGAATTGGGACTTGAATGAGCCATTCCTGGCTTGGGCGAGTTATAGAAGAGCTCGAGCGAGTCAAATATTTTTAGTCGGAAGCTAAAACATTGGATCCGAGCTAGTGAAACTAGGAGCTCGAGGTGTTTGCGAAAGGTTTGAGCTAAGTTGAAGATGAAAGGCTGAGCCAACAAACAATTCCATGCATCGAGTTGGAGAAAATGTGAGAAACGAGCTAATTTAGCTCAAGAAAGTTACACAAGGAGAGGAAGGTTGGAATGTTCATTGGAAGCCAAGAGGAAATGGTGTAGAGCGTTAAGAGGCCAACTTGGCATGGTATGGGCCTTAATGTTGAAATATGAAGTGAGATGATGGACTGGTTGATCTTTCGTATAGCTCGATCGAGCTAGGTGGTTATGAAAATCAAGTGAGCTCACTTGTTTGTTAGTATGTGATCCATCAATGATTTCTATGAGCTTAGCTCACCCGGTCAAGCTAAACAACATAAATTGGGCACAAAGAGATAATTCATCCAAGGATCTCGTACCTTAGCCTAACTTGGTCATGACTCAAATCATGAGCCTTAGACATGTTCGTGAGTCGAAAGGAAAGTTTGATAGTCGAGTTTGGCTCTTTATAAAGGAAGCTCGTGGGGAGCGGAGGATGTTTTGATAGGATCTAGAAGAAAAGTGTTCCAAGTTGAATGTGCAAAGGCACTTAGACCGTTTGATGTCGGGTTAGCGGGTCATAAACATAAATGCACTCCGAGACACAAACTCGTGAAGGAATTTATCTCTATTATTTCAGCCAGAATATCCAATGTCATTTGAGTTGGGATCTCATCATCGAGAGAACTTGAGAGCAAGTCATAGCGTTACATCGCTACAAGAATAAGAAGTTTAGGCTCACTTAACCCTTAAGAATGAGTAGCTCGACTCATGATGGATCGCAAAGAAGGAATGTGAAAATTTAAGTGAGCCCATTAGTCGACAAAAAATTTAGAATGGGGGACTTCAGAAACAAAACAACACAACACAGATGGCCAACTCAGCCATGGAAGATAACTTTACGAGCTGAGTAGAGGATTGTGATCCACTTGGCATGTTTAAAAGCGATGGGAGAAGTTTGAGATGAAGCTAAGTCATGCAAGGTGGAAATGATAAGCTGGTGGAAAAGAATACATCAAGATCCAAGTCACCAAATGATATGTGGGAAAAATGGTATTGAGAACCCAAGTACCCCATTTTAGACTTACGCGATGTAGAATCCATGTCATGCATGGGAAAACAACAGTGACTCCTGAGCTCGAATAGCCATTGTGGAGAAAATTAAATGGAAAACAACAAATTTATCTCTAAGTTGTTCTTTTCAAAAATGTCGGGTCCACCTGTGAGTCGATCCAACAAGCGAGATATTAATGGTGGTAAGCCAAAGAAGAAATTTCACAAATCAAATGTGTCGGTAAGGAGCCTAAGTTTATGGACGAGATTTAGGTGAGTTGAAAAGTTATTCACCGAGTTGACAGGATGGTTGGTAGTGCTAAAAGCGAGTTGTGGGAATTCTAAGTCCATCACCAAGCTATCGGGAAATTCATTCGGCGACTCAATTTGTGTAGAAATTTTTGCAAAAGGTAATGAAGAGGAGCTAGCTCGAGATGATTGTCATGTTCCAACTAGGATGATGCATGGTCAAGTTCAAAAGATAGGCTTAGGATTACAAAGTCGAGTCTCGTTATTGTGGTGAGATATTATGGAGGGGCTTAGCTTAGTAATTATAGTGATGAAGGGTGGTTGGGTCCAGTAGAAAGCTTGTTTTGAGCGAGTCATGAAAAACCACACTTCTAGGTGAGCTTCGTGCATGCTCGACATAAGTTGGGAGGTGAGATCATTGCAATCTTGAAGGTGAGCTCATGCAGATTTGTGAGGGCTTGGCGTTAAACTCTTCTCAGCAAGCTAGCGATACGTTGCCGAGTTGTTATGAGAAAAAATAGAATATAACTCACTCGAGCTCTAGAGAAGAATCCAGGACAAGCACAATTGAGACAAAGCCATAATGCTAATTGCTCAACATTGAAAAAATCTAGTGTGGCACATGAAGAGCTCGGACCCAGAGGAGAAACATGAGGGGATCAACTCGGGTGACCGAGTCGAGCCAATTCAATCGGTGGAGGGTGTATCATAGTTTTCCTAACTCGGGATCGATATTTTAAGTAGATACAAAATGTAGGAGACTCACCGTAATATGATAGACGAGTTCGAGTTCAAAGGGTAAACATTGAGCTTAGTTCACATTTTATGGGAAATATGTTGAAGCTCGGAAGGACAAGCCACGTCGGTGTGCATGAAAGAAAACTCAAGGAAAATGGATAAAGCTCTACTTGGGACATTCAGGCATAGAGGTCATTCGACATAGGTGAGTTTGGGTGGAGATGATAAATGGATTTATATTGATCTCATGATTGGCATGACAGATTGGAAGGTTTGTAAGATTGGTGGAAGCTACGAATGGCTCAGTCGATAGCTAGAAAAAGTGTGATTGAAGGTGACAAAGGAGATAACCGATTTTGGTGGTAAAATAAGGGAAGTTCCTTGAGATCCATATCGAGCTCAATTGAAAATATGTGAAGCATCAAGGCATGTGAGTGGGATGCACAATTCTTTGCACAACGCTGGGAAATAGTGAAAGGTCATCATAGTTAGGTAGATTGTCAACTCGATATGGAGCTCGATCAATAGAAATATGTAGCTTGTGAGAATAGATGAAAATTTCTAAGGTGAAAGGAAAAGGAGCTCATGGGTCAATGTGATGATGCAAATGAGCTCACTGAGTTAGAGAGAATGTAGTTCAGAAAACATGGAAGTTTAAATGATTTTGAGCTCATAAATAAAAAAACTCAACAAAGAGCTTGCACAATGGTTGAGATAAACATGGAGACCGAGCTTGGTGGTGATCTCGGTGCCTAGTCAATGCACGAGGCAAGACAACCACCGAGTCGGTCCATTTTTGTAAATTAAAATTCTTCAAGTCAAACTAGTCTTCGGGGCCCACCATATTTTTTAATTAAATTAATATTTTTATTTAAATATTCTTTTAATTAATTAAGGAGAACTAGGTCAACAGGTAATTAATGACACATGATGGAACCTTCTCAAGTGGTTCAACCAACTGTAATAAATGAACCATCATGTGCCTTCATTTTAGGAAGAAATTTATGACTCCTCTCCTCTCTCTCAACTTATTGTATAAATGTAAGTTGGAAGCTCATTCCAATAGGTTCCAATAGGTCATACTGAGTTGGACAAGTTAGACTTCTGAGACAAGTGTATAGTTTTTCAAGAAACCTCCTTCTTCTACAAGTTGTCCTTGTATGTTGAGGGAACTTTCAAGCCTCATTTCCAAGACTATAGTGGAAACTATTTCCTCTCTAAATGTATGATGCATTGTGCACATTTTTGAGGTAATAAAAGTGTGTGTTTTGTGGCTAATCTCAATCCTTTCATCCTTCTATACTTCTTTGTGCCTTTTCTCATGCTTATAGGTACACTATGCAAGTCCATGTTTCTATTGCAGGTTTTTAGAATTTTGTGCTTATCGAGTGGTGGAGTATTGCATGTAGTTGAGTTGTGGTGCTTGTTCACCCTTCTCAAGTTCATCCTTCTTCATTGGAAGACTGATAACTTGTTTTTCTGATCAAGTTTAACAAAGGGAATGCATGCTTCCTAGTCTATGGTATTATGTACCCTCTCTAAGTTGTAGTAGGTGAAGTTGACTTGTGGTACACACACCCTCTTCAAATTAACCCTTCCGAGTCTAGAAACACCCTTTATTTAGTACATCACCATCCCTAGTATAGTTTCATTTCTTACAAATCTCTTTCCCTAAAACCCATGAAAATGTTAGCATAGGTCTAGATAACTATTTTATTGCACTAGGAGTAGTATAGAACTTAGTTTAGGAAGAGGAAGTCGACCTTCTCTGGAGGTTCACCTTGAGCCCAAGTCCCACAGCTTGAGAGGTGATCCCATGCGTACCAATCACATTAAACGTCATGTTCACATTCTAGCCATTTGGAGGGTACAATGATTTGGCAACAACAACAAGTAATTCCATTACAAGTGGTATTAGAGTGCGACAAGGCCAAAATTAGGGTAAAAACCCTAAATTTTTGTTTTCGCTATAGCTTACAAATAAGAGTGAATTTATCAAAAAATTACATCATTTCAAGTAACATTCCCTAAAAAATTTGACTTTTTTTCTTTATTTTGCAAAATTTATTGCAAATTTAGGTTTTTCATAAAATCGCTCCCTAGACTAAAATTTGTGGAATTTTTCCAAGTTCTTTACATTTTCGAGAAAACTTGAAAAAAATATTGGTAGTATTTTGTTTTTGTTTTTTCCAATTTAGCCAAAATTGTATCAAAACCCTAAACCCTAGGATTTGACCTCATGGTGGGGCCTTCCACAAGAGCCAAAAATAATCTTGTCACTCTGAATAAAAACCTAGATAATTATGGGGTAGTGATTGAAGAGTTAGAGTTAGAAGGGGTAAATATAAATACCTCAACACTTGGGTTTACCTAAGTTGATCATAAGGTGAGCCAACTCGAGTATGATCTGTGAAATCTACAATCTAAGATGGCTTGTAAAGGAGACAAGGACTAAATCAATCAGTGGTTGGATGATATCATGAAACATATAAATGGTAAATAGTTTGTCCCAAATCAGCCCCATCTCAACCAAGGAGGATATTCAATTCAGAATAATGGGCAAAATAACCATGTTGGATCACTTTTCCAGCTCAATCAAAATCCAACTTATTTGCAACCATGGAACATGATGCTAAAAGTAGAGTTTTTTGAATTTGATGGGAAGGATCTATCATCACCAATCCGACACTATGATAATTCTTCACTTGGGAACTCCTCGTGCTTTATAATTATTTACTAATACAAAGCCTTTATTTTGGTGGATGTAATCTGGAAACACAACAATACTATTAGCATGAAATTGTTACAATCTCACCCATGAGGTACTTCAAGTGTTATTGAATTCACTTGCATTCCACCAATACTAAGGGAGAAACTTCACAATTACACCTCTTAATGGCTTCTTCAACACACCTTTAAACTGATGGATTCCTTTACACACTTACTCATACAATATTTCTCACTACTTCCTTCTATGCTAAATGAGGGGGGTGGCCTCTTTATTTATAGACTTCTAGTCTTATCCATCTTATCTCTAAGATAGGATAAGAAATCCACTCTGACGAATCATATTCTATACCTTAACTCTTATCTGTACATGTAAGCTTATCTTTTAAGATAAGATAAACCTTATCATTTCACATGGGTTCCACATTTTTAGAATTTTTACAAATAAAATATAAAAATATTTATGACCTCACTCCTTGTCCTTATTACCAATATAATATTTCTAATTCCTAATCATGTAGACCCTACTTCTCTACTTACCCCAACTTTGAAATTTTAACATTCTTTGGACCACTTACGACAACTATTTACTTTTACCACAACATTCCTATTGTACTTTTGACTATTGCCGTACTATACATTATTGGCGGTGTCGTCTTGCAGCGTATTTGTTATCTTCTATCGGACACTACTACTAATTATACTTAACAACATTCTATTCCTAATACATACATTAATGAAATAGAAATTACGGAGGAAAATTTTAGTGTTGACATCTTCCCCCTTCCTAGCTTCTACTCCGTCCTCGGAGTAGACTATTTTAAGTGCTTGGAAAATATTCAACTTATCGTGGTTGACCCATTTTGTAATGGGAGTGCCATCCAATTCCTCTAGTTAGTACGTACCATTTTCATGCACAACTATTGCTATTTTTTGGGGCCCCATCCATTTTGGAAGAAATTTTCTCTGTCTTCTTTTTTTTTTGTATACGAAATCATATACTAGAACCAAGTCATTCACATGAAATTGAGACCACTAGATCTTTTGATCAAAGTATTCCTTCTGCTTCATTTTCTTCTTATAGCTTGTATCCTTAGCTATTTCCCTCATTTCCTCTAGCAAATGAAGATGTACCAACCTTTCTTTTCTTGAATCACTTTCATTCATTCTTTCATTTTCATTACTCGACCATGGGAATATCAAACTCAATAGGAAGAAGCTGGATCAATGCCATAAGCCATACGAAATGGGGAGTATCCTGTTGCTTGACTTTGATGTTGCCCTATATGCCCACAATGTTGCATGAATCCTTTTATCCCATTTATATACCTACAAGGATGCATCTTTTTCTAGAATTTGACACAACACAAAATTTGTTTGTTCCACCTGTCCATTTGTGCTTGGCTTGTATGTTGTTGCCTTCCTGTGCTTAATAGAAAACTTATTGACTAGGGCTTCTACCACCTCATTAATGAAGTGGCTTCCTTGATCTATTACAATTTCTAATGGACAACCAAATCTGGTGACAATGCGTTCATATATGAACCTTGCCACTTCATCCATGGAAGTTGTTTTCAATGGCCTAGCTTCAACCCACTTGGTTAAATAATATGTGGCAACTACAATATACTTATTTTGGCATGAGGTAGTTGGAAGTGGACCTACAATGTTTATTCCCCACTTTTTAAAGGGACCAAGTGGAAGAATAGGGCATAATGGAGCTGATGAAGTCTTACGGTTACCATGTGTTTAACAAATATCACATGTCTTACAATAATTATAACAATCTTTAAAAAGAGTGGGCCAGTGATAACTGCATCCAAGATCCTTCTGCTTTATAAGTTTTCTAGATAAGTGCCCTCCACATGTACCATTGTGGAATTCTTCTAGCAGTTCCTTCCCTTGATCACGTCCAACTGCCCTCTTGTACTATCCATTAGGTCCTATTCGAAATAATACTCCATGCAGAATAGAATATGGACGACTGGCTTGAGTAATCTTTCTCTTAGTCTTTGCATTGGCACCATCAGGAAACTTGAATTCATTCAGATAATTCCAAATATCTATGTATTCACTAGGGATTGTGTCGAGGATAACAATGTTGCATCGGGAAATCATCATCATCACAAGATGGTCCTAAACCATCATAGGCTTGAGAGAGTGCATCTGCATTGACATGCTTCTTTCCTGGCCTATCTATAATATCAAATTCAAATTCTTGTAGAAAAATTATCCATCTTGCTATCCTCCCTGATGGGTTAGGCTTATTTACAATATATTTTAGAGCTTGATGATCTATTACAACTAGAAATTTTTCCCTAGCAAGTAATTCCTAAACTTCTTTATAGCAAAAATGATAGCCAGAGCCTCTTTTTCAGTTACAATATAATTTACCTCAACACTGCTCATTTGTGTGCTCCCAAAGTTAATTGGATGTTCATTCCCATTTTCATCCTTTTGGCTCAAAGTACTTCCTAGTCTTTGCATCTGAGGCATCAGTGTACACAATGAATGTCTTGCTCAATATGGATTCTTTAAAAGCAGTGAAGACACGGGGCTTCCTTGATTGTCCAAAAGCTTCATGCGCCTTATTTCCTAGTTCATAAGTAACATCCTTCTTCAAGAATTGGGTTAGTGGCTATGCAATCTTTGAGAAATTCTTGATGAACCTTTTATAGTACCCACATGGCCTAAAAATGATCTCAACTTACTTCTATTCATAGGAAATGGTAAATCTTTTATTATTGAAACTTTATCGGGATCAGTACCAATACCATCTCTGGATACAACATGCCGTAAAAAACACCTTTAGAACATCCAAAGACACACTTTGTAGGGTTTAGTGAGGCTTGTGCTTCATCTAACCTTTGCAATGCTATCTCCATCTCAGTGCGAGGTGGTCCAACTTGCTCCCATAGATGAAAAAATCATCCGAAATACTCGATGAAGGTCCCGATGTAGGGTTCGAACACCCTATTCATCAAACTTTGGAATGTTGTTGGAGCATTACACAACCTAAAAGGCATAACTCTATAAGCAAACATTCCCCAAGGAGTGGTGAACGTGGTCTTGACTGATCTTTCTCCGCTATACGAACTTGGTTGTATACATTATATCCATTAGCAAAACTATAACACTCTGGACGCTACTTCATCCAAGATCGATATGAGAATGGAAGAGGGTAATGATCCTTCTTTGTTGCGTTATTGAGCTTCTTGTAATCAATACAAATGCGTAGCTTCCCATTCTTTTTAGTGAGATCACAATGGGAAAAACCCATTATGAATTCTCCACAAAGAAATATGAATCCTGCATCAAGCAACTTATCTATTTCTTCTTTTATAGTCTTGGAAAAATTAGGATTCATTCTATATGGAATTTGCTTTATAGGCTTAGCACCATCTACCAGCTCAATAGAATGTTCTACCCAACTTACTTGATGGAGTTCCTTGTAATCAAAAGTGAATATGTGTATGTACCTTCAAAAGAGCTGGAGGTAGGATTCCTTCTCACTCTCCATCGCAGCATCACCAATCATTATTTGTTGGAGACGATCATCAACTTCTTCTTCAGATAATTTTATGGGGTTATGAGTCAGTGTGAGTGGAAGGATATCCATGACTGAAACATCAACCTCACTTTCTTCATCTTCAGTGTCCACTTCACTGGTACTAGAGTAATCAAAGGATGTCCAATCATTAGTTTCATCACTTGAATCCACAGGTTCTACCTTATGATGTCGAGGGATCACGTTTATCTTCACCCTCTCTCTACCACGTCCAAGTGTCATGAAACCTTCATTCCAGTAGTTTCTTGCATGAACTCTCCTTAGCCATGGTCTTCCCAGCAGCATTGGGTACGCAACAGTACCATTTTTATCACGAAAGTCTACCACACATCAACACCCATGTGAGATATTGCCACATTTGAAACTACACCTTCTGGTTTAGTTTTTCCTTTATTTAATGACCTTAACATAAGTGTTGAAGGGCGATCAATTTTTAAACCCAACATATTCATTACAAACTCGGTCATTACATTAACTACAACACCTCCATCAACTAAGACATCATGAATTGAAATACCATTACATAATACCTCAACTTGTGGAGCATAGGGATCCGCCTCTGCTCTAAAACAAGGACCTCAACCTCCTTCCTTCGTCGAGCATTGAGTCCACTTCACAACTCCCGCCTCTTCTCAGAAGACATAGCCAAGAGTTGACCATATGTAATATTTGTAGGCCTTTTGGACAGATCTTCCAAGATGGAGTATGGTCCTTGCCCCTGTGAAATCAGAAAATCCTGCACACCCAACTTTCTTCTCCTATGTTTCTTACTAGTTTCTCCTTTCATCTTCTTAGGATCATTTCCATCTTGATTATCTTTTTCTTTCTTTCTTTTTGTTACAAACACATCTACTTCATTATTTCTGCTCTTATCTACTACATCAAAAGAATTCACAGGTGCTTTTCCTTTATCATTATCTCCTTTACAGATGTAGAAGCTCTATCTGGACAATTATACTTATAATGACCCTTTTTATAATAACCATAACATAAAACTTCAGAAATATTTCTTTTTGGACCTCTATCTCCTCCCTGAGAACTAAATTCTTTTCCTTGAAGAAGATTAATAGTTAAGCGACCCATCTTTTTTAGCGAGATCTTCATACTCGGTAGATGTACTAGGAGAAATATTTGTGCTCACCGGGAGTGGTTGTGGATTACGGACCAAAGGTCTTTGTGTGTAGGCTCTACTTTCAGCAACAATTTCTTTGGGCTCCTCTTCCATGCTTTCTTCTTACCTTCTTGCAATCTCCTTTGCTTGTTCAATGGTAGCTGGGCGGTCATACTTCACTCGTTGTCTGATCTCTGGCTTCATCCCAAGAATGAAGTGCTTACATAGGAGATTATCCATGCCATTCATCAACCCATCCGCTAATCCTTCCTTCCGGATCTAGGCATCGAGCTTCCTCCTTAGCTCTAGAACACGAGCATGATAATCCCTTATCTTCTCCTTCTCTCCTTGGGATAGCTTTGTGATCTCGATCATGAGATCTGCATATTTATGTTGTTCACAAAATTCTTCAAGAAAACTTTCAATTAATAAATCCCATGAATTTTTCACATTTTCACCTAGTGTTTCAAACCACCTAAGTGTTGAACCATCCAAAAAGGTAGGAAAAAATTCAGTCCATTGTTCCCTTCTTATAAGGCCATTACAAATACAAGATCGTTTAAACTCTTGAATGAAAGAGGAAGCATCTTCATTAGATTGGGCTGAAAAAATAGGAATCTTCCCCATTTTCAAAAGTAACCATAGTAAAATACCAACCCACAAGTACAATCAACAAGACTTATGTGCACAAATAATTGGAATCACTGTAATAGAAAGTGACTTTACACCTTTCTACAGTAAAATAGAAATGACCACGGTAACTATGGTAAAACTTGACTTACTGCGGTAAAAACTGACTTTACTGTGGTAAACACTATTCACGAGAACGGTGAAATTCTTTGCGGTAAATACTATTCATGGTAAAAAGTGACTTTACTATGATAAATACTATTCACAGCAAAAATGACTTTACCATGGTAACTACTATTCACGGCAAAAATGACTTTACCATGGTAACTACTATGCACAGTAAAAATAAGGTTACCCTCCAATTGATTTTTGACTAAGTGGGAATATCTCTCAAAAAATCCACCAACGAGGAATGGTCGGCAGCGGAACCAAAATGTCATCACCAATCCAGCACTATGATAATTCTTCACCGGGAACTCCTCGTCTTTATGATTATTTACTAATGCACAACCTTTAGTTTGGTGGATGTAATCGGAAACACAACAACAAACATAACACAAGAATACCATAGACTATGATAAAAGGAATGATGATAAATCTGAAATATCAGAGTAAATTATAATATTAGCATGAAATTGTTACAATCTCACCCATGAGGTACTTCAAGTGTTATTGACTTCACTTGCATTCCAGCAATACTATGGGAGAAACTTCACAATTACACACCTCTTAATGGCTTCTTCAACACACCTTTAAACTGATGGCTTCCTTTACACACTTACTCATACAATATTTCTCACTACTTCCTTCTATGCTAAATGAGGGGGGTGGCCTCTTTATTTATAGACTTCTAGGCTTATCCATCTTATCTCTAAGATAGGATAAGAAATCCACTCTGACGAATCATATTCCATACCTTAACTCTTATCTGTACATGTAAGCTTATCTTTTAAGATAAGATAAACCTTATCATTTCACATGGGTTCCACATTTTTAGACTTTTTACAAATAAAATATACAAAATATTTATGACCTCACTCCTTGTCCTTATTACCAATATAATATTTCTAATTCCTAATCATGTAGACCCTACTTCTCTACTTACCCCAACTTTGACATTTTAACATTACTAGACCACTTACGACAACTATTTACTTTTTACCACAACATTCCTATTGTACTTTTGACTATTGCCATACTATACATTATTGGCGGTGTCGTACTAGTAGCGCCGTTATCTTCTATCGGACGCTACTACTAATTATACTTAACAAAATCCTATTCACGATACAAACATTAATGAAATAGAAATTACGGAGGAAAATTTTAGTGTTGACAGATCCATGAATTGGATAAATCAAATGGATAAGTTATTTTAGTTACATCAAACCCCATCAATATAAAAGGTGACCTTGGCATCCATGTATCTTGAACGAGACCAATTAAATGCATTATTGATGGTTATGTTCTCGAGAGGAAGAAGAATGGTCTCAATGTCACTTGGAAAATTTTTCTTGAGGAGTTGCAATTCTCTATAGTTTCGGTGTTTGAGATAACTACTTTAGTCAATTGGAAAATTTATGAAAAGCAGGATCGATCAAAGATTATATGCATCAATTCCATAACCCATCCTTAAGGGTGGGGAATATTCTGAGAAGGGAACATGAATGGTTTATTTCTTGGGGGTCTTAAGGACGACATTGAGCATGAGGTACGTATGTTTAATCCACTCAAGATTTTTATTCTATTATCATGGCACGTAGAGCAAAGGAAAAATTTCTTTGTAGTAGCAGGAAGTCTTTCACTAACACCGAGATATAGTAGTACCCCTTCCCCATCATTCGCTCAGCCCATTATTTGAATGAATCCTCAAAAAATGGAAGAAAAGAGAGAAAAATAATTATGTTTTAACTATGACAACAAATATGGTAGGACACAAATGTGTTGAGAAGAATTTCTTCTATATTGAAGGAGGAAATGAGGATGAAGAGGAAGATGAAATTATAGGAGAAGATGAGGAACTATTAGAAAATGAATTAGAGGATCACAAACCTACAATTTCTTACCATGCATTGTCGAGTATTAGTACTCCTCAAGAACTCAATATTATTGGCTATCTCAAAAAATAGAATGTGATAGTGTTGATTGACTCAAGGAGTACTCATAACTTCATAAATAGTAAGTTAGTTGTCCACCTCAATTGGTTTATTTACACATCTCTAGAAATGTAAGTTATGATTACGGATGGTGGGACAATCAATTGTAAATGAAAGTGTCATAGTATCAAGCTCTCCATGTGATACTACATGTTAGACTCACCTATGTTTGTTATTTCTATGGGAGGGTAAATATTGTTTTGGGTGTCAATGGGTCACAACCTTGGGTACTATAGAGATAAATTTCCAAGAATTATTCATGTGATTTCATTTAGAAGGAAGGACAATACAATTGAAAGGAATGGTAGCTAAGTCTCTGTTGGGCCCTTAAAATATTGACTAAGTACAAGAAGGCACGTGATAGCGCAAGGCCTAAGTTCAGGGGTGGGCACACAAGGAGAAAGCATGCAAGGAAGGGTTATAGGAGGGTTTTAGAAGAACCATGTTACGCACCGAAAGAGCAAGGTTTCAGGACTTAGCCATATTTGATGTATTAGGTAGGACACGAGAAAATCATGACCCACCTATGTATGATGAATGGATAAGGTATCATCCTTGTGACAAGTTGGCCTAGGAAGGAATATGCCTTGCGTTGGAAGCTTATAGAAGACCATCATGAAAAGGAGTGGAGATCTCAGGCCTAGAGGAGCATGCTCCCATGGAGGACCACATCTAGACACTTGGTGACAAATCTGAAGCCTTAGAAAGGTGGTTTGGCAGTTCAGGGCCTATAAATACAAGCACCTGCAGAAGAATAAGGAGAGAGATCAATAGAGAGTGGAGCTCTGCAGAAATGCCACAAGGAGTTGTATTGGGTTGGGTAGATAAAATATAGGAGAAGGATGCATCAAGGGGCTTGGGATTGTAAATTTTCTTTTTGAGAGCTAAGGAATGTAGATCTAGTTATGATGTATGACTTGATTCGCCATACTGCGATGTTTTGTAATGAATCTAATGGATGTAATGAGGTTACCAACTTATTTGAATATGATCATTAATGATTTTGGTCCATCCTCATATCTTCATAGTTCTATTTCATGTATGTTTATGAGATGAGTATGAATCCTTATGCATTTTCCTTTCTATTCTAGTTTAGTCCTATAATCTGTTAAGTATATTTCTATCTGGAATGATTGCATTGGTCTAGAGGCCGTTCTGAGCTCTATGATGAATGTAAGACTCATTTCCACTCACTCTCTTTAGGTTCCTATCATAGATGATATTTCCTAATAAAATCACATAAAGGAGAGACTCGGTACCCATGTGTGCCTTGGGTGAGTGCCCAGTACCCGCTAGGTGATAGGCCAATGTGCATGGGGTTCATTTGTTCTTTGGTGGGTGTAAAAATGATTGCATCTTGGTTCTATTGCCAAGACCTCTTTTCGAAGTTGTAGTGGGAAATAGCATACATCATGATCCATGCAATGAGTGATGACAAAGAATTTAACATTGGAATGTGTTGAATCATGGTTTAAGAGCACAGAGGACAAATTTTCTCGAGAGATTCAGCATTGGACCTAAGTTTGATGCATGCAAATGGGTAGAAGAGAACATCTACCATGATTTGTATGAAACTTTTTTTGTTGCTTCCCAATAGAAGTTTGTATGAATGATTCTCGGCATATGCGTCTAGATCAAGTTGGTATTATAGATCATGTGTGTGGACCCAAGAAGAGTACCAGAGGCTGTAAGATGTAGATTTGACATGGACTCGTGTTGTGGATCATTGGTGGAAAGGAGTGTTGACTAGCTACACCCTGGAATAAGCTATTTCCATGTATTCTTGTTTGTATGTTCTTGAGTTTGAGTTTACGTGGGAGCCAGAGGATCATTTTTAAGTGTTATCCTAAGGGAAATGAAGATCTTAGTTGTTACCTTGAGTTTAGAGGCATTTTTGATGGCCGGCTAAACCATTCTAAGTGTTGCACGAGGAAGCTAGGGTGAAGAAATATGGAATATATTGTGACTGAGAAAGAAAGGGAGGAGAGACGAATCAAGTATAGTGAAGCGCATGAAAGGGATATTTCTAGACAATGTGAGGTTGCAAGTGTGATGGATATATGGAGGTAGATGTTGTGGGAAGGATTTGAGGTTCATGTAGAGGACATGGAACCTGAGAAGTTTGTGCTACCCCATCTTGGAAAGTGAATAAGAGAGACCTATTTGGATTCTGATGAGAGTTCATCATGCGAGAGAGAGAAGAGTCGTTGGCACACATATGAACCCACATAGTGACCAAACCCTAGTGCTTGGTTTTCTAGATCAAGGGAAGAATATTTTTATCCCAACTAGTATTAGTGGAAGTGACTGATCTACACCAAGGAGATATAATTTATCATTTAGGACTTCTATGGCTGCACATAACATTCTAGTGTTTAGATGAATTTTCGAGCAGAGTGTGGATACACAAACTTTCGATATCACGTTTGGGAGTGGCATGGGGTACACTATTGGTAGTGGGAATTTATCATAGACCATTGGCGTGTAGTTCAATGGAAATTTGGGAACCCTAGGTGTGATATATTCAAGCCCATTCTCGGTTACGGGAGGATCTGGAGGTGGAACCGGTGGGATTTGGAGGAATAGGACTGGTGGATCCAGGTGGATCACGGTGGGTCGGGAGATACGAGGACTGGTGGATCTAGTGGATCTAGCAATGGGGGAAACCAAGGCTCTAGCTCGAGAGGAAAAGGACCCCAACCACCCCAAGTGTTTTTTGAGATGTCTTTGCACTTACCAGACTACATGGGTATTGAAGATGTTATGGATCATGTTCACAAGTGTGAGTTGCTATGGCACACAAATGGGATCACAACCCCGAGAATGGAAGGCGATCGGTTTGCAACAACATTACAAGGGTACATGCATAACTTACATAGGAAGTATTACCCACACAGAGAGTGATAGATTATACCACATTGAAAAATGCCTTCCTAGTAGAATTCCACATCCCCGAGTCGAGCAGAAGAGCATCGGTGCCCTTAAGGAGATTCAACAAGGAATGGTGAAGAGTTTACAGAATATGATGTGTAATTTGAGACTCTCTGTCAAAGTTATCCTATAAAATTCACCCTTCATGGCATGCTCAAAGGTTTGTTGGAGGTTTGATAACATTGTTTAGAAGGGCATTATCCCATAAGACTTACATAGACTGCGTGAGGCGTTGGAAGCTACCATGTGTGATGAAGGCTGTTGGGAGTGTTGACACTGGTGTTAGCCCATTTCTGGGAGCTCAAATCATTGCTATGGCTAAAAAGTTGGAAAATTTATCTGTGAACTTAGCTCATGAGACTTAGAATGGAATGTGGTGTCTGATTATGAAGTAGAGGGGAATGTCAAGGATAGTTTCCCCTAGAAGACGATCACGTGCCGTAGTGATAGACTATGAAATTTTTCATGGGGACCATGATGTGAGTAGATGTCCCTTGTTACTGACATGTAATTCAAAGTTTACAAGGAGAAATTGAGTTTCTAAAGGAGTAGTCTAGGAGGGAGGAGCAAAGAAGCAAGGTCGAGGTGCAAAGGATGACTGGATGAGGTCAAGGAAGTATGTAGAATGATAAGGCAAGAGAATCTTATTCCCTTACAAGGAGCATGGTTGAGAGAGAAGGTACCATGTTCGGAGAAGAGCACAAGATGCAGGTCTTTTATGTAACCCTTCCCCCTCACATCATTTACTATGATAAGGAGGTCACATTAAACACGGTCGTGGATGGATGGCTCCTTAGTAGTATCCTCATTGACATAGGCACGGAGGTAAATTTTCTCACCTTGGATGCATGGCATCAGATGGGAAGACCTACATTACAACCATCTTCAAATGTTTTGTATATGGCAAACAAAATGAAGTGAATGCCCATTGATGTCTTAAAGGATGCATGTATCACCATTTAAGGGGCTAAGTTTACTAAGGACTTTGAATTCTTAGCGCTTTCGAGGAAGACAATTTCCTAGCATTACTTGGGTGCCCATGGTGCTATAAGAACAATGCGGATCTTCGGTTCAACAAGGGATACATAATATTTGAAAATGAGGAGGAATGGGTCATCATACCCCTGGCTGATGGAAAATAAACACCCTATACTGAACCTTTGGGAGAAGAGGTCCTGGATAGAATATATGTGCACTCAATTAGGCATCTAGATGTAATCCATCCCATAGAAGGACTTATCGAGTTTGAGGATGCTTAGTCCTTAAGTGAAACCACCAGTATAACATGTGATAATTAGGCGTATGGGACCTATGAGTTAATAGGATGACATTTGAGAGGATCAGTGACAAAGGTGACAAAGGCGCATATGGTTCGGTGCCTAAGAGGAAAAAATATACCTAAGTATTCGGGAGGAGCCTTCCACGAGATAATTTTGTAGGAGATGGAAGCTCGGTGGAAGAAGAAGAATGAACGGAGAAGGATGTTAAGCTATGCCCTACTCGGAACTACTACGTGCTAGTGGGCGACACATTGAGATAACCTCTTGGAATGGTGCAAGGTGAAAATTTCCTTCTCCATAAGGTTTTTTAGGAGTAACATACCCACAGATATAAAATACTACCATGTTAAAGAGACTGCTTCCTTCCATATCCAAGCACGTGAGACATCTGAATGGGGAGCATAGAAGCATTACCACCCTCATTATGGGTTCAAATTTTTTATTCCATGCTACAATTTTCGCATGTGCATGGTACATTCATGCTGAGACACACCACCAGACAAGGAATTAGAAAGAGTTAGTGGCTGATCTCATTCAAACATTCAAATATTGAAGTACAAAACCCTTGGTGGATAAGGTGTTGTAGGTTGTCAAGCACCTTACCATTAGGGATAGTGCCATGGTAGAAAATAGGCTATTGGACTTGCTAGATGAACTGGCACGGAGGTGTGGTTTGAGGAAGAAGAAACATAAGAGATACAGTTTAAGCACACGTGTATAGAGAAAAAAAGGGGAAGATGGTGTATGTTATTGATGGAGAAGAAGCATAAAACTTAGATGTTGACCATTTTGTGGGGACACACGAGGTGTTAGATAGTTCTAATGAATAAGTGTGTGCCTATCATGAACCTTTAAAGACAAATAAGGTTAACATCAGCTCAGGAGAGGAGCCTAAAGAGGCTATCATCGGAGACTATTGGTTAGAGAAGGAAGTCTCTCAAGATCATTGATCTTTTACATGAGTTTGAGGATTTATTCCCATGGGGGTATCATGAACTCAAAGGCATTCACCATTCCTTGGGGGAAATGAGAATTAATTTGAAGGAGGGTGCATGCCCGGTCTGGAAGAGACCATACCGAATGAATCCTAACCTATGCGTGAAGGTCAAGGAAGAAATAGATAAAATGATAGCATCAAGTATCATTGAGGTCATGCAATAGTCACTGATGGATAAGTCTATTGGTGATTAGCATCAAAAAGGATGGAAGGATAAGGATATGTGTTGATTATAGGGATCTGAATGCAGTGTGCATCATTGATCCTTTCCCAACCCCATTTACTAAAGAAATTTTAGAGGGGGTGGCATGATGCGAGGTCTACTCTTTCAAAAATGGATTCTTGGGCTATCACTAGGTGAGGATCGCGAAGGAGAATCGAGAGGAAGATGAATTTCTCCACTGAGTGGGGAATTTTGGCCTATACTGATCATGTCTTTTGGGTTAAAGAATGCACCTATTGTGTTCTCGTGCATTGTGGTACAAGATTTCCAAGACTTTATCCATAAATTTCTTCAAGTCTACCTAGATGATTGGACAATATATGAGCTAGTGAAGGACCATTGTGACAACTTAAGGTTAACGTTTGAAAGGTGTTAGCAATTGAGGATGTCCCTCAATAGTAAGAAATGTGTCTTTGCTTTACCCCATTTGGAACATTATTGGGACACATCATATGTAAGGATGGCCTATTAGTGGATCCCGCAAAAGATTTACGGTAATTGTGGGATTAAGGGAGCCTACTAGTCAACGACAAGGTGCCTGATTTCTTGGGCATATGGGGTACTACAGCAAGTTCATCAAGGGATATGCTAATATCACCACGCCTTTAGAAGATTTTCTTAAGTGTAAAAGTGCCTTTCATTAGGGAGAGGTGCAGCAGAAGGTATTTGACACTTTAAAGGATATGCTTGTCACTATGACCATACTATGATTCCCCTCTTGGGATAAGCCCTTCCATGTTCATATTGATGCCTCAGGGACTGCCATTGGAGTAGTACTTGCATATCCTAGTGAAGGGATTGTTGATCATCCTTTTTGCTTTGCAAGTAGGAAGTTAACACTGGTGGAGCATAATTATACTACAACTGAGCGTGAGGCATTGTCAATGGTCTATGTGCTTCACAAGTTCTGACAGTATTTGCTAGTAACTCTGTTTATATTTTACATTGACCATATGGCATTGAAATACTTGGTGAAAAACCACATTCTACAAGGGCGCATATGTTGGTGGTATTATTGTTCCAAGAATTTGAGTTCACGGTGGTTTTCAAACCAGGAAAAAGTAATTCTAGACCTAATCATTTGTCTAGAATCGATTCAGGGGAGGACGTACAAAGCATTGAGGATACCATGCCAAATGTACAACTATTTAGGTTGTGGCACATGCCCTCAGACTTAGAATATATTGTAGTATTTCTCAAGATAGGTGTAGTGTCGGAAGGGATGAAGGCATTGGATAAAAATTGGTTATTTATACGTTCGCGCCCTACATGTTGATTAGTTGGGATCTATACAAACTAGGACATGATGATATTTTACACTGGTGTGTGCTAGAACATGAGCACCTAGCCATAATAGAAGACATGCACGAGAGGTAGTGCAAGTGGACACTATGTAGGTGATGCCACTACACGCAAGATATTAATGGCCGGATTATGGTGGGAGACCCTATATCAAGACTACAAGGAATATTGTAAGGCATGTGACCATTGTCAGCACATTGGAAAACTAGGGTGACGAGATGAAATAATTTTTCACCCTATTACCAACACTTTGAACCATTCGAAAATTGGGCTATAGAATTCATAGGCCCTATTGCACCAGCCGCATATAGGACTAGGTCACGGTATATAATAACTTGCACAAATTACTTGACAAGGTGGGTAGAAGCAACACCTACTAAGGATTGTATAGTAGCTACTGCAGTAAGGTTCCTATGGGAAAACATTATTACAAGGTATGGATGCCCTTTGAGTTTGACTAGTGACAAGGGTACACATTTTTGAATGAGACAGTAAGGATTCTATTAGTAGAGTTCATGGTGGCTCATCACAAGACTACACCTTACCATCCACAAGAAAATGGAATAGCGGAGGTGTTTAACAAAATACTTAGTCACACGTTGACTAATATTTGTGATGTTGGTATGTAGGATTATGATGAAAAGGTATCATCCGTTCTTTGGGCATATAGGAAAACCTACTGAGAGGTTGAATAAGGTTACACCATTCTAATTGGTGTTTGGCATGGAGGCTGTCCTACTAGTTGAATTGATGTTATTCTCTATGTATAGCACGTGTAGGGGATTACATGATGAATAAGCATTGGAGGAAAGAATAGATAAATTAATGCAGTTGGATGAGAGATGATCATTAGCCAAGTGGAGCTAGACAATGAAAAGTAAAAATAGAAGGCATGGCATGATCATCACATTAAGAACAATAAATTTGAGGTTGGGCAGATGGTCTTACTATATGATTCAAAGTTTCTGCACCTTTATGGGAAGTTTAAGGTACATTGGTTGGGTCCCTACATCATCTTGTACATTCTTGACTCAGGTGCATTCCAGTTGTAAGTGTTGGATAGGACGAGATTACCGGGACACTTCAATGGAAGTAGGCTGAAGCCCTACTATAAATAAGCCTTCTTGGTGTTTGTAATAAGGTAGTATTACCAGTTAGTTTAGGATTTCCCTTAATGCATTTTATTTTCTTGTGTTTCCCTTTCTCATTGTTATTTTTTGTTGCACCTTGGGCGCCGGTAACCTCATTACTTTTTCAAAGGTTGTGAATGTGTAGAGGACCACACATCATTTTAGTGTGGGGTAGAATAATGTAGAGGAAAGTGCAAAGTGTGAAGAACCAGGAAGGATTGCATTGAAAATCTGATTGGATGGCCCTAGGAAAGGAAGGGCATGAAAGGAAAGGTGAAGAAGGATGGTTGGTGTTAGGGTAATGCTACATTGTGGATCCACGTACAAGAGAGGAAGAAGCACAAAAAAAGCAACACAAGGTAGGTGAGAGAAAAAATCATGATAGAAGTACCTTCGGCACTGGTAACACACATGCAAGAGTCTCTTGTCAAGATGGATTGGTTGTGTGCAGAAGGTTGGGCAATTGTCTACACAAGGATTGGGTGCATGAGTTAAAGCGTTAAGGTCAAGTTTTGTTGAAAAATCTACATTAAGTGGTGAAGTATAGTGGTAGGTAAGATATCATTTAATGTTAAAAAGTGGGAAAAATATAAATAGAAGGTTGAACACTTCATTATTTACATTGTGAATACAAAAAAGGAAGAGATTTTGTGAACTAGGGTTTCCAGAGTTGATCCATGTGAAGAAAATTGGAGAAACTTAACCGTGAGTGACTAGTTTGGATCTACAAACTAGGAGGAAATAGTTCAAGGGTGTAGAGATTATTATGGAGAAGCGCCATCTTGTGAAGGGGATATTCCAGAGAGGGTTTTGCAGCTAAGGCACGGGATGAAAGGGAGTTTCTTCACAAGTTCAAGATCTAAGTTTGGAAAGGGTAGAGAAGCATAGCAAGAGAAGTTGATGTGAAAATATAACCTACACAATGGCACCCAAGAAACCAGTTGTAACACCTAAAAAGGAAAAAGGAAAGGGCAAGGGAAAACAACAAGAAACCACCGCAAGTACCAATGAAGAATGGTATGCAGAAATACAGTACCCAGATGGGGTTTTTCTTAGAAAGGAGTGGGAGTCCCATTTAAGAAACATGACAGTAAGAAATTATAACCATCACACAAACACAATTGAAAAGGAAATGGTGCTGGAGTTAGTGCACCGAAAAACAAGAGGACACCAAAAGGGTTACCCATTTATAGCAACAAAGTAAAAGTGAAGTTGGAGAAGGTGGGATTATTGCAACTCTATGAGTTTCCCTACTTTGGGAATCTGAGCACCTCTACCATTAGCTGATGTTACATGTACACGAAGATCACTTTCACTTCATGGGGCGTAAGATGCATAACCCCTCAGCTAATTTCAAAATTCATAGGTCTCATCTGTGAAGGAGAAATTATAGAGGATGACCTATGTGACAAAGAAGCCATCAAAGAAACCATTTCCACATATGCATACAAGGATTCAAGGTACTTTGATATCGCAGATATCCAAGACCTGGTGATGAGAATGGTTACGCACCTGGTAACAAAACTTAATGACCAAGAGAAGTGGATGCAAGTGAGAAAATCATGGATCAATGTTTGTAGAAGGATATCAAAGGGTGCCATCTACAAATTGTCCATGTAAATCATAGATGAGATCATTAACAGCACGCAGGAAGGTGACAAGATACTTTTCAGCAATATTCTCTTACTTATTGTGTTTTCATAGATCGAGTGCCGGATGGGGCGAGATAAGTTTGTTTGGGAACTAGAGGAAGACCCCTCACCCGTAAAGAGATTCAAAAAATAAACTTGCGATAGCATGATGGCCATTCACAAGGAACATCTTGAGAAATGGTATACGTGCTTGAGGAATGCATTCAAGGCGGGATAGAGAATCCCAAAGAAACTACCAAAGCTTATAGAGGGAGCCAGAATGTGTAGTATACCAACACTTTTGCATTGGTAGATTTAATTTGGTTGATGAAAGCATGAGCCCATGGTGTAAAATTCCATTTTCCTTCACCACTCAGTATTTCTAGGTGGGGTAAACAGATTCAAGGAATCTAAGAAGCTGAAATTTGACCTTAGAAGTATGGATTGCGATGACGGGGAAATGCGCGGGACATTGGTCTACCCTAACAAGGTGGAGTACGTGGAAAAGTACGTATTGCATGGATTTCAGATGATGAAATCTATGACTCTTCCTATTATAGGGAGGTTCATGGTGCATGTATACCTTCGCATAAGGCCCAAGTTTGAGAAGGGAACTTATCTTGAGAATGGGATAGCTATACCTAAAGACCTAACATGTAGAAATAAGATCGTGTCAAGAAAAAGGAGATGGAAGAGATAAAGAAAAAGGCACCAAGTTTCTAAGATACTCAAGCGGTGGGTGCCCCAGGAACAAGCACTAGAAAAAGTACTTACACGCACAGGAAGAGGTCCCTAGCCAGAGAGGAGGCACCAGAGTAAGGAAATATTATCGTAGAGGAGAAATCACCAGAGGAGGAAGAAGAGAAATCAGAATCTCCTATACTGGAATCCCAAGTTAGGAAGAAATAGAGGGTGATGGAGGAAGCTAATTTGGAGGAAGCAGGGGAGCTTGGAGAAATACGGGGGTGAGAGGGATTATGATGAAGAAGATGAACTGAAGGAGACCAAGAACCACTTGATTTTAGCGTGCAAAATTTGGAAGAAGAAGGCAAAGAGGAGAAGAACAACTATCACTTTGTGCAAAGGAAGGGCAACTAGGAGAAGGAGGGTGCCCAGGACATGGGAGGAGATGAAGAGGTTAGCATGTAGGGTCAAAGGACTCCAAACCTCACACAGGAGCAGATAAACAAGGTGACAGAAAGAGAAGTATTGAAAATCATTGAAGCCCTAATAGAACAAGAGTTGGAGCACAACACTGAAATAGTGATGATTGAAGATAAGGAAGGGAGCATAGGAAAAGACCACGAAAGTGTGGGAGAACCCAATCTAATAGTAATTGTTCCTAAAGGCACACACATAGGTAGAAAGTGCATGGAGATCAAAAGACCAAGAATGAGCTACATTTATGATCCAAGAAAGGTGTTGCACACATGCTTCTAAAGCACAGTCCCAATAGATCAACTCTTGGCAATGAAGTCGTTTGATGAAGAAGGTGCATACCCTCGGATGAGGAAAATTCTTTCATGGGAAATTGAGTCCCACATCAACGAGCCAGAGTTCGAGGTAAGCCAAGGGGCACTAATGAAGATGCCTGAGTCAAAAGGAGATAACCCCTTGGTGAGCGCTCAATAGCTTTCGGATGAACAAGTCTGTAATGCATTGAATAAGGTCTTGGTTAAACTGGAAGCCAAGTTATTTGGAAGGAATGACAAGGTAAAATTTATAGAGGTAGATCTAGAAAAGAGGGAAGAAGAGCTAGAAGAGAGGACCAAGAACTTGAAGTAGGAGGAACTAATTAGCGCATAACTAAAGTGTGAACTAAGGGAAGAAAAGGAAAGGGTGCACGAGGTATATAAGAAGGTAGAATCCATCACAAATGTCATTATTTTGAAGCATCCAGACCTAGCACCACCCACACAAAAGTATGGATCTTCCCTTGAGTTCCTTGAAGACTTAACACACATCCTCACCATGGAAAGGAAACCTCTGGCCTTAGAATCCATGGAAGAAGTAGCAGCGCGCCTAGAAAAGGAGGACAAATTGAAGGTTGTAGCAATCATTTTTAGTACAGCAAGGTGCTTGCTGATGTAAAAATTGCTACCCATATTCGAGGCCGTGTATAATAATTACGTAGACAGAGGTAAATTTGTGAGTATTTTGGTCGCCACTCACAAGGTAGAGCTCAAGGAATTCCAAGAGAAGAACAAAGGAAATAGAGCAGAGTGAGAGAGGATCTTGGCCAAGGTCAAGAAGAAGTCAGAAGCTATTGAAACCTTATGAGGTTCAATTAAAAGCGCTAAAGGAGTTGTACCCATTGATTACAAGAAGGATGGATGCACTTGAGGATGTGGGTAAGGAATTAAAAGGGCGGTTAAAACATTAAACACTCGAGGAAATGGACTAGGTTTTGAGGAGGTAAGCTCCTAGTCGGTGACCTCTGCCAAAGAGCACAAAATGAAGTCAATGTCTTGGGATAAGTTGGAGGCCGACTTGTGAAAATATTTTCCTATCTTGTTGCAGTAATGACAACACTTCCCCATTCTTTCATTTTTCCCAATTCTTCATTCCCTTATTCTTTTTCCAAGACGTTAAGTCTATTGTAATTATTTCTTTGAATAAGTGTTCTGAGGGTGGAGAACAGGTAAAGTGTGGGGTGATGTTGGGCCCCTAAAATATTGACTAAGTACAAAAAGGTGCATGGGCGCGCAAGGCCTAAGCTGAGGGGTGCATACACAAGGATAAGGTGCACAAGGAAGGGTTCTAAGAGGGTTTTAGAAGGACCATGTTACGCACCGGCATAACAAGGTCTCGGGACTTAGCCATATTTGACGTATCGGGTAGGACACAAGAGAAACATAACCCGCCTACACATGATGAATGGATAAGGTGTCATCATGGCGACAGGTTGGCCTAGGAAGGAATATGTCCTAAGCTAGAAGCTCTAGAAGACCTTCATGGAAAGGAGTGGAGATCTTAGTCACGGAGGTGCATGTTCCCATGGAGTACCACATCTGGACACTTAGTGATGGATCTGAAGCCTTAGAAAGGTGGTTTGGCAGTTCAAGGGGCCTATAAATACAAGCACCCACATAAGAATAAGGAGAGAGATCAATAAAGAGATGAGCTCTACAGAAACGCCGCAAGGATTTGTATTGGGTTGGGTAGATAAAATATAGGAGAAGGATGCATCAAGGGGCTTGGGATTGTAAATTTTATTTTTGAGAGCTAAGGAATGTAGATCCGATTATGATGTATGATTTCAATCTGCCATCTTTGCGATGTTCTCAGTAATGAATCTAATGGATGTAATGAGGTTACCAACTTATTTGAATATGATCATTAATGATTATGGTCCATCCTCATATCTTCATAGTTCTATTTCATGTATGTTTATGAGATGAGTATGAATCCTTATGAATTTCCTTTCTATTCTTGTTTAGTCCTACAATCATTAAGTATATTTCATCGGAATGAATGCATTAGTCTAGAGGCCATTTTGAGCTCTATGATGAATGTAAGACTCATTTACACTCACTCTCTTAAGTTCCTATCATATATGATATTTCACACTAAAATCACATAAAGGAGAGACTTGGCACTGCGCGTGCCTCGGGTGAGTGCCTAGCACCCACCTTTGGGTGATAGGTCGGTGTGCATGGGGTTCCTTTGTTCTTTGGTGGGTGTAAAAATGACTATAGTATCCATAGATTACTATCTCTCATCAGACGTAGAATATTCTCATAAAAGGATTATATGGATTTGTAGAAAAGTTATTTTCCATAGAGGTATAAAATAAAAATTCTTCAATGCCACCCAATCTTCAAAAGATTGTTTATGCTCACTTGTTTATTTTTTATGCAATTCCAAAGGGAATGCCACTAGTTAGGGATCATGATCATTCCATTCGGTTGATTCCAAGGATCCAACCACCTAACATCAGACCATACAGATACCCATATTCCCGGATAAGTGAAATAAAAAAAAATGGTATAGGAAATGTTGATGATAGGTATCATCGGACATAGCAGTGCATATTCTTCACTAGTGGTCATGTTACATAAGAAGGATGAAACATGGAGGATTTTTCCAAATTACCGAGAACTCAAAAATTACACCATTAAAGATGAGTTTCTTATTCCAGTAATTGATTATTTACTTGATGAATTACATGGTGCTATTATTTCACAAAATTAGATCTTTGTTTAAGGTACCATCAAATTAGAGTAAGAGAGGAAGATGTGCATAAAATGGATTTTAGGACTCATGACGGCCATTATGAGTTCTTGGTAATTCCCTTTGGTCATACAAATGCTCCCTCAACGTTCCAAATCTTGATGAACATTGTTTTTAGGCCATTTTAAAGTAAATTTTTAATAGTTTTCTTTGATGAAATATTGATTTATAATAAGACATGGGAAGAACACTTTCAACATGTAGATAAAGTGTTGGAAATTTTTTAGAAACATAAGCTCTATGCAAATCCATCTAAATGTTTTTGTTTTACAATAGGTAGAGTACTTGGGTCACATTGTATCCCATGAAGGTGTCAAATTTTATCCTCAGAAGATCAAAGATATGGTGGAATGGCCATGGCCCAAAACTCTCAAAAATATCTGAGGGTTCCTTGGACTAACAGGGTACTAGAGAAGATTTGTGAGGGGATATGGTAGAATCATAGCTCCACTCACTGCATTGCTAAAGAAGGATGCCTTCCATTGGAAAAACATAGCCACTAAATCCTTTAAGAAGTTGAAGGAAGCCATGTGCACCACCCCAATTTTGTCTACTCCCTAATTCCTTAAAACCTTCATTGTTGAGTGTGACACTTCAAGATCGGGATTGGGAGCGATTATAAATATCTTTTCAAATCAAAGGAAAATATCTTCTCAAAACTTTGTATGAGAAATAAATGATGGTTATTCTTCATGCAATCAAACAATGGAGGCACTATCTAATGGGTAGACTCTTCAAGGTGAAACTAATCATGATACTCTCAAATACTTTTGGAGTAAATATTATCATCGAGGAACAAAAAAGTGGGTAACAAAAATGTTAGGTTATGATTTTGAAATAATATAAAAATGGTAAAGAAAATGTAGTAACCAATGCACTTTCCATAAGGGATATGTCTGTTGATGTGTTACTATGTGCAATTTCCATGTTGAAGGCTAATCAGTAGATGAAGTAAGATTGGAATGGGATCAAAACAAGGATACACAATCTCTAATACATAATATCAAGAAATGATCTATAACATATAACAAATTTGAATGGAAAGGTAATGCCCTATGGCACAAGGACATGTTATACTTGTGCAAAGATTCTGAGTTGAAGCATAAAATTCTTGCAAAGCTAGATGCATCACCTGTTGGAGGACACTCAGGTTTTGAAACATATCATATAATAAAAAAGAGAATTAATTTGGGAAGGAGTCAATGGCAATGCACAAAATTTTGTATCAGATTTTTTAGTGTGCCAACAGAACAAAGGTGAAACCATTAAGGCGCTGGGTCTATTGCAACCATTACCAATTCCTAGCCAAATATGGGAGGAGGTCTCTATGGATTTCATCACAGGATTCCCTTATTCAAATGGTAGGAATGTTATTTTGGTGATTGTGGATAGGCTCACAAAATATGCCCATTTTTTTCCCTGTCACACCCATTTGCAACTAGTATAGTCGCAACAATTTTTGGAGACAGTTTAAAAGCTACATGGAACCCCAAAGATAATTTTAAGTGATTGAGATCCTATTTTCACGAGTAATTTTTGTACAGAATTATTTACATGTTTAGGTACTCAACTAACTCACAATTCATTTTACTATCCTCAAATTTATGGGAAAATAGAAGTGGTTAACAAATTCTTATAGGGGTATCTACGTTGTTTTGTATCGAGATAACCGGGAACATTGGGTTATAACACATCATTTCGTACCTTTTCTCAAATGACCCCATTTTTATCATTATATGGTTACCATCCACCATCTATCACTTTTTCCTTGAGGATACAAACTAAGGTCAAGGATGTTGAGGAACACATTCCACATCAACAACAGGTTTTGGTTGGTTTGAAGGAAAATTTGGCATTGGCACAAAATAGGATGAAACAACAAACATATCAACATTGTAGTGAAAGACATTTTGAAATTGGTGATTGGGTTTTTGTATGTCTGCGACCTTATAAGCTGATGTCCCTGAAGCAATAGAAAAAGGACAAAAAACTTTCTCCTAAATATTATGGTCCTTATCAGGTTCTATAGAAAATTGGAAGTGTTTCTTATAAACTAGAGTTGCCTCAATCTTCACGCATACACCCAATATTCCATGTTTCCTACCTGAAGAAGGTTATTGGAAAGAAATTTGCAGCCCGAAAGAGCTACCAGAACTTTATGAGGAAGGAAGAATCATTTTGGATCTAGAGAATATTCTACAAACATGTACTAATAGGATAATAACTAGAGACGTTAAGGTATATCTAATCAAGTGGAAGAATCGAGCATAGAGGATGTGACACGGGAGGATGGAGGTTTTATGCTTCAACATCTAGGATTATTCAACATTGAGGAAAAAGTTGGTTTGAAGGGGAAGGGCATGCTACACCCTTAGCCTATTTCTTTTATTAGGATATGAGTAGTAGACTTGTGGCTTAACATATCATTTTATTATGTGATTTATACTTTCTCATGCTTAGTAGGTCAGCCTTGGTGATGGCCATAACATATGAATAGTATATATAGGGGATTGTAGGTATTAGTTTATCATCATTCAAGCATTTGACTCTTATTGTATGGTTTAGAGGTTGCCCCCTCGAAGTGACGAAGCTATTTTAATTACATATTGAGATCATTTATCTACAATATTGTATTCTTTGGTGTTTTATTGGTTCACATAATCTGTATTATACAAGTAATTCCATTACATATTTTTTTCATCTATTTGGATGATATTACTAATTTTATAAAAGACAAGAAGATCATCTAATGCACCTTAAGCATATTTTTAGTAGGTACAACAAATTTGGCATATCTTGAAATACAAAGAAATGTATCTTTGTTGTCTTAAGGGAAAAATTTTATGACATGTTTTGTCTAAAGGTGGTTTGGATATCGATCTAGATATAACTACAGTTATCTTTGCTCTATCTCTTCCCCAACACAAAAAATCATTGCAGTGATTCTTGGGGAAGATCATTTTTTTAAGGAAGTTAATCACCAACTTTTATAAGTTGATGAGGCTCATAACATTGATGCTTAAGAATAGATGTAATTTTAAATGAGCACAAGAGACCAGGGAGAATTTTTAAGAATATCAAGTAGGCCAAGCTCCCACTCTCATCAACCCTTATTTTGAAAAATAATTATTCTTATATACCTTTAAAGGGGAGAGTAGTACTACTTCCATTTTAACCCAATAAAATCATAAAAGATTAGATAAGCCAATATCTTTTACTGAGTCAAACAATTAAAGGTTATGATCTCAAATACAACTTTTTTAGAAGAAAACTTTTCTATCTTCAAAGCTCTAAAAATTTTTAGACACTTGTTATCCAACAATAAGATTAAGATCTTTATTACTCATCCAAGCATTTATAAATACATTATGAGAACTGAAATAAGTGAGAGAAGAGACAGTTGGATTACTAAAATAATATATTTTGACATTGAAATAAATTCCACTAATTTTATCAAAGGAAAAGTATTTTTTCAAAACTTGGTTGAAGATGAAGGCATCACACACAAATCAATTTATTTCAATCAATCGAAGTTATAGTGGAGGAAAGGGTTGAAAATGATTGATTTTAGAATATGGTTGAATACCTTCACATAAGAAAGTTTCACAACACTTTCAATAGAAATCAAAGAAGGAATATCGGATTATAGGCCCTTAACTACAAGTTGTTTGAAAGTGTCCTCTTTAAGAGAAACATCGATAGTGTGATGTTGATATGTGTGGAACCTAAAAAATTGAGAGGATAGTAAGAGATTTTCATGCGAGAATTCTTTGGTGAGCAATTTTCCCCAAACCTATAAAAATAAGATCTTGAGGGGTGGCTATTTTTGGCCAACTTTGTTTTTAGATTATTATAAATGGATAAGGAGTTACAAAGAATGTTTTTTCTTTAGTGGAAAAAAAGGTGATGTAGCTATATCACTTCAACCCATTGTTATTGATCATCCTTTCTCTCAATGGAGTTTAGAATTCATCAGTATAGTGAACCCTCCTTCGAGTGCCATTCATCATTGGGTTTTGACTACTACATACTACTTTACAATGTGGATGTAGAATATACCTCTCAAATAAGTAACTAAAAATGTCATCCTAGATTTTTTAAAATATATTTTGACCTTATTTTGGCTTCCCCACATACTTATATCTCGATAATACAAAGGCTTTAATCGAGAGAAAAATTAACTAATTTTTCCTTGAGGTATGGTATTTACTTGAAAACATCTTTGAACTAGTATCCTCAATAAAATGGCCTTGTTGAATCCTCAAATAAAAATCTAATCAAAATCATGAAGAGAACAATGGAATAAAATCATATTTTGTGGTACACTATGGTCATAACGTAACTTTGGGCTGATATAATCACACCCAAAAAAATTGATAGGAACTCCACTTTCATGCATGTGTACGAAATAGAGGCTAGATTGTCCATTTCACTTGAAATTCTAGCTTTGGATTTTCCTTATCTATTGTAATTATAGCTTCATGATTCAATAACCATAAGGATTATTGATTTGGTTAAGTTAGAATAAATCAGTGAAGAACTAGGGAGAAACTACAAGATCACCAACAAGTTATGCAAAAGTGGTTCAAGAGGAAATCCCACACTCAACAATTTAGGGAAAGAGAATTGGTTCTTAAATGGTATGGAGACCAGTCCAATCCAGGTAAACATAATAATTTTTATGCTATTTGGAGTGGTCCTTATCATATTGTTGGGATAAAGGAGATTTCTAATTTTGAATTGGAAAATTTTACGGTGAAACATTGTTTATCACAGTCGGTGGGGTTTTCCTCAATCCTTGTTTATAAAGTTTTCTTCCCCCTTGTACAAAGCTATAAATGTTTTCTATTTCTTTCTCTATGTTGTTTCCTTGTCCTTATTTTTGGTATCTTCTTGGCCTCATTTTTTAGACTATGGGTGTTTGTTTCTCCTAATATGTATTTTTAGTCATTTTCCCATTTTTGTTGAGTCTAAGCTGCTAAGATGTTTTTGTTGTTAGATGTTGTTTTATACCATGGTCACATCTCTCAATTTTTAGTGATTGCAATGTTTTTTTTTTTTTTTAATAATCACCTATAGTCTTGTAATCTCCCTATCCATCTATTAAGAACACTAGTCTCCCCATGTGCCTTCTTCTTCTCATTTGAATAACTTGTGGATCGTTTTAAAATGCTATAGAATTACATGTATAGAGGCACATGTTTACAAATTATTTGAACACTTGTTAAGATAATAACCTAAGATCAAAGAAAATGGGAATCATCTTGGGGCATAAAGCATATCTTGGGCCATTGCAATTTTTGTTGCGAGAGAGGGATATAATTTTGGAAATTCTTAGAGGTTTTTATATTTTTATAGTGACTCTCTAAGCCCAATGGATTCGCAATGAGGAAGCTGTTTGTCACATATAGCAAGAATATGGCCCCTTTGAGTCTCTATAAATGTTGTTAAAATAATTTCATGGCTTATTTTTTTGGGAAACTAGTTACAAAAGATGGATACTTGTGGGTCTTGATCAATGTTATTAATCCACTCTCGATCCTTGATACATCAAATATTTTCCAAATTAATTGTGGGGATTATTCTTAGGGTTCTATAGTTCAAACTAGTCAAGGAATTAACCATTTTTGTCATTTTTGTGTCCCTAAAATTCCATGGATCCCTAAAATTATGTGGATCCCTACTTTTCCATGGTTTCCTAGTTATTTACAAGTTCCTAGTACTCTACGGGTTTCTAGTTATTTGTGTGTTCCTAGTTATTCATAGGTTTCTAGTATTATTTGGGTTCCTAGTATTTTGTGGGTTCCTATTTTTCATGGGTTCTTAAAAATTTGTGGAATCCTAAAACTTGTGGCCACCAAAAAATCCATGAAACACCAAAATTTATGTGTAATGCTTGAAATTCAGTAGAAATATTCAAAATTTGCATGAAAGTGAAAATATACACAGTAGTTTGTGGATAAAAGGAGTATATATGTTGAAAGAAAAGTGATCATGCATAATGAAGCATTTGAGCATGCACATTGAAGAATTTTCAAGTCCTCTAAAAAAACACACATTAAAGGAGTTCCACGTTTTCTTACAAAATTGTTCATTGAAGGAATTCTAAATCCACTCAAACCGTCTCACATTGAAGGATTTGAAAATCCATACTACAAAGGATTTTTGTGACTTTGACAGGAATCTTCAAAATGCCATAACTTTTTGTGGAGGTAAGAAATTTAGAAAAAATGGTCCTTTTGGAAAGGTATTGAAGAAAAATACATGTTGGAGGTGTTTTTGGATCATGTTAAAGACATTTTTTGATCAAATAACCAAATTTGGGTCCCACTGCTATTTTTGGATTTGAGTTTATGACTCAAACACGGGGCTAGGGTTTTTCTCATATATTTTGATTTGGGGTTCCATTTGACATGAAAACAATCTCGTTGTAATTTTTTTAGAGGTATTCACTCAAGGATAATTTTTATAAGAATTATGGAGATTCTTGGGGTGTTTTGATGAAATAATTTTGGGTCATTTTGAGTGCTTTTCTCAATCGATTGATAGTCAAATTAGTTCCAGATGTTTTTATTCCTTCTATCTCATGACGCTTCTTAGATGTTTTATTAACCTTGTGCCCCCAAAAATGAAGAGAATGGGTTGAATGGTTTTGTAACAAGAGATGAGATTTTATTAATGGTCCAAAGCATGACTATGACCAAAAGCATACATGTCATAGCTCACTCTTTATCTATTTCCTTGATTTCATGGAAATTCATTGATCTAAGCTGTATCTCTTCCATAGAAAATTTTGAAATGTTTTCTTGCAATCCAAGGCACCCCCATGGGTGTGGACCATCATGAAATTAGAGGATTACATTCTGATCTAGTTTTGGGGTAGTTTAAAAGGGTCAAATAGGTTAAGCTTATCCTATGGAATATTTATATTTTTTTCCTCTCTTCTCCTTATATAAATTTAATGAGTTTCATAAGTGAAACTATCCTCACTTGAATACAAATAAACTTTTCCCAATGTATTTGAAATGTGTAATGCATTCACTATCTTTTGAATGGTTGTGAGAGATTGTGTATTCCTTAAGCAATAATATCTATTTGATTATAATTTATATCTATATTTTTTCTTATGTTATTCCATCATACCCTTATTTTTGTTATTATATTATGTGTATAGATTATATCTACATAATTTCAATCCATTATGTCATTTATATAGAGGATTAAAAGTTTTTAGAATGTAGTGTGGATTATGGATCTTATTTCCCCTTATCTTTGTATTCTTCCCTTTTTCCTTGATCTTAGGGAGAGTGATCCCTTCATACTTTGGTGTATCACCATTCTTATTAAATTTCAGCTCTCTTTTCCCTTAACTTTGCACATTTTTAGTTAATTAGTGGTTAATCTAGAGATTTTAAGGAAAGGATCTAGCCTTATTTTGGAGGTTTATCTCAAGGGTTAAGGTCCCACACCTTAGAGATATTCCCATTGTTGTTGCAGAGACCTTTAGACACTTGAATATCTTGCCTAAATCAGAAAGTTACATGAAAATATATACCAACAATATATACTAACATTGATTATCAATGAGGTCCCGAATGGCATGTTTAATCTTGTAGCATATATTTGTAAAATGGCCAATACATATGTGATAGTCACAATACACATTAATATTGAATGATCTATATTGAGGTTTACTTTTATCAACCTCCATATGTGGAGGGAGAAACATGAAATTACCCTCAAGTGGTAATCTAAGAAAATACTACCTATTAGGGGCTTGTAATTGAATCCTAGTTGATTAAGATATAGTGTTGAGTATTATTTTGTCTCTAGTCTTATTTTCATTACATTTATCTTTAGAAAGTTCACAATAAATTAGCAACCCTGAAATATCTCTTATTCAAAAAATTAAATGAAAGTATTATCTTATTGTGTATTTCATGTTACTTTATAATAAAAATTTCAATTAGAAAATATTTCCAACAACCATATCCTAAGCTGAAGAATTAAATATTAAGATGTAAATTTCTATAATATGTCATTTTTTTAAATAACCCCTCCCCTTTTTAAAAAAATGTAAATTTTAAAATAAAACAATTTTGAAACAAAATGAAAACAAAATTTTAAAATGCGTACCTATAGCATATGAGCACCAAAATCTAAAAGCTAATGTATATTTATATATTCACGTGTATGTTTGCAACATTTGTTAGTTTTTTTCAATTTATTTAATGAAAAAAATTATTTTGGCAATATCAGGATTTCCTAAAAGAAATTGTTTAATGTAGATTTTGGAAGTGAGAGATTAATAAATATTATTTGTACTCAAAGTATTTCTTACTATTTGCCTATTTTTCGATGCATTTTTCCCAATTTTTTTATTTAAAAAACATTTTAAAATTTTGTATCTTGTTTTTCAGTCATCTTATTAAAACATAACAAATACATTGTAAATATATGTTCGCTAGTCATTCAAACACGAAAAAATTGTCATTGTGTTCATTGTTCATCCTATCATACACAACTAAGCTTTACCATTGTAGTTCTTAGTCATATAATACAAAAACACAACAAAGTTATTCTTGATTCTTTATTCCATTGAGGCGTGTTTATTTAGCTTCATATTCCTTTATTAAATAATCTTCTTCATTTTTGAAAAAATAACATGACTAAATTTTAACCTAATCCTTAATTTAATGATTGGATTTTATTATTTGTATTTGATTAGTCATGGGTGGAAATTTTGATCAACATTGATTTCGACCCTCAACAAGCATTCAATTATCACATGCGGTTGTTGAGGAAGCACTTCAAATTGGTTTAGAATTTTATGCTAGGAATTTGGATAGAGTTCAACGTACTAAGATTCTATATAACGTCATTATTTGGGGTTTTATCAATAGTAAAAGAAATCACAAAAAATTAACATTATTGCTAAATCTAAAATTTTCAAATATTCATCATTTTTGGCTACTAATAATATTAAATGTGATGCTACTCTTCTTAAATATTTGTAGCTAAGGAATAAGTAAGAACCTCAATTTTATACCCTAAATCTTCCTTTGACAATAAAATTTCATCTTCCACTAGTAATGATTCAAAAATTGAAGGAAATGAGAAGCCCATGTTGTATCATTTCGTGCTCATTACACCAATTTTTATGTTAGGGATTTGTACCAACATTTATTGGTGTTTCTTTTCTTAAAGATGGTGAATATGGTTCAAAAGATGTAGTTATTTGTAAATTTATTCATGAGTCTCACATAGGAAACCTTGAGTTGACACAATTGGACTGTTGTGATGATGATCTTAACCTTTACATTATTGGTATGAATGATTTGTGGAAAGAAAGTATACACAAAAAATTTACCATGCATATGTCTTAGGAAGATGAAGAGGGAAAGGTTATACTACACCATCCCTCATATTGTGAAATAAAACCTCTCTTGAATGTAACTGATTTGGAATAATTTGATGAAAAATAGATAAGAATGTTAGAGTAATTAAGAAAGGATATTACGTGGGATCCAATTTAGATTTTTCCCCATTATTGAAATTGATGAAAATCATATAGTTTTTCAAATTCTAGAAATGAAATGTGATGATGATGTTATCACTACTAGATTAGTTGCCTCTACAAAATATAAGATACATAATTCATCACATTCATACCTTAGAGTCAGTGACCACATCGATTGCAGCATCACAATATTAACATTTTATCCAACAAAGTGTTCAAAAACCTTAATTTCCATAGCATGATTTATAATGAAACTTTTGTGGAAATATGATGTTTATATGAAATATTCATGGTTACCTATGAATTTATTGTTATGCATTATATACCACTGGTATTTTTAAGCATAATAATTAATTGTATTTCACTATGGAAGGTTATGAAATTTTGAAGGAAACAATTTTATATGCATGAAAATTTTCTCTAATAGATTTCATGCAGCTTTAAGTTCACTTGATCAAACCCAATCTCCGGAAAGTGGTGTGTGGAACCAACATTGAAATTTCATTATCTTCATAAGATCCTGCATCCTCATGTTTTTGTGTAATTTTCTTAGAATTTTCACTAATGTGACTCATCTTATAATTATTATGGTGCTGGGCATGACGACAAATTCCCCCATATAGACTTTTAACTATGAAATCATTTAATACAAGACAAATTTTAAGTTATACATAAATTTTTAATTTGAATTATTTTTGGCAATCAATGTAGCTAAAAATTTATCATCTTCCACTATTATATTATTTAATTTGTTATAAATGTTTCCATTTGTATGTCCTGCAACTATTTTTCATCCGCGTTAATTTAATGGAACCATTGTTAATATATTATTGCATACTTGCAAATAATTTCACTTCTCTTTTAAGATCAAAAATTGAGTATCTTGTCATGCTTGAAATTATTACAATACTAATTAGCTCAATAGAAATAATTTTGATATAGTGATGGCATGTGGAAAGCACTATGTCATCCCTACAAACAACTAGTGTACTACTTTATGTAGATCATAAATAGAGTATTGTGTACTGATCATCTCAATTGATGGAAACAATGTTGATCTAAGGATGACATGTGGAAAGTATTAATAATAGGGTGTGATATATAAACATCGAGCGTTATTGGGGTTTTAATATTCATCTTATATTTGGGTTAGAAGTTCATTATTTTTTTATCTCTCTTGTATAGATTTATGTTTCATCATTGATATACCCTTTTGTAAAGTTAGTGTATTATTATTGTTATCTCTCATAAGCACACCCTGGTTGAGGGATAACACTAGGTGTTCTAAGATTTATTTATTCCCTCACTTCTGTAGATATAATGGAAACACCTCACGTCTATGGGTATACCTACTGTTGAGATAATTTTTTGGTATCAAGTTCGGTTCCTTATTGGTGTATCTGAAACTAATTTTTTGGGTTTTTTGGAGTTTTAAGGGTAATAAATATTTCTGTAACTGAAATTGAAATAGGATGATACACCAAATTGATTGAGGGCTTTGACTGAGTACATGCACAATAAAATTTAGAACAAATTGCATATGCACAAACCAATGCATTTTCAACTTGATCTTAAGGAAAACACTTGTGTGTTGAGGGAATAAATCATGCAACACAACTAACTAACACACACATTAATATTGTATAGAAAACACTAAATTTTTAGCAAGGTAAGATAATTAAATAAGGGAATTAACATTCACAAGATCTAATAAAAATATACACACCACTGCAAATAATTGGAAAGATAATAACCAGTTCTCATTGAGGAAAAAACTAGCAAAAATTGCTTCAAACACTCCTACATCCAAAAGTACTCTTTTGTGCCTTGTTAATGCACATAATATATAGAAAAATAATTCACCCAACCCCTCCTAAAAATAGGCTGCAGTTTGTACTCTCCCATGCATGTTAATTTTATCCTTTATCATGAATAAATAAAAGGATTACAATAACCATGCGATTCTGATGAGGCATTAATAGCCTTAGTTACAAAAATACACTTAGTCAAAGTGTAGTTTCTTTTGCTCTATTTTTAATACAATTAATAAACTTGGGTGAATATTTTTGGCTAATATTAGCCACTTGCTTGATGTGTAATCTTTCTCCAATGTGCATGCAACTATTTCCTTTGTTTTGTAGGTGATGATTAAATAATCACACTTAATTCTCTGATGTGACACTTGAATAGTCACCCACATTACAAAGTAAATTTTGTCTTCTTCTCTATTCTATCCTTTTGCGAAGGCATGCAAAAATTCTCTTGTGAAAGAAAAATAATAATTTTGATCTACAACACTTAGAAAAAATTATTCACCCCACTGTGGGTACCACTTGACCATGTGCATATGCTCAACTTTTGTCTTTTGCAGTTTTTGGGGCCACTTGTGCATATGCATAAATAATACTCCTTTGTATGAGGTACCTTGGAAAAATTAAGGTTTTTGAAGAGTTAAGGTAAAGGCCCTCTATTTTACCTTTTTCATATTTTGATTTATATTGCACTTACCTCGTTTTGAATAATGATTGGGCACCTTTTACAAGCATTAAGGTTGAGCCCTAACCACATGGTCAAATTGACTAATCATGGGATAAATAATAACACTCGGCCCTCTTTTGATCATCATGTGGCATACATTATAATTTTGGTGATTGTCCCCATTTTGACTTCTCATGGTACATAATTGGTCCACCCACCTTACCTTGGCATATCCTTTGGTTAAGTAATCATTTGGGAACTTTGTTGACTTGACACAAAACTTTGATTATTTTCTCGAGAAAACAATGATTATTAGTTTAAATCAAAGGCCATCTTTGGAAACATTAGTATATACTATAATTCTTAGTATAATTATTCATTTGAAATTCTTAGCCCCCTTCTTCATGATGAATAGACCCTTCAAAAGCTTTTTCAGTGGAATGGACTTCACCCTAATTAGTGTTTTATACTCGGTTGACACCTATATAATTTTTTTATTTTGATTGAGTTTGTTAACTCACCTACGAGGTAAGCGAGAAAAGGGCAAAGAACCTAATCACTTGATCATTTTGAGCTCTCTGCCATCTGGAAAAGCTATGCCAAAATTTTCTTCACCCTCCATTGATCTCTTTGAGCTTGGTAAGTGTTTTTCATGCATACATTCCCTAGGTTTTGTCTCCATTATTGATTTTTAGAGCTATGAAAGTGATATTTCGTTGTAGTATCATATTATGAGCTTCCGCATTTTTCTCAAACCTAGGCGGCTCGTGTTTCCTTGTCTTTATTGTTGTACTGAATTTGGGTAGAAATTACTATATTCAAAATATGGCCACCTTTTTTACCTAAAACTTTTATCTAGTAAAGCCTCGAGAGGGTTTTTATTCCTAGCCACTTGAATGACAAGGTAATTCATGCATTTACGAGAGTAAAATAAGGTTAAAACTCTAATTTCTTCGTAGTAAATTTTGTAAAATTTCTCACCTTTGAATTGGGGTTTCCGATTGTTGACATTCTAACTCATCTGAATTAAATTTTCTTTCATGGTCATGATATCACTTTCTTGATGTACCCATTGTTTGACCTTGGGCCTCCTTTGAAAAAACAAACATTTTTATGAAATCTATAATGAACCCTTTATGGGTCGTTCTTGCTTTAAATGGTCGATTCTCGGTCATCATTTTGTTTTCTTTTATGCCATGATTTATTCCTTTATGGTCATGTTTCTATTCACTTTCCACCACCATTAATATTGTTTCATTCTTAAAAACCTCTAATATGGCCACAACAATAAAGGGTGAGATTTTATACTTGAATATCCCTTCCTCACGTTTCTATCGCATTGTTGTAAATCTAGTTTTCTTCTATTTTGAGGTCATTGACACTGGGCAGTTTTGGAGGCCATCTTTGGAAACATTTTCGTAGCTTGAGACATCATTTATTTTTTTTGTAAATCGGTGTATGTTGGCATTGAAACACTGATTATGGAATCTTGAATGAGGGTTTGGCATATTAGTAGCTCAAAGCTCTACATTTTCACATTTTTTCCATTGTTGATCATGTTGGTTGAGTTACTCTGTATTTCTTAATTTCCACTTGATGATATAATATTGAGTGAGATATCATGGCACTTTAGTTTGAACACAGTCATCTTTGTAGTTATAGATTCTTTCTTTGGAATACGATGCGAGAATGATTTATTGTTGGCTCTTTATCTATAAGTAATATGTAAAGTCCTTTTGATTCTTTTCTTTCTACGAGATTGAAATATTCTTACATAGCTAAGTTTCTATTGATAGAAACTACATTGTTGGTTAAATTTTGTTAAACAAAAAAATTTGTATTGGAAGTATGATTTCCTTAAAGATCTGTAGAAGTAATTTTCATTTAATTCAATTTATTTTCTAACATGTCTTCTACTTGTAGCTTGTTGGAACCTTCTAAAATATTTCAAACAAAAATTATAGAAGTTGTATTCTCTGATTTGACTGAACTGAATATTTTCTATATATGAATGTCCCATGAAGCTTTGCAAAGTTGTAACTTGTTTATTTGAAGATTCATTACTCGAAGAAATGTACTCAACCATTGTGTTTCTAGAAGTATCTTTGATGCATTAGATTTGTTTATTTCTTTTTGAATCTGAATCAAACACACTTTAAAAGTTAAAATGCAACCTGTATCTTAAATCGATGGATCTAAACTTGTTTACTTATGAAAAAAACCTTCAGGAATGGAATTCATGACTTTTCATAGCTGATTGATTCATGTATTACATAGTTTAATGATCATTCTTGTAAACTTCTCCTTTAATGTTCAAATGATGGTTTCTTGAATATTGTAATGGGATGTACTTGTACTCTTCAGAGTTTTGTTATTTTTTGAGTTTTGTGCCTTTGATTGTAATCTATATTTGATAATATAGAGTTTAAATGTTCTTCTTCTATAACATGAATTTCCTCATCAATAAATGATATTATTTTTGTAATTGATTTGTGTACTTCCTTTTAATTTCATATTTTTTGATATGTAATGATGTTATAATGAATTAAACAACTCAATAACATACTTAATAACACTTAATCATACTTAATAACATGCCGGCTGCTCATGCTTCTCCTTCTATTCCTCCTGCTGCTGCCCCTGCCACCCACCTTGCCTCTACCTCTAAACGAGTCACCAGGGCTTCTAGGAGACTCAACCTTGAGGCTACTGCTGAGGGGGATGAACCTTTGGAGCTTGACATTGCTCGTGATCTGCTGAACATTAGTAGTGCCAGTCCCCGGGTGACACCCATGGATAACCCTTCTATGAGATTGGAGGCCTTAGAGGCAGAGCTTAAATTGCTGAAGGATGAGGTCAAAAACCTTGCTAAGCAAAAAGGCAAAAAAAGCATTGAAGGGGAAGGGAGCATTGGCAATAGCCAGATTGATGATATATACAAAAAACTGACCTCCTTAGACTCCCGCCTTGGGAAGGCGAAGACTAGGCATGATTACAATATTGCCGCCTTCAGGGCCATCGAGGAGTTCATCGAGGGTCATGCCAAGAGTGTTTCAAATCTAAGCGGTGTCCCGGCAGCACTTTGGGGCAATGATAAAGAGAGTAAAAGAACCAGAGAGGAGCTCGATAAGACGGATGCTGCTCAGATGACAGCGTTGGGCATGTTTCATGCTTGGAAAAAAGTGAAGATCAGTATTGATCAAGCGGCCAAGAAGTAGTCCTGGATACTTCTGCTGCTCTTTATTGTTTTTGCTGCTGTTTCTTGGCTGTCGGTTTGCTGTTTCTTTGCCGTTGTTTTGCTGTTTAGTCTCGTTTGTGTAGCTGTTTCTGGGCTACGTTGTTTTTTGCTGTAACTTTTGAGCTTTGCTACAGCTACTCTGCTCCTCTCTCTTATTCCGGCTTTTAGGCCTTATTTTGTATTCAAGGGTATAGTCCCTTTCAAAAAACTATTTGCCAATATTAAAAAACACTTAATCATAGGAAATGATCAAATTGAAAATACATGTAACTTAATAATGAACATCAACCATGCCAACAACAACTATGTTTGTTGTTTTTTGAGTCCAACTCCTCAAGTTTGCATCTATTTCCACTTTCCTCAAGGTTGTACTTTAGTTCTTGAAGATTTTTGCAACTTTGATGAAGGTGAACATGGAATAGTAGCATACGTGAGGTGTTGCATTCTACAACAACACACATAGCTACATTTTTCTTTGTTGATCCACTTACTGCAACTAAAAACACAATGAAAATTGTATGTACCCCCCTTAGTTAGGTTCATTCATCAATGCCTTCCATCAAAAACAAAGTTTTGAGTTGTCCATTTTTGCACAAGTGTAAAAATTTCCAACAATTCAGTGATCCGCGAGAAAAGTTTCTTGCTATCTTCAATACCAAAGTGCCTTGCTCTTGTCCATTGGGCATGGATTCAAAGTATAAACCAAAAATATACAATTTTCTGAAAACCTAACCTTTCTAAAAACAAACTAAAGCCGAGGAAAGGATCAGTAAACTAGATCATGTGCATAAATGCATGTATTGAATTGAAAAACATTGCAATGTGCATGAACTGCACTTATTGAAAGGAGATCTAAATCTTCCCTAAAATAAACCAAAACAAAGCGAAGCTAAATGAAACCTAAAACAAGATGCAAAAATAGCTTCCCTTTCTCAAAAATTGAGGCCATGAATTCAGCTTGGAAAACAAGTAACATGACAGAGCTAGATAGAATACATGTACCTTTACTTTGTTCAAAAGATCTGTCCAATAGCTAAGAAACACTTCTATCTCATCTGCCACCTGCTCTAGAGTGATTTGGGGCTTGCTATAGAGAATTTGAAACTCTTCCTTGTGTTCAAAACCAACGTGAATTCTAGTATTGTTGTAATTGGCTGAAAATTAACCAAATACCGAATAGGACATGGCCTCCTCAATGTAAATAAACTGACTATTTTGATTTGATTTGTTTCCTTGACTTCCATTTTATCACTAAGCACATTTTGAAGCTGATTTAAAAGTTGTTTTGCTTCTACAAGCTGATGTTTTTATCATGTACATTCTGAAATTGATTTAGACACTAATCTACTTCATAAAATTATTGTACCTTATCATCTTAGAGAACCTTTAGAGACTGATTTGGATTCATTTTAGCCTCTTCAAGTTGTTGTACTATGATGGTATTACGAATGATTTTTCAGTTGTACTGTCAAATTATTTTCCACTATTCAGATCCATCATGCAATCTTGAAACTAAAAATTATCTTCCTCTTCTACTATAGGATGCTCTGCTATAAGTATATTCTCTTCTAAAACTGGTATTTCGAGAAGGGAAAGAAAGGATCTATATCCAATTAAATTTCTTGCTCCTTTTTAGATCCAAGAGGATTTTTATTCTGGAAGATGAATGGTGAAACTATAAAACTTGTGAGTTTTATGGGTTGTTCCTCACCAATGCAATCTTCCAAATCTTACAAGAAATCAACCTCTTCACTATCAAACTCTGTAGCACATTCTATTTGGATTTCAACCTCCTTACACCCCTTTTTATTTGAAATTGATTCTTCATCCTTTTTTGACTTTCTGAAGCTCGATGAATTAGTCCCTTGTGTTAATACGGTGCCTTCATGCATACTACATTCAGAAAATGTAGATTGTTGATCATCTTCCACTTGCTTTTGATCTTTTGCAAAATCAACTTGTACCTTTTAAATGGGTTCCTTTTCTAACTCTGGAATATGATCAAACTAGGAATTTTGTAGATTGATCAATAGGCGTGAAGCTTTGATAATTATATTAAACTAAATCAACCAAAAATACAATGGAGTGTTGTAATTCTTATAGGAATTGAACAACCATGTGCAGACAAAGAAATAGGTTGCACAGGTAAAACTAAACTCATAATAGCTTCCAAAATACATCCTGGGAAGCACATAAATTGTTATAACAATTATAACAATTATGCCTGTGAGAATAAAAGACAAATATGGTTTAAAAACCATATAACAACATACAACAATAATATGGTTTATAATATAACCATATAACATTATTATTTAATTAATAAAATTAATTAAATAATCAATTTATATTATATTATGCATAATTAACCTAACATTCCCCCCCTTAATTGTGCATTGTCTCAAGGGATGAGGAGAGGAATTCTCTGAACAACTTGAACTTGTCACGTGCAAGTGACTTCATGAAAATATCTGCTCGTTGTTCAGCTGTTGGACAAAATTAAAGCTGGATGTTGTGCTTCAACACATGTTTGCATATGAAATGAAATTATACTTCAATGTGCTTTGTTCTCTCCTTAAAAACATACATGGTGGTTGATTTGTCCTATGGCATTCCAAGTCCTTCTAGTATGCATTGTAGCCATATCGCTTCACGAGATAGCTTCTCCTATAGAGCGATAATCGGCCTGTGGAAGAGCGAGAAACAAAGTGTTGTTTCTTGCTTCCCCATGATATTGGTCTAGATCCTATTGGTACCCAAATTTAATCTCATTCAAATTCCAAGTAGTATCATGGATTTAATAAGACACTCAGAGGTAGATAGATGATTATGTATGTCGTTTTATAGCCAGGGAAGCAATCTATCTGACTTTTTAGCACTCAAGATTTGAAAAGGAGTGGGTAGCACCTTAAGAGGATTTGATCTATCCTCACTATTTTAGGTTGTGCCTTTCTAGAGGTAAGAGGACCCTTTTGTAGCCTATTGTTTATGGAGGAGATGGGGATATCCTTCCTAATGAAGTTGTTAAGGAGACCTTGGAGAAAATATGATCAATGCAACAAAATCTAACTCTCACGAGTTGTCACTCTAGATAGTGGAGATATTTTCTGGGCAAGGTTCAGGCTACTAAAGACATTTGAAATCCTAATTGTTTCTGCATGCTTTGGTAATGGAAATTATGATTTTGTGCACACACAGGACAAATAGGGGTAGTATGGGTAGGATTAGTTGTTTTAAATGAATTTTTGGTGGGAGGTGAGGTAGAATGAACTTGATTTTCCAGATCTCTGAGAACTCTTACAAAATGGAAATTCTAGACAACAAAATGCTTCAGAATAGCTAAAATGTTCCTTTAACAGAATATGTGCTTCAATGGAGGCCCAGATTATCACTTTTTCACACTCTATGATATTTTAACATGAAGGCTCAAGTTAGAAAACCCAACAAAGTATTGAGATCCAAACCCAATCACACTTGAGGTACACCCAGAGGCTTATAGATAATCTCTGTCAACAAATGAAAGAAAAGTGATTTTAAATCATTTATTTCATTCCCCAGATGAAATCTCTTCCAGGAAATGAAATTGTAAATGCCACTAAATTGTCACAAGGATTGAGACTTGTGTGATTAAGAAATATTTTGATACAATATTGCAATAGGAACAAGAAAAACTATTTGCAGACATTCAGAAATGAAACAAACACATTTTTGCTCAAGATCAACATAGAATAACTTGAGTTTGATTAAATTTATCAGTAGGGGAAATTTTCTAGAATAATCTCAGATCTTTTCAATGGTTGTACACTTGCAACCACCTTGACACAATCAAACTTAATACAAAAAGAGATATACAAGCTTCTTAGATGGCTTCTCAAAAGACAGGATTTGTCAAGTTTTCCTCTTGGGAATTTTCTTCGACCTCTAAAACTCTAACCTCCAACCATTTTACACAAAAAAATTGTGCCATTTATAACATTTACAACAGAGCCCCTTTTCCCCCAAAAATCATGACATTGAGTACTACCAGTGCTCACCATGATCATGATCGTGATTTCAGAATCAGATCTGTAAAAAGTTATTAGGTGCTCATGGGGTAGATTTCTTCAAAAATATTAGCATTCAACTCCTTCATCTAGTAGAACACTCCTCCTTCAATTCACCAACCACTTCCACCCCTAATCTATCAAATATGGTTCCTTGTGTGCTTGGGAGAAGAAAAATGGAAAATCAGATCGAGCCCAAGAGTCAGACCATTTTAATGGTGAAAGATGTCTCCAAATCTCTCCCACCAAACTTAGATATCAAAATTAACTCCCCTCTTTATTTGGCGTGTAGGAAATACATAGAAATCATGAAGACTCACACTCTTAAGTGTGTTTTAGTAAAAATGGGTGAAAATCAGATTCAGACTCACAGTTGTTGTTGATCTTTACTTTGAATTTGGGTCATCCACATGGAAGATTCATTTTAAGATGGGCCGGGGTTCTTCATTTACTTTTTACAACTTTTGGAAAAATGTAAAATTTTCACATTTTACTCCACACCTCTGCCCTTGAGAAATGAGCCTGACACATGTCCCAAGGTGTGTCCCAGTAGAACCACACTTCCTTTTTACTTTTAACTCTTTTCTCCTAAAAGGAAATTTTCCAAATTTCCTCGAGGGTCCGCACCTCCGTCGTTGACCAGAGCAAGTTTTGACTTTTCTCCATCGGGCCCGTGGGTCATTTTGATTATTTTAGTCATTTGAACATCAAGGGGCAAAAAACCAAGTTACCCCGATGGCATGCCTCCCGCCTCTTAACATTTTCAAAGCCAACCTTGACCTCCTTTTTATCGGGATTGCAAGCCATTTTGAGATTTTAATCCTTTTGATGACAAGAGGCAAAAAATCCAATTTACCCCGATGATTTTACCTTTGACGATGGTGCCTTACTGTGCCCCTTTGACTTTTCAAACTACCACATGTCAAAATGGTGCATCTTCAAAAACTTTAAGGTTTCAAAATTATTTGGCAGGAGCACGCTTCCATTTTTCTAAAAGGTAAAAACATTCAACTTACCTCCGAAGGCCCGCATCTCCACCATTAGCTTTGCCACGTGTCCTCCTACGGGGTCAAAGTAAGAATTTTTCCCTACCACTTAAAATTTGCTTTAATCAGAGCCTAGTAGGGCCGTGGGGCAAGTTCAAACCTTTTTCTGAAGTAGCCAAAAGGAACAAGTTCAAAAACAAACCCATTGCGCCCCATCCAATTAGAAGAAGCCACGTAAGCACCAAAAGAACCAATCAGAAATGAGCGGAGCCACGGGACCAAATTTTCCCTTTTTCCAAAAAAACAAAAAGTGATAAGTTAAAGCATTTAGTCACTATCCCCTGACCAACCAAAAGAAGCCACGTGACCACCACCGAAAGCAAGGATGTAAATTTTATTAGGTGAAACTCCCATCAAACTATAAAATGTAAAAAAATGACCATTTGAGCCAGGGATGAATTTTTTTCCAAGGAAAAGGATTTAGAAATGTTACAAGGCTCAAATACACTCTTCATAGCTACATCCATTCATTTTTCATCAAGTATTTGGGGAAAAATGACAAGGGCAGAAAATCGACTGTAAAAAATGGAAAGAATGGGAAAGCCCAAGTTTTTGAATGAATAGAGGACAGGGAGACCCAAATCTCATACCTCTTCAAAGAAACAGAGAAATAAGAAAAAAATATAGATCCATACATGATCTTCAGTCCAAGGAAAGATTAATTATGGAAACAAAGGAAAGTAAAGACTTCCCAGGCACAACACGAGGATAAAAAGTGACAGAGGTCGTAAATCAATGGATTTTCAAAGGCAAAATGGGGCGAGACTATTTTGAGCACCAACATCGGCTCCAAATTGGGGATGGGCATTCCCTATGAGTGCCACAAGAACAATAGTAGACCAAGTGCCAAAATATCCATTGGGAAAAGGATTCATCCCATAGAGTAGAGAAACATAGAAACCATATCACAAAAATAGTTCACTAAGGACCAACAAAAAGCGAGTAAAAACACAAAAAATAGGAAACAAACAAGAAGATATAAACTTTGTACAAATGATGCCCACCTTGATTCAAATAAAACAATCAAATAAAATATGCAATTTCTGCCATCCTAGATATGACCATGCCAAAAGGTTACGATATGTTTTCATCAATTGGATATATACCTCTTTTTCTTCTTTTCTCGATTTGTAAACCATCCATGTTCTCTAAAGCTCCTCCATTGTGTTTAGGTCAAATTCTTTAACATTTTTCAAGGCTGAATCATAGACCAAATTCCCAGAGAAAACAACATACTTAGGAGCTCTGTTTTCAACATTTTCATACTTCCTGAAATCCACAAAACTCACAAAGTTGTTAAGATCAACATCTGCTTGCAAAACTTCATAAGATGCATTGCTTGGGTCTTCAATCAAGTACAACATCTTCTTCTCTCCATATAATTTCACCAAGTTGCCTTCAATGGGGATAGTGGCATAAGACATGTCCATTTGCACACTACCACCAACACTTGTTGCCCACTTTCTTGACAACAACATCCCCCACTTGGCAAGGAAGTCAACAATCACTACATCGATTTTTAAGTTCCTTCCAGGATAAGATGCAAGTTGCACATCCAAATCTTTGACACATCCCACCACTAGCACCTCTCTAGAGTCCATGGCAGTGCACTTCCCATATGTTGTTGTTACTTTTATACCCAGCTCATTCATAACTTCAAGAGGCATGACATTACATGAGGCTCCAGAATCAAACATACAGTTATGTAACAACTTGTCTTTGATAACCAGGGTAGTGAAGAATGGATCCACATTCAGCTAGGATTTAACCAAAGAAGTTCCTAAATAAACCTCTGGTGGTTCCCCCAGCCCTTCCAACACTTGTGGCTTTTCCAAATCTACAACAATAAAGGGAATCTCAACCTTGTTTACATCTCTGCCTTGTATGATCTCTTCCTCTTTGAACCCTAAACATTCAAAAGCCCTCTTCTTGTGCTCAGGGATCCTAAGCAGCTCAATAATTGGGACAAGAATTTTGATTTGACTCAAAACTTGGGCAATGTCATATGGAACAAATTTGGGTAAATCAGAACTAGGAAAAAGATTGGAAAATTCATCGGATGGGCAGGATTCTTTTCGAGTTTGGGCTTGGGGAGGAACACAAGTTTTTCTTGGGGAAACAAGCTCTTTGTCAAATGCATTTTTCTTTGGGGTTTCTTTGGTAAGCAATGGAAATTTTGACTTGGCTTGTGGCCCCTTGGTAGTTTATTTCTGGTATTGTGCTCCTTTTCTTGGGCAACTACAACATTCATTAATAGCTTCCTATCTTCTTCTGAAGGAACTCCTTCATCATACTTTTCAATCATTAATGCCCTCAAGTATTCAAAATCATTAATGGTCAATTCAAAAGATTGTACAATGTCTTACTAAAGTATGAGATGGAGGAAGTGGAGGTACCGGTGGATGAAATCCCAAAAAATAGCGATAGTTCTAGCACTTATTACCTCGTTGAAGTTGTTTCCCTTGGAGAACTTGCAGAGATCTCCATCATGCAAGCATCATCATCAATTTAATCATTTTATGCTTCCTCAAATTATTTTTAGTCTATCCCAAATGGAGCATGAAACATCTGTTACACCAATCAATGACATTTGTCTCCTCCACAACATCAACTTTGGCAGCCAAAGGATTAGGCACCATTTTGTTTTCTTTTCCTTGGGGCTGCCTATTTCCAAATCCAATAGGTCCCTTCCTCTTTGTCATCAGATATTTGGTGATTTGTGAACCTGTCTTGGCCTTGTTGTTTGTGTTGACCTTGTGAGCTGTGCCCAATCCCCTTCTCTTCTGGGATAGTTTGTATGAATTTCTTGACAACCTCTGCCAAAGTTTTCACAACTTTTCCAAATCAGCACCTTACTTGTCTAAGGTTTTCCGGGTTAACCAGCTTCACACTCTCCCTTTTTGGAGGCTTTCCAATTTCCTTGAGATTGTTTTCAATTTGCAAATCCATTGTGAAGGCATGCCTCAAATTAGTAGGGTTTTTGTCCCTCAAGTAGTAAGTAGCATTTTTATAAAATGCATCGAATATTTGATCAAACATGATTCATCACATGGCCTTATCCTCATAGGAAATCTCCTCAAGGTCTTGTTAAACATTGTGTTGAAATCATGTACTAAGTCATTAGGATTCTTTTTTATGTTTTCAAATTTTGTCAAGAGAAACCTAGATTCAGTTCTATCACCATATTGTAATCTAAATGCATTTCTCATCTCAATCCAGGAATCAATGGAATTATCTGGAAAAGCTTTATACCAATCCCTTGCATCCTCTTCCAAAGTATGGATAAATAACTTGATATATACATCTTCATGTTCAATCTCAAAATCTTCCATCATATTGATAAAAAGCTTTAGGTGTTGATCACCAGTTATAGCATTGTTTCCTTGGAACTTTGGTAGTTTATTCCTTACATCTTGAGGAACTACATTTGGATAACCAACCATTCCCACAAAATTTATGGGACCAAAAGTGTTTACAACAAATGGAGGTCTAGGTGGGGGCTGGGCCATATTGTTTTGAGGAGGTGACCTTGGAGGAGAAACAAACTGATAAGGGGTAGAGGGTCCTTGGAACACAGGAGTATAACTTTCAAAATGGATACCCCCTAAAGACCTGTTTCTTGGAAATCCCTATCAACTTCTAAAAAGACAGGGAAAAATGAGAAGAAAACCTTTAAAAATCAAATGAAGGCCCCTCTCTAGTGGGAGAATTCAATTCCATAAAGAGGCTACCTAATTCAGAAGCACTTGAATAGTAGTCTTCAATGATAGGCCGATCACTTTCATCAATGGAGATCCCTCTTCTTGTCTACTTATCTCCCATAACTCTCTTGAATTTTTTTCTTCCTTGATTTTGCTTTTCCTAGCTCTTGGAATTAAAGTCCTAGCAGGATCCCTAGCAAAGAAAGATCTTATTTCTTCTAGATTTGCAAAGATTGGTAACAAATCTCACTTGATAGAGGTTAAGACACTGGTACTCATCAAGAATTAGATCAACAGGGAGTCACCACTAAGGATTTCCACCTTAGTTGTGCAAATGCACTAAAATATGATTGTAGAACCAGGGTCTGAAAATGAACTGTGATCACTATGTTCCCCGAAAATGGAGCCAAAGGCATGTTGTTGATGGGAAAAATCGATATGAACTGGTAGTGAATCAGAAAATAGTCTCAGCAACTCAAATAAGTCCCCAAAAATGGTGCGAGGAGGTATGTTGTTAATAGGAAAAATAGTTATGAAGTGGTAGTGAATCAAGAAACTTGACCTCATCAACTCAAATAAGTCCCACAGCAATGGCGCCAGAAGCATGTTGGTACCCAAATTTAATCTCCTTTAAATAATGAGCAACATCATGGGTTTAACAGGACACTTGGAGGTAGATGAATGATTATGTATGTCATTTTTTTGGGGAAGCAATCTATCTAAATTTTTAGCACTCAAGCTTTGAAAAGGAGTGGGTAGCACCTTAAGAGGATTTGATCTATCCTCACTATTTTAGGTTGTGCCTTTCAACCAAGGTAAGAGGACCTTTTTGTAGCCTGTTGTTTATGGAGGAGATGGGGATATCCTTCATAATGAAGTTTTTAAGGAGACCTTGGAGAAAATATGGTCAATGCAACAAAAACTAACTCTCACGAGATGCCACACTAGATAGTGGAGATATTTTCAAGGCAAGGTTGAGCGACTAAAGACATGAAATCTTGATTGTTTCTGCATGCTTTGGTAATGGAAATTATGCTTTTGTGCACACACAAGACAAACAAGGGTAGTATGGGTAGGATTAGTTGTTTTAAATGAATTTTTGGTGGGAGGTGAGGTAGAATGAACTTGATTTTCTAGATCTTTGAGAACTCTTACAAAATGGAAAGTCTAGACAACAAGATGCTTTAGAATAGCTAAAATGTTCCTTTAACCAGAATATGTGCTTCAATGGAGGCCCAGTTAGCACTTTTTCACACAATCTATGAGATTTTAACATGAAGGCTTGAGTTAGAAAACCCAAAAAAGTATTGAGATCCAAACCCAATCATGCCTGAGGTACACCCAGAGGCTTACAGACAATCTCTATCAACAAATGAAAGAAAAGTGATTTTAAATCATTTATTTCATTCCCAGATGAAATCTCTTCTAGGAAATGAAATTGTAGATGCCACTAAACTATCAGAAGGATTGAGACTTGTGTGATTAAGATAGATTTTGATACAAGATTGCAATAAGAACAAGAAAAATTATTTTTAGACATTCAGAAATGAAACAAACACATTTTGCTCAAGATCAACACAAAATAACTCAATTTTGATTAAATTTATCAGTAGGGGAAATTTTTTAGAACAATCTCAGATATTTTCAATGGTTTTACACTTACAAACACCTTGACATGACCAAACATAATAAAAAAGAGATATACAAGCTTCTTAGATGGCTTCTCAAAAGACAGGCTTTGTCAAGTTTTCCTCTTGGGAATTTTCTTCGACCTCTAACACTCTAACCTCCAACCATTTGCATAAAAAAATTTTCCATTTATAACATTTAAAACAGAGCCCCTTTTCCCCAAAAATCATGACATTGAGTGCTACCAGTGCTCACCATGATCATGATCGTGATTTCAATCAGATCTACAAAAAGTTGTCAGGTGCTCATGGGGCAGATTTCTTTGAAAATATCAGCATTCAACTCCTTCATCTAGTAGAACACTCCTCCTTTAATTCGCCAACCACTTCTGCCCCTAATTTGTCAAATCTGGTTCCTTGCATGCTTGGGAGAAGAAAAATGGAAAATCAGATCGAGCCCGATAGTCAAACCATTTTAATGGCGAAAGATGTCTCCAGATCTCTCCCACCAAACTTAGATATCAAAATTAACTCCCCTCTCTATTTGGCATGTAGGAAATACCAAGAAATCATGAAGACTTGCACTTCTAGGTGTGTTTCAGTAAAAATGGGGGAAAATCAAATTCAGACTCACAGTTGTCGTTGATCTTTACTTTGAATTTGGGCCGTCCACGTGGAAGATTCATTTTAAGATGGGCCCAAGGTTCTTCTTTGACTTTTACAACTTTTGGAAAAATGTAAAATTTTCACATTTTTCTCTGTGCCTCCACCCTTGAGAAATGAGCCTGACACGTGTCCCAATGTGGGTCCTAGAGGAACCATGCTTCCTTTTTTACTTTTAACTCTTTTCTCCTAAAAGGAAAATTTTCCAAATTTCCTCCAAGGGTCCACACCTCTGCCATTGACCGGAGCAAGTTTTGACTTTTCTCCATCGGGCCCGTGGGTCATTTTGATGATTTTAGTCATTTGAACATCAAGGGGAAAAAAACCAAGTTGCCCCGATGGCCCACCTCTTGCCTCTTAACATTTTCAAAGCCAACCTTGACCTCCTTCTTGTTGGGCTTGCGGGCCATTTTGAGATTTTAATCCTTTTGATGAAAAGAGGCAAAAAATCTAATTTGACCCCCGATGGTCCGCTTCCCCTGCCCCTTTGAATTTTCAAACTGCCATGTGTCACAATGGTGCATCTTCAAAAACTTTAAGGTTTCAAAATGATTTGGTGGGGACGCACTTCCATTTTAGAATTTTATTCCATTTTTCTAAAAGGAAAAACATTCAACTTACCTATGAAGGCCCGCATCTCCACCATTAGCTTTACCACATGTCCACATGCGGGGTCAAAGTAAGACTTTTTCCCTACCACTTAAAATTTTCTTTAATCGAGATCTGGTGGGGTGTGGGGTGCATTCAAACCTTTCTCCAAAGTATCCAAAAGGAAAAAAATTTAAAAACAAACCCACCGTGCCCCATCCAATTAGAAGAAGCCTCGTAAGCACTAAAAGAACCAATCAGAAATGAGTGGAGCCACGGGACCAAATATGCCCTTTTTCCAAAAAATGAAAAAATGATAAGTTAAAGCATTTACCCATCATTCCTTGACCAACCAAAAGAAGCCACGTGATTGCCAAACAAAAGGATGAAAATTTGACCAGGGGAAATGCCCATCAAACCGTAAAATGCAAAAAATGACCATTTGAGCCTGGGGATGAAGTTTTTTCAAGGACATAGGATTTAGAAATGTTGTAAGGCTCAAATACGCTCTTCATAGCTACATCCATTCATTTTTATCAAGTATTTGGGGAAAAAAACAAGGGAAAAAATCCCTATTGTAAAAAATGGAAAGAATGGGAAAGCCTGAGTTTTTGAATGAATAGAGGATGGGAGACCCAAATCTCAGACCTCTTCAGAGAAACAGAGAAACAAGGACACAAATATAGATCCATACATGATCTTCAGTCCAAGGAAAGATTAATTATGGCAACAAAGGAAAGTAAAGACTTCCCAGGCACAACACGGGGGGATAAAAGTGACAGAGGCTATAAATCAATGGATTTTGAAGGTAAAATGGGGCGAGACTATTTTGAGCGCCAACAAATCCCATAAATAATACAAATCTAGAAGTGGATTTTCCTTCATCAATATTTCCTACATGATCTGAATCATAATATCTAGTCAAGAAGAATTTTTCATTCTTTTTGTATTCTAGACCAAGATCCACTGATCCTTTGAGATATCTCAAAATGCACCTTGATGCTTTCTAATGACAAACTTTGGGTTCTGCATGAACTGGATAGATAGCCTCACTATAAAGCTGATATATGGTCTAGTGTAGCCTAGGTAAAGAAGACTTCTAATCAACTACCGATAGAGGGTGGTACTTACCTCGGGAGATGGATCTGAATGAGATAACTGCAATCTATTCTCCGTAGGTGTAGCAATTGGTGTGCACGATCCATCATCCTGAATTTCTCAAGTGTTTTACGGGTATATTTCATCTAAGAAACAAAGATGTGATTCTCTTTCTGTCATACTTCCAATCCAAGACAATAATGCATTAGCCCAAGATCTATCATGTCAAACAATCAATTAAGATCTTTCTTCATTGCATCAATCATCTTCAATAAACTACCCGATGATTTGGATCATCAATATAGACAACAACAATCACAATCTCCCCCCCTTGCTTTTTGAGGTAAATATTGGGATTGTATGGATTTCTAACAAATCCATGTTGTACGAGATGCTCATAAATCTTGATGTACCATGCCCAATGTTCTGATTAAGCCCATACAGAGATTTCTGAGTCTGCATACCTTTGCTTCTTGACCGGGTACTACATATCCCTCGGGTTGAGTCATTTATACTTCTTCTTGTAGATCTCCATTTAGGAAGGAAATTTTTACATCCATCGATGGACTTTCCAACCAATTTGTGTAGCTAGAGAAAAGATCATTCGATTGTTTTGATCTTAGTTGTGGGAGAAAATGTCTCCTTGTAGTCTATGTGCATACCCCTTTGCTCTTTGGACTTTCTTTATACTTTTCCACTATCCCATATACTTTGTACTTTGTTTTAAATATCCATATGCATCAAATGGGTTTCTTTCCTAGTGGAAGATCGACAATTTGTCAAGTGTTATTCTTCATCACTCGATTATTATTAAGAATCCATGGAATCTTTCCAAGATTTTGATTGTAGGGCTTCCTAGACTGTAGAGGACTCATCAGATTCAATAACTCTACTCATCAAAGCAAATTTAACTTCTTCTCTTGTTTTACTTGTGAGTCGTGGTCTCAGGGGTGGATGTATCTGTGGAGCATCCATTCTTACATCTCGTAATGTGCTAGTACACCACTTGGGCATACATTGAACTGTTCCCATGGGTCATGGTTCTATCTTATCAACACCATCATCCCCATCATCACTTTCATATTCCGAGGGAACATCAGCTTCAATTTTACAATTGGTGAGTCTAGAGGAGGAGTCTCTGCTTCCTTCTTCTCGAAAAACTCAACATCTCTGTTGGTGTAGACTTTTCTAGTCTTATGATCCATTAATCTATACCCAAGAGTCTCTTCATTATACCCAATGAAGATAAGTTTATGTGACTTCATGTCTAATTTCTTTCTATTCTACTTTGGTATGTCCATGCTTTCTTTGCACTTGAATACTTTAAGGTGTACAATAGATGGTTTTCATTTTGACCATGCTTCTTGAGGTGTTACTCCTTGAGAGCAACTATGGGTACTTTGTTCAACAAATACACTTTGGTATTTTTATGCTTCTACATAGAATGTCTTTGCAGAGTCTAGAATCATCGATCATGCATTGCACCATTTCCATGATTGTATGATTTCTTTTCTCAACAACACCATTTTATTGTGGTGTGTGTGGAGGAGGAATTTTTTACAAATACGAAGTGAGTTTTAGGTAGTCTCTACACTCATTACTAGTCAATTCCTCCCCTCAATCGAGTGGAAAGTTCTTATGTGACAACCAGTTTCATTCTCAACTACTACTTTGAACTTCTTGAAAGTTTCAAAAGATTCAATTTTCTTGCGAAGAAAAAAAATCCACATTTTTCTTGAATGGTCATCAACACAAAGCATGAAGTATTGGAACCCAAAATGACTTGGTTGCATCGGACCACAAAGATCGATATGAACTAGTTCAAGTTTTCCATGAGGTTGAAATGTACTCTTCTAGAATGAAGCTCTGTGTATTTTACCTGCTAGGCGGTGAGGAAACTTATCGTATCTTTTTGAATAGATGACATCCCATGTACCATATTTCATCGGTGAAGTGTCTTGAGATACTTGAAACTTACATGACCAAGTCTCTAATGCCATAAGCGTCTTTGAGGTAGAGTTCTTAGCCACAAGTGCTGATCATCTTTGTGTACAAAATCAAGTGGAACATGTGTCCCACATTAGAGGCTTTCACAATTATTTTTGAGCCTCATGATTTATCTCGAATCAAACACATTTTCTTGCCAGAATGACTATCAAAGTCAATTTTTAGATTGTGATCAAGGATTTGACTGACTAAAAGTAGATTCTTTTTCAACCTAGGGACATATAAGACATCTGATAGTCTATAGTTGCATGAACCAAGGGGTAGAGAAATGTTCCCAATCCCTTGAACTGTATATGAAGAATCATCTCCCAACAAAACATGATTTTTCGATGGTGTGTCCCTCATTGAAATAAACCAGTCTCTATGGCTGGTCATGTTTCTAGTGGCCCTTGAATCAACATATCAAACATTACTAGATGACATGGATGGTTCACTTGATCAAGCAATGAACAAGTAGTCTTCATTGTCGATTTTTCTTGTTGCTCAACAATATTCCTTGTTGATGGGGTTTTCTTTTCAGTTCCCATTTTTTTGCTCATGATTTTGGTTAGAATGTCCCTTATAAGACTATTATTGTTGATTTCTAGAGTTGCTATATATGAACCTTTCTTGTAAGTATTATACCAACAATCTTGTAGGTCATGTACTCATTTGTAGATAGGAAATTGCTTCTTTTGTTGTCCGTCCCCTTGATTTTGATTTTTATTTTGAGACTTTTGATAGGCATTAGGTTTTCATTTACTTTTTCCTTTCTATTTTTGATGTGAAGAGAGTTCTGCTCTTCTCCATCATCCTTATTGTGCATGGCTTCCTCTTGTTGTAGTAGGTTTACCAGCTTGTCAAAACTAACTGTCGTATCTAACACATTTAGTGTTGTGAAAAAAATGTGGTAAGAAGAGGGGAGTGCTCTTAGAAAAATGGGAATGAGAGCATCATCTGTGACCACTTCTCCCAGGGCTAGAAGTGAAGCCCTCAATTCTGTAACTCTTCTTAAGAAAGCTTCTATTTTTCATTCTTCTTGAACTTCAATGTGTGTAACTGACTCTACAAATTCAGTATAACATTATTATTCTTGGCCTCGTATACTGTGCTCAACTTATCCCATGCTTATTTGGTTGTTTCAACATCTCAAATGTGGGGTTTCACATCCTCGGACACTCAATCAAGATGATGAGTTTTCCCTTACGATCTGCTTTATCAAATTGTCATTGTTGTTTTGTATTAGTATTTGATCTAGTCAGGAGTTCCATTCCTGATGAGGCTAGATATCTTCAAACTCAATCGTGTCTTGTTTTTGTCTTTCATGCAGCATAGTTGTTTCCTCTTAGTAATTTTGAATGCGGAAGAAAAAAATTTGGGGGCATTGGTTTCCATTTACGAGAGATCAACGACGGGGTTTGGCTCTTATCACTCTAGTTATAAGGTCTCTAATCTATATATCATCAATCCAATATACCAAACCTTTCTATATACGTGCCCTTCGATATACTTGGTTGTACGTGGAAGAAGATCACCCTTTCTATATACCCCGGTATATGAAAGAGACATTAACGTACGTGAAAGAATTCACTATGTGGTACCAAGACAATATTGAAAAGGTGCTGTGTGATTATTAACACCATCTCAAAGAAATATCCTCATACGCATGCATAACTTTTTATATACTTGGATAATTTCTCAGTCTGGATTTATGTTGTGCAATCGTTCACAGACGGATGGGATGGCTCATAATGTGTGCACTATGACCTTATTACTCCCCATTGATTTAAAGGGTCAATGCCTAGATGACATTGTTGCAGCTATATTAGGCATTAAGTGTAGTAGTAGTCACAACGGCTTTACCCGTAAGTGCTTCCCAGAGGCATCATATATACCAAACGTTGTGAATGAGATCTAGGATCTTGTGAGTGTTACATAACCAAATTTGTTTTTTTTAATTTTTATTACAATTCTGCCAGTTTTTAATCAGTTACAAATTTTGCAGTTGACTTATGGCAACCTACAAATTAGTACAATATATTGCAACATGTAATTACATTCAAAAAATCTGGAAACAATTGAATGGCGGGAAAAAAATTGTTTTGCGGGCCCAGTGGCCTATGGAGCCCAATACGGCTTGCTGAGCAAAAACCATAAAAAACTAGCTCAAAATGAAGTTTTTAGGTAGCCCTCCTTTGGAAAAATGTGCTCAAAATGTAAAAATATGTAGAGTGGAGAAAAAAAAGTTTTTCCCTAAAATAGGGTTTTTCTCGCTAAATTTAGTTAGTTATAACTAAATTTGAATTTTCCACTAAAGTTAGCGGTTCCACTAAATTTTTTGCCAAATTTGGTAGTGGGTGAGGGAGGGGGATTTGACCCCTTGACCTCTCTTGATGGGAAGTGTCTTACAAAAGTTATGCTAGCCACTTGGGCGGCTAAGCTAAACAAGTATAAGTAAAGAGCAAAATGTAATTAAACACTTCCAAATTGTAAAACCATACCTCTTCAAAAAACCACGGTTTTGGAAAGGCGGTTTTGAACAAAAATTCTAGCAAAGAGAAAAAATGACAGGTGGTTTTGGTGAGAATGAAGGCAGTTTTGAGTGTGTATGGCGCCTTAGATCATTTTCTTCCTTCCTTTGAGCTTGTAATCTCTTCCTTGGTGAATTCTATCCTCCTCAACCTTAATTGCAATGAATAAAGGTGGTTTTGAGGAATTTGATGGTGGTTTTGAGGAATTTGATGATGGTATTGCATGGGATGGGGTTGGGAAGTTGCAAAGGCAATTCTGTCTCTCCTTTTCTTGCACAAGCTTCTCGATGCTTCTCAAACTCTCTGCGATCCTCGATATCCTTGACAACCTGCTCGACACCAAATGTAGATTGAGCAACGAGGGGTGGAAGCCTGCTAATTGTATTAAATTCAATTAACCAAAAATAAAATGGAGTGTTGCAATTCTTATAGGAATTGAACAGCCATGTGCAGACAAAGAAATAGGTTGCACAGGTAAAACTAAACTCATAATAATGACTTCCAAAATACATCAGAAGCACATAAATTGTTATAACAATTATGCCTATGTGAATAAAAAAGACAAATATGGTTTAAAAACCATATAAAAACATACAAAAATAATATGGTTTATAATATATTATGCATAATTAACCTAACAAATTTGACATCCATCCTGCACATTCTATGATAGTTCCACCTATTGTTTTCTTCAAATGGCTTCCCTTCCTTGATGATATTATAATTTTCTCCTTCATGAATTGGTACTATGGATGGAGGAGGAGAAGTGGGATTGGTTTGAGATTTAACTAGTAATTTTTAACAAGAAACTAGGGTAAAGGTTTATATTTGGAACAATAATAGAATGAAATCTTGGAAACAGATAATTTCTATAAGTACATGATTGTGGAATTGAAAGCACGAGAATTTACAGACATCTGGCAATTTGAAAACTAATGAATGGGCTGCATTGTCTAGAAATGAGGGTCTATGGGCAATGGATTTTGATAGGGAAGGTAAGGGGAACATCCCATTGATAGGGTTCCTCAACTTGATGCTTATCATTCTCCACTACTTGCAAAGATAAAGCAAAATAAGTCATTTGATTAATAGTTTCATGCATTAACTCAAGCCTTTGTTGTGGAATAAACCAACTAGGTATAGGACCTCCCCATTGATAGGGTTGCCTAGAACAGGGTTTTTAGCATGTAATATTTGCATCAACTACACTTTCAGTACTTCCATGATCTGCTCTATTTCATGATTTTTTCTTCAACCTCTTCATCATGTGAAAAATCTACATCACCTTTTGCATAACCTTGATTTTGAACATCATAACCATTTTTATAATGGTAATCATATTGATGTATAGGGTTTGGGTTATGGGGATATTCATTTTGATATGGGTCATAATGTTGATCTGAATTGGAATATGGATGATAATATTATGGATATGTTGGATACATATCTTGGCTAGAAGCATTCCACTGAGGAATTGATGTCATGATTACATGGCCTCATAAAATATGTGAAAATGGAAAAATAGGTTTTTAGTCATGAAAATAGGCTGAAAATAATAAAATGGCGGAATCGATTTTCTTGAAAAATACTTGAAAAAGTTATAGCTAAATAATTTGATGATGAAAAATGTTGCACTATTATGAAATCATATTTATGGAGTCACTAGATGAATTCTACTCTAAATTTTCAATTTTTCGAATTTATTAATAGTATTTCTTCTCCCACCGGGCATGCCAAAAGCTGAGTACGCATGGTGGCTGATCTATTTGAATGATGGAAAACATTCAAAAAGTAAGATTTTAATCTCTTTGATGTCCCCAAGATCATGCCAAAAAAATTTATCTCTCAGAAGCACACCATGGTTGAGGGATAACAACAGGGGTTCTAAGTTTACTTTATTCCCTCACTTCTATAGATACCATGGAAACACCTCTAGTCTATGGCTATACCTATTGTTCAGGTGAGTCTCCGGTATCGAGGCCATTTCCTTATTGATGTATCCTAAACTAATTTTTGGGGTTTTGGATGTTTAGGGATAAGAAAGATTGATGTATTTGAAATTGGTGAAGTGATACATAAAATTGATTAAATGTTTTGGTGAGTACAAGCAAAATAAAATTGAGAACAAATTGCAGATGCATGAACCAATGGGTTTTTAACTTGATCCTAAGGAAAACACTTGTGTGTTGAGGGAATAAATCACAACAACACAACAACTAACATGCACACTAAGACTGTATAGAAAACACCAAATTTGTAGCAAGGTAAGATAATTAAATCAAGGAATTAACATTCACAAGAGATAATAAAAATATACACACCATTGTAAATAATTGGAAAGGAAATAACTAGTTCTCATTTAAGGGAAAAACTGGCAAAAATTTGCTTCAACACTCCTACATATAAAAAGTCCTCCTTTAAGCCTTGTTAATGCACACATTATATAGCAAAATAACTCACCCAACCCATCCTAAAAATAGGTTACTGAGTTTATACTCGCCCATGCATGTTAATTTTAGACTTTATAATGAATAAATAAAGGGATTAAAATAACCATGTGGTTCTGATGAGGCATTAATATCCTTAGTTACAAAAATACACTTAGTCAAAGTGTAGTTGATTTCTCTATTTTTAATACAATTAATAAATTTGGCTAAATATTTTTGGCTAATATCAGCCACTTTCTTGATGTGTAAGATTTCTCTAATGTGTATGCAACTATTTCCTTTATAATTTAGGTGATGATTAAATAATCATACTTAATTACCTAATGTGACACTTGAATATTCACCCACATTGCAAAGGAATCTTTGTCTTATTCTATGTTCTGTCCTTTTGTGAAGGTATACAAAAATACTCTGTGAAATAAAAATAATACTTTTAATCTACAACACTTAGCAAAAATTATTCACCTCCTTTGTGGGGACGACTTGACCATGTGCACATGCTCAACTTTTATCTTTTTCAGTTTGTGGGGCCACTTATGCATATTTTGAAATAATACTCCTTTATACAAGGTACCTTGGCAAACTTCGGAGTTTTTGAAAAGTTGAAGGTAAAGGCCCTCCATATGACCTTGGTCATCTTTTGATTTATATGGCTCTGACCTTGTTTTGAATAATGTTTGGGAACCTTTTACAAACATTAAGGTTGATCCCTAACCACATGGTCAACTTGACTAATCATGGGATAAATAAAAACACTTGGCCCTCTTTTGATCATCATTTGGCATACATTATACTTTCGTTGATTGTCCTCTTTTTACTTCTCATGGTACATAATCGGTCCACCCACCTTACTTTGGCATATCCTTTGGTTAAGCAATTATTTGGGAACTTTGTTGAATTGGCACAAAAATTTGATTATTTTCTTGGGAAAACAATGATTATATGTTTAAATCAAAGGCCATCTTTGGAAACATTGGTATATACTATAATTCTCGGTATAATTATTCATTTGAAATTCTTGGCCCCCTTCTTCATGATGAATAGACCCTTGAGAATCTTTTCGATGGAATGGACTTTACACTAATTAAGGTTTTATATTTAGTTGAAACTTGTACTACCTTTTTATTGTGATTGAGTTTGTTAACTCACTGCTGAGTTAAGGGAGAAAAGGGAAAATAACCCTAATCACTTGATCATTTTTTGAGTTCTTTGCGAGCTAGCAAAGCTATACCAAAATTTTCTTCGACCTCCATTGATCTCTTTGAGCTTGGTAAGTTTTCTTCATGCATATATTCCCTAGGTTTTGTCACCATTATTGATTTTAGAACTCTAAAAGTGATCTTTGGTTGCAGTATGGTATTATGAGCTTACGTATTTTGCTCAAACTGGGCATCTCATGCTTCCTTGTCATTATTTTTGTACTTAATTTGGGTAGAACTCACTTTGCATTCAAAATATGACCTGTATTTTTACCTAAAATTTGTATATGGTAAGGCCTCAAGAGGTTTTTTTCTGCTATCTAATTGAATGACAAGGTAAGCCATGATTTTTATAGTAAAATAAGGTTAAAACTTTTATTTCGAGTAAATTGTGTAAAATTTCTCACCTTTGAGTTGGGGTTTTTTTATTGTTGACATTTTGACTCTGCTTGACTTATATTTGCTTTCACGGTTGTGTTATCACTCACTTCAGGGTACCCATTGTTTGACCATGGGCCTCCTTTGAAAAACAAACAATTTTTATGAAATATGTTATGAACCCTTTCTGGGTCGTTCTTTCTCTGAATGGTCGATTCTCGGTCCTTTTTTTTTTTTTCTTCGATGGCATGATTTATTCCTTTATGGTTGTGTTTCTGTTCACTTTTGGCCACCATTAATATTGTTTCATTATGAAAAACCACGATATGGCTGTCATAAATAAAGGGTGATATTTTATACTTGAATATCCCTTTCTCATTTTTCCTCTTACATTGTTGCAAATCAGGGTTTGCTTATATTTTGAGGTCATTGACCTAACACAGTTTTTGGAGAACATCTTTGGAAACAATTTCATAGCTATGATTATGTTTATTGTGTTTGTAAATTAGTCTATGTTAGAATTTAAAAAGTACTCTGGAATCTTGAATGAGGGTTTGGCATATTAGTAGCTCTAACCTCTACATTTTCACATTTTCCGCCACTTTGTTGATCTTGTTGGTTGAGTTACTCTGGATTTCTTAATTTCCACCTTATAATCTGATATTGAGTGAGCTATCATGGAAATTTAGTTTGAAAATAGTCATACTGTAGTTGTAGACTCTTGCTTTGGAATATGATATGAGAATGATGTATTGTTGGCTCTTGATATATAAATAATATGTAAATTCCTTTTTATTTTTGCCTTGCTACGAGCTGAAATTTTCTTACATGGCTCAGTTTATGTTGATATAAACTACATTGTTGGTTGTTTTTGTTGAAAAAAATACATTTGTATTGGAATTATGATTTCTATGATGCCCGTTCATTGGTTACCCGGTTCTTGTCACGGTGAACCTATTTCTTTGAGCATCAAACGGTTGTGTGTAATTCGATGTCTTGGACCATGTCTAAGTGATGTTTTAGCACCTTCCCTCTCCTTCTTGCTTTCTCGAGTCATTATTGACACCTCTGTGTGTGGACTGTGTAATGTCCTGTGCGTTAACCTATTTAAAGGAGGATCTTGTTGTCGCATGGTTAAGCTGGATCATTGGTCATTATTGATGTGAGTAGAAATTATTTATATTTATAGTATATAATGATAACAATGTTGTTTTAATTTAATTATCGATTGGCCTCTATTTTATAGTATTATTGTTTTACATTATTGTCGAGCTGGTATATACGTCTTTGTTAATATGATTAATAATTATTTTAAGTGGTAATAATAATAATAATAATATTAACAATATTATTCTTTTAATTATCGATCGATGATAACTCATTTTTATTGTCGATTGTTATCAACTTTATTATTAATTATCGTTAAGCGATTTTATTGTTTGGTTGGTCGCTGCAGAATGAACCCGTTCTACGGCGAGGAAGGGTTACCCATCTTAGTGCCGTGGGCGTTCCTTGCTTCATGTTTGCTTTTGAATGTCGACCTCTAGTTTTCTTCGCAGTCGCTTAGGCCTATTCGCATGTTGTTTTAATCATTGTGAGTAATGGAGAATTTGATTCTTACTTCCTCTAGCTTGCTCATGTGTACGTGATTTAATTTTCTCGGGTTGAATAGTAATCATAAAAAAATTATTATACCTTTTTAGCTTATGAAAACTATTCGGGTAATCTTGTAACTCCTTTTACATTTTATTAATACAATCTTCTTGCGTATGCTTTGTGAGCTTACCTTAGTTAGTAGAGATTTTGTTTATCCCGTATCTTTTAATAAGGAGGGGCTCGTGGGAGTGCCATGTTGTGGTGAAGCTGCCCAGTTTTTAAAAATTTTAAACTTATTTCGCCTACCCTCCATTGCCACCTTGGCCGACGGGTCCATTTCACATGTCTTGTTGCAAGTAAATGGCGTTAGACTCCTCCCAACCACTGAACTACCAATAGTTATGCTATTTTAATGCATCCTTCTTGGCATGTTCAACTTTCCTTGTTGGTGGCCACATCCTCCATTTATTAATTTTTGATTTCTTAATCTGTTGTATTTTGTGGTCTACTGCTATAATATTCCACTGGCGCGTGAGTTTGTGTCGTGAAGGAATATTTCTTTTGTGTGGTCTCATGGGTGGTTTTTATCATGGCTCTTGTAGGCTGGTTTCTTGTTAAGGAGGGCGTGGAAACTTGTTGGAGATACGTGGTTAGTTCTAAACCTCTTGCTTGGCTGCGTAGTCCACCCCCTTTCTGTACCAAATGTGGAAATCTGATTTTCCTTCACCGTGGTTTCCATTTATTCCTCTTTTGCTTAGGCGTATGGGTAATTCTTTTTGCTAGCACGTTTTATCTACCTCTTTCTTGACTGCGTGAATTTTGGGTTAGGTGGTGATCGGCTTGAAACTGTTGGTTCCTTGTTAGAGACCCTTCCCTTCTTACCTTGCTACGTGGAAATGCAGTGAGACCACATCTCTTTGAGGCAGTTTGTCAAACAGTTTGCTTCCTCGTGGGTGCTTCCACACCATACAAAACAAAAATTCAATTTTCCATTGTGCTGGATGGATGTCCATGTTCCACTCTAACATTCCCTTTTGACACGCGTTGGGAGGATGTTGGAAAGTATTTTAGACCACCTACCCTGGCCGTGAACTCCTGCCTGTGCCAACGTGGAGATGATTGATGTTTGGGCGCCCAACAAGCTTGAAGAAAATGGAATTAGGCTTGGGTTGCTGTTGCAGGTCCTGTTTCAGCATGTCCTTGTCTTGGGAAGTGCATTAAAGGCATGATAAGCCCTAACCCTCTCTCTTAATGGTTTATCCCCTTTAGCATTTGGGTAAATCAATCTCTGCAATTTTTGTTTGAATTCTGTAGATGTGGGTTTTGAATGACTTATAATCATATTTGCTTGAACTATCATAACTCATTCATGTTAAATCTTTATGATTTTTAGAATATAAATTGCTTCTTCTATTTTATGAAGTCTGGGCATGCGTGTGCACTGTTTGTGGCAGTTTTGTTTGTTTTTGTGTATATATATTTATACAGTGCATTACCATTTTTTTTGGGTAATCTTGAGTACGGTATATATATATCCTTCTAAATCAAATTGGGCAAGTGAACTATAAGATTTATTTTGGTGATTTTATTATGCTGCAAGTTGGAATATCATGGACTTTCGTATTTAAATATGTGCTTGGGATTTTCTAATCTATTGGTGGCCCTGTTTTTATTCGAATATTTAATACAATTAGAATAAAATATCTTTTGCCTTATGGGTTTTGGGTATGGTTAGGTGCAGGATGATTACGTTGAGTTTATACGGTTTGGGATTTAATTGTATAGCTCTCGGTCAGTATTGATGACATGGGTTAGTGTGTCGATGTTTGTTGCATGATTAGTTTTTTTTTTTTTTTGCTTTATGACAGTCATAAAAAAAAGGGTTCCCATGGAGGTTCCTTGGTTAGCGGAGTTGAACTTGTACATACCCATTTGGGGGTCGACTTGGTATTCTAAGCCATACCTACAACACATGTATGGGAAGTCTCGTATTTGTGTGGCCATGTAAGAGTTTATACAAATTGGCATACTAATCTTGTGTAAGGCAGCAAACTAGTAGCTCTCTCTCCAGGCCCTCTATTATTTTTATTACTATGAGCTTATTTTAGATGAGAACGCTCATGAAGCATGTGTTAATGGGGTTTTTGTGACCTTTTCGAATACGGTAAGCACTCAAGATGTTAGCTTGTGTGGATAATTATATGGCTTAATTTTGAGGCACTACTTGGATCTTCAAATCAGTTAAAGTAATATTGGATACATCGAACTCTCATGAATGTGTACATTCTTCAAGTTTGATTGACATGTGATGGCCCTCAGGCATATGAATTGACGATGCTTGAAATATGAAATTATAAATTTATCCTATACTTTGACTTCAAAGCTTGTTGAAATGCTTTTTGGTAGGAAAACAGATGAGTAGGGAAGTTATGAGAACTACCCTAAAATGGATTCATACACAACCTTAAGTAAAGGTGACAACTACCATAATGGGACTATACATACCATGTACGACAGTATGGGATGAGATCAACACTGAAATTATTTAACTTCATTATATAGAACAATAATTAATACCCATAAATTGAGATATGCAAGTGGAGGTTGAATTATATAACATGATATATTATGTTATCAGGTAACCTGTAAGGATAAATATGTTATTTAAATACTTGGTTAATGAGTGGTATATTTTATGGTATTCATGATTATTATGTTAGCTAAAAATTGATACTTGCATCTCATTAGGAGTTGAGATAATGTTGATACTTGTATTTATAGTGGCTTGGACCACGCTTACATATCTTAGCTAGTCAAATGTATCTTTGGCATATTAGCAAAAGATGACAGTATTGTCGATTGTAACTCATTCTTATGAGTTGGACTCTTTTACTAAAAGAAATATATAAGACATGGTAATAAGCAACCAAAAGGATATCTAAATAATATATGAACTTGCTGATTGGTGAAATCTTTGTTAACGTAATTATATTCTTAAAATTGTGAGATAAATATCAGAATTATACTTACATATCATTGATTATCTATAAAGGTTTGATACTTGGTATTATCGATGAGTAATATAAGACCGATACTTGTATTCTTTTTATATAGAAGCTTAATGTTGTTGGTGCTTCTATTTAATGGAAAGATAATATTATTGGATACTTATATATGAGAAGAAGATTGAAGATATTAAGTGATTGTTATTATTATTACTGTAATGTAATTATGATTAAATGCAAGGTTAAGGTTGTATATCTAGCCACTTGGAATTTTGTCCATATGAAGTTGATTTTAGGGAAATGTACAATAATGGGTATGAATCGTTACATCATGAGATGTGCAGTTAAGATTTGAATACATGTTAGAAATTATTTGATAGGGATTATTGCAACCTTTCATTTATGTAAATGCTAGATGGCATAAATTATTAGGTGAGGATTATATCTTATCATGCTCAGTTCTAGTGAACTGACTCTAGTTAATATTTGTGCAGATGGATTATGTGAGTAGATTAAAGAAAAGAGTGTAAAAGTTTCATCAGTTCAATTTATGAATTTCCTTGTAAAAATGTTCAATGTGTTGTAAATTTTGTAACATTGCTTGCAAAGGAGTTTAAAATATCTCTTTCCTTGGAATATTTGAAAAACTACGTGATGAAGTTGTCTTGTCTTTTTATTGTTAAACTGGTAACTTATCTTTGTGAGAAATAATATTCAATCTTTACATTGACATGAGTATTGTAAAAACCTTGATCTTGAGAATAAAGTGTTGAGTTAAATCTTTCTAAGACTTTGTAATGGTGTGTTATAAGTAAAATAAAATGGGTTGGTTAATCCTTATAAAAGTTTAACGAAAATTTATATTCAAATAAATAAATAAAACAAATAATTGTCATAAAAAGAAGACTTTAAGTGAACTACTCTATAGTGTATAAGAAAATAACTCAAGTTGGTAAGATGAATTTGCGAGAATCATATCTTGAATCTCTCTAAAACATAAGTCAAGAGTTAAAGGGTGTTTTATCAAAATAAATAACCTTCAATCATTTCTTATTGTGGTTTGCCCTAGCTATGAGAGTGTCATGTGGTTAGACTTCTATGTTGTTCTGTCAGAAAGAAAAGTGTATTGTCCTTGTTGAGTGTGAACATTTATGTGTTGCCCTTGTGGTCATCCTCGTAGCAAGTGGTTCCCAGAGTTAGTTGTAACCTTGGTGATGACATGTTGTGTCGTGTTATGTGTCAAGCAAGTCAAAAAAAAATTATCCTGTGTTTTCCTATATAGTCTTGTGTGTCTGAATTAGTGGGCGTTACACTTGGTATCAGAGCATAGGTTCATGCTCTCGAATCTATGGGCCAGATTGGAGTTATGATGGTGATGGTGTTGTATGATGGTGTTACATGTGTAGACACCAAATTTGGGTCTTACGACACCCTGTACCCCGTATCTCATCCCACAACCTAACCCTACCTCACCACCTAAACCTTACACACTAAATTATTTATTAATTACCTTATAATTAATAAATCCACATCTCCAACCCTACCACCTCACCTCGCCACCTCACTATGACCTAGCCCTAACCCTAAACTAACCTAATTAAGACCTATGACTTGGTCAGACCCACACCCATGACTCATCACCCCTCACCCGCATCAAAATGAGCCTAATAATGACTTGACCAAGCCCACAACTGACCCCTCGGGAGAAAAGGAGGGAAAGTTGGCTATTTTACTACAAATAGCCAACTTTGACCTGACCGACATCGGTCCCTACTCGACCGGCGTCGGTTACGTAACCGCCATCGGTTCCCTATAAATGACCTTCCCCAACCAAAACCAAAGGATCCGGATTCATTTGCAAGAGAGAGACAAGTGAGAAGGAGAGAAGAGTTTGCAAAGAGGAGCATCGAGCCCAAAACTGGAACTGAGCAACTAGAGCATTGTCACACTCATCCAAACCTTGGGAGAGTCGGAGGATAGCTTCATCAGATCACTTCCGATTGCTGGATCATCCCAACTGGGCCTTGCCTTCACCACTGCATTCTTTGGACCTACATCCACATCAGAAACTAGTAAGTAGTCTCTTTTATCACCTTGTATGCTTCTAGACACTACTTTGTGAACTTTTAATTCATAGGGATTATAAGCTCACTCCTGGATCTACTACCCGAAACAACCTGCACCTAACCTTCGGTCATCCATCTCTATATTACCCTAAAGACAGCTCTCTCACTCTCTGAGTCTTCTCTATCACCCTACTACTCCCCTCAACCATCTACCAACCTTCCAAACCTCATAACCACCTCACACCAACCTCCATTTAAAAATCCCTAAATCACGCCCCTACCAATATTGGTTATTTCCTACCAATACCGGTTTGTAACCACTGATCGTTTATCCGGTGCCGGCATCGGTCACTGTGACTTATACCAAAACCAACCTTTCACCTATTCACCACAAAACAATCTCATGTCTAGCACTGGTCTATCCACGTAACTTGATCGAAACATATCAATAACCAGTGACCAAACAAACAACATGACATTCTATTGTTGGTAGTTTAATCTCTATTGCTTTTAGTAACGAGATACCTAAATCATGAGTTCGCAATAGCTTCTTTATTATCATTTGCATCAATTTGTATTAAAGGAGAACTGACCACCTTGAAAGGAAGTCTAATATTTCCTGGGCCCAAGGCAGTTCCCTCACTTATTGTCTAACTAAAATCTGGTGGTCTTGCATTTTTATTTATAGGTAGTCTTTCCTAGACAAAAAGGATCTCTTCACAATCAGTCTGATCTCTCTACGGTATGCGCACACCTTCCCAACACTCAAGAGGTATTCCTCCTAACCCTAACCCCTATCTGTTTCTCAAGAGAATGAAAGGATAGAAGTAACTCTATTCTGGAACTAAATTCTATGCGAAACATTTTGGCACGCCCGGTGGGACCCTTCTCGGGTTTCTTTCTTTCTTGCTTGTTTTCATGTAGGGAGCACACTTGTTGTTTCTCTCTTCTAAATATTCACAAAATATTTTGTCATTTTGGTAAAAGAACTTGTCTTACTTTCGCATCTTTGCATTAGTGAAAGTCATCTTCTTGACCTCTTCTCTTTCTTTGCTTCATCGAATATCATTTTCGATTTGGGTTTAAAACACGTGCATCACATTCTTGCCTCTTTTTTTAAATTCTAGTGAACGTAGATTAAGTAACAGGTCATACACATGGGGGTAATATCCATGGTATTGACGAGAAATTAATCTTACTCTCACTGCACAACACATACCAAATCACATCATAATCTACACAACATCTCAAACATCCCCCTTTCTGCGGTATTCCTCCACCCGATTGAGGTAGCCTTACAAGCCAAAACAAACTTGACATCTCCCTTAGGTATTTTGTTTAGGATTGACATCATCTTGTGTCTAAGGCATAAGCCCAAAGTGATTAAAACTAATCCTAGGGTTAGTCTCTTGATTTGCTTGTGCATCTTGCCTATTTTCTGTTCTTTCTTTCAGTTCTATTTCTCTGTTATACCCTGTCTCAGTGATCACTTCAGACAATTTGGTGGGTATGCTAAGCCTTGTTATCCCCAAACCAATAGCCTCTTACATTCTCTCTTTGCCTTCACAGTGACCAGCACCGGTCCTCTCTTGCGACATCGATTACCCGACCAATGCCATTAACGTCTAAGCGACATCGGTTACAGGCGATATCGATTCTGTGTGTTTTCAGTTCTGAAAAACCAACAACCTACCAATTCCAACATTTTGTTTCTATTTTTGTTCCTAATTGACTAATTCCCTACTATATCCTCTTGTCCATGGTTGTTATCACGGAAACAAGCCTGACCATGATTTCACATGCTTGTTCCGTGTCTTTTCCTGAGTCACCCCCTTTGCATCCTATGGGGAATCCTACGGACACCAAGTCTTTTCCCAAGATCTCTGTCGGAGATCCAGATTTTGTTAAATTTTTTATGCTAATCTTGCAATGTACAATATTATTTGTCTCATACCCACGACCTTACACCCGATGGTCAGCTCCTCTTCAGGTATACCTATCGGTATAGCCACTCACTTAGCTCCTTCCCTACCTAATAACTCCGCCTCATTGTCTTCATCCTTAGCCCCGTCTCCCGGCTCGGTGGATTTGATGGTCCATCTGCACCAATTGGCTTTCTTTGGTTGTCGGGGCCCCACATATCACTACCGTCCATTGCCCCTACCTCCTCCCTCTCAAAAATTGCCTCTTTCATAACTTGTTCTCTACCACCTATCCACACACGAGCTTTCCCTCTCAGGCTCTGCCCACCTTTTCATTTCCACAAATACATCTGGTGGCCTCAACATCTTATATAAGACACCCTTATTTGGCCACCCCAACACATTTATCATTGATACCTTATCAACATTTAGCCCCACCATTGTCTAGTAGTGGCTCTTGGCCCAATCCTCCTCCGTTTACGATGAAAACACCATCATCTAACCCAACCAATGATTTAATCAAACAAATGATGGACAAGATGCAAAATCTTGAGGCTTCTATTTCAGGAAGCCATAACACCCTGACATACGAGCAAGTTTGTCGGGAGCCTATTCATTCTTCTGTCCCCCTTCATACATATCCTCCTCAATGGGAATTACTGAAATTTACTCGCTTTAATAGTAAGGAGGACCCTCAACAACACTTGCGATCATTTAGACATGCTTGCTATCTAATTGCTCATGATGATGCCTTACTACTCCGTACCTTCCCCATGTCCTTATCAGGACCTGCCTTGGAGTGGTACAGTGCTTTAGCCCAGCACTCAATCTTCTCCTTTAACCAATTAGCCCAATCTTTCTTGGATCATTTCTCCATCAATATTGCCAAGAAAGTATCCATTACCAATCTCTATGCCATCGACAATTTGAAGACGAATCTATCGCAGATTTCATTAGATGATGGCAAGGCCTCATCAACCAACTTACTTATGCCTTACCTCAGGCCAAGCTCATTGAACTCTTTACGCGGGCCTGCGCTAAACACATTTCTCCCACCCTCCAAATTCAAACTTTCCGCACCTTTGATGAGGCCTTTACTATGGCTCGGAAACTAGAGATTCGGGCCTTAGAGGAGGAGAAATTGAAGTTGCACAACAAAAACTCAAATTTCTAAACCCAGGACTCCACTAACAAACCCAACACCACCAACTCTCACGCATCGGCTGCTTCGAAATCAAAAGGAGTTGTACATGTAAGTAACGGTCAAATCTCAAGCACCATCTTATACCCAGCCGAAATCCACCTATAAGTATAAAGCTGAGCCCATCAAGTACACTCCCTTGGGAGAAACTTATGATGTGATCTTGGACAAATTGCTTAAAGCAGGAGCTATCACCTTGCCTCCTATTAAACCTCATTCGGGTTTGATTCCGCCCATGCTATACCTTCTTGGTATAAAGAAAATGACTTCTGTAACTTCCATCGCGTGAAGGGACACGGCCATGAAAACTGCAAGATGTTGAAAAACATAGTGCAGGAAATGGTTAATGCAGGGGATATAACCCTCGATAATCCTAATGCCCCTACTAATCAAAATTTAAAAATCTTCAACAAACCATTTCCAAACCATTCCTCTATCAGTAACACAAACCAAGAAACCTTAGCCGAGGAGAAGAGTGTGCATGAGATCCATGTGGTTTTCAACTCCCAACCAAGGGCTTCCATCGAGGAAATTCTGAATCGAGCCTCTTCACCGACACAGGAGTCCTTTCCCCCTTCTCCTTCATCGGGACCCATAAAGGAATCAACCACCCAAAGTTCTCTTCTCACAGAAGAGCCTTCTTACACCACATCCCTGCAAGACTGTGAGCGGCTGTTATCCAACTTATCTATTTCCCAAACATCTCCTTCTACCACTCTTGCTGCAAAAGAAGAAGGATCATCACTTTTTCTGTTATCCTTAGAAGAGAAACCCCTTGAGCCTACATCACCAAATTCCTTAACCATGACGAATCCTCTAGAACATGCCCTCCTCCCTATCAGTTCTTCATCGCCTAAATCTTTCCAGTGACCGGTTGACCTCTTAACACCCATTGATAAAGTGCCTCATTCACCCCCTGTATCACACCCCCAGTGGACCAGAATCATAGCCCACTTCTCTTCCATACCAAAATTCCCGTCCATACGTGAAGATTGTCACCCCCTAGAAGATAGATGACTCTTATGGGAATGTTTGAATACACCATGCTCTACTCAAATGCAGATGACTAATCCAGACACCTCTACTATATACCCGAAGTTTTTACAAAAGCTCAAAATTCCTATGTCCTCACCTCCACCCCCCTCATCTCTACCAAATACCTCATCCACCTCTATCAACCTAGCCAAACCTTCCCCTACGCTTGGGACTTCACCAATACCAGCCTGACGCACCCACCTAAATGGTTAGACTTATCTGAAAATAAAGTCGTTAATCCACCTAGGAGACAGACCCAATCTCCTCGAGTCCAATCTATGCCTCGCCACAACTAAAACCCTTAGCCCCGATCACACCACTATAGTAGGCATAGCTTCAACCCTCACCATCACACCTACCTTCTATATTGGGGCCTCACCCCTCCACCTTGCCTCAATACACCATGCCTCCCATGTCTTCTTTAACATGACCAGTACCTTCTACACCCATACAGAAATCCACTGGCATCTCAACATTTGTCGCCCAAGTATCTTTCCTACCTACCAACCCTAAGAAAACTCGATCATTGAAGTACTTGTTTGCTGCCGCTCCTCTTTCCCCGTGGTTATTTCCTGCCACCACGTCATTTGTGGCCTCATCATCTAACCATCTAAACATAACTTTTGTGCAGAAGAAGCCATGCCTAGTTAAACCCAATCATCAAAATCCCTTACCTAAACCACCACCCGTACGAACCACTCGTACCCAACCATTACCAAAACAATCAATGATCTCACCCACTCAATCAATAGCCTCATCTGCATTTGACCCGCTCAAAGGATCTTATGCCAAGATCCTTGATATGCTGGTAGGGGATGCGACCATTTCCCTACCCCCACTCAGACCCTATGATCCATCTAAACCTCGACCTATAGGTTATGATGAATCTAAAATCTGTGCCTACCACCACACACCAGGACACAATGTAGAAGGATGCAAAGCTTTGAAAGCCATCCTTCGCCAGTTGCCTATCTCGGATAGAAAATCTCAGAAGGACAACTTACCAAAATCTCCTATACCACCTATCCCCGCCTCACCAAAATCTATCATCATTGCAACCCCACCTCTCGAGAATAATGACTTATCCCTGTCATCTTCCTCGTCTCGCATTCATGAGATCAACATGATTAGCATTGCTACTTGAGGTCAGAAAAACAATGGAAAACCTAAAGAGAGCACACTGCAGCCTCTTTTTCTCCTTCCGCCATCCCGATTGCACCACCACCTAAAGTGATTATTCGTGGACCTACCTATCCAGTCTCTGATGGAGTTTCCCATCACACTATGATCAAACAACTTCACCAATCTCCTGTAAAAATGACACTCTATGATCTCATTCAAACATCTGAATCACATCGACAAGATCTAATTGAGATCCTTCAAGGGATAGAGGTCCTACCTAATGAAACCTTTCCCATCACCTCCATCTTAACACCCAACCATGTCGCTTCTCTCACCAAACAACCTACCTCCACAACCACTTCTATCCCTGTACGGAAAGCCCACAGTGTCAGTTTTTCCAAAGAAGAAATTGTCATCTTTGGTGCAGAAGATCCTGATCCCGCTCTTTTCATCTCGGCTTATGTCCGGGACATCCGGGTACGTCGTGTTATGATTGATGGGGGTGCTAGCCTAAACATCGTCTCTTCCAAATCCTTCCAACATATGAATATCCCTCCTAGCTGCATGTGTGCCAACCCCACCATGTTGCATTCATTCAATGATGCTATTACTTCTACCCTAGGCACAGTGATCCTTAACATTCATGTAGGGCCACGTACCTTACGAACTTTTCTATGTCCTTGAGGAGAATTCGATACAACATGTTGTTAGGCCACCCTTGGATCTAGGCTATGGGATGTGTTCCCTCCACCTTACATAGATGCATCAAATTCGAGTATGAAGGGAATTCATACACCGTCACAGCTAGCGCTTCCCCCTTCAAAACCTATAATATGTTATACCACCCTAATGATGTGCTTTTACCCATAAAGACACCCATTGATCCAACCCAACCATCTACTTCAACCATGCCTCAACCATCCACCTTAGTCACACCCACACCTTCGACCAATGAAACCACCGACGCAAATACTTATTCCTTTCCGCGGACAACATCGACATCGGATCCCTTGGTAGGTGTTTTTCAACGCCTTACGTTGGGGGAGTACCACCTATACAACATTAGCACCTTCCATACCCCACAAGAGTATGGACAGTTAAAGCGCATCCTACCTATGACCGTCGTGTGGGGGAGTTGATCTCCTACGGACCACCTAATTTCTGCACCAACCTAACGTATGGGGGTGTCGATGCACCCTCTGTCACCCCCAAACCTCCCCTTGGTGTGATTCCCTTCCAATTAGATTTTCAATATCTAACTAACCGTCGTGTCGCCCTCACCTTCCTGACACGCTGTGCTTGGAAGGGTTTTGGTTTTGGTCTTTATGAGCAAGGACGACATACGGTTATTCCCATGACTACATGCAAACACAAAGATCGTAGTGGTCTTGGATTTTCTAAACCACCTACATTGAAGAAACCTCATGTCAATTGTATCCTGGAAGACGACGAAGTCACCCATTCCGAACAATCATCACCCATTTTACCACCTTCACCCACGGAGTCGATAGACCCAGAATCTATCCCTCCTAAATTTTTTTTTCATGAATGCTATCTTCTTAGGTCCTCTCACTTATCAACATGATGGTGAAGACCCATCTTCTCTTCCCCTTTTGTATCCAGGACAAGAAGACTCACCTTCGATTAATGTTGTGGAGTGCCAGGATGATGACTCCATCCTCACCTACCTTGGTGTGGATGACTCTTATATTCAACGCACCTTACCATCTGAAACCCAAACCATGTTGAATGATTCGACTATAGAAATCAACATCCACATGGAAGATGATCCTCACATTGTAAAGATCAGACAATCTCTCGACGCATCAGAACAAGCCACCTTCACTACCTTTCTGTTTCGCAATCAAGCTTTCGGCTTGGTCCTAGGCCAACATGCCAAGAATCGATCCTGACATTGCTGTCCATAACATCACTCTGAAACCAGACTCCAAACCAGTTAAACAGAAGCTGAGAAAAATGCATCCACGCATTGCCCTCTTAGTTAAAGAAGAGATTCAATGACTCCTTTCTGTTTCTTTCATCTTACCTATTGACTATCCACAATGGATTTCTAATGTTGTACCTGTCACTAAAGTGACGGGGGGACTTCGAGATATGTATGGATTTCTGGGATCTTAACCTCGCTTGCCCAAAGGATGACTTCCCCCTACCTAGTATTGATCAACTTGTCGATCTCACTGTGGGCCATGAGATGCTTTCTCTCATGGATGGTTTCTCGGGATATAATCAAATTTTAGTAGCCCCGGCTGATCAACATAAAACCACCTTCATTACCCCCTGGGGCACCTTCTGCTATCGTGTCATGCCATTTGGCCTTAAGAATGTTGGTGCAACCTATCAATGGGCTATGAATTACATTTTTCATGACATTATGCACACTATCCTTGAGGATTATGTCGATGATCTTCTTGGAAAATCCAAACATCACAGTGAACATCTCAATGTTTTAACCATTATTTTCAATCGCTTTATTAACAATCTTTGTGTTTGTCTTCACCAAAGAAATGTTTTTGGCGTCCTTTCAGGAAAACTCCTTAGCTTTATTGTCTCTTTGCGTGGCATTGAGGTCAACCCCGCTAAAGTCAAAGATATTTTAGAAATGCCCCACCCACTAACCTAAAAAAATTACGTAGTTTCTTTGGGAAAACTCCAATCTATCCATTGTTTCATCTCACTGACTCTTGGATCGATGTCAACCTTTCCATCATCTCCTTAAAAAGGACATTGTCTTTCAATGGAGTGAGACGTGCCATAAAGCCTTTGAGGCTCTTAAAACTTATCTCTTGTAGCCACCCATGCTTATCCCACCTCGGACAATCACCCTTTCTACCTTTACCTTTTCTTGCCCATTGACCATGTTGTAGGAGCCATGCTCACACATCATGACTCCAAGAATTGAGAACAAGCGTTTATTACATAAGCCGTACTCTTGTGGATTACGAAACTAGGTATACACACATTGAAGCGTTGTGCCTAGCCCTATCATTCGTGGCCACCAAACTCCGACATTACCTCTGAATCACAAAACTTTTGTCATCACCAACACCAACCCCATACATTATATATACGCTAAACCTCATCTAAACAAATGCATCACCCGATGGCTTATGCTCCTCATGACCTCGACCTTGAGTTCGTACAATGAAATGTAACATCCTCATTTTAGAATATTAGAACAAGAAATTTTTAATTTTTTTATAAGTGATATCTAGTTCTAAATACATAATTTAGAACTCACAGATCATAACAATCATTCTTATAATAGATAACCATATGCAGCTATAATGAATCGGTGTACCACCGATCTATTCATTCCATGACTCGGTGAACTACCGATCTATTCATGGGTATCATAGAGTTGGCATTTTTATCTGAACACTTCACTCTTGCGGTTCTCTTCCCTAATCTGGGATTTCAGAATGCTCTATCCAAGGAACCTATCTGAATAATTGTTACCATCATTCATCGGCATCACATCCCTTAGACTAGGTGACATAGGACAACGCAATCAGCAGCTTGCGATACTTTGGCCAAAGATTTGAAACATACTGTTCATGTCTCATATTCCTTGATGGCATACTCGTCAATCTGGAATACGTCCTTCACCCCACTCCGATGTTATATAGAATGTCTTATACCGACTTCTGTCAGCCTCCCCTGTCCCAAGTTATTCACTCAGGAATGGGTTAATATCATAACACACGTTATAAGGATGCTCTTGAAGACTAGGGATAAGCTGACATACTGGGTCAACCACTGTTAACCCCATGTGTCAAGGTACCCCGAGTCTCAAAGGGCTGCCTCATAGCATGTCTATGGTCCTAACCGGTCCCAAAGGAAAATCTTGTTCGAGTTTCAGGTGTAAATCTTAACGATCAATGCAAAAGGGTGTTGCCATATGTCACCTGCATTGTTGTATCCTCGAGAAGATCCTAATCTTCTCGAAGGTACAACCCTATAGTTGACATGTGTCAACATCCTACAAAACTACCTCGAAAAGATTTACATAACTTCAAAAAGTTACTTAAGTTGAGTTGAATTTGCATTAAAGGCCCTCCTAACTAGATAGTCCTTTTCCCACCCAAAATTTCATACCATTGAGTTGCCTTACGTAGTTAAGTTCAATTTCACAGAGAGAAGTTTAATAAGATTTGAGACCTCGTCAAGGTGTCCATCGGTTCCTAATAATCTTATTCCTCAAAATTGGGCAATAGCCCTAAGTTCTCTCATAAGGAAGCTAACTAAACCTATAAGGGTTTATATCAACTCCGACATGATGATTTAAAACCATCAATTACGTTGCCTTGACTTAGATCAATGTTAGGAAGTAAAAGAATACTCTTTATGTTATAGTTACATATTAGGGCGTAGTTTAACCTTAACTTCCCTAAAATACAGTGGTCTAATTCCAATTTAGCCTTATTCATAATATAAAAGAATTACTATTCAATCATGAAGTATTCGGTTACATAATTTTTACAAGGCTTACTTAGAGAATCCGACTAGCTCCCATGGCATACAGTAATAAAATTGCACTCTCATTCATTCAGACCTAAGAAGTTCAATCCAACAAATAAAAATGCAGCCACATAAGTAACAATCTCCCCATTTCATTTAATTCCAGGCCATACAATTACAACTTATGCACTTCGGCACATTTGATACAATAATCAACAGCAAAAGAATATCTTTCCTCCTATAGTACAATTAGAGAAATCAAGTTGGAATTCATCATAAAAACCAGATTAAACAATCTAAGCATCATATCAGATATGCGTGCCTTTACCACTTACGATGTCCATCTGCAAAAATTGCTAGCACAGTCGGTTCGGTGGTGAAGGCATGATAAGCGCTAATTCTTAAAACAATTACATTCCACCAATTGTTTTCATTAAACAACCTGTTTAAATGAAATCATTTCATCAAATCCTTAAACATGAATCATGCTATTCATCTTTATACAATTCTAATATGACTTTAAAACATAACTCATATTATAGCTGCCAATTAAACTTAAATATTTTCAGATGATTCATCATATATTAGAGACTAAGAAGAAACAAAATGAATCTACAATATCCATCCATCTGAAAACCAAGGACAGTAATAATCCAACAAAATTACTCCATTCAAGAATGAATTCCTACCAGTACATGTATCCAATAGATGTGCATTTAACAATTCAAGCAAAGATAGATTATAACCTCCAGCAAGTTCAACTGATGGGATTCCTTTATACTCATAGCATTATTTCAATGACATTGATAAGTATACCAACTTCTACTACAATACTACTTTTATAAAAGTGGATAACCGAATAATTCAAACAGGGTAATAATATAACTGTAGATAAGGAAAGAAGACTTCGGTCAAGAGTCAGTACTTACCATTCTCTCCTCATAAATTTAACAGTCTATTCATCTTATACCCGTACCATTGAGTTCTCATAGAGATACAAAAGAAGGGAGCACTCATAATTTCCAGACAAGGGAGAGAATATTTTCTTATTCCAAAAGTCCTATATCAACATATACTTTACAGCTTAAGAGAAAGAAACAGAGGCATTCAGATCTCCATTCCAAACAAGTTCAGGACTGTACCAACTTCCCAGGAGTAATGCATATACATTCAATCTTGAATTCAATTAGGGAAGAAGAGAAAGTAAGAAAATCAACACCCAAGTTTACCATTAGCTCTAATCTGGTAAAACTGTTTAATAGGTCATCCTTAGATTCCTAGGGTCTTGAAATTTCTCATTAACAAAAGCCACAGATTGTTATAAATGAAATACATATACGTTCAAATATCAGTCCACAATCCTGCTCCAAATAAAACAATCTACCCTTCACCCAGGACTCGAATCATTTTAGACTACGAGTGAGGGTAACTGCTATCATTACTTACCAATAGGTAACACTAACTATTTACACTGGATAATTTGTTATTGCATTCAAGGATACCAAACAAGTAGCACTTCCAGTGTTAATAGAAGAATTCTATTGACAAATTTCAAGGTCACTACAGGCAACATCAACACAGTCATTCATATTCTAAAATAAAACTAATTTCCATTCGTGCAGACCTAAGATCACCCACAAACTGATAGGAAATGGGGTTCATCAAGTAATTTTCACTGGGTCCCAACTGTGTTCTAATATCCAAGTGAAAATCGCAAAGAAAACAACAGCTACACCAAATGTTTCATCATTTTCATAACCCATAATCAATGAACATCCATACCCTTTTCAACAGAGATACAGGCTTGTGTTAAAACATATTTCTTACGCATGTGACTAAACCAGTCAAGCTCAATAGAAGGAACTACAGTTTCATCACAATCCAACTATATATTCACTGAAGCCGTCAAGCAATAAAAAAGCTCATACGGACAAGCAATAATCAATAAACCAACCAAAATAGACACAACATTTTTTTCGTGTCACTCTTCAAACATGAAATCATCAACACAACGTCTAACATGTAGTACGGTTAGGAACTCATTACCTCGGTCGAACAAGAGACAAGGAAACAACATATACGAAGTCGAATCCATATGTAATCATAACAAACACTTCTCTGTAAGTCGAACCCATAATGTAATCACAACAAACACTTCTACAGAAGTTGAACCCATAATGTAATCACAAGCAAACACTTCTACAGAATTCAAACCCATAATGTAATCACAGCAAGGAGAGAAGATAAAAGAAGTAGATTTCAACAGGGTCTACGTATAACCAGGGATTCCCAAATCATCAAGAAAGAAGAAAACCAATACATTGCTACCAACTAGGCCGACTATACAAAAAAATCATCTGAATAGAGTTGTTCTAATGAAATCATTTAAAGGAAAGCAAGATTTTTAAAATTTAGGGCCTATCATGCCTGATAGTGTTGCTTAAAAATTCAAAGAATACCTTTGTATGTGCTCGCACCTTCTCTTCTTCTTCCACGAAAGATTAAACAACAAAATATTATTACCTCCATGCCTTATATACTTTCCTTAAGAGAAGGAAGCTAGAAACTCTCAAAGTTGCCATGCAACACAGAGTAGATGACTGGTTTGAAGAACCAGTGCTCAAGCAGAGTGAAAAATGGTATGCATGGAAAACAAAACAGCCAAACAATACTCCACTTGCATGCCTTCCCAAGCAATCCACGCTCGGGAACCAAAGTTCATTAATTGAATTTACTTTCATCCTCCCGTCTATTTTCCATTGCCACGACCACCAAAATTGGTGATCACCAAAAGAAAACAAATAAACATTTCCATACTTGGTCATACTACCACGTCAGGTTACATTAGCCATTTGCAACCTCTGCCAAACCTGATAGCATTCCAAGTCCTTCAACCTTATCCCCCTCATAAATGCCATGGAAACCACCACCCATGACTCATGACCCTTCTTAGGTCCCCCTCCATTCTTTTCATTAGTTAAGATAGGTTAGAAACATAGGTTAGATCATAGGGTAAGGCATTAGTCTCACTTCCATAGCGCTAGGTGTAGTTAACTCTTAGGAGCATTAAGCTTATAGTTTAGGGCTAGGTTAGATTAGTAATTATTTTAACCAATAGGTTATAGTTTAGGTTAAGATTATTAACCTTAACGAATCTAGTCTAGGTCTCCAAAATAGGACCAATCAGTGTTAGAGTCCATACAGGGTAAAACATTCCTGTAAAGGATTCTATTTGGCATCACTAAATTAAGATTTTGGTATAACCTAAACATCTTACCTGGCTTAAGGTCCAGGCCTTTCCAGATGTTATGATACCTGGAACCACATCCCATTTATCATGATCAGCCTGAGTTAAACTCCGGGATTGATCATTCAAAACTCAATCAGACCCTGAAACTTTCGTAAGGTCAATAAATTTTGTTCATCCTGAATAAACTTAAAACATTCCTTGGATCAATGTAACTGATCCAAGGTTGAGTCATAAAGGTGGATAAATCCACAATTCATCCAGAAATCAAATTGAACTCAAGTGCGAAGAATGAAAGAAACAAAAGAGTCCAAGCATATTCCGGCTCAGTCAAGATCTTCAAGAGCAAAGAGGATACAATCCATATCAAGCATGACTTCCCAAAACCAAAGGAACATGTCCTTATACAGAAGAAATCATATATCAACACTTGAATGCTCAGGAGAAAGTAACAACAGTTCAGGGTGTTACATGCTTCCCTCCTAAAAGATTCATCATCCCGATGATTACATCCTTTGATTTATCTTCAGGTCAATCAATTTATTAGTTCACAAAACAATGACTATTTCCAACTTGAATAATTCCAGAAATCAATGTCATGATACAATTTATTCAACCTGAATAATGTTTTCCTCAAAGCTGGCTTACATAAAGATATGAAAAAGATAAATTCATAATAAATATTTTTTTTTTTTTTTCAGTCATCAAATTCCATTCTATTCAAAAAGAAAGGGAAAAGCAATTTTCATCTCTTCCATATTTTCCCAAGTTGCACTTTCTTTGTTAAACTAGTCCCACTGGACCTTACATTGATGTATTTCATGATTTCTCAAATGCAATTGGTGATTTTCCAGCACTCGTGTGGGTTTAACCACGATTATCCCTGGGTCTTGGACCTGCAAGGAATTCCAATTTAAAACATGTGACAAGTCTGAAATGTATTTCTTAAGCAAAGAAATATGGAAAACATCATGCATGCGAGACAAAGCAAGTGGTAATACTAATCGATAAGCTACAAGATTGATTATTTCGATAATTTCGAAAGGTCCCACATAATGAGGTGACAACTTGGCAGCCTTGCCAAAAGTTATAGAACTCTTTCTTGGTTTAACACGAAGAAAAACCTTTTCACCAAGCTCAAACTTTCGGTCAACCCACTTTAGGTCAGCATAGCTCTTCTACCTATTTGTTGCTTCTTTCAATCGTTCACTTATCATTTTAACTTGTTGTTCCATTTCAGTGAGGATTTCTGGTCCAATTACCACTCTATCCTCAATACTGTCCCAACTAACAGGGGTTCTGCACTTTCTTCCATAAAGTGCCTCAAAAGGTGTCATTTTAAGAGAAGAGTGATATGTGTTGTTGTATGCAAACTCAACTAATGGGAGATACTCTTCCCATTTATACTGTTGATCCATGCAATACATTCGTAACATATCTTCCAACACCTGATTTACTCTCTCAGTTTTTCCATCCGTTTCTAGATGATATGCAGAACTGAAGTTTAGTTTAGTTCCAAGAGCTGCATTAAGCGTTTTCCAAAATCTTGATGTCATTCTAGGATCCCTGTCAGATATAATCAATTCTGGTACTCCATGTAACCTGAAAATTTCGTGCACAAATCTTTTGGCTAACACTGGAGAATCATCCTTTAGATTTCCAGCGATGAAATGAGCTACCTTTGTTAGTTTTTCTACAACTACCAAGATAACATCATGTTTATTTCTCGACATAGGCAGCCCTTGTACAAAACATGCTTATTACTTGCCATTTATACTGCGGTATGCTATGGGGATATAATAGACCAGCGAGGTGCATGTCTTACGCCTTAACCATTGACATTCGGATAATGAGTCACAAAATCTATAACATCCTTTTTCATTCCTTTCCAGAAGTATTGTTGTTTTAGATTAGCGAGCATTTTAGTAATACCCGGGTGTCCAGAGAAGGGCGAATTATGAAATTCAACTAACAATTTCTTTCTCAAATCATTCAGCAAAGGTACGTATACTCTATTTTCATAACGTAAGATTCCTTCATTATCAAAATGAAAATATTTATACCTTTCATCTTTTGGTTCTGTAGCAAGTGCTACTTTTACTTGTTGAAAGTATATATCAGATTCCGAGGTGCTTTTTACCTCATCTTTAAACTGAGTTCTTAATGTTATAAGAGAAAAAATGTGCTTCCTACGACTTAGAGCATCTACTACTCTATTCTCTTTTCCTTTGATGTAGCTAATATCAAAATCATATTGAGACAAAAACTCTAACCACCTTCACTATCTTGCATTTAGATTAGGCTGAGTGAAAATATATTTCAACCCTCAATGATCAGTTTTCAACTCAAAAGGATTCCCAAGTAAATAGTGTCTCCAAACTTGAAGCGCATGAACAATTGCAGCAAGCTCTAAATCATGAGGGGCATATTTCAACTCATGTAACTTAAGTTTTCTACTGTCATAAGCTATGACATGATCATTTTGTAACAAAACACCTCCAAGGCCTTCCCCGAAGCATCCGTTACAACAATAAAGTTCTCATTAGGGTCCGTAGTAGCTAATATAGGTCTTTGAAGTCATTTGAATTTTTAAACTTTTAAAAGAAGTTTCACACTTATCATTCCAAATAAATTTCCTATCCTTCTTCTGTAATGAAGTTATCGGTGCAGCCACTTTAGAAAAATCCTTAACAAATTTTCTATAATAACCAGCAAGGCCCATGAATCTTTTTACTTTGTGTACATTCTTTAGTGCAGGCCACTCGGTTATTACCACTATTTTTGAAGGATCTACTGCAATTCCTTCTTTACTAATGACATGACCCAAATAGTGAACTTCAATATCAAAGAAAGAACATTTGGATAACTTACCATATAACTTTCTTTTTCTCAAAATTTCCAAAACTATCTTCAAATGCTCATTGTGCTCTTCAACACTTTTAGAATATATGAGAATATCATCCAAGAATACAAGCACAAACTTGTCCAAATATTCTTGAAAGATATTATTCATTAAGTTCATAAAAGCTGTGGGTGCATTAGTTAATCCAAAGGGTAGAACCGTGAATTCATAATGTCGTACCTGGTTCGGAAAGTTGTTTTATGAATATCTTCTTCCTTAATTCTTAATTGATGGTACCCAGATCAAAGATCTATCTTGGAATAAACCGATGCTCCACGCATCTGATCAAATAGATCATCAATTCTTGGAAGTGGGTATCTATTCTTGATTGTTGCTTTGTTTAACATCCGATAATCAATACACAGTCTAAGTGTTCCATCTTTCTTCTTCACAAATATTACTGGCACTCCCCAAGGTGAAACACTTGGCCTAATCAAACCTTTAGACAAAATTTCTTGCAATTGTGCCTTAAGCTCAACTAACTCTGTAGTAGTCATCTGATAAGGTGCCTTAGAAATAGGTTCCGTCCCTGGTTTGATTTCAATGGTGAAGTCAAATTCCCTTTTGGGTGGTAAACCTGGTAATTCCTCCGGAAATACATCCTTGAAACTTTGCAACAGTGGGTATCGTTTCATGGAATCACCGTCTTCTTCTAAAAATTCAGATATCTTTACTACATATAAGGTACATCCTTTGTTCTTAGCCTTTTTAAGTTGCATAGCTAACAATTTCCTAACTGCAATTTCCCGTTTCACACCTTGAATCTCTATTGTTTTCAGTCGATCATCTAAACATCTTATATTCTTTTCAAAGTAGTCTACTTTTGCTTTATGGTCAGCTAACCAATTGATGCCGATGACAACGTCATAGGATCCCAAAGGTGCAACATAGAGGTCAACTTCCGTGGAAAAGTTAGGTAAGTCAAGGACTGCCCCAAACGGACACATACTCTTTGTATGAATAGAGTTGTTACCATCTGCATGCACGGTCCAAGATTTATCCATTTTTCTAGCTTTTCTTTTAAGTTTAGAAGCGAGTTTACTAGAAATAAAATATTCAGTAGCTCCTGTATCAAAAATAATAATGACGGTATGCCAAATAACTTACCCAAAACTTCTATAAGTGTCACTTGCTTTTCACTTGCTTTATGCTCTTTCTTTGCGGCATGTATCTTATGCTATTGATTATGATCATCTTTCTTCAAAGGGAACTGATTTGCGTAGTGGTCTTTGTCACAATTATAGCAGCCTCTTACAGGTCCCTTTTTAGGCTCAAATTTACTTCCATCCTTAAAATTATCACGTTTTCCTCCATAGGGCTTCTGCCCATTGTTATAATTCTTGGCAAAACTATCCCTTACATTTCCAGTAGGTTTATTCGTTGTCGTTTTCTTATTATTATCCACTAGAAACTTACTTCTATTTCCAAACTTTTTCCATGGCCCCTTCTTGGGTGCAAGTGAAGTTGAAGAAGGGTTTGCAATCTTCTTCCACACTTCCTCTTTATGAGTAGAAATAGCCTTTAATTTTTGTTCTTGCCTTATGGATTTTTCAACAACCCCTTCCATAGTGGTTGGGCTATGAACATCGACCTCTCCTCCTATCACGGGATTTAGTCCCATGATGAATTTCTGTATTCTGAACTTCTCGTCAGTTTGATACTGCGGTACATACTTGAGGAGTTTCGTAAACCACTCCCAGTATTCAGTTACCATTAACTTTCCTTGTACTAAGTTCTGGAATTCTGTCATTTTCTGATCATAGAAAAGTTGTGGTAGCCAACATTTCCTAAAATAGCCTTTAAATTGATCCCAAGTAATATTGGTCTCATCAATATTTAGCTCAGCTTTATGGCTGTCCCACCATGAAGATGCTTCGTGGGAAAGCTGATAGGCTCCCCAAATAGCTTTGGTTTCCTCGAGAAGTTTCTTATTGCAAAGTAATTCTCCATCTCGCTGAGCTAGTTCTCAGCTCCATCTCCTAATGTGGTGCCATCATATTTAGGTGGACTTATCCTTTTTATATCATTAGTGAGTTCCACTGCCAACCCGGTCTTTTTGTTTTATGGTTGGACAGGTACATTTCCAGTGTTATTACCAACACCCATATCGGGGTTGTCCTCAGGAGGTAGCTTATTGTTGTTACCAGCTTCATCATCCTCCTCATTTCCCATTACCTTCTTGTTCAAGTACAGCCAAACAATCTCTTGTGTCAATAGGGCAGCAAGGATCTCATCAAGTTTTTGGGTTGTTTCTACCCCTCCCTCTAGTGGAGCATTATTCGCAACGTTCCCCCTTGTTCTAACGATTTTCTGTTACAAGAAAATTTAGGTTTTTATCAGATTATCGACACTGATAGGTCAAGAGTGTAACCTTCACTACGATACTAAGATGTAACATCCTCATTTTAGAACATTAGAACAAGAATTTTTATTTTTATTTTGATAAGTGATTTGTAGTTCTAAATACATAATTTATAACTCTGAGATCATAACAATCATTCTTATAACGAGATAATCATATGCAGCTGTAATGACTCGGTGTACCACTGATCTATTCATTCCATGACTCGGTGAACTATCGATCTATTCATGGGTATCATAGAGTTGACATTTTTATCGACGACGCTTCACTCTTGCGGTTCTCTTCCCTAATCTGGGATTTCATAATGCTCTATCCAAGGAACCTATCTGAATAATTGTTACCATCATTCATTGGCATCACATCCCTTGGACTAGGTGACATAGGACAATGCAATCAACAACTTGCGATACTTTGGCCAAAGATTTGAAACATATTGTTCATGTCTCATATTCCTTGACGACATACTCATCAATCTGGAATACGTCCTTCACCCCACTCCGATGTTATATAGAATGTCCTATACTGACTTCTGTCAGCCTCCCCTATCCCAAGTTATTCACTCAAGAACGGGTTAATATCATAACACACATTATAAGGATGCTCTTGAAGACTAGGAATAAGCTAACATACTGGGTCAACCACAATTAACCCCATGTGTCAAGGTACCCCGAGTCTCAAAGGGCTGCCTCATAGCATGTCTATGGTCCTAACCGGTCCCAAAGGAAAATCTTGTTCGAGTTTTAGGTGTAAATATTAACGATCAATGCAAAAGGGTGTTGCCATATGTCACCTGCATTGTTGTATCCTCGAGAAGATCCTAATCTTCTTGAAGGTACAACCCTGCAGTTGACATGTGTCAACATCCTACAAAAATGCCTCGAAAAGATTTACATAACTTCAAAAAGTTACTTAAGTTGAGTTGAATTTGTATCAAAGGCCCTCCTAACTGGATAGTCCTTTTCCCACCCAAAATTTCATACCATTGAGTTGCCTTATGTAGTTAATTTCAATTTCACAGAGAGAATTTTAATAAGATTTGAGACCTCGTCAAGGTGTCCATCGGTTCCTAATAATCTTATTCCTCAAAATTGGGCAATAGCCCTAAGTTCTCTCATAAGGAAGCTAACTAAACCTGTAAGGGTTTATATCAACTCCGAAGACTGAGATTTATCTTACTGATTGTTATAAGACATGGTGATTTAAAACCATCAATTACGTTGCCTTGACTTAGATCAATGTTAGGAAGTAATAGAATACTCTTCCTGTTATAGCTACATATCAGGGCATAGTTTAACCTTAACTTCCCTAAAATGCAGTGGTCTAATTCCAATTTAGCCTTATTCATAATATAAAAGAATTACTATTCAATCATGAAGTATTCGGTTACATAATTTTTACAAGGCTTACTTAGAGAATCGACTAGCTCCCATAGCATACAGTAATAAAATTTCACTCTCCTTCATTCATACCTAAGAAGTTCAATCCAACAAATAAAAATGCAGCCACATAAGTAACAATCTCCCCATTTCATTTAATTCTAGGCCATACAATTACAACTTATGCACTTCGGCACATTTGATACAATAATCAACAACAAAAGAATATCTTTCCTCCTATAGTACAATTAGAGAAATCAAGTTGGAATTCATCATAAAAACTAGATTAAACAATCTGAGCATCATATCAGATCTGCATGCCTTTACCACTTACGATGTCCATCTACAAAAATTGCTAGCACAGGTCAGTTCAGTGAACTAAGCATGATAAGCACTAATTCTTAAAACAATTGCATTCCACCAATTGTTTTCATTAAACAACCTGTTTAAATGAAATCATTTCATCAAATCCTTAAACATGAATCAGGCTATTCATCTTTCTACAATTCTAATATGACTTTAAAACATAACTCATATTATAGCTGCCAGTTAAACTTAAATATTTTTAGATGATTCATCATATATTAGAGACTAAGAAGAAACAAAATGAATCTACAATATCCATCCATCTAAAAACCAAGGACAGTAATAATCCAACAAAATTACTCCATTCAAGAATGAATTCCTACCAGTACGTGTATCCAACAGATGTGCATTTAACAATTCAAGCAAAGACAGATTATAACCTCCAGCAAGTTCAACTGACGGGATTCCTTTATACTCATAGCATTATTTCAATGACATTGATAAGTATACCAACTTCTACTACAATACTACTTTTATAAAAGTGGATAACCGAATAACTCAAACAGGGTAATAATATAACTGTAGATAAGGAAAGAAGACTTGGTCAAAGAGTACTTACCATTCTCTCCTCATAAATTTAACAGTCTATTCATCTTATACCCATACCGTTGAGTTCTCATAGAGATACAAAAGAAGGGAGCACTCATAATTTCTAGACAAGGGAGAGAATATTTTCTTATTCCAAAAGTCATATATCAACATATACTTTATGGCTTAAGAGAAAGAAATATAGGCATTCAGATCTCCATTCCAAACAAGTTCATGATTATACGTGCAACTTCCCAGGAGTAATGGCTATACATTCAATCTTGAATTCAATTAGGGAAGAAGAGAAAGTAAGAAAATCAACACCCAAGTTTACCATTAGCTCTAATCTGGTAAAACTGTTTAATAGGTCATCCTTAGATTCCTAGGGTCTTGAAATTTCTCATTAACAAAAGCCACAGATTGTTATAAACGAAATACATATACGTTCAAATATCAGTCCACAATCCTGCTCCAAATAAAACAGTCTACCCTTCACCCTGGACTCGAATCATTTTAGACTACGAGTGAGGGTAACTGCTATCATTACTTACCAATAGGTAACACTAACTATTTACACTGGATAATTTGTTATTGCATTCAAGGATACCAAACAAGTAGCACTTCCAGTGTTAATAGAAGAATTCTATTGACAAATTTCAAGGTCACTACATGCAACATCAACACAGTCATTCATATTCTAAAATAAAACTAATTTCCATTCGTTGAGACCTAAGATCACCCACAAACTGATAGGAAACGGGGTTCATCAAGTAATTTTCACTGGGTCCCAACTGTGTTCTAATATCCAAGTGAAAATCGCAAAGAAAACATCAGCTACACCAAATGTTTCATCATTTTCATAACCCATAATCAATGAACATCCATAACCTTTTCACTTGAGAGATACAAGCTTATGTTAAAACATATTTCTTATGCATGCGACTAAACCAGTCGAGCTCAATAGAAGGAACTACAGTTTCATCACAATCCAACTATATATTCACCTGAAGTCGTCAAGCAATAAAAAAATCTCATACAACCAAGCAATAATCAATAAACCAACCAAATTAGACACAACATTTTTTTCGTGTCATTCTTCAAACATGAAATCATCCAACACAACGTCTAACATGGTACAGTTAGGAACTCATTACCTCAGTCGAACAAGAGACAAGGAAACAACATATACAGAAGTCGAACCCATATGTAATCATAACAAACACTTCTACAGAAGTTGAACCCATAATGTAATCACAGAAACACTTCTACAGAAGTCGAACCCATAATGTAATCACAAAGAAACACTTCTACAGAAGTTGAACCCATAATGTAATCACAGCAAGGAGAGAAGATAAAAGAAGTAGATTTCAACAGGGTCTATGTATAACCAAGGATTCCCAAATCATCAAGAAAGAAGAAAACCAATACATTGCTACCAGCCAGCCGACTGTAAAAAATCATCTGAACAGAGTTGTTCTAATGAAAGCATTTAAAGGAAAGCAAGATTTTTAAAAGTTAGGGCCTATCATGCCTGATAGTGTCGCTTAAAAATTTGAAGAAGACCTCTGTATGTGCTCACACCTTCTCTTCTTCTTCCATGAAAGATTAAACAACAAAATATTGTTACCTCCATGCCTTATATACTTTCCCTGACAGAGAAGGAAGCTAGAAACTCTCAAAGTTTCCATGCAACACAGAGTAGATGACTGGTTCGAAGAACCAGTGCTCAAGCAGAGCGAAAAACGGTATGCATGGAAAACAAAACAGCCAAACAATACTCCACTTGCATGCCTTCCCAAGCAATCGCTCGGGAACCAAAGTTCATTAATTACATTTACTTCCATCCTCCCACCTATTTTCCATTGCCACCGACCACCAAAATTGGTGATCGCCAAAAGAAAACAAACAAACATTCCCATACTTGGTGATACTGCCACGTCAGGTTACATTAGCCGTTTGCAACCTCCGCCAAACCTGATAGCATTCCAAGTCCTTCAACCTTATCCCCCTCATAAATGCCATGGAAACCACCGCCCATGACTCGCGACCCTTCTTAGGTCCCCCTCCATTCTTTTCATTAGTTAAGATAGGTTAGAAACATAGGTTAGATCATAGGGTAAGGCATTAGTCTCACTTCCATAGCGCTAGGTGTAGTTAACTCTTAGGAGCATTAAGCTTATAGTTTAGGGCTAGGTTAGATTAGTAATTATTTTAACCAATAGGTTATAGTTTAGGTTAAGATTATTAACCTTAACGAATCTAGTCTAGGTCTCCAAAATAGGACCAATCAGTGTTAGAGTCCATACAGGGTAAAACATTCCTATAAAGGATTCTATTTGGCATCACTAAATTAAGCTTTTGGTATAACCTAAACATCTTACCTAGCTTAAGGTCCAGGCCTTTCCAGATGTTAGGATATCTGGAACCACATCCCATTTATCATGATGAAACTCCGGGATTGATCATTCAAAACTCAATCAAACCCTGAAACTTTCGTAAGGTCAATAAATTTTGTTCATCCTGAATAAACTTAAAACATTCCTTGGATCAATGTAACTAATCCAAGGCTGAGTCATAAAGGTGGATAAATCCACAATTCATCCAGAAATCAAATTGAACTCAAGTGCGAAGAATGAAAGAAACAAAAGAGTCCAAGCATATTCCGGCTCAGTCAAGATCTTCAAGAGCAAAGAGGATACAATCCATATCAAGCATGACTTCCCAAAACCAAAGGAACATGTCCTTATATAGAAGAAATCATATATCAACACTTGAATGCTCAAGAGAAAGTAACAATAGTTCAGGGTTTTACAAGAAATCAGTCAAAGGACAAAATATCGAGACCAACTCACGGAAGCCCCTCTGCCGGGAACAATTTATCAATTTTACTTTCCCTTATGAACTCATCACAACTCTTTTGCTTAGTGATGCGTCTTATCCGATGACTCTCTTCTTAGATGGATCTAAATGCCAACGTAGCGGAGGGGAGGGCATTGTTCTCATTCCTCTTGAAGGTGAACCTATGCCTCTTTCATTCAAGCTCGATTTCCCCTGCACTAACAATACAGCGGAATACGAGGCCCTTATTTTGGGTCTCCACATTGCGTTACACTTAGGTGTGAAGTCTATTAACATTTTTGGTGACTCTCAATTGGTAGTAAATCAAGTTACTGGCATCTACCAATGTAAAAATGAGGAACTTCAAAAGTACAAACGTTATGTAGATTCACTTTTGACCTTATTTACCCATTATACTATCCAAACCGTTCCATGCTCAACTAATAAATTTGCGGATACTATGGCTTGCTTGGCCTCACAAATTCCTACATCACCAACTGATTCTGACATATTTTTCTTGGTCCAACAACTATGTGCCCCATCTTACTTAGTCCTGGATGTTTATATGGTAAATAATGCATTTGTTGACTCACAGGATACCTGGTATCACCAATTTTGCGACTACCTTACAAACTCTGTTCTCCCACCTGACCTTAGTAGTAATGGAAAATGCACTTTTCTTAAAGGTGTTTCTCATTATGTCATCATGGGGGGACTCCTCTATAAATGTGGCTTTGATGGTATCCTCCTTCGATGTCTAACCAACGCTGAAGTCACTCATACCATCCAACAAGTCCATGACGGAATTTGTGGTGGGCACTTTAGTGGCTTTGCCATGGCCAAGCGGATCCTTCGCCTAGGATATTATTGGCCTACTCTTAATAAATATTGTTGTGAATATGTTAAGCGTTGTGTTATGTGTTAATAGTATGCCAACCTTCAACATACTCCCAACCATCCGCTACAGGTCACACGAGATCTTTGGCCTTTCTCACAATGGGGTTTGGACCTTATTGGTGAGATTCATCCACCTTCTTCACAACGTCACCATTGGATCATCACGGCAACCGAATATTACACTAAATGGGTGGAGGCCATTCCACTCATTTCAACCAAAAAGGAGAAAATTGTTGAATTCATCAATCATCACATTATTTGTCGTTTCGGTGTTCCTCATCGCTTGATAACCGATAATGGCAAATCTTTCAAAAATAAGCTATTACGAGCCCTTTGTGACAACTTTGGTATCAAACTTAGCTTCTCGTCACCCTACTATCCACAAGAAAATGGTCAAGCGAATCTTCTAACAAAACCTTAACCAAAATTCTCATGAAAGTTATTAACAATTCTGGTCAAAATTGGCATGATCACATCCCCTTTGCCCTTTGGGCTTATCGTACCAGCATTTGTACTTCCACTAATGCCACACCATTCTCTTTGGTGTATGGTACCAAGGTTGTCTTGCCTCTCGAAATACAAATCCCTTCCCTCAGAATATCTCTCCAGGATATTCTCACCAATGATGACTTCCACCAAGAGCGGTTAGCCCAATTGGAGCTTCTTGACGAGCATCGTCTTACCGCTCTTGACCACCTTCAAATTTATCAAAAGCGCATCAAGCATGCTTATGATAAGTGAATTCATGAGTGTACCTTTAAAATTGGTGATCTTGTCCTCAAAGAGAATCAACATGTAACCAAACTAGAAAAGAGCAAACATGGAAAATTTGCTCCTAATTGGATTGGGCCTTACATTATCACTCACACTTACGGATCAGGTACTTATCATTTAGCTTTGCTTAATGGTAAACCTGAGCCTGAACCCCTTAATGCCTTGCATCTCTGACCATTCTTCTATTGAATTTAGTGTTACATCACTCCTTATCCACCTTGCGCTCGTCCCTTGAGCTCTTTTACCACCTCATACACCTTTTTTCATGCATCTCAAAGTAAAATCAAACCCACGTGGTTTGATCATCACCTCCTCTTAAAGAGGCCTTATCCTTTTTAGTCTGGTCCATGACTTAAAAGTATCAAAATAACAAGTTCTCAATTATACAATTCTAGGATATTCTTGAGTCAAACTTCCTGCAAATTTAGATGCTTCATGCCAAATAGACATCTAGACCTCCAAGTTATAAACTAGATTGCTCCCTCGAAGGATAGCTATGTACAAAGCCGCATCTGCTACTATAACTAGATTGCTCCCATGAAGGACAGCTATGTGCAAAGCCACATCTGCTAATATAACTAGACTGCTCCCTCGAAGGACATCTATGTGTAATGCCGCATCTCGCTACTATAAGTAGACTGTTCCCTCGAAGGAAAGCTATACAAATTCATCCTCTATCAAAAGCTTCTCACATTGATTAGCTTCATGATGACGACCTCAAGAACAAAAAATGCATATCCCATATAGACTTCCGCATTGATCAGTCTATATCTAGAAAAATCAAAGTAGTATTCAAAAGTACTTTTGAGTCATGGACTTGTCTATTTTGGTTTGGTTCTCTTCCATTAGAATAATCACCTTATAACAAGTTCTCTGCGCCTCAGCTATCCCATCCACCTCTCCTCACCATTCTTCACAATAACAAAACTCAAGGGACGTGCGTATATCTGATATATTGTGATTATACAACTCTTTTCACCTATCGACTTCTCACCTATGTAAGGTACCTAGGGATTCAAGCTCATCCTATGATGATACATGGTTCGTTTAGCTCTTTCCAACTATGGGACACTTTTGCCTCTTTTACCCGAATCTAGGATTGTGTGTTGACCTTAATTAGGACATGGTTTCCTATGCTTGGGTAAGTTAACCCTCACTTCACCTATACCCACACCAACACCAACAACATTACTCTACCAACATCAAACTTTTACCAACCAACAAATTTCCTAACCACAACCAAATTGCCTGAATTCACCTTTCCCTGGTCCTAAGGGAGAACTACATTGGTCTGAGGCCCCTCCTTGCTTTGTGTAATGGGCTATGTAGGTAGCACTTAGGAGACATGGGGTCTCCCAAGGTTAGCTCGACCATCCCCTCCCATAACCTATCATGTGTTGTGTTTTCTTTAAAAATATAAATATTTTCACGTATTTTTATTGATAACACTCACCTTGATCCTTTATCAATCCAAACATTCAAAACACAAATATTCTTATAATTATCACAAACTCAAATCAACATACATATTCCATTTTATTTAGATGTTAAACAAATACATCTTCTCTATCATCGACGCAGCAGTCAGAATCCTTATTTATTCTTCTACCCCTATGTATGAAACTCACTTAGACCTCCGCCAATCAAACTCTACCTCCCGATCTCTGGGGCCTACCAATAACTCACTCCCCCACTCAACTAGTGCCAACTCAGCCCAAACACATAACCCAATCACTTCAAAACTCAAACAAGAAAAAGTTGGCACTCAATTTCACAAAGTGAAAATGACATGCCGTATTTTTTCTTTTTATAGGTTTTCGCCCTCTAACCGATATCGGTTAGAGCGCACCCTAGGAGACCGATATCGGTCATCTGACCGATATCGGTCACCCATAACCGATATCGGTTACTAGCTTAGTTTAACCTAACTCCTACCCTTATCCACCAATCTCCATTTTTCACCACATCGCCTACCCCGACTTTGCTAAATAGCCTTATTTTGAATTCATCGGCCCGACCAAGGCCGTAACCAATCAATCGGCCCGACCCATGGCCGTAACAAACCAATCGGCCCAACCCACAGCTGCAACAAACTAATCGGCCCAACCCAAGGCCACAACCAACCAACCAGCCCGACCCAAGGTCGTAACTAATCAATCAGCCCGACCCACGGCCACAACAAACTAATTGGCTCAACCAAAGGCCACAAAAACCAACCAGCTCGACCCAAGGCCATAACCAATCACTCACCCTGACCCCAAGCCGTAACCAACCAATCAGCCTGACCCACGGCCACACCCAACCAATCGGCCTAACCCAAGGCCGCACCAATCAAGTACCTCGACCGAGGCCTCAAATTAAAAATTCTCTCCAAGGCAATCAATCGGCCCGACCCAAGGCCATAACCAATCAATCGGCCCGACCCACGGCGCAACAAATCAATCGGCCCAACCCATGGCGCAACAAACCAATCAGCCCGACCCAAGGCCGCAACTTACCAATCGGCCCGACCCAAGGCCACAATCAATCAATCAATCGGGCCGACCCAAGGCTGCAACCAACCAATCGGCCTGACCCAAGGCCGCACCAATTAAGTACCTCGACCGAGGCCCACACATTAAAAATTCTCTCCACCCATCATATACTGTTTGTTTAATTTGGGTCTTATGACACCCGTACACTTCTGTATCTCGTCGTCCGCAACCTAACCCTACCTCACCACCTAAACCTTACACACTGAATTATTTATTAATTACCTTATAATTAATAAATCCACATCTCCAACCCTACCACCTCACCTTGCCACCTCACTATGACCTATCCCTAACCATAAACTAACCTAATTAAGACCTATGACTTGGTCCAGACCTACACCCATGACTCATCACCCCTCACCCACATCAAAACGATCCTAATAATGACTTGACCAAGCCCACAACTGACCCCTCGGGAGAAAAGGAGGGAAAGTTGGCTATTTTACTACAAATAGCCAACTTTGACCTGACCGACATCGGTCCCTACTCAACCGGCATCGGTTACGTAACCACCATTGGTTCCCTGTAAATGACCTTCCCGTAAATGACCTTCCCCAACCAAAACCAAAGGATCCAGATTCATTTGCAAGAGAGAGACCGGTGAAGGAGAGAAGAGTTTACAAAGAAGAGCATCAAGCCCAAAAGCTGGGCCGGAGCAATGAGAGCATTGTCACACTCATCCAAACTTTGGGAGAGTCGGAGGATAGCTTCATCGGATGACTTCGATTGTTGGATCATTCCAGCTGGCCTTGCCTTTGCCACAGTATTCTTTGGACCTGCATCCACATCAGAAACTAGTAAGTAGTCTCTTTTATCACCTTGTATGCTTCTAGACACTACTTTGTGAACTTTTAATTCATAGGGATTATAAGCTCACTCCTGGATCTACTACCCGGCAACAACCTGCACCTAACCTTTGGTCATCCATCTCTATATTACCCCAAAGATAGCTCTCTCACTCTCTGAGTCTTCTCTATCACCCTACTACTCCCCTCAACCATCTACCAACCTTCCAAACCTCATAACCACCTTACACCAACCTCCATTTAAAAATCCCTAAATCACTGCCCCTACCGATATCGGTTATTCCCTACCGGTACCGGTTTGTAACCGTGATCAGTTATCCAATGACCGGCATCGGTCACTATGACTTATACCAAAACCAACCTTTCACCTATTCACCTCAAAACAATCTCGTGTCCAGCCTGGTCTATCCCTGTAACTTGATCGGAACATATCAATAACCAGTGACCAAACAAACAGCATGACATTCTATTGTTGGTAGTTTAGTCTCTATTGCTTTTAGTAATGAGATACCTAAATCGTGAGTTCAGAATAGCTTCTTTATTATCATTGGAAAAAATTTGTATTAAAAATGGAACTGACCACCTTCGAAAGGAAGTCTAATATTTCTTGGGCCCAAGGCAGTTCCCTCACTTATTGTCTAACTAAAATCTGGTGGTCTTGCATTCTTATTTATAGGTAGTCATTCCTAGACAACAAGGAGCTCTTCACAATCAGTCTGATCTATCTACGGTACACACACACCTTCCCAACACTCAACAGTTATTCCTCCTAACCCTAACCCCTATCTGTTTCTCAAGAGAATGAAAGGATAGAAGTAACTCTATTCTGGAACTAAATTCTGTGCGAAACAACATGAAGATGATGTTATTACATGATAGTGGTTTATATTGGAAGAGTAATGTGGTATAAACGTGATGTGATTGATGTCATAATTGTGATATTATGAAAGCACATGATGTGCATACCACTTAGTGCGTATTTGTTACCATGTTGATGTGTTGGGGATGGGAGTATTCTCTCCCCTTATTGTGAATTCTATGAAGATTTCACTTGTGAATTACTACTTGAGATGTGTGAAAAGAATTCTAAAGTGGATGACGGAGTGTTGGAGCATTGTGGCATATTGTGATATGTGGGTGTGTCAATATGTTGTATGACTGGATTGATGTAAAGTGAATTGAGTTGTATCATGATGTTTTACCATGTTTTTTAATACATGTGTGTATCACCTTGTTATGTAACAATTAATGTTATGTTGTGATGTTACTATGCTCATCATATGTATGACTTGTGTAATATGTAATGATTCATGTTGTGATATAGGGGCATACAGTGAGCCTATGAACCCTATCGTATAGTGATTGCACTTTGGGTGCAGAATGTGGTAAAGTGATGTATTACACCCGGTGAATGAATGATTGTGATCTACCTGTATACATACCATACGTAAGACGTTATGGTAGTTATGTGTGTACCACCATTGTGTGAGTAATGTAGTTATATGTTATGTTGTGAACCTTACACTAACCGACCCTGAGGGAAATTGGTAAACTGTGTATGTTTGGAGTGAGAAAATGTTTACCGTTGGCCAATCACTCAAGCCGAGTATGAGATAGGAAGTGGAGCCTTACATAGGCTGAAAACCCACTTTTGTTTGTTTGGTATGTGTGGCACTTGTTCAACGGGTGTCATGTATATTGTGTTTCGCGGACACCTTAGGCTCAGTAGATGGTGACTTGTACTCTTCTCTCTCTCGATATGGTTGTCATATGGGTTCAACCTATGTGATTTTGACTATGTAGAACCTTGTTGAAGTGGTGTTGAGATGATTCAGATTGAGATGATGACAGTTGTATTATGGATATGTATTTTTTTTTGAAGCTGAGGCTCGATGTTCCGAGTGCTAGCAACTCGTTGAGTACCCCTTTGGTGGCAGATAAGGCCACACAATTATCGTAATGTGACATTATTATAAGTGTATTTTATTTGTAAATTGAGCTTTTTACTTTATTTTTGTAAGGACCAATAGTTTTCTTGATTGCCATGCGTTACATTTTGGGCATTTCCTTGGTTTGTGGTACTAACACTCAGATTTTTGCACTAACTATGGCCATTTGGTCAGTTGTTTTGCTTGGTTTTGAATCTTCTTCTAAATTTTAAGATTTTACCACCTTGCCCAAGGCTTTATACTTTTCCAGTTGGCATTTTGATTGGATTGATATGTTGGTTCTATTGTCGTGATGTGTGGAATAGGGTCATGGGATGCACCATGGAATGGTTGGACCTATGGACCCGCTTCATTGTATGGGGGTACACCCCAAGGAGTTACAGATAACTAGCGGGTTGTTGAACCACGTGTTATTATGTCACTTGGGTTAGGAGTGTCCAAACCCTATGTGTCTTGGGCCATGGGGACAACTAGCCTCTTTGTGGGGGCATAAGGGAATGCCAATGGCATCAAATTTTATTGTGAAAGAAACTTGAGGGGAGACATAAGAGTTTGAGGGAGGCATAAGGGCTTGAGGGAGGCATAAGAGATTTGCATGTATGTGTGACTGATGCTTCAGGAGGTATGCTGATGTGTTATGATGTTTGGTTATGGTGTTATGATATATGTGTTACTCATATCAGTTGGATATATTTTGTGATGTTGTGGATATGGCATTGATGCCCTTGTGGACACTATGTACCTATAGCTTTTGTTCGAGTTATGTGAATTTTTCATCTGTGGAATTGAGGAAATGTCTGGATGTCGTAGTACACCTTGTTCAAGTATTATATTTGTTAGTCATGGTTGTTTGACAAGTACTATGTTATGTGGACCGTGCCTATTCCCTTCCGGAGGTGAGTGATCTTGTGTGGTGTAATACAGTCGTGAAGTATATACTTGTGTGTTTGTGATTCTGTAGTGTCTTGTCTGACTCCGGTAGGGTGTTGTGTTAGCAGTTCATGTTGGGCACCCACAATAAGGAATAAACCAAAACTCTTCAACAATGAAATTTTAAAAGGAATTAAACTAAGAATAATGTTAATGGAAAGAGACTAATGAAATAATAAATAAGAGGGAACTGCCAATCTTCACAGAACCTTGAAAGTTAAAATTTCTACCAAATGTTCCTAAGGCTACCCTGTGGCCGTGCTTTAATCGGCTAAAATTTTAAACCATAGGGTGCACTTTCTCCTTTATCTATTCTTTGTTGTGTACCATTTCTTTCCTCTGTGTTATGTCGCATCGAGGATGATGCTTTTCTTAAGGGGAGGAGGATGTGATGCCCCATTCAGCAGTTACCCCGGTTCTTGTCACAGTGACCCTATTTGTTGAGCATCAAACGGCTGTGTGTAATTCCAATGTCTTGGACCATGTCTCAGTGATGTTTTAGCACCTTCCCTCTCCTTCTTGCTTTCTCAAGTCGTTATTGACACCTCTGTGTGTGGACTATGTAATGTCCTATGCGTTAACCTATTTAAAGGAGGATCTTGTTGTCGCATGGTTAAGCTAGATCATTGGCCATTATTGATGTGAGTAGAAATTATTTATATTTATAGTATATAATGATAACAATGTTGTTTTAATTTAATTATCGATTGGCCTCTATTTTATAGTATTATTGGTTTACATTATTGTCGAGCTGGTATATATGTCTTTGTTAATATGATTAATAATTATTTTAAGTGGTAATAATAATAATTAAATAATAATAATATTAACAATATTATTATTTTAATTATCGATCGACGATAACTCATTATTTTTATTGTCGATTGTTATCAACTTTATTATTAATTATCGTTAAGCGATTTTATTGTTTGGTTGGTCACTTTGCAGAATGAACCCCGTTCCATGCGCTGAGGAAGGGGTTACCCATCTTGGTGCCATGGTCGTTCCTTGCTTCGTGTTTGCTTTTGAATGTCAACCTCTAGTTTTCTTCGCTTGGTCGCTTAGGCTGTTCACATGTTGTTTTAATCATTGTGAGTAATGGAGAATTTGATTCTTACTTCCTCTAGCTTGCTCGTGTGTACGTGATTTAATTTTCTCGGGTTGAATAGTAATCATACAAAAATTCTTATACCTTTTTAGCTTATGAGAACTGTTCGGGTAATCTTGTAACTCCTTTTACATTTTATTAATATAATCTTCTTGCGTATGCTTTGTGAGCTTACCTTAGTTAGTAGAGATTTTGTTTATCCCGTATCTTTGAATAAGGAGGGGCTCATGGGGGTGCCATGTCGTGGTGAAGACTGCCTAGTTTTTAAAACTTTTAAACTTCTTTCACCTACCCTCCACTGCCACCTTGGCCGACCAGGTCCATTCGCATGTCTTGTTGCAAGTAAATGGCGTTAGACTCCTCCCAACCACCGAACTACCAATAGTTATGGTATTTTAATGCATCCTTCTTGGCGTGTTCGAATTTCCTTGTTGGTGGCCACACATCCTCCATTTATTAATTTTTGATTTGCTAATCTGCTATATTTCGTGGTCTACCTGCTATATTCTTCCACGGTCGTGTGAGTTTGTGTGGTGAAGGAATATTTCTTTTGGGTGGTCTCATGGACTGGTTTTTATCACGGCTCTTGCAGACTGGTTCCTTGTTGAGGAGGGGCGTGGAAACTTGCTGGAGATACGTGGTTGGTTCTGAACCTCTTGCTTGGCTACGTATTCCCCCCCTCTTTCCTGTACCAAACGTGGAAATCCTACTTTTCCTTCACCGTGGTTTCCATTTATTCCTCTTTTTGCTAGGCGTATGGGTAATTCTTTTTGTTGGCACGTTTTCTCTGCCTCTTTCTTGACTGCATGAATGTTGGGTTAGGTGAACTGATCAGCTTCGACACCTGTTGGTTCCTTGTTGGAGACCCTTCCTTCTTACCCTGCTATGTGGAAATGCAGTGAGACCACATCTCTTTGAGGCAGTTTGTCAAACAGTTTGCTTCCTCATGGGTGCTTCCACACCATACAAAACAAAAATTTGATTTTCCATTGTGCTGGATGGATGTCCATGTTCCACTCTAACATTCCCTTTGGACATGCGTTGGGAGGATGTTGGCAAGTATTTTAGACCACCTACCCTAGCCGTGAACTCCTGCCTATGCCAACGTGGAGATGATCGATGTTTGGGCACCCAACAAGCTTGAAGAAAATGGAATTAGGCTTGGGTTGCTGTTGCAGGCCCTGTTTCAGCGTGTCCTTCTCTTAGGAAGTGCATTAAAGGCATGATAAGTCATAACCCTCTCTCTTAATGGTTTATCCCCTTTAGCATTTGGGTAACTCAATCTCTGCAAATTTTGTTTGAATTCTGTAGATGTGGGTTTCGAATGACTTATAATCATATTTTCTTGAACTATCATAACTCATTCATGTTAAATCTTTATGATTTTTAGAATATAAATTACTTCTTCTATTTTATGAAGTCTGGGCATGCATGTGCACTGTTTGTGGCAGTTTTGTTTGTTTTTGTGTATATATATTTATACAGTGCATTACCTTTTTTTTGGGTAATCTTGAGTATATATATATATATATATATATATATATATATATATATATATATATCCTTCTAAATCAAATTGGGCAAGCAAACTATAAGATTTATTTTGGTGATTTTATTGTGCCTGCAAGTTGGAATATCACGGACTTTCGTATTTAAATATGTGCTTGGGCTTTTCTAATCTATTGGTGGCCCTATTTTTATTTGAATATTTAATACAATTAGAATAAAATAATACTGCCTTATGGGTTTTGGGTATGGTTAGGTCTGGGATGATTCAGTCGAGTTTATACGGTTTGGGATTTAATCGTATAGCTCTTAGTGAAATATTGAGGGCGCGGGTCAGCGTGTCAATGTTTGCTGCATCATTGGTTTTTGCTTTATGATAGTCATAAAAAAGGGTTCCCATGGAGGTTCCTTGGTTAGCGGAGTTGAACTTGTACATACCCATTTGGGGGTCGACTTGGTATTCTAAGCCATACCTACAACACATGTATGGGAAGTCTCGTATTTGTGTGGCCATGTAAGAGTTTATACAAATTGGCATACTAATCTTGTGTAAGGCAACAAACTAGTAGCTCTCTCACCAGGCCCTCTATTATTATTATTACTATGAGCTTATTTTAGATGAGAATGCTCCTGAAGCATGTGTTAATGGGGTTTTTGTGACCTTTTTGAATATGGTAAGCACTCAAGACATTAGCTTGTGTGGATAATTATATGGCTTAAGTTTGAGGCACTACTTGGATCTTCGAATCAGTTAAAGTAATATTGGATACATTGAACTCTCATGAATGTGTACATTCTTCAAGTTTGATTGACATGTGATGGCCCTCAGGCATATGAATTCAGGCAATGCTTGAAATATGAAATTATAGATTTATCCTATACATTGACTTCAAATCTTGTTGAAATGCTTTTTGGTAGGAAAACAGATGAATAGGGAAGTTATGAGAACTACCATAAAATGGATTCATACATAGCCTTAAGTAAAGGTGACAACTACCATAATGGGACTGTGCATACCATGTATGACAGTAAGGATAGAAGTCGACCTGAAATTATTTAACTTCATTATATAGAACAATAATTAATACCCATAAATTGAGATATGCAAGTGGAGGTTGAATTATATAACATGATATATTATGTTATCAGGTAACCTGTAAGGATAAATATGTTATTTAAATACTTGGTTAACGAGTGGCATATTTTCTGGTATTTACGATGATTATTATGTTAGCTAAAAATTGATACTTGCATCTCATTAGGAGTTGAGATAATGTTGATACTTGTATTTATAGTGGCTTGGACCACGCTTACATATCTTAGCTAGTCAAATGTATCTTTGGCATATTAGCAAAAGATGACAGTATTGTCGATCATAACTCATTCTTATGAGTTGGACTCTTTTACTAAAAGAAATATATAAGACATGGTAATAAGCAACCAAAAGGATATCTAAATAATATATGAACTTGCTGATTGGTGAAATCTTTGTTAACGTAATTATATTCTTAAAATTGCGAGATAAATATCAAAATTATACTTACATATCATTGATTATCTATAAAGGTTTGATACTTGGTATTATCGATGAGTAATTGTATGTACCCAAAATTGTAGGGTACTGCACTGTCGGAACAATGTAACACGTGCCCCAATGATGATACAGGTCTCCTCGCAAGGTGTTCGAGATCTAAAAAATCTCTCCAAGTATGCATTAGCATCTCGCATGCCCGTTTAGCCCCGTGTACTTTTATTTTCTCTTTCCCCCTCATTTCTTTTCCTTTTTCCCTTGATTCTGAAACCGCCACCCCGCCAGGCGGCGGTCTCGTGGCCGCCTCCTTGATCGGGCGCGGTCCTGTAACCACCGCCCGCTCGGTGGTGGTGGTCCTTTACACATTTTCTAGAATGCTCTTTTCGACACGACTCACGTAAATTTCAATGTTAAATGCTTTTTTTCACAACCGTGGGCTTGCATTAATGATTCTAGTTCCTGGAATAGTGTTTTGCTATTGTTTATAGTTTAAGAGTTCAATTTGGTTTTTACCTTGGGTAAATGCATATGCTATAAATAGTTGGCTTGTGCTCAAGCAAATGGCCCTCAAATTTTCCTTTTAATTTCTCATTGCAATAGATTAGTCTTTCATTTTGCTTAGAATTCTAAGTTTCATTCATTACATGCTTAGTTAGTGTTGTTTTGTTGTTAGGAAGCCACATATCCATCTTGTGCAAGTGTTGTTAATATTTCATCCAATCCATTGGAGTAGAATAGTTTGTTTTCAATAGGAAGCCATTAAATTTGTAGGTTTTGTTCTTCAAGCAGGATAGTTTTAGGTTCTGGATGTTTTATGTTGCATGACTCGCAATAAATCCCGCTAGGAATTGCATAAGCCAAGCTCTGTACTCTTGCACTATCTCTCTCCTACTCGTATTGTATTTAGTCCGTATCATAAGTTGCCTTTGTCCCAATATCTACTTGTTGATGCTAGCATTACACGCTTTTCTGGATCCACGTGAACACGAAGGAGTGAGGAGGTCACACTGAGGGGACAAGATCACACACATCATCAGACTTGCCATTGTTATGTAGAATCCATGTTCTAGCTTTCAAAGTTCTAAATTAGAAGCATATCAAATAGAGTATCCAATCACTTTATTTCAGTCAATTTTACTTTCGATATTTCCAGGGAAGCTGTGAGGATTGATAGTTTCTGAGAGACTATGATTCTTTCCTCACTTATGAGGTAGGATCGAGAGTCTTTTAAATACATTAGATCAATTATTTCATTGTTTAGAATAGATCTACAACTGCACAGGCAAGTAGCTATACTCGGTTACTTTGTTTGTTTTAAATTCTTCATTAAATTAATCATCAATTCCTAGATATATTAAAATAGATGATCCTTCAATTTCATCTATAAAATTCATCGAAAAATACAAAAATATAGAAATCATATATGTTATAGATATACTTCACATAGTTAATTTTACTTTGTTGCATTTAGTTTACATTGTGGCTTTTGTATGACAATCACGGGACCTAGAGAGCCCAGGGAATATGTATTCGAGCCAATCGTGCCCCAACCCAATCTCATCATAGCCATAACTGATATAGATCAGAATCTTAGGATCCAAGTCTTTCGAACAACAATAAACTTACAACAAATCAGTTTCCAACTGCACGGGTTAAACATAGAAGACGACCAAGCACACGTTTTGGTCAAATCAACCAAACTACAGATTACCCTAGATACATATCCGCATGACTATGGAAGGGTTTGAAAGAGAGTAGACCTTTGGTTGTGATCCTTTGGTCCCACAGCTAGATGCAGGAGACACTCTCACAGATATAGATACCAGCTTGAGAATTCAGGTTGCACAAACGCCTGTGAGATACTCTGAAAAGATCACACAACTGTTAAATCTAAATATAGAGGCTGAGAAAGCATATGACTATTGGATACTAGGGATTAGGGACTGAATCCACACATGACCATAGCAGGACCACAACAAACACGAATCTACGGTTGTGACCCACAAGTCTCACAGCCCAACGAGTCCATAGGTGAATCAGACATAGATGTTGGCCTACGTACATTAGTATTTAGATCTACTCCACTTCCACCTATCATCATCGAATAGTTATCCTTGTTAGACATAGCAGCTAACAAAGCTAAGGAGTTCTGGACTAGGCCAGAGAATCACCCATAGAGTCAATTATATTTACCATCCGCCCTATGACCTTATCTGGAGACATACATGAAACTATCCCAGGTCATTTTCCACGTATTCCACAACCCATAGACCGAATCATGCAGAGCTCGATATTGATTGGAGCCTTCGAGAAATCATCCTTGTTGATCAATCTATCACACTAGTTTAGGTTAGGAGGGCCTTCTTTGCCTTAGATTCACAATTTCCACTAGTGCGCGTCAAAGACATCAGATTGCCTAACTAGTTTGTCTGCATCCCATGCATATTCAATCCCCACCGGTTGTCTCGGCATGACCTCGGGAGGTCGGGTGTGAGGAAAAGTTACTTGTAGATTCCCACACTCGCTTGTCACTTTTCCATCGTACAAAATTGGTGAACCCGACGTGAAACTTTCTACAACATTCTGATTTGGAGTCGGATTTCTACTGGTTATTTTAAATTAAACGACCTTTTTCTTTTTTGCTACCTCATCAACTTTCACCATCACCTTTGCTCCTTCCCATTATTCTGTGGGTATTCATATACCCCCCGAATATGTCGGGATTCGATGCATATGGTAGGCCTCTCTTAGGTCTTGAGGCATACTATGCTCAACTGAATAGACAATCATCACCCTCGCTCTCAGTATGGGGTGACAACTACTCAACTAACTAGTCATCAACACAAACTCCAAGGGTCAGATATAACTCATCTTTCCAAACAGAGGAGTTGGATCAATTTTCTCAAACACAACAAACATATCCTTCAGGCTCGAACAATATGACGCTCATAGGAGAGTCTAGTTCGTCTCCTCAGGTACTACTTAGACCACAAATTAGTAGACAAGCTGACCCATACCTGGTTTTAGATAATGAACATTCGATACGTTATGCCAGGAATGAACAATGTTCCCAAGGTATGTACCCACCTATAGGGAGTTTACAAACACAACCCGAGGTCTCTTTTCAAGGAAATACCTCCATGCCATTACATATAGGAAATGCCCTCGGGGAAACTTGGTAGGGCAGTGATCAGTTCATAGCAGGATATCACATGCCTATACAACACCATGATATACAACAAACACCGCTAAGGAAAAATACCGTGACTTCACCAAATGAAGTCATTTCAACGTTAGTAGAAAAAGTGAGGGGGTTAGAACTTGCTCAGGAAAATCACCATTCTCAACTCATGCAGGCAGGAAATTCTAATCCTAGCCAAATAGACCTCCTCACAGGAATAGGTACATTAGGCGTGACCCCTCAATATTCACAACAAACGCCGACTAGAACCGTCATTTCTAACACCATTCTGGCACCTCCCAGTCTAGTACAAAATAATCCATTTTTGGACAATACCCCTTCATACTTAAACATGTACTCCAAATCACCACAAGGGGATATGTTCTCCTCTCCCGGCATGATTCCTCAAACACAAGGGTTTCCTTATGCCCCGCCAATGCGTACGCTACGCCATATCAACAACCCATTCCACCTCCACTCCCTCAACAGGCACCATCAATGGTCGAAACCTATGCGATAGGGACATATTCAGAATACTTGAAAGAGCCCTTAGATTTCACCATATGAAGCATCATGCTTCCAAGACCTCTTCCCGATTTTCCCAAGTACAAAGGTGAGGGAGATCCAAACGCACATATCAAAGCTTACGCCACATAGCCATCCGAGAACTACTCCCTTGGGATGGGGTTGTTGCTAAAATATTTCCCAAAACCTTGGAAGGTATCACTCTCGATTGGTATTATAGAATACCTGAGGCTTCCATCCATTCATTTAAGCAACTCGTTTTAGAGTTCATCAAGGCATTTGACATGAACAAACTATTAAGAACAGGAATCAGGGAATTCTTACACATCAAGCAAGAACACAATGAATCTGTCACCCATTTCATCCAGAGGTGGCGTACAGTTCTTTATTCTTCGGCAAGTGCTCCAAATATGGACCAAATGGAACTATGTGATTTATTCCTTCATTCTCTCAGTAGAGAAGTGAAGGAAGAAGTCCAAAAGTTCCCACTAAGAACTTACGATGAAGTACTTGAGAGTGCTCTCCGAATAGATCAAGCGGCAATTGATAGTGGTCGCAAAACATATGGAGCAAATGGGAGGTTAATCACTTCCAACTAGAACACTACAACTTATCCTACTACCATGAATGTCAATCAAGGACCTAAAATCCTTAATAAAAATCATGGAGTGACAACAGATGGAGTAACTGATCAGGCTAGAAAGGTAAATGTTGTGAATACTCCACCACAAATAAACAACCAACAAAACAACAACTTTACTCCAACAATCAATATAGTGGATTTTAATCATCCACAACAACAACAACAACAACGAATCCCTACACGGGATCCAAACCAAAATTCAACTGGGTATCAAAACTAGAATTCAAACCAAAGACAACAAACGTAAAACTTTAATAGGCAACGGTTTGATCAAAGTTTTAGGCCACAATATACACCAAGCCAACAAACTTGGAATTATAATCCTAACTCGTATTGTGGTTTTCACAAAATCTGAGGCCATGACACTAGAACGTGCCATGACTACAATAAATTCATGCAACGTTTTCCAGAGGAACAAAGACAACTTTTTATAGATATGTTCTTGGCAGATCCTACGTCACCAGCACTAAATACTTTTACAGGGGCGAGTTTCCCTCAAAATTCACCCTCCAAATCTTCAATGATCCGCTCCCAAATCACAACAATAACAATTTAAATCCAAACGGGACAAACAAGGGTGTAATTATAGGAAATAATGATCATGAAGCCTCAACTTCACTGAATCCATTAGTTGTGCCACAATTAGGAAGTCAACCATGACCTAAGATAGTCAGTTTAGTGGAGTTAGATGCCGAACAACCCGTAGAAGTGAATAAGGACACGAGAGTATTCCTCTTAGCTAATTCCAAGCTACCCATTAGAAATGGACAATATCCAACAAGTATTAATAAATCCCGTGGGTGCTTACGATTTAATTAATGATCTAACAAAAACCTTCTCGCACATCTCCTTTTTGGACTTATTGAAGAACTCCCCTACTCACAGGGCTTCTCTTTTAGAAGCATTGGGTTTAGGTCATCTAATTAACATCACTCCACCTCCCGAAACATAGGTGAACCATATAGACTTTGATATCCACCCTCGGGGCAGCCGGATAGGGACACCGAATTCATATTCAAAATAAACAAAATGCCAACAGATGCTGAGATTGCACACCGAGGTGATCCAGCCTTACACTTGCAAGTGTGGGTTTATAACAATTATGTGAAATGAGCGATGGTTGACGATGGGGAAGCAGTTAACATAGTCCCCTTTTTCTTTCCTTCAAAAGTTAGGGTATGGAGAAATGAATTGTTCCACAACTCGAAATACACTAAGAGGCTATGACAGCCTTAAGGCCACTTCAATTGGAACTATAATACTACCGGTCACCTTAGGACCCAAAACAATCTTGACTGAGTTTTATATTATAGATCGGGAAACTAACTATAATATGATCCTCTCCGACCATGGATACACCGTATGAAGGCAATCCCTTCTACGTTATTTCAAGAAGTAAGATTCTTGCATTTAGGAAAGGTTTTCATAGCCAAAGGTGATCCAAAACCATTCGATGTACACCTGGCTAACCTAAAGAAAAGACCAGGCGTGCACTCAGAGTTTGAACTCCCAACAAACCAACTTAATAAACCTACCGACGCGAAACTAGAAGAAAAGTTGGTACCTACGACAGATCTTGAAACTATGAGCCTAGCCAAGACAATCCCAGCCCTCAAAGATGAGGCTAACATTATAGAAATAGTATCATTAGGAACTACTACAAAAATTGTTGAATTACTAGAATAGGATCTACCAATGTTCCTACCATTTGATTCTGTAGGCATGGGGTACACCCTAGGTGTCGGTTCTCTCCCAGCAGTAGATCTCTGCATGGTAGAGGTAGAAGATGTTAACACAACAAATATCCCAATGCCCATATTCCCAGCTAAGTATTGGACTCTCCATTTCGATGGAGCTAAATGTTGTTATGGAGCTGGGGCAGGCGTAATCCTTACTTCTCCCGAGGGAAAAGTCCTACCATTTTCCTTTAAACTAAATTTTAAATGCACAAACAACGGCGCTGAGTACGAAGCCCTCCTCCTTGGCCTCATCTTAGCTAAGAGAATCGGTGTTGATAACATCAGAGTGTTAGGAGACTCGCAATTGGTAGCAAATCAAGTTCTTTGAGATGTATGAAACCAAAGCCGAGCACTTACAACTCTACAAAACAGCTGTACTAAATTTAAGCAAGGAGTTTGACTTCATATCAATCGAAGCAATCCCACGAGAACAAAATCTTCTCGCCGATTCAATAGCAACCTCAGCATCGCACTTTACTCCAAATAGTAAGTTAGAGGACACCCGTTTCATGGTATCCCTTCGTACTAAACCGTTGGTAAAAGCAATGTCAAACCCTCTTTTTAAATGGAAGATGAGAATAAATCTACTATCCTAAACCACATTGATAGTGATACAATCACTCTTGATTACTTAAATGCCTATGCAGTGTTACATCTCACCCATCACGTAATAGATTTGTCTTTAATCCCACATTCATCTTCTTACTTCGGGAATCCCATGACAGAACTTCCCCTACAAAAGGAACTTAGCATATACATAGTCGAAAATAGAGACGATCTGGAATTACCTCTAGCCCCGCCTGAGTTTGAAGAAGGTAACGCTTCTTTAATCAAAGAAACAATTGATATTAACATCGGAACGGAAAATGAACCAAGAATATTGAAGTTAGGATCCTCGTTAACTCCATCAGAAGTAGAAATACACACTCAGATTCTCAAGGAACATCAAAAGGCTTTTGCATTTAATTATAAAGAAATGACAGGGGTTGCACCACACATTGCGGTGCACAACCTGTCACTAAATCAGATAAAACCGATTAAACAAAAATCGAGACCAATGAAACCCAAGGTAGCTCTCATGGTGAAAGAGGAGGTAATGAAACTCCTCCAAGTAGGATTCATCAAACCAGTCGATTACTCTCAGTGGGTATCTAATATCATTCCGGTTCTCAAAAAGAATGGAAAGATACGCATCTGTGTAGACTTCCGAGACATTAACAAGGCATGTCCTAAAGATGACTTCCCATTACCATCTATAGATGTCATTGTTGATGCAACAACTGGATTTGAGCTTTTATCTCTCATGGATGGATTCTCGGGATACAATCAAATCAGAATATCCAAACAAGATCAAGCTAAAACCACGTTTATAACTCCTTGGGGAACCTATTGCTATGTTGTTATGCCATTCGGACTCAAGAACACTGGCACTACATACCAGCGGGCTATGATGTATATATTTCATGATCTTATTCATAAAATTGTGGAATCCTACGTAGATGACTTGTTGGCCAAGGCCAAGAAGCATTGTGACCATCCGGAAGTGCTTCGCGTCATTCTTTCACGTCTGATAGAATACGGAGTCACGCTAAATCCAGAAAAATGTGTCTTTGGTGTAACAGGAGGGAAGCTCCTAGGTTACATTATATCATCATGCGGGATGATGTTGACCCAACCAAAATTAAGGTTGTTCTCGAAATGGTGCCACCTTTGGATGAATCTAGAATCAGGTCATTTCTCGGAAAACTTGGTGCAATCCAGAGATTCATCCTGGACTTAAGTTTCACCATTCATCCAATCAACAATCTACTCAAGAAAGATTATAGCATTGATTGGACCGAAGACTGCAATGAAGCTTTCAATGCAGTTAAGCATTTCTTGTTATCACCACCTACGCTAATGCCACCTAAGCCGGATCACCCGTTAATTTTATATTCGTGAGCCACCAATGTCTCGCTAGCCTGTATGCTGGCTCAAGAAGACGATGACAAGAGAGAACGTGCGATCTATTTCATTAGCCGGACATTGCTCGACTATGAAACATGCTATACGCAAGTAGAATGAGAATGCCTCGCCATAGTCTTTGCAACCAAATGCTTAAGACATTACATGTTAAATCAAGAAACAAAGGTCATTATAAAGATAGAACATTTACAAACTTTCCTCACGCAAGGGTCCTTATCTAAAAAGGCTGGATGCTTTATAACCTTAATGGGTGAATTTGAATTAACATTCGTAAATCAAAAGTCGGTTAAAGGACAAATCATCATGGATTGGTTAGCTGATAATCCATTAGACGGAGGTGATCTAGTAGATCTGGACTTTCCCGATGAGTGCATATACTACATCAAAAACAGACCTCCCATCTCTGAGTGTCCCTGGTATACTGATATTATTAATTACATCATGGATCATACATATCCGGAAGGTGTTACATCGCAACAAAGAAGGTAGGTTACGTATTATTGTAGCCAAATACGTTGTTATAGAGCAAGTGCTCTATCGAAAAGTGTTCGATGGAATGCTTTTAAGATGTGTCGACACAGAAGAATCCAAGAAGATTCTCCATGAATCTCACAGTGGAATGTGTGGAGGCCACTTCGGTGGCCATGCCACCACTCAAAAATACATCGAATGGGCTATTTCTGGCCTACTCTAGAACACGACGCAAAGAGAGTTTGTACACGAAGGTGTCATAAGTGCCAAGAATTCTCTCATGAGATTCACATGCCGGCACAAGCTCTACAACCAATCGCTACTCCATGGCCCTTTTCTACGTGGGGCCTAGATTTAATAGGGAAATTCTCTCCCTCATCTACAGATGGCCATAATTTCATAATCACGGCCACCGAATATTTTACCAAGTGGGTAGAGGCTATGCCTCTTACTACTGTGTCGGGTTCTGTAATCACCAAGTTCATTTTGAACCAAATCATTTGCAGGTACAGTATCCCGCAAATCATTATCTCAGATAATGGGACTTCTTTTAAGAATGACAAAGTTCACGAATTGTGCAATAAATTTAAAATAAGCCATCATACGGCCTCCTTGTATTACCCTCAAGCCAATGGACAAGCTGAGGCGACAAACAAAACATTAAAAGCCATTCTCCTTAAAACGGTGAAAGAAAACAAGCGAGATTGGCATTTGAAGTTATATCCGGCCTTATGGGCCCACCAAACCTCAATAAGAACACCAACAAGAGCCACTCCTTTTTCACTGGTATTCGGGGCAGAAGCAGTTCTCCCGCTTGAGGTTGAAATACCAGTCTTCGTATCTCATTACAAGGGATTCTAGACGAAGACACTTACAGAGAAGCACGTCTCTCCCAACTAGAAAGCCTAGATGAAGCTAGGATAGATGTTGAACAGTGGCACAGAGTCTATGCTGACCGAATGTGCTGGCAGTATAACAAGAAAGTCTATGAATGCGACATATATGAAGGTGATCTAGTTCTAAGGCTAGACAGCTGGATCGACAAAAAGACCGGCGAAGGAAGGAAGTTCCGGCCCAAATGGTTGGGCCCATACCAAGTCATGAAGGACTATGGAAATGGTGCATATCTCCTATGTACGATGGAAGGTGAGGAATTTGGTGAAATAGTCAATTCCCTACACCTCAAACGATTCTACGCGTAAGCAACTAGTACTACTTGTATAATTATATCTACATTGCATCTTCATATAGTTAGGATCATTTTGTCCGCTTGTTTCGTACAAATTTGTGATCAAGGAATTTATTCTCAAAGCAATTCATTACAAACTCATGATGTTGTTGGCATAAACACTCTAATCATACTTCTCTATTTCCATGATATCATCAAACTATTTCGGAATCACTTCATCAAATAAAGCTAGATATGATAGGGTCTTAATGGTAACCATACCAAGATCTGTAGGTTTGTTCTCACTTTTGGTTTCTTCTTAGGATAGGTGTCTTGCCTTTGGCCTATGGTTGTTCTAGAAGCTTCATGGTGTCACATCTATCCCGTACGTATATCTCTTTGGAAATAAAAATACACTGACATTTTGCTCAAGTAAACAAGTCAAATATAGATCAAACAGAAAATTTTAAATTTACACATTTCCTTGCCCCACCAACCTTTGGTGATGAGCTTGCATCTCTTACTAGTGACATAGGGTTGGGAAAGGATGGAAATGCCCTTACTCGCCTATGCCTTGCCTAAGGTGATAAACCCACGCTTCTTACTAGTAGCATGGGGCAAGGTGTGGGGGGTCCTCTTGACAAACAAACGTAAAAGGTCATAAACAAACAATTCAAATCTTGAAGTCTTGAGTCAAAAACAAATGAATCGGATGTCCAAAATTCCAAGAGAATTAAAAATCCTAAAACCCAGATTTTGTCTACCATGTGGCCATCTACGGATCTAAGTCTAGATAAACCGCAAAGCAAGTTGCATCCCAAAACTATGAAGTCACTCGAGTGGAGTAGGCTTGTAGCATCCTAATTTGGTTCCACCAAAGCTTTGTCTATCTTTCATCACTATCATTTCAACACATTTCATAACTTGTGCCCTTTTCAGCTCTCGGTGATGAGCCCTCGCATCTTACTAGTTGTGTGGGGTTAGGAGAGGGGCAAGTCTATCTACTCATCATACCGGCTTATCTTCACCACTTTTCCAAAACAAATATGAAGTACCCAAAATTGCTTACAGAAACTAAGATTCAAAATCACATTGTATCTACATTATCATATATCAGCATCATGAAATACAAAAAGAGAGTAAACATTTGTATCATTTGTTCTCCATTGCATACATTCTAAAAAGCATATAAGCATAACATCATAATTTACATGAGGAAATGGAAATGGAAGCAAAATCATAGATACCAAGAGTTTGATCCAAAAAAATATATATATATATATATATATATATATAAATGATCAAAATTTTGTACAATGCCATCATGCGCTAAGCATGGTCAAAACGCTCAAAGAGCCCGAAGATATACAAAAATATCATACAAAAATCTAGAGAGCCAAGTGGCTTCTCAATCCCTATGAGACCCTCTCGAAGGTGCACGCCCATGCCTAGGACTCCGGCTACGCCGGCACTCTGAGTGCACGGAGGGCTCAGGATCTCGAGGGGCAGCCGCAGTCTCGCCATGAGAATGACTCCTCATCAAGCGCTCGGCTGTCCTATACCCCGCTAGCTCCGTATGGAGAGTCGATACCATCCTGGCCACATGCTAGATAGGGGAAAAGATGTTAGTATGTCTACCAGCTGCTGAGGGCTCCCCAGCATCCACAAATAGCTCTGCATGGGTCCTCTCCATGGGGATCATCAGGGTATCGGTGCATACCCTGTGGATCAAGTCTTACCACTCATCGGCGGTCTCTGAAAACAAAGGAGAAAAATGAATTAGAAATAAAACAAGAGATAAACACAAATGTAAACAAAAGGAGAGATGGAAATTAAAGAAATCCTAACTCAGAGCAAAGAGAAGATAACTTACTCGGATCACTGGGCCTCCAGGATGGATCTCTAGGGTTGGCACCTGCCATAGATGCCGCCGCTGACTGAGGTGCTCCCCCATGGCTGGAGTAATGTAGCATCCTACAATGGACTCATCCTCCCCACCATGGCCCTGGGAGAGTGGCTCCTCTGAAACCAGAGTCACTCTCTCTGCACTCTACTCTACCCTCTCTGCCTGCATGATATCCTGAGTGTCATGCCACTCAGGATCACTGTCCTCCTCAGTCTCCTCCTCTGTCTCTCCCCCTGTGAACTCCTCGGACTCAGAGTCTATGTCGATGGGGTCATCGCTGCTATGGGCAGGACCCGTGGCAATCTGAAGTAGGGGTGCCTGAGGAGCACCGGCTCTCCCTCGGGCACGTACTACCCTCCTGGCTGCAATAGGAATGCTAGGTGTAACAACTATCCAACCCCGGCCTCTAGGACCCCCTCTGGCCTCTCGAACTGACCTATATACTGGCACTACCGGGGGAAGCATGCCCATGTAAGGTAGGCCAAACTGCTGAGGAACTCGGCCAAAGGGGTGTATCTCCACTCGCCCTACTCTATCAATAAGCTTCCCTGTGGTGGAGCAAGAGATCAAAGTAAGAGCCTCCTCACCCCATATGCCTACCATGGTCTGATATGGTGTGGCCTCCATGTCATCGGTGGTCAGAGAAGCAACTGGCTGATGAGGTTCTCTGAGCACCGACATATCTATCCATCTAGCTTCCCTCACAGCTCCGGGATCTATCACCTCTACACCTCTGCCATAGGGGATGAAGTGCTCATAGACCCAACTCATAACTAGGGTTGGGTGGCTCAAAGACTACCCTTGTAAATGGACTACCCTGTATAAGTCATGGTAGGTAGTCCCAAGTATATCTTCTCCCCAGGTGTAAATCTGGCCATGACCCTCGATCTATGCAATGATGGGGGACCAGCAATATAGCAGTGTGTCTCCTCCCTTGTCCCCGATCAATCTCGAGGCAAGGATCCCCATAATAGCCTGGCAAAGCAAGGGGATGGGAAAACTAGGAATAGACCGAACTCTGACCCCCTTCTTCAAACCCGTGGAGATGACTGCATCTCCCATGTAAGAAGCCCACTGTGCTATCTGGGCCCGTGAACCTGCGTTGTCTCAAGGGTGAGTCGTCTCCCGATGATCGGGACCCCCAGGATATGGTAAACATCCTCCAGTGTGATGGTCCACTCACCTCGGACCCCTAGTAATCGGAAGGTGTTCCGATCAGCATCCCAATAGGAAAATAAGTCACAGAGTATGTGACTGGATGGTGCAACATGTGGAACCCGCGATATACGTAGTATACCAGCCCTCTGAAGAGTATCCTACTCATCCTGTGAAAGGGCATCTAGCACTGCTGGGAGCTAGTCACACTCCCTCTCTCGGCTCCACCGAATGTACTCCTCTCTCACCTGCATACACCCAAAAACACACAAAACAAAGCAAGTTAGCATCCAAGTGACATTAGAAAAATCATGAAAACACATAGAAATGCTAAAAATGCAAAAACAATCTCAAACAAGTGTTCTTTTGACATTCTGTGAAGAACCACCGCCCTGAGCAGGGCGGCGGTTTCGCAACCGCCACCTTAAGGGCGGTGGTCTTGTAACCACCACCCTGAACAGGTAGGTCATGTAACCACCGCCCTGGGCAGGGTGGCGGTCGTGTCCCGAAAACCCACGCGGGTTTTATATCCTAAAAAGGCCTAAAAACACCAAAAAGGACCATTTTAACTAAAACAAAGCCTACCCAAGAGGCACCCCCTAGATGGACCTTTTGAACCTAACATTTTCAAAAATAACCCCCCCATGACAAAGATTTTAGCATTTTAAAATTTTGGAGGTAAAAACAATAAATTGAGGAGAACTAACCTGTGATCTCGCGGGTCGATGATCTACACGCGTGGAGGCATGATCGTTATCTCGTCATAGACGTTTTGACTCTACTCTCATAAGAAACCATCACCGTGGGTCCCAGAGCTCAGAATCAATCAAATCAACATGCGCAAATGAATAGGAAAATGGGCCCACTTTCATATATATAGTAGCCTGACTTGTTTTGAATGTTTTTTTCGCAGGTTTGGAGCACCGACGGAGGTAAGTTCTTACCCCGCACAAATGGTACATCCTCATTTCCCATTATTTTAGCATTTATTTTCCAATCTATCTTGTCTATCTGCACTTGAGTTCTCTTTTCATTTTGCAGAGAGCGAGAATTTTGGATGGCATCATTTCGACACACGACGTATCAGGTATAACTTCCAACTTCCCATTTCGGGACCGCCATACTCGGACCCACCATTTTACGCCTCTTCATGGCTAAAATGCTTCTCCGAGGGGGCAATATGTATGTACCCAAAATTTTAGGGTACTACACCATCGGAACAACGTAACACGTGCCCCAATGATGATACAGGTCTCCTCGCAAGGTGTTCGGGATCCGGAAAAGCTCTCCAAGTATGCGTTATCATCCCGCATGCCCCATTTAGCCCCGCGTGCTTTTGCTTTTCTCTTTTCCCCTCTTTTCTTTTCCTTTTTCTCTTTAGTTACGAAACCACCACCCTGCCTGGGCGGCGGTCTTGTGACCGCCGCCTTGATCAAGGCAACGGTCCTGTAATCGCCGCCCTACTCATTGCGGCATTCCTTTACGTGTTTTTAGAATGCTCTTTTAACGTGACTCACATAAATTTCAACGTTTACCAGCTTTTTTCACCGCCTTGGGCTTGCATTAATGATTTTGGTTCCCTGGAATAGTGTTTTGCCATTGTTTATAGTTTAAGAGTTCAATTTGGTTTTTACCTTGGGTAAATGCAAATGCTATAAATAGTTGGCTTGTGCTCAAGAAAATGGCCCTCAAATTTGCCTCGAATTTCTCATTGCAATAGATTAGTCTTTCATTTTGCTTATAATTCTTAGTTTCATTCATTGCATGCTTAGTTAGTGTTGTTTTGCTATTAGGAAGCCACATATCCATCTTGTGCAAGTGTTGTTAATATTTCATCCAATCCATTGGAGTAGAATAGTTTGTTTTCAATAAGAAGCCATTAAAGTTGTAGGTTTTGTTCTTCAAGCAAGATAGTTTCAGGTTCTAGACGTTTTATGTTGCATGACTCACAATAAATCCCGCTAGGAATTGCATAAGCCAAGCTCTGTACTCTTGCGCTATCTCTCTCCTACTCTGCATTGTATTTAGTCTGTATCCTAATTTGCCTTTGTCCCAATATCTACTTATGCTGATGCTAGCATTACACGCTTTTCTGGATCCACGTGAACACGAAGGAGCGAGGAGGTCACACTGAGGGGACAAGATCACACACATCATCGGATTCGCCACTGTTCTATAGAATCCAGGTTCTAGCTTTCAAAGTTCTAAATTAGAAGCATATCAAATAGAGTAGCCAATCACTTTATTTCAGTCAATTTTACTTTGATATTTCCAGGGAAGCTATGAGGATTGATAGTTTCTGAGAGACTATGATTCTTTCCTCACTTCTGAGGTAGGATCGAGAGTCTTTCAAATAGATTAGATCAGTTATTTCATTGTTTAGAATAGATTTACAACTGCACATGCAAGTAGCTATACTCGGTTACTTTGTTTGTTTTAAATTCATCATTAGATTAATCGTCAATTTCTAGATATATTAAAATAGCTGCTCCTTCAATTTCATCTATAAAATTCATCAGAAAAATACAAAAATATAGAAGTCATATATGTTATAGATATACTTCACATAGTTAATTTTACTTTGCTACATTTAGTTTACATTGTGGCTTTTGTATGACAATCACGGGACCTAGAGAGCCCAGGGAATACGTATTCGAGCCAATCGTGCCCCAACCCAATCTCATCACAGCCATAACTGATATAGATCAGAATCTTAGGATCCAAGTCTTCCGAACAATAGTAAACTTACAACAAATCAGTTTCCAACTACACGGGTTAAACATAGAAGACGACCAAGCACACACATTTTGGTCAAATCAACCAAACTATAGATTACCCTAGATACATATCCACATGACTGTGGAAGGGTTTGAAAGAGAGCAGACCTTTGGTTGTGATCCTTTGGTCCCACAACTAGACGCAGGAGACACTCTCACAGATATAGATACCAACTTGAGAATTCAAGTTACACAAACACCTGTGAGATACTCTGAAAAGATCACACAACTGTTAAATCTGAATATAGAGGCTAAGAAAGCGTATGACTATTGGATACTAGGGATTAGGGACTGAATCCGCACATGACCATAGCAAGACCACAACAAACACGAATCTACGGTTGTGACCCACAAGTCTCACAGCCCAACGAGTCCATAGGTGAATCAGACATAGATGTTGGCCTACGTACATTAGTATTCAGATCTACTCCACTTCCACCTATCATCATCGAATAGTTATCCTTGTTAGACATAGCAGCTAACAAAGCTAAGGAGTTCTGGACTAGGCTAGAGAATCGCCCATAGAGTCAATTATATTTACCATCCGCCCTATGACCTTATCTGGAGACATACACGAAACTATCCTAGGTCATTTTCCACGTATTCCACAACCCATAGACCAAATCACACCAGAGCTCGATATTGATTGGAGCCTTCGAGTAGTCATCCTTGTTGATCGATCTATCACACCAGTTCAGGTTAGGAGGGCCTTCTTTGCCTTAGATTCACAATTTCCACTAGTGCGCATCGAAGACATCAGATTGCCTAACTAGTTTGTCTACATCCCACGCATATTCAATCCCCACCGGCTGTCTCAGCACGACCTCGAGAGGTTGGGTGCGAGGAAAAGTTACTTGTAGATTCCCACGCTCGCTTGTCACTTTTCCATCGATAATATTATTGGATACTTATATATGAGAAGAAGATTGAAGATATTAAGTGATTGTTATTATTATTACTGTAATGTAATTATGATTAAATGCAAGGTTAAGGTTGTATATCTAGCCACTTGGAATTTTGTTCATATGAAGCTGATTTTAGGGAAGTGAACAATAATGGGTATGAAATGTATTATCATGAGATGTGCAGTTAAGATTTGAATACATGTTAGAAATTATTTGATAGGGATTATTGCAACCTTTCATTTATGTAAATGCTAGATGGCATAAATTATTAGGTGAGGATTATATCTTATCATGCTCAGTTCTAGCGAACTGACTCTAGTTAATATTTGTGCAGATGGATTATGCAAGTAGATTAAAGAAAAGAGTGTAAAAGTTTCATCAGTTCAATTTATGAAGTTCCTTGTAAAAATGTTCAATGTGTTGTAAATTTTGTAACATTGCTTGCAAAAGAGTTTAAAAGATCTCTTGCCTTGGAATGTTCAAAAACTACGTGATGAAGTTGTCTTGTCCTTTTTGTTGTTAGACTGGTAACTTATCCTTGTGAGAAGTAATATTCAATCTTTACATTGACATGAGTATTGTAAAACCTTGATCTTGAGAATAAAGTGCTAAGTTAAAACTTTCTAAGACTTTGTAATGGTGTGTTATAAGTAAAATAAAATGGGTTGGTTAATCCTTATAGAAGTTTAACGAAAAGTTATATTCAAATAAATAAATAAAACAAATAATTGTCATAAAGGAGAAGACTTTAAGTGAACTACTCTACAGTGTATAAGAAAATAACTCAATTGGTAAGATGAATTTGTGCGAATCATATCTTGAATCTCTCTGAAAACATAAGTCAAGAGTTAAAGGGTTTTTTATCAAAATAAATAACCTTCAATCATTTCTTACGTGGCTTGCCCTAAATTTGTGAGAGTGTCATGTGGTTGGACTCCTATGTTGTTCTTTCAAAAAGAAAAGTGTATTGTCCTTGTTGAGTGTGAACGATTATGTGCTGCCGTTGTGGTCATCCTCGTAGCAAGTGGCTCCCAGAGTTAGTTGTAACCTTGGTGACGACATGTTGTGTCGTGTTATGTGTCAAGCAAGTCAAAAAAAAATTATCCTATGTTTTCGTATGTAGTCTTGTGTGTCTGAATTAGTGGGCGTTATAATTTCCTTGAATATCTATAGAATTACTTTTCATTTAATTCAATTTGTTTTCTAGCATGTCTTTTACTTGTAGCTTGCTAGAACCTTCTGAAATATTTCAAACAAAAATATGGAATTTGTATTCTATAGATTTGACCTGAACCTAAATATTTTCTATGTATGAATGTCCCATTAATATTTGCAAATTTGTAAATTGTTTCATTGAATATTCATTACTCAAGAAATGTACGCAACCTTTGTGTTTCGGAAGTAACTTTGATGCATTACATTTTTTATTTCCTTTTGAATCTGAATCAAAGACACTTTCAAAGTGCAAATGCAACTTGTATCTTAAATCTAATGGATCTGAACTTGTTTACTTGTGAAAAAGAAACCTTATAGAATGTAATTCATGACTTTTCATAGCTGTGATTCATGTATTACATGTTTTAATGATCATTTTTGTAAACATCTTCTTTTATGTTCAAATGATGGCTTTTTCAATACTGTAATGGGTTGTACTTATAGTCTTCAAATTTTTGTTATTGTTTGAGTTTTGTGCACTAATTGAAATCTATATTTGATAATAAAAAATTTAAATGTTCTTCTTCTGCAACATGTACCTGCACACTTAATCAAATAGTTAGAAAACAATAGGCTTTTTGGCCTCTCTTGTATTCCATAGTCTTTCTTTTATTTCTTTTATATTTGTCATGATTGTTGTGAATGTCATGAGCTTCTGCAAGATATTATTTTCTATAATTTTCATTTGTTACTTTGATGTACCTTGTTATTTTTATCTTAAATGATTCATTTTCCTGAAGCTAGATAGCACATGAGTACAAATTAAACCTTGAGCTCAAAACTGATGTTTTTCCCTTTTCTTTTTTAGGTAAATTGATGGACTGAAAGATGTAGAAGATGAAGATGAAGGAGATGGAACTGGAGCAATGAAATACAAATGAAAAACCCAAGGCAATGATGGGTTTCTTCTATACTCTTTTTCTTTTATCTTTATGCACATGTATCTTTTATTTCAATAATCATAAGTTACATCCCATGGCTTGTGTGGGAAACATTGAATTTCCTCATAAATAAATGATATTATTTTTTAATTTGAGTTATGTACTTCCTTTTACTTTCATATTTTATGATATGTAATGATGGTACAATGAATTAAACAACTCAATAACATACTTAATAACACTTAATCATAGGAAATGATCAAATTGAAAATACCTGTAACTTAATAATGAACATCAGCCATGCCAACAACAACTATGTTTGTTATTTTTTGAGTCCAACTCCTCATGTATATATCTATTTCCTCTTTCCTCAAGGTTGTACTTTATTTCTTCAGATATTTTTGAAACTTTGAATGAAGGTAAACATGGAATAGCAACATACGTGAGGTGTTGCATTTTGCAACAGCACACATAGTTGCATTTTACTTTGTTGATCCACTTACTGCAACTAAAACACAATGAAAATTTTATGTACCCCCTAGTTAGGTTCATTCATCAATTCCTTCCATCAAAAATACAGTTTTGAGTTTCCCATTTTTGCACAAGTGCAAAAATTGTCAACAATTAATTTGTCACATGTTCTTGATCAAAAATATAATATGTATCACCTTACATATTTCATGATATTTGCATGATAGGGGGTTCTAATTACTCTTGGATCAATTGATATAAAAATATCCACCAATTTTATTCTCTATGATAGTAGAAATAAGGAATTCTCTCCATACACATGCATCAAGAACAAAAGGGATAAAAATAGAGTGATTATAGGAGGCATACATTATAGGGCCCCATTAAGAATCAACTCATCCCAAAATATTCCATTGTTCTCAAAACTTCAATTTGATTAGGACAAACTCAAAACAAAAGTATGTAAATATGACATGTTTACAAACAACTATGTTTCCCTTTACATATTATAAATTGAGTAGTATTCCATACTTGTAAATATTACAGTACTAATCCTCTCAAGAGAAACAACAATGATATAGGGATTCCATTTGGAAATAATTATGTCATTCCTAAAAATAACTAGTGTATTTCTCTATGTAAATCACAAATAGAGTATTATGTATTAATCATCTCAATTGATGAAAATGATGTTGATCTAGGCATGATAAGTGGAAAGTATTACTAATTGGTTTTTTTGTATTAGCGTCACGCATTAGTGGGGTTCCAATTTTTATCTTATATTGAGGTTAATAGTTAAGTATTTTTTTCATCACTCTTTTATAGATTTATGTTTCATCATTTCTATACACTTTTATAAATTTATTGTAATATTACTTTGTCACATGTTCTTATGAAATATAAGATGTATCACCTCATATCTTACATGATATTTATGTGACATGGGGTTCTAATTGTTCTTGGATCAATTGAATCAAATTATTTTCCACCAATTTTTGACTTTCTGAAGTATAAATAAGGAATGATATCCATTCACCTACATCATGAACAAAAACAATTAAAAAGATTGTTTATATGATACATGGATTATAGGTCCCCATTAATCATTTGATTGTCCCATAATATTCTATTGTTCTTAAAACCTTGATTCTAGTAGGACCATATTAAAATATAATAAATTTATTATGTCATGTTTACAAATAACGGTATTGTTCTTTGTATATTATAAATTGAGTATTATGTCATGCTTACATAGATAAGTTGGGGTATGTCATCTCATTAAGATAATGAGTGCATACATGAAGTAAACATTAAACATATTTTAATACATGAACTAAATTTGTAATAAATACTTAAATTAAGTAACCGTAAATCAACATTGTCATAATGACCAATAGGTAGAGAATATACATGTGTGTCATCTCATTAAGACAATGAGTGAATACATAGAATAAACATTAAACATGTTTTAATACATGAACAAAATTATTACTAAATATTAAAATTAAGTAACCATAAATTAACATTTTCATAATGGTTGATAACTAGATAATATATATGTACATACATATTTTCACATGGTATAAAATTTATAATTTTAAAAATGTTTATCATTCAAGATTTAATACAATTGAAGTATTAAAATGAATCATAACAGTAATATGATGGTGTCCTTTATAAAACATTACAATACTTCACTATAGTGCATATCCTACATTGCATGTTCCTCGATATTATTTTCCAACATCTTTGTTTCATTGGATTTTAAATAATCATTTTTAAAATTTAAATGTTTCAATTGAAAAGAACACCTATCAATATCAATGAATGAATCATCAATAGTGTTCAACATCTCCTTTATCACTATATCACTTTCTTATCTTTTTTTCCAAATCTATTAATTTTTTTCCTTATCTACAATAGATATGTACAATCCCTTTATCTTTTGGTATTTTCTCTAAGAAACTCAGTCTTATATGACATTGAGCCATTCATATTTAATTCTAATTCTAATAATGGTTTTCCAATAGATAATACTTATTTTTAAATTCCTTCCTATATACAATATCATTAGCCATATAACTTACACCTTCCTCCAACTCAGTTATTTTCATGTTTTTGTCTTCTATGGTTTGCTTTAGAAGTGCAATAAGTTCTTCTTGTTGAATCTTTAAATACTTTTCTTAGATGATATTATGTTCCAATAGCTTCATTTTTATTTACATTTCATCTTGTGTACTTTCCTTTCTAGCTTTTGATTTGACATTAATTTCCTTTTTCTAGAAAAATCTTTGAGAGAATAATATTCTTCTCCCTATAATTTTACTTGTGCTTGCAATTTGACAATATTTTCTTCAAATTCAATGAGTTTTCTTACATATTTTCTATCATAGTGTCTTTTTCTTCTATACATTTATTAAGATAAGATACTATCTTAAGACCATTCAATATATTTTTGATTCAATAAAATTTTCCCTTGACCCGTACCTCATTTTTCATGATCTATTAAAATTTGCATGACACAAGGGTGTATTATCTCCTCACACTCACCATTATTCCATTACCTCAAAATTATTTTTATGTCCCGTGAAAAGTAGCTTGCATAATATACTTTCTAATTTTTTATACTACCTAGTACTAAAAATATATTTATATAAAATGTTTCAAGATTTTTATTTTAAAAAAACTTATCTTCTTACCATATCAGTAGTCTCATGTTATAGAGGATATATTTTCACTATTATACCCTTGATCTAGTTTTATTCCCTTTGTTTCCTCCTTGATATCAAACACCTTAAAAATTACCTAATTGAATATGTTTCTCCTTTCCCTCTTAAAATTTATGTGTAGATTAGTTCTATCATTGGGCAAGTTTGAAAATTTAGCAATGATCTCTATAGACATTGTAATTGTGAATCCTTCCACCTTTGTGTTTCCTTTTAGGAAGTCTTCCTTTCTTTCTTGGATGTAATTTTCTATGAACTAATGCATCTCATTTTCATTGAAATCCACATCCTTCATGATGAGGTCATATAAATTAACATTAATTAACACATCCTTCAATTATTTGGAACTATGGATTTGTTCCCTAACATATTCTTCCTTTATGATTGGAGGTATCCCTTTTTTCTTTTCCTAGCTCCTTTTTTTCTTTCCTTAACCTTCTTATTATTCCCCTTTATTTTTCCATTTTTGTAATCGTCTCCTTTTTGTTTCTCATCTCTAATTTTATTCATCAACAACATGAAGTTTACCCAATAGTTGAGCATTCATTTACTTGTCTACCTTTTTATTCACCAATGGATTATCATCAATTTCTGTGAAAAATAGATGATCATTGATCACCAATTATACCAAAGATATAAGCATTGTTAATATAACAATATTCATCTTCTATAAAATAAAAATAGTTTTTATAGATAGTGAACATTGATTTCACCTTTTAGGTGATTTCACCCTTTTAAATTGAGAATGTTATAAAAAATTTGATAGATAATGTTGAGAGAAAATACTCCAAGGGCCATATAAAAAGAGATATTACAATGAATCTCACAAACAACAAAAATTATCTATAAAAAACTAGAGAAATAAACACTTGAGTCAAAAGGGAATTGACTCAGGAGGAGCAAGGCCATCGTTACAAAACCCAGTCCACCAAAACACAAAATAGGAACAAAACCATAGAATTAGTCATAAAAATATTATAAAAGAGCTCCTAAATATAGTTACTTCTAGTCCTCAAGCTCATTGTAGTCTCCATCCGGTTGTCGCCCTACTCATCATCCGAACTACTAATGGAAATTTTCATTCTCTTTCCTTTATCAGCAGCCACCATCCCTTGAAGAGCCTCGACCCTATGACCAAGAATAATAATCTCTACACTATACCACTCCATCCCCCTAATCAAGTTCTTATTTCAGATTTTACTTGATTAACCATATCCTCCACGTCCTCTATTTTACTAGTAAGAAAATTTATGAGAGTATAACCCTCCACCACCCCCACCGTAGGGTTATCCTCCACGCTCGACCAGCAATATGTTGAAGTTTCATCACGGCATCTAGGTCTTTTTAGCTTTTTCCTTCATTTTTTAAAGCCTCATCCTATCTTCTAGAGAAAGGTGATCATCCCAATCATCCCCCATATTAAAACCAACACACCTGTGGTTTGAGGAATCAGGTACCCCATTAACCAATAGGATAATTAACACCTAGTGAAGGGGAACCTCCAATTTTTAGCCTTGAAATCCTTCACAAAAACTTGGATCAAATTATAAAAATAAAAGGGAATACTCATCTTAATTCCCCTCCTAAAATGTTGTGAATGGAGCTTCATTTACTTATCATCTAGCATAATATACTTCATGACATGGAAGCACACCTCTAACCATCTATTCAAGAGTGATTTTTGTGTTAGTCCATCCTCCATATAGAAAATTTTCTCATCATCCTCTAGGAAAGTGTAAAATTCGTTATGGGGCCTTGTTATATCCTTAAAAACCTTGCTACCAGACAAGCCATGCCAGTAACACAACCAATCATCTCCTTAGATACCAAAATACTAATACTCCACATTGTTACAACACCTTTATCCCCACGAAGCAAAATAGTTTAAAAATTATCATCAAAACCTTTTAGCCCATTCTTAAAGATATCCCAAATAATAGAATCCCTTTCTAGGGCCTAGCAGAAAGAAGGTTCAACCCTAACCATGTTTCTTCCGTCTCGTAGAACCATAATTTAGACCTGAACAAAATAGTGGTTAAAATGCCCAAAAAACCAAACTATGAAACAAATAAATGACTTCATCACCCGCATAATCAAAAATTATGGAAAGGATAGGTCGAATCACCCTCGCACGCTTAAAAACACTACTTTTCTACATTAAGAACTACTTTGGTACTAACAAGAAAATCCACCTCATCTCGCCATAAAGAATTATCATGGGCCCAAACATCGAATTTGGCCAACGTGCCCACACACAAATTATCTTCATAGAACACATGGTTGATTTAAAAATATTCAAACTTAGTAAAAAGGCCCCTTATCTCCTCAATAATAGAATTAATACTTAAATGGTGCTTGGAAATACCCTTCATAGCATTTATAATGTATAAGGAATCACCTTCTATAAGAATATTTTTATTTTCAAATTTATAGCCCATTTTATGCCCTAAAGAACCACATAGGCTTCAGTATAAGTATTAGTTTAATTTCCAACAGTTCAACATAGGATAAAATAAGATATCCCTTCTCATTCCTAATTATGCCACCAACATCAGCTAATCATGAACTTCCTTTAGCGACACCATCAAAATTGAGTTTCATCCATCCCACCCTAGGTTTTTCCCATTTAGCATTGGCTCTTGAAACATTCTTCCATATAGAAACTTATTGGATACACTTACTAATTCCCAAATCTTGAATAATCTCTTTTTCATGATTAGGATATCCTTTTTCTCTTTAATCTTTAAAATTTTGGTTCCTTTAACACTTTTATTATACAGAGCTATGAACCTGGAGAGGTGGAGGAGTACTTTCTCTAAGTGGGACATGGGGTGGGCTTGGGTCCTTAATGTTCGTCAATCAATCCACATTGAAGCACCCCGTTATGTTTTGCTTGGTCCATATGGAGAAGTTTTACCCCTACCTCAAGGTCTCCCCATGGCCACTTATCGAAAGCATCCAATGAACTCAATCTGAATGGAACTTGGGTTGATTATTACAAACTACTTATAACTCACCAATTTCTCAACACCTTTAGTTCTAGAGAATTTTATAATTAACATACATAAAAAGGATGAATAATGTTACAAGTGGATATTCTAATTTAATTAACTTCTAACATTAATTTCACAAATCATAATAATGTTTTTCAAAGTGACTAGCTACTTAAAAATTCCAAAACAAAAGGGAGAGAGTGCACTTAGCTGATTCTATGTGGATCTGGAAGGTTTTTGGTGGTATGAGTGCTGGAACAAGAAAATTTGGAACTCGAAATGCTTTGTCAATGAAACTACAACCTAAAATTGGTCATGATTAAAATTGTACAACTCATTCTATAGTGTTTTTATGGTCTTGGACCTACTTGGAATCTAGGTTCACAACGTCCTAAGTGCTTCAATTTCCTTAAAAATTGTGTTGTTATATGTTGGTATTTTTCCTTTAGAATGGCTCTATAAAATTTGTTCAAACACTTAAACCCTTATAGTGCATGGAGTTCTATAAAAAAATTTAGTTGCCTTATGGGTACCCCTATGGATCATCAATGTCACCACTACTCTAAAGAGGACTCAAAATTCATGTTATTCTCCTAACATGTGATATCTATTGTAGTTCCATCTAAATTTGACAATCATGCTTTAACAATTCTTTTCTTGAGTTTCACACTTTCTCAATTTTTTAGGAAGGGTCACTTTGCTTACTTATATGATGAAGATGGAGACTCCTAAACCTAGGAGGAGACTTTATACCAATAGAAGATGATTTTATAATGTATGTGCATGAGATATTATGTGTTCACTTTTGCAAGAGGAGTTCATAAAGTTCCGGGTCCTTAACTAATGTTTGATTTACTTGTTTATATATGCTTTTAAAGATTATCATGTCATGAAAGGATGACCAAAGGGAACTATTTTTCCATATGAATGTGATGTAATTGAAAGAATTAATACACAACATGTCAATCTAACACCATACGATAAAGGTCAATATGTAATTTTACAAACCTGACCAAAAGCGATGTTTTTGGACAAGAGGGATAAAAAAACATTTTTCTTGTATGGGCCTAAGCATGGATGTTACTGAGATGTATTTTTGTAATTATATTTCAAAAAAATTGATAGAGAGGTATGAAAAGATAAGAAAGTACATGAAGTGATATTAGGATATGCTAAGAAAAAGTGAGGAGAGTGCATTTTTCCATACAAGTGTGTAATGTCAAGATTAGTATTGTCAAAGGATAGATTTCCAAATTTGAGGGTCTACATTTTACCCCCTGAAGTATGAAATTGAAACTTACATGCTTAAAAATAAAATATACGAGTGTGTAGATACACTTTTTCTTTGTTTATAGAACTTTCTTTTGTAATATCCCATTTTGATGGTGTTGGCTTGCTCCAAAATGGAACTTGCAACATAGAGTGTATTCAATTCCCAAGATACGAAATTAAACTAAAACTCAAAATAGCTTGAAAGTAATGTAAATACATGTGCAAAACAAATTTCCAAAAGAGATACTGAGAACATGAAAGGAATACACATGTTTATTTTACGGAGGAATACACTTGTTCTTGTGCCTTGGGGATTATGGATTTTTGAATTCGATGGAGAATTGGGGTTGATAATTCCCTCATTTTTCCAAGGATATGTTGATGCATTAGGTGTACCAACCCAACACACAAATTCCAAAGAGAAGAACCAAAAATATGAGAATCAAACACCTCGTAAAGAAGAAGACTATATTTAAAAATTATTCAACAACTCTAATATCTTCCCCTGTAACATCCTCATTTTTATACATTAGAACAAGTAAATTTTTTTTGACAAATGCTTCCTGGTTCTAAATACATAATTTAGAACTCACAAATCAAAAACAACCATTCTTATAACAGATAACCATATATGCACATTTGTAATGACTCGAAGTACTTCGATCTATTCATTCCATGACTCGGTAATCTACCGATCTATTCATGAGTATCAAAGAGTTGGTGTTTTTATTTTAACACAATACTCTTGCGGTTCTCTTCCCTAATCTGGGATTTAGAATGCTCTGTCCAAGGAACCTATCTGAATAATTGTTACCATTATTCATCGGCATCTCATCCCTTAGACTAGGTGACTTAGGACAACGCAATCAGCAGCTTGCGATACTTTGGCCAAAGATTTGAAACATATGCTTATGTCTCGTATTCCTTGACGGCATACTCATCAATCTGGAATACGTCCTTCACCCCATTCCTATGTTATGTAGAATGTCTTATACTGACTTCTGTCAGACTCTCCTGCCCCAAGTTATTCACTCAGGAACGGATTAGTAAGATGACAACGTTATAGGGATGCTCCCGAGGACTAGGGATACGCTGACATACTGGGTCAACCCTAGTTAATCCAGTGTGTCAAGATACCCCGAGTCTCCTAGGGCAGCCTTATAACGTGACCACATTCCTAATCAGTCCCAAAGTAACTTGTTCAAGTTTAAGGTGTAAATCTTAATGATCAATGCAAAGGGTGTCGTCATAAGTCACCTGCATTGTTGTATCTTCGAGAAGATCCTAATCTTCTCGAAGGTACAACCCTGTAGTTGACTTGTGCCGTCAACCTTTAAATCCACCTCAAAAAGATCTACTTATTGATAAGTGTTACACACGTTGAGTTAAAATTATACTAAAAGACGCTCCCTTAAGGTTAGTCTTTCCCAATCCCTGGGTTCCTCACCTTAGAATTACCTTTCTTAGTAAAACCCTTTACACAAGAGAAGTTATTAAGACTAGCGGTCCCTTCAAGGTGTTCATAGAATATACATAATTCTAAATCAACGAAATTGGACAATAACCATCAACCTTCACATGAGATTGCTAACCAAACCCTTTTTAGGTTTATATCAGTTCTCATAACTGAATTTATATCTTACTTATTAGTATCGAGATATAGTGATTTAAGAATCCAATTAAACGTTGTCTTGATTTAGATCAAGACTAGGAAGTAATAATTTATTCAGCTCGTTTAGCTTCCTGCTCAGGTTTATTTTAACCCTAGCTTCCAGAAAGACAGTGATCTAAATTCCAATTTAGCTTTAGATAGAACATACTAGAACTACTAACAATCATAAGTATTCAGTTACATAATCTTGCAAGTATACTTAGATAATCACAAAAGTCTCCAAATTATACAATAATAATAATGCTCTCAAGATCATTCGAACCGAAGAAGGTCAAACCATCAAGATACGAATACAAACACATAAGTAACAAATATCTCTTTTCATTCCTTTCAAGCTAATCAAATACATTTTATGCATTCAACATACTTGATACAATACTCAACAGCAAAAGAACATCTTTCTTCAAGTAGTACATTCAGAGAATCATGTTGTAATTCATCATAAAACCAAATTAAACAATCTGAACATCCTATCAGATCTGCGTGCTTTTACCACTTACGGCAACCATCTGCAAAAATTGTCAACACGGGTCAGTTCGATGAACTGAGCATGATAAGCACTAATTCTTAAAACAATTGCAATCCACCAATTGTTTTCATTAAACAACCTGTTTAAATGAAATCATTTCACCAAACATGTAAACATATTCAGACTATGCTCTTTTGTAATTCAAACATGACTATAAATGCGTAACTCATATTATAGTTACTAAATAGTCCTAGATACTTTTCAGATATTTCTTCATAAATGTAAGTGACCAAGGAGAACAAATGTATCCAAAACAACTATCCATCTGAATCCCAAGGACAACAAACATCAGACAGACCATTACATTCAACATAATAAAATGAATATCATAATAATTCATGAATCCATCAGTATGTTAAAACAATTCCAACAGTTAGATAAAAATATATCAACATATACTTTACAGCAGAAGAGAAAGAAACCGAGACATTCAGATGTCCCTTCCCAACATGCTCATGACTGTACTGTCCACTTAAGAGTAATGCAATCACATTATACACCTGCGACTAAGCCAGTCGAGACCACAAGAAGATCTACAGTTCGTCAAAATACACAAATAGAAATTGCCTGTAACTTACTGAACAACACAGTAGCTCTCGTGACAAGGCAGTGATGAATAATCCATCAAATAGACTCCACATAACCTTCCATATTAATCAACAAATGAGAAAATATCCAACGCCATCGCTTATCAAGGTACAGTTAATAGCTCTTTACTTCAGTCAAGCACACGACTAGATAGTCATGATAACAGAAGACGTAATCATGCACAAACACAAGAGCAATCCCACTGAGTCGAAACACTCAGCAACATACAGCTCAATCTAATCCCTACTAACACAGCAAGGACTAAAATCCAAGGCCGAAATCAAAAGAATAACCTTTTTATCACAGTCAAACAAGAGGCTAGATAGCATTAAAACAAATGACGTTTCCATATGCATACCTAGTGACATTCACACTGAATCCAACACAAACCTGCACAGCTTCATTCAACTGAAACAAATCTCCACGTTTATACAACATGGGTGTGAATTAGAAGACGCTTACCGGAAATAATAACCTCAACAAGGTCTTCATAAAGGTCATCATCAATTCATTATTTTCAACAAAGTTTCATCCAAGCCGTGATAGTGCGAATATAGCAAGGACTCATACAGAGTCGAGTTTAAAAAAGAAAACACAGCGTGGACAAGGTCAGTAGCCGAATTCCTACGAAAGCATTCAAGGTTTTCCACTAATTCAACACCAGCAGTTTTCACAACTAAATTTCTACAGAAGTCTAGATACAAGATATATGTTAAGGACTCAAACAGAGCCAATATCAATAGGTATTCACAACCAAGCTTATACAGAAGTCGAATCACTGGTTACATTTCCAGATCTCCAACTGAGTCAATAAGCACAGTATTCACAAATAAACTTCTACAGAAGTAGTAAGATACAAGATACCTATAAAATTCTAGAATTCCAACCAAAACAATAACATACCGTAATCACAACTGAACTCCTTCAGGAGTAGAAATGTATGGCATTCATGACTAACTTCTACAGAAGCGAAATACAAGATATATATATATTAAGGATTCCAACAGTGCCAATAATAATAATTATTCACAAACAGGCTTAAACAGAAGCAGAATACTGGTTTCATAACAAGGACTCCAACTGAGTCCAATACAACAATATTCGCTCTAAGCTTATTCAGAAGAGGAAAACATAATATACGCTTCAATAGTTCAAAAGGATTCGAGCCCAAGTAATATTCTCCATCTAAAACTCCTTCAGAAGTCAAATACTATCTACTCAAGGATTCCAACGGAATTCAATAACATAATGTATTCACGACTGTACTTCTTCAGAAGCCAAGACATAATTTCATTTCAAGAAGTTCAACAACATCAATAACATATATTAATCACGACATAACTTATACAGAAGTCGAAAAATCATGTACATTCAAGAATTCCAACAGTATCCTTTTCAACAAGTGAAAACAGCAAGGTATCGACTGAAGTCTGAATCAAACAAGAAAACAATTCATGGACTCCCACATAACCGAATTCGTGTATTTTCCTTGCAAGCATTTCTACAAAATCTAACCGAAATGTAAAACACAGCAAGATAGTGCAACAGTTCGAAACACAATACACACCCATCAAGGGTTCACTTGAAAAATCGAGCCAGTAAGAAGATACAGCAACTAAATCACACAAAGCTACCATAAAAACCAACTGAACCCAAAAATCATCTGAACAGAGTTGTTCTAATGAAATCATTTGGAAGAAAGCAAGATTTTTAAAAGTTAGGGCCTAACATGCCTGGTAATGTCGCTTAAAAATCTGAAGAAGACCACTGAAAGAGCTCGAGCCTTCTCCTCTTTTTCCACATTAGATTCAACAACAATAATTTGTTATTTCCATGCCTTATAAACTTTCCTTGACAGAGAAAAGAGTGAGTTACACTCATATTTGCCATGCAACACCAAGTAGACTGGTGCGAAGAACCAGTGATCAAACAGAGAGAAAACCGGAGCGCATGAAAAACCAAACAAACTACCAGTTTTCCATTTTGCATGTCTTCCCGAGAAATCTGAGCTCGAAGACCGAGTTCATTAATTGTATTAACTCCAAAATTCCCGCTCAATCTCCATTGCCACCGACCGCCATAGTTGGCGATGGACAAATGCAAGTCAAAGACCATTTCTAACTTTGGCGACTCTGCCACGTCGGCCTCACTAGCCATTTGAAACTTCCACTAAATCCCTGTCCTTCATACTTATCCATCCCATTTAATGCCATACAAACTACCGCCCATGGCTCACACCCCTTCATAGGTCCCCTTCCTCCACTAACATTTGTTAGGTTAGAAGCATAGGTTAGGATTTAAGATGATACTTAGTCTAACCTCCTTAGCGCTAGGTCACTAACTTTAGAACATTAGTTTATAGCTTAGGCCTAGGTTAGCACTAACCTAACCCATAGGTTATAGTTTAGGTTTAGGTTATTAACCTTAATAAATCTAGTTTAGGTCTAACATTTAAAATGTTCAGAATAAGAACCTACAGACATACATTCACGAAAAGGATTCACTCCAGCACTGCCAATAGGCTAGTTGAATAAATGTATCTGAATTTATTACCTGGCCCATGATCAAGACCTTCCTGATATTACGATATCGGGAACCAATTCATTTAACATGATTAGCCTGAGTTAGACTCCGGAATAGCTTATTCAACGCATTCAGACCTTGCAACCTGTGTAAGGTCTATAATTTTTGTTCATCCCGAATAAACTTAAAGCATCTCTTGGATCAATGCCACTGATCCAAGGCTGGGTCTTATAGATGGATAAATCCACAATTCATTCCGAGATCAGATTAAACTCAGGTGCAAAATGAAAGAAATAAAAGAGTCCAATCATATTCTGACTCAGTCAAAGATCTTCAATTGCAAAGAAGATACAGTCCATATCAAGCATGACTTCACAATCAAAGGAACATATCCTTTTACAGAAGAAATCATATATCAACACTTGAATGCTCAGGAGGAAGTAACAACAGTTCAGAGTGTTACATTCCCTTAAGTATAAGAGGACAAGAAAGATTATCTATGAAGAATTTATAATCTTTGATACCTTCCATAACCCCATATACCATACCACTATAGACGGATACATGCACAATGTTATAAATTAGGACACATAATACAAAAGAGAATAAGTGCCCTCATACTTTTTCCCATATGTCGAGAAAAGTGAGTAAAAACTAAGTAGAACTAATGTGTGTTGATATTTTATTGAGGAAAAGAGACCCATGCCCCCAATGTGTCCAAAATTGAAAATGAAACTAAGTATCACAGAGAGAAAGAAATTTCATGTCCCTAAACTGTGCCAAACTAAGTCGGGCTAAGTATAAAACCATATGAAAACCTTGTGTCAATGGTGAAAAACCTAAAACTATTGAAATATCTTGATAAAATGCCCCTAGGAAAAACCATTTAGTAGGGTTATAATTTTTGTATGATCTGACCGGACTATGTGTTTCGACCTTGTATAGATTTTGTTGAATTTATATGTTTGAGTCTAATTATGAGGTATTTCTATTTTCCTCTACATATTTTTATGCCTAGAAAAAAATTATGTTTTTCGGAAATGTAGAACAAACCCCATATGTTTGGCCCCTCTTTTTGATGCATGTGTCATGTAGTCAATTTTAATCCTACTATAAAAGGAAGGAATCCCATGCGCGTTAGCCTATCACCCAAGAAAGCCGAGAGCTCACCTAAGGCATGCGCAGTCTTTGAATCTCTCTTTTATGTGAGTTTTAGTGGGAAGCATTTATCTATTATTAGTGTAAGAGTATTCAAGAAAGAATTTTAGACATACAAGAATCATAGGGCTCAGAACGACCTCCACATCCTTGTAGCTTCTTCAAACCATATGTTTTAACAGACTCCATAACATATATTATAACAGAAAGGAAGATACAATCATTCATTCATAGCATGCAAGGAAAGAGAACTCCTATGAATGAAATATACATTAAAGCTACTAATATCCGTGTCTATTTGCAACAGGTAACCTCATTGTTTCATTAAAAATAACCATATATGGTAGATCAGTAGTCATGCACATCACTAGGCTTGTATAACTATGCCAAAAAAACAAGAAATTATAATACTAAGCCTAGTACATTCCTTTTTGCATCAAAGTTCCACTCACAGCAATCCTGTGGAGCTTCACCCATGTTATCTCTCTATGTGTGTATATATCTTCCTCCTACCTCTATATCCCCATCTGTATGTTATCTCGGTCTCGGCCTCGGTCTCCCCTTTTCTGTTCTATAGGAACTTGTATTTATCATCTTCCCACGCTACCAACTCACCTTGCTCTGCCCTCAAATCCATTGCCAAGTGTTGAATGTGGTCCTCCAAGTGAGCATGTTCCTTTAGGCCTGAGCTCTCTACTCCATCTCATGATGATCTTCGAGAAGATTCCATAGCTAGCATGCTCTTTCCTAGGCCACCTATTGCTAGGCTGGTATCTTATCTGTGTGCAACCAATCATGCTTTTCACATGTTCTACCTTTGTTGCATAAATTGGCTAAGTCCCAAACCTCCTTTCATGTGCCGCACGAACCATGTGCCTTCTTAACTCTTCCTCCTGCATGCTTTTTCCTTGCGTTCCCTCTATAAACTGGGATCCCATGCACCTACGTGCCTTCATACTTAGTCAATTTTCTAGGGGCCCAACACCACCCCACACTACACATGTTCTCTATCCTCAGAAACATTCTACTTGACCAAGGTGAAATTTGGTTCAATGGAACCAAGATGTAGACATATTTTACAAAATGAATAAGGAATGAAAGAATAGGGGAAAGAATGAATAATGGGGGGGACATTAATTCAGAAAGCTGGAAAAGTCCCATTGTAGATCTGCCTCCAGCTTGTTCGACACCTCAACCTCGCCCTTCACCTTCTAACATAGGTCACCTACCAGGGTGCTCACTTCATCAAAGCTTAGGCCAATTCCTAGGCACCCAAAGTGTCCACAATTTGTTCCATTTCCTTACCCAGTCCGCTAGCTTGTCCATTCTTCTAGTGATATGGGGGTATAGTTCCTTCAATTGGGCCTTAATTGAGCTTCTTAAAGCCTCAATCACCTCTAATTTATTTTCTACCTCAGCCAGAACCTTGTCCCTCTCTGCCTTGTTCCCCTTGTTCTTTTCCTGGAACTCTTTCAGCTCTACTTCAAGCATGGAAACCAAGGATCTTGCCACCTTATCTCAATCCGCGTATGTGTCATATGCGACTTTCTATGATGGGTAGTGACCTTGATCTCTATGAGTACTTGATTATACTCGGAAATAAGTGCTATCACCTTTAACCGGTAATCCTCCTTCATGTGCACGGCCACTTCCTCTGTAGATTCCAATGCCAAGGGTCATCTCTCCATGGTGAGGATGTGCATTAAGTCTTCTAGGCATTTTAGCGTCAATGCGTACCTCTGGGGGATTGGCATTAGATCTAGGTGTTTTAAAATGATGGCACTTTTTATCGATTCTACTTTTTGTAGACCTCATGTACCTTTGCCTTTTCCTCCTTAAGCTCGCACTTGACACTCACGCACCGATTAATTCCTCCTGCTTTAAGTTTCTGGCCACCTTAGCCAATTCTTCTTCCTTCTTGGCCAACTTTCCCTCTAGGGCCCTTATACTATCATTCCGCGCAAATAGCCTCACCTCTATTTCCACCGCGACCTTGTTTAGAGCATTGCACACTTGCTCGTCTAAGAGCTCTTGAGAATTTACTAAGGGGTTGTCTCCCTTTGACTCTAGCAACGTGATAAGAACCTTTTGGTAGACTTCAAAGTCTAGCTCATCAACATGGGACTCAAATTCCCAAGAAAGCATCTTATTTTTCCTGGGGTACGTGCCCTCCTTCTCAAACGATCACATGGCTATAAGTCTTTCAGTGGGTATCATGCTCTGGAACCATACGTGTAGCACCTTCCTTGAATCAACCACATAGCCCATTATCTTCCTCTATTCTGTATCCATAGTTTTTCTACCTAAGTGCGCACCTTTGGGGAAGATAACTATCAAAGCGGGGCCTCCTAGGCTGTCATGTCCCTTTTCAACACTCTCCTCCTTCCCTTCCTTAAGTACTATGTTTGCGCTATGCTCTAACTCCTGGTCTACAAGGGCCTCAATCATATTCTTCGCTTCTCACTCTGCCACTTCGATTATCTACTCCTTAGTAAAACTTATGTCTCCCTACTTCTCCATGGCATCCTTCTCATCTATCTTTGTATCTTTAGTGCCTCCATCACCTTGTGCGCCTTTTTTATTACGTGAATACGAACTCTTGTATTTCATTCCCACTCTCTTCCTCTGATTCATAAACACTAAATACATGAGGTTCTAAAGGTTCCTTGTCTTTCTTTGGCTCTTCCTCCTCGTTTCCACCTCCTTCACTCTCATCCTCTCCTTCTCCCAAATATCTATCCAAGCTATCAGTCACCTCCGAGTTAGCTTCTTCATCCACCCTCTTCTTCTTCCTCAGAGGTTTCCTCCGGTTAGGAGATTCTACTTTCTCTTCTTCCTCTTGTGACTCCTCCATGGTGGTGGGTTATTTAGGAGCCTCTACCTACCTCGACATCTTCTCCTTTCTTTGGAGACTTCTTTCTCTAAACATAGGTGCTTGGGTTAGCGCTTGTAGAAGGCATGCTCACTTTCTGAGCCGTCAGCACACTTAGTGATCCTTCCTCTCCTCTGCCTCTCTTCTTAGATGTTGGCTTCTTCTTTCCCAAGGGGTCCTCAGGTATTGAGATCTCATCCACCAAGTACATGCCCTTTTCAAATTTCAGCCTTATGCACATGTATACACGCACCGTGGATCCTCCAGTGATGGGAAGCGTTATTGGCCTAGTCATATGGATTTCATCGAAACATACTTCTCCATGTACACGTGCTTGCCTTTGGGGTAATTTAGTTTCTTCCTCATATCCTTATGCTCCCGGTCCAACTTTCCTAGCTCCAACCTTAGCTTCTTTGATTCTTTAAATCTGTTCACTCCGCTTGGAAGTATTGGGTAGTGAACGTAAAAGGTAATTTGCACCAAGGGCTCCATGATTTTTCAATAAGTTTGAACCTACCCAAGTAGTAGTCTTGGTACACTACAAACTTAGCTTCTCCCTATGTGGCTATTGGGAGTTGTTTAGGGATCCTCCACTCCGCCCCGAATGCATTTCTCAAGCGTGTATACCATTTTTCAAGCCGTGCTTTGTGGGGAGCCGTCATTATATCACATGCATATTTTTCAAACCTCTTCGAGGGCGAAGGGTCTTCGGGTGGGTACTCCCACATGAACTTATCTGATGCATCCGACACTCTAATCTCTGTGAACATTATGGTAAGTAGGACATTACCAAAGAGTATCATGTCCCCTTCCTTTGTGCATTTAACTCTCCTCTCGTAATGTACGAGATAAGTTGTAAATAGTTCCCTCTACAATCTTCCTGCAGACATGTAACCATGGCTTGTTGACTTGCGTCCATATTTCTTGGCCATTTAGCTTTGTTACAGTGCTGTGGCCATCTTCATAATGGGGCCCTTGATGTACGATATGTCATAATACCACGACCATTTCTTACAAGCATACTCTATGATGGTCTCTTGAATAGCCTCCTTATTCCCGGGGTCATCTTCCAGTTATCTCTCTCGCATATGAGTCCTGTAGCTGTGAAATCAACTAGGGAGTCACACACATCTTGTGCCCAAAAAAGTGGAAGTAGTCCTCGTGCATGCGAGACATTAACCAACGATATAAGTGATTTGGCTTCCCAAAATAAGGCAACTCATAGAGTTGCAGTAACCCTACCTTTTCCAACTTGACCTTTACGTCATCATTGTAGATAGGCAAACCTTCTGGTGTTCATTTTTGGTTGGGCATACCAATTCTAATTCCATTTCTTTCTCTATAGTGTTGGTGTTGTGATTATAGTCAGCGACTAGTATACTTCTCAAATGGGATTCCCATTCCTTTCCCATCATCACTCCATCTGAGTCTTGTATTTTTGCATACCATTCTTCATTTGTATCTACCTCGGGTTTTGGTTGTTTAGCCTTATCTTTTCCCTTTCCTTTCTTAGGTGCCATGGTCGAGGTAATTTTATCACTCCAATCCTCTCCTTGTTACTCTACTTTCCTTCTCCTAACCTTTGATCTAATATCCAGTGATACAATTCTTCTAAACTCGTGCCCTAGTTTGTTGAACCCTAACTTTGATAAATTCTTCACAAGACAACATCTTTTCACTTCTTTCCATGCCTGTGTAATTCCTTCCTTCTAGTTTGCAATCTCAAACTAGCTCTTCACATTTTTAATCACAGATCTTCCACTTGATCGAATCTGAAAAACCCTAGCTTATAATACTTGCTTATATCTCCAACTCTTCATTTTCGTAAAGTAAAATGAGAGTGCCCCGACCCTCTATTTATAGTTTTTCCTTTTTCTGGACATTAAATGCTACTTTACCTACCCCCATACTTTGTTCATTTAATGCAGATTTTCAAAACAAAACCCATCTTCAGCACCTTCACTCATGTGCCCTTACTACGTGAAAACCCTCTTTAACTTGTGCACCCTTCTTGTGCGAAAACTCCTCCAACCTTCTAGCGTGTAACTAAACCAACCCGACAGGAGACTCTTACGCGTGCTCAACACGATCCGAAAGAACTTCTTCTGTCTAGATTCTTACTTTCTTAGGACTACCTAGTGTTTCTTTAATCGCGCTTCCTTTTCCTTTGTACATGGGATCTATAAGTAGTTTTACCCCTGGCACCAACCATTCTATATTTTCTCTTCATATCTCTTTCAACGGGCTACTCAACAAGGCTCTTCTACACAACTTCCTTGGTAATTTTAATCATGCGCTTCTTCACTTTTATCCACCCCACACTTAAACGATGTGCGGTCCTCATGCACTCATAAATTCTCCAAAAATAGCAATAAGGTTCTTGACACCCAAGGCGTAAAACAAAACAAACAACTGCGAAAGGGAAACACAAGGAAAGAAAAATGCATAAAGAAAAACTTCTAAACTAATTGGAAAAACTTCCTTATTTACAAACACCAAGAAGACTTATTTATAGTAGGGCTTGACTACTACCATTGAAGTGTCAAGCAACTTTGTTCCATCCAACACTTGTAAGCGGCACGTGCAGAATCAAGGATGTACGAGATTGTGTAGGGACCTAACCAATGGACTTTCAAATTTCAAGGATGGCGTAGAAATCTAGAATCATACAGTAATACCATCTGCCCAACCTCAAAATTCTTGTTTCTAATATGGCAATCATGTCAAGCCTTTTGCTTTTCCTTTTCCATTGTTTGGCTCCAATGGGCAAGTGATTTTCTCTCATCCAGCTTTTATTAGTTCATCAATTCTTTCTTTCAATGCTTGTTCATCAACTAATCCTCCTGCACGTGCTATTTGCAGAGAAGGTAACATAAATTCAACTAGCAAAATAGCTTTCGTGCCAAACACCAATTGAAAAGGTGTGGCTTTATTTAGTCTTTTATACGTAATCATGTAAGCCCATAAAACTGTTGATACCTTGTCATCCCAATCCTGTCTTTCAACATCATAGATTTTGGTCAAGGTATGACTCATTATTTTGTTGAATGTCAGAGTTCCATTTGCTCGTGTGTGATAGGGCATATTCTTATGATGAGCCACCGTGAACTTAGATAATCTGGATCCTTATAGTCTCATTCAGAAAATTCATACCCCTATCACTAGTCAAACTCAAAGGGTATCCATACCTTTTGATAATATTCTCCCATAGGAAACTTGCCACTATTACTGCCATGCAATCTTTAGTTGGGGCTGCCTCTGTCCACCTTGTGAGATAATCTATGTAAGTGATGACATAATGTGACCTAGTCCTACACGTTGTAGGTGTAATAGGTCCTTTAAATTCTATCACCCACTTTTCAAAAGGCTTCGTGCTAGGAATAGGATGCAAAGACATTTCATCCCAATTTCTGGTTTTCCAATGTGTTGATAGTGGTCACATGCTTTACAATGATCCCTACAATATCTATACAAGGTTTCCACTATAAACCTGCCATTAATATTTTACATGTGGTGGTGTCACTGCGTAATGCCCACCTGCACTTCTCTCGTGTGCTTCTTCCATGATGGCCATGCACTCTTGCTCTAGCACACATGCGCAAAACTTCATCACATCCTAATTTGTATAAGTCTCCACTAATCAACATGTAGGCGTGGCACATATGGCCAAGGCCTTTGCTTCTTTTCCAATGCCTTCATTCCATCTAGTGCCACACCTTCTTTTAAAAATGATGCAATCTCCTCCAAATCCGAGGCGTGCGCCACAATCTAAAAAATTGAGCATCCGGCATTACTTCCTCAATACTTTGCATGTCCTCTCCTAAATCAGTTCTTAACAGATGATCAAGTCCACAATTGCTTTTGCACTTCCCTCGAGCTTCACTTCAATGGTGAACTCAAACTCTTGGAACAACAACACCCATCGACATATGCACCCTTGAAGAATGGGATTGTTTACTAAATACTTTAATGCCATATGGTCAGTGTAGAATACAAAGGTTGTCACCAGAAGATACTGTCTAAATTTGAAAATTACATAGATCATTGACAATGCCTCATTCTCAGTTGTGGTATAATTCTACTTTGTTAGTGTTAACTTCTAGCTTGGTACTCTGCCGAAAATTCTCATGCATCCTCATCTGCTTTAAGTAAGTGACAGAGCAAAAAAGCAGAGAGGATGATCAATAATCCCTCACTGGTTATGTAAGTACTACTCTAATAGTGGTTCTGAGGCATCTACATGAACATGGAAGGGATTGTCCTAAGAGGGAAATCATAAAATAGGCACGGTAATAAGCCTATCTTTTAATGCATCAAACACCCTCTGTTGCGCCTTTCCCCAATGGAAGGTACTTTTGTGTCTAAGTAGTTCTTCTAAGGGCACGGTCATCTTGGCATACCCGTAATGAATTTTCCATAATACCCCATATGCCCAAGGAATGCGTGCACTTTGTGCTCTAGCTATTAGGCTCCCTTAACCCCACATCAACTACAACTTTAGCGGGATCTACCAGAACCCCTCCTTACATATGATATGCCCCAATAAAGTCCCAAAGGGTGTAGAAAACACACACTTATTAATGTTGATGGATATCCTCAACTACCTACACCTTTCAAACATTAATCTCAAGTTGTCACAGTGGTCCTTAACCAGACCATATATTGTCCAATCATCCAAATAAACTGGAGAAACTTATGAATGAAGTCCTGGAATGCTTGCACCACTATGCGTGAAAATATAGCAAGTGCATTCTTCAACCCAAAGTGCATGACCGTATATGCAAAACTTCCCCACTCGGTGGAAAAAGTTATCTTCTCCTGGTCCTCCTTTGTAATCCAGACTTGGTGGTATCCTGAAAATTCATCCGTAAAGGAATAGATTTCATACCTAGTGAATCCTTCCAAAATTTCTTCAGTGAAGGGGATCAGAAATGGATCAATGACACAAACTACATTCAATTTCCTATAATCTACACAAATTCTAATCCTCCCATCCTTCTTGATGTTGATTACCATCGAGACTTAACCATTACGATTCTTGACTTCCTTAATGATCCCGAAGCTATCATCTTATCTATTTCCTCCTTAACCTTCACGCATAAGTTGGGATTCATCTGGTAGGGCCTTTTTCTAATGGGCATGCACATTCCTTGCGCCCGGTGAGGTGTCTCCACCCACTGTAGCTTACCCCTCACCTTAAGAAAGAGGATCACATCTCCGGTAGATCATCCTCATCTCCCTAAGGAATGGTGAACGCTTGTTAGCTCATCGTACTCGAGCAAGAATAAATCCTTGAATTCACGCAATAGATCAATGATCTTTGATACTTCCTTCTCCATCCAATAATCTCCAATAATAGCTTCCTTAGGTTCTTCTCCTAAACCGATGTTAACTTTCTTTGTCTTTAATGGCTCATGGTAAGCATGCACATGGGCATCTACACTATCCACAACTTCACACGTCCCTATAGAATGGTTAACATCTAAACTTTCGATTCCTCTCCATCAATCACATATACTAACTTTCCCTTCTCCTTTTCCAAACACACACGCTCAAGTTGTAACTCTTTTGTTTCTTCAATCTCTTCAAAATGTGCCTCCAATCTGGTTCACCTAATAATTCCAATAGCCTATCTTCTCGTTCTGGCACTATCCCCCATGGTAAGGCACTTGATACCTTGCAAGGTGTAACATTCCCATTTTAAGAAATTAGAACAAGGGAAAAAAAGAAGATTGCAAATATCGAAAGTGAGACATTATTTTTATTTATATAAAGTTCTCTGCTAAGCCTCCTGATATCCCAAGAAGTTCGCCAGACTCTTCTTCCTTTTCTAATTTATGTAATTTAGAACACACGACCAAGTTTTAATAATTGTTCTCTATCCAAATAACATAATTTAGAACACACAATACTTTTAAAACCAATGTTCTCTGTTCACATATTTATAATATGGAACACACATTCAATGCCATTCAATCATATAACAGATACCATTTTCTGTTGTAATGACTTGAAGAACTACCGATCTCCCATTTCATGGCTCGGAGTTTCATCGATCTCTCATCTCATGACTCGGCTACTTACTGATCCTTCATGTTAATCCATGCATTGTATACTAAGTATACTTGGTTCTCTTTACCATTTTTGGTTATTGAAGTGTTCCATTTAAGAGGCCTATCTCGAATATCTCATTACCGATATTCATCGAAATCCTACTTCTTAAACCAGGTGATTAGGACAACGTAACCAATAGCTTGCGATACTTTGGCCAAAGATTTTCACATGCTAAGTATGATCATATTCCTATAAATTATACACATCAATGGAATACGTCCTTCACCTCACTTCGTTTGTTATCTAGGATGGTCTTTTCTGACTTCTGTTAGTCCTCTCATCCAAGGTTAAACTTTAACCCAAGATAGCAATATAAAAGAGTATAGGGAGGCACTCGTGGTGACTTAAGGTATGCAGACATACTTTGTTGACACTTGTCGAATGCGTGTGTCTAGTTACCTTTAGTCTTCCTGAGTCACTTCGTATACAAGGTCACATTCCTAACTTGGTCCAAAGTAACTTGGTCCAAGCTTATGTAAACTTTGATGATTCGATTCGGAAGGGTGTTGTAACATGTCAGCTGCAACATTGTGTCATCATGAAGGCCCCACCTTCATGAAGACACCATATTGTAGCTGGCGTGTGCCAATGTCCTACGGAATCCTCCCATCAAGGGTTACACATCCAGCTAAAAGTGTGATTAGATTCTTAACTTTAATTCTATTAAGAATGAGTTTCAGCAACCGTGTTGATCCTCTAACCTCACTGTTAAATTACAGTTGCATAGCTAGAAAAGACTTGAATTGTCTCATAGCTTAATATACATTCACCCTTCCTTACCGAAGGATTGCATATTTTCATCTTAGTTCTTTAATTTAAGCTTCAGACTTATAGTCCACTACAGCTTAACGTAGTAAGATCAACTTACTAAGCTTAACCAAGTTTTATTCGCAACTGATTTTAAATTCAGAATTCCATTTCATTAGACATCATTTGAATGAGGCCTATTCCCAATTGAATGTATTCATTTATTCACTATAACCTTACTTCAGTTAAGGTTTGTTATGAGGAGATATGATTCCTCATACCGAATATCCTTTTACCAAAACATCCCAAAGAATATTAACGAAATCAGAATACAGAATTCAATTGTCCCTTTATTAATATTCATTAGTTTATAATCTAATTCCGAATATTATTCATTTAAGAGTTCATATTTATTTTACTCTTTTACTAATGTCAATTTAAAATCCATATTGACCTAAGTATTAATTAATTGCACGTTCCAACTTAAAAGTTGTATTCAAGTAAAGAATAGACATTATGTCCCTTTAAATCTAACAACCATCATTTGAATAAGTCCAAATTCAACGAATAAAATTATATTCTCAATCATATTCAAACAGTTCCAAGGTGGTACAACCATTAAAATAACACACCTTCCCCTTTTACTCATTCCTCAAGATTAAAATTTATACATTTTACAAGTCCACACAACCGGACTTCATTCATGCCAAACAGCATTAACAACTCGAAAAGAAAGAAGAATACAACTTTTTCTTTTCCATTCCCCGGAGAAGAATAATAAAATCTCAGAAAAGATCCATCCCTTAGTTAATCAGAAGAAGCATCATAAAACAACATGTCTTCATTTTTACTCATGGAATCCATCTACAAAATTTACTTACATGGGTCAGTTCATCAAACTGAGCATATTAAGCACTTATCATTAAAATGAGGTGCTCTTGATTAATTATCTCAATAAAAGAACTCTACTTTTATGAAACGTTTTGAAATTGAGATGGACATCATCTATGCATTAAGTGCCGATAAGGATGAATAATTTAACAACCAAATCCCAATAATTATCATCACAATCAGATAATAAGATTTACTAATGAATTTTTCCCAAATAATTACTGTAAACATGCAACACTTTATTCACATTTCCTTCTTGTTTCTTCCAATAATGCAAGGAGTTCATTCCAGATTTAGACAATTACTACCAAGAGTATTTTCTCTAAATAGTTCCAGATTTAAGCGCACACACACACACACACACACACACACACACACACACACACACACACACACACACACACACACACATATATATATATATTGTTGTTCTAATGCAATTATTATCAACTCCATTCCCTCATTATAGATGGGATTCCAAAGAAAGAATTAACTAAAATTTTTAAATAGAACTCCTTCACTTTTATACTACTCATTTAATTTCATCCAATTCAAATGCAGAAGAGAAAGGTAGTCATACACCGTGACAACACTGGTGTTATTTCCCAGAATTCAACAAACAACATAGTACTCTTTCAATTCAGAAAGGAAGAAAAACAACAGATAAAATGTAGTTGCTTATGCCAAAGGCAGTGGGAAATTTATTCAATTTCAGATAACAGAATTTCAACTGGATAAGAGAAGAAAATAATTATTACTTCCGATTACCCACTCAATAATCTCTTTCTTTTCATCACAACCAAACTGGACGATTTGAACAAGAAGAGATAACAATCAACGGTAACAGTCAAGGAGAGAGAACAATTAAAGTCAATAATCGAATGAAAGGAAGAAGATTCATATTACCTCTTCCCTTTGCTTAGCGAGTATCAACTATTTAGTGCAGACCTGTTTCCAATAGGGTAATTTCTTCTATACAAGACTATTACAGTAATCATAATTTACTAACTATCATTCAAGGAAGTATTCCAGAATTCATTTTGCATCTGACCCGCAAATATCAATAACAACTGAATCTTCCAATTAAAATCGTTTCCAATAATTATTTACCGAAAACAGACACATCCATCCAGGAAGAAATGAGTAAAAGTGTACAGCAAGGCTATATGACCATGATTTCACTGTAATAAATAAAGAAACCATTTTTTTCAACCACAAGAACAAGAATCTACTCAAGTTCAGTTCCAATCGAACACAATGAAGAAGTTCAAATATGCAGTTCATATATATATATATATATATATATATATATATATATATATATATTCACCATTGAATTCAAAGAAGAAATAAAACGATAAGCTCTATTCCATCCATCAAATAACCAGATTACTCTATTCTAGGTTTAAGTAAATTATTCCCAAAAATCATTCATGGGTTTCAAACCAAATAAGGAGTCATTATATCATTTTAAATCAGGAAAGAGTAAGGACGATGCAATAAATCCACTATCCCTAAAAGAATTCGCATTCCATACACTGTAATACGACCAGAAAAATAGTTCACACAAACCGTTCTATCAAAGCATTCTCACGGTTTTCAAAACCATTTGCGCACACAAAACATAGAAAATATTTTTCACATCACTGTTACCTTCATCAAATCAAACCCATAATAGGTGATAAAACCAAATACCCATTACTGTCATAATTCAAACAGCAGAGATAGATTTCGTTTCATTTACCATTTCAATAAAGAAAATACCCATTTTCTCTAGTATGCATCAAGAAAATACCCAAATCGTATTTATCTTCAAAAGACAACTCAACCCAGAAATCACATCAAAACATATCAACATTTTTATTTTACAAAAACACCCAATATAAGAGCAGAGTTCTTTTAATGAAGACGCTTAACAAAGAGCAAAACGGTTTAAAGAAAAGAGCCTAACATGCCTGTATATTTTCTGGTTAGCTCGTAGAAGATCACAGCCAAGCTTCTCCCAAATTTCTTCCCTCCAACAAGTTATCAAACCAGATCTCTTAACTTCTTCCACGTTTCCACAGACTCAGAAACCACTCGGAGAAAGCGGTCGAACCGACAATGGCCGGAAGTAAACTTGCAGGCTCGAAAGAGCAACAAAAGGAAATGCAAAGCAAAACTCAAAACCCGAATGAACAACAATAACCCACAAAATTTCCTCTTTCTCTTTCCAAGGTGGGCGGTTTACCAAAACCAAGGCCATTAATGCATTGAATGCATTACTTTTTCCTCTTTCCCCATGCCACCACCGACTCAGGTTTGGCAGGCCTTTTCTCACAATTTTTGCTTGTAATTCGAATTTAGTAGCATGGTTAATTAGGAGCCTCCATCTTCTCTGCTCCCACCAAACTTGGCATTTAAAACTTCAAGGACATCATTTAATTTCCTTCATTAAATTTAAAACCTTCCCTTCTTATCCTTTCATCGACATGTATCCATAGGTCCCCTCCTTAGGTTAACAATAGTTTAGGTTACATTGTCCATAGTTAGGTTTCCATCTAGGTCGCAAATCATTAGGATTTGCAATAATTTACATCTCTTTTAATTTAAAATCCACATAGGATAGTTATTAGGTTATAGGCTAAAACGTAGCCCGTAGTATTTTAATTAATAGGTTCTTAGTAAGTTTTACCAACTTACGTTCATAACCAGCATAATGCAGGACATTCCGTCCAACACGCATATCTATACCTTGTTCACTTGCATCAAAACTCTTACTGCCTTACGCTTTCCGGCGTTACAATTTGTATGTATTCCGGAAATCAAATCTTTCCATTGGCAGCATGGTGCCGAGTAATTATACCTGTAACCAGGTTCTGTAAAATTTATAACAATCTCCAGTCTGGTTCCAGACTTCATTCTAATTAGAAAGTAAATCGACAAAGTGACCACAAAGAAGGCCGAAGCATACCTTGGATCAATGAAATTGATTCAAGGTGTGTTGTCAACAAAAATATGAGTTCATCAAATACAAAAGCAAGTCTGCAGTTTCACACTTGCAAAACACAAGTTATAATGACCTCCATCCCAAGTAAACAAAGTTACAGTAAGCAAGGGTTCAGATCAGTAACACATTATTTTTAAGATTAAAAGATATATCTTAACATAATAATCCTCATTTCCACAGTTACAACATCACGAAAAGAGGTTATCATAGTAGCTTCTAAAAATCAAGACGTTACATTCCTCCCTTCTTAAAAGAATCATCGTCCCGATGATCAAATTAGCCAATTCATAGAGTTTTTAGGACAAAATTCAGTTATCATCCTTCCATTCATAAGTTCATACCAAAAATAGATTTAATCTTTAAAACAGTGTTTTAAGATAACCGTAAAATAGACCAGTAATTGTCCATGTTTGGCAGAATTATCAGTTTTTCGAATTCAATTTCGATCAAACAAGTATGGAAAAGCAGATCTCATTTCTTGAGATTTTCCCAAGTTGCACTTTCTTCGCTAAACTGGTCCCACTGGACCTTACATTGATTCACTTCGTGATTTCTTAGGTACAACTGGTGAGTTCCCAGCACTCGAATGGGCTTAACCACAATTATTCTTGGGTCTTGGACCTGCAAGGAATTCTAATTCAGCACATGTGATAAATCTGATACGTATTTCTTAAGCAAAGAAATATGGAAAACATCATGCATTTTTGATAAAGTAGGAGGTAAAGCTAAACAATAAGCTACAGGGTTGATTATTTCAACAATTTCAAAAGGTCCCACATAACGAGGTGATAACTTGGCAACCTTTCCAAAAGTTATAGAACTCTTTTTCGGCTTAACCGAAGAAAGACCTTCTCACCAAGTTTATAATTCCTATCAACCCGCTTTAAGTCTGCATAACTCTTTTGCCTATTGGCAGCCTCCTTTAACCATTCACAAATCATTTTAATTTGTTGTTCCATTTCCGTAAGGATTTCTGGCCCAATTACCTCTCTATCCTCTACATTGTCCCAACTAACAGGGGTTCTGCATTTTCTTCCATACAATGCTTCAAAAGGCACCATCTTTAAAGAGGCGTGGTATGTATTATTATAGGCAAATTCAACCAGCGGAAGGTATTCCTCCCATTTATATTGCTGGTCCATGCAATACATTCTTAACATATCCTCTAAAACTTGATTGACTCTTTCAGTCTATCCATCCATTTCCAGATGATATGCAGAACTGAAATTTAGTTTAGTCCCCAAGGCCACATTAAGCATTTGCCAAAATCTTGATGTCATTCTCGGATCTCTATCGATATGATCAATTTGGGTATTCCATGCAATCTGAAAAATTCATGTACAAACCTTCTTACTAAGACTGGTGCATTGTCTTTTAAATTACCAGCAATGAAGTGTGCCACTTTGGTTAATTTATCGACGACAACTAGGATGATATCATGTTTATTTTTAGACATAGGTAATCCTTGAATGAAATCCATAGTTATCACTTGCCATTTGTATTGCGGAATGTTGGGGGTACAGTAATCTAGAGGGATGCATATGTTCCGCCTTAACATGCTGACATTCCAAGCAGTGTGTCACAAATTCCACCACATCCTTTTTCATTCCCTTCCAGAAATATTGCTGCTTGAGATCAGCAAGCATTTTCGTAATGCCAGGGTGTCCAGAAAAAGGTGAATTATGAAATTCAGTTAATAATTTCTTTCTTAAATCATTTGCCAAGGGTATATATACCTGTTTTCAAACCTCAAAATTCCTTCATTATCAAAATGAAATCCTTTATACTTCACGTCCTTTGGATCTGCAGAAAGTGTTGTTTTAACTTGCTGAAAATAAGAGTCAGATTCCATGACATCTTTCACCTCATCTTTAAACTGAGTTCTTAATGTTATAAGAGTAGAGATGTGCTTCCTACGACTCAGAGCATCTGCTACCCTATTTTCCTTGCCTTTAATGTAGCTTATATCAAAATCATACTGAGATAGAAATTCTAACCATCTTCGTTGTCTTGCATTCAGGTTTGGTTGAGTAAAAATATACTTCAACCCCAGATGGTCGGTTTTTAGCTCAAAAGGCTTACCAAGAAGGTAATGCCTCCATATTTGAAGTGCATGAACAATGGCAGTGAGCTCTAGGTCATGTGGAGCATAATTCTATTCATGTAACTTAAGCTTTCTGCTTTCATATGTTATGACATGGTCATTTTGTAATAGAATGCCTCCGAGACCCTCTCCAGATGCATCCATTACAAGAGATCTTTGCTGATTCATATGCTCAAATAATTTTTGGCACTCCTCATACATATGCTTCTTACTGCACCATGAGCACTACAACAAGTCTGGGCACTCACTCTTGTAATGTTTTGTAGATCCATAATTAAAACATGTTCCTCATGGGAACTCACTCCTTCCTCCGTGGTTACCTCATCCACAAAATCCTCCTCGCAAACCTCTTCCATGCACTCTTCCATCTACGTGCTCCTCATAATGGTGATCATCATTTTTAGAACCACTGGAAATGTTGGTTTGGCACAACCCATGATCAATGGCCTCATGTATCTAATTAATGAGCCTACATTTCTTAGTATCATGGGTCATAGAGGTGTAAATATTACAATAACAAGATGCATTCTTCCTTATCGCACGCTGCAGTAAGGGACATCTACTTACATCATGGTCCCCATGGTAAATTTCACAGTCTAACGTCACACAAGTGTGTATCGTCCTCTGGGGGAAATTGTCCTTAACGTGCCCCTCTATTTCATAATCTATGCACCACAAACCACTGCGAGTCTCATAGACCGAGTTTGCAAATAGCTTTTCCAACTGCTTAGCCATAGCAGTAATTTGAGCCTCTAAGAACAGGCTAATGTCAGTATCAATACTACCATCATCCTCGGTGCGTAAGTCATCCTCCAATGCTTTGCATGGATCTGTAAAAGTATTATGAGAGAAGGACCTTCTAAAAGGGGTGATCAATCCTCCAAAAAACCATTGTGCATGTTGAGAAGGATGTATATCATATGATAATTTAGACAAGAGAGTCTTAAAGAGTGTAGGATACTCCCACACACTCTCTTGCATTCCTTTTGTATCTCCTTCAAAGTGCTAATGATTTTTTTCTCAAACTCGGGAATGAGGAACTCTTCCAGAATTCATTCTTTAAGGTAGTGTAATCCACCATTGTTTGATGAGGTCATACTTTCTATACCATCTATACGCACGCCTTTGCAACGTGGTTACAAATTGACTAGCCTTTCGTTCTAGGGTTGTGATACCTTTCACATGTCATAGTAGTTCACACTTATGAACATGTTCCATGGAATCCTCAAAGTGCCCCTATAACTCGGTAAATGTAGATACATCTCAAAGAAAACTGAGGTGGTGGTGGGGTCCTTATCCGAACCGAGCCTTGGTTCCCTCCAGTGTTTCCTCCACCACCTAATCCACCAAGTCCACTAGGTCCTGTACCTCCCGAGCCCGGATCCACGGAACCACTAGGTCCAATAGGTCTGTAGGAGATATTTCAATTTCCCCATAGTCCCCTTTGAACTATGCACCTACGGTCAATGATAGTGCCCCACTACCACTACTTTGTCCGCGTCACTCCCTTATGCGAGACAAAAATCTTGTACACTTACCCCTTGTCCAAAAACTCCTCTAAATCTTTGGAATATGTGTAGCCATAGAAGAAGGAAATGAAAAATTATACCTCCAGGCATGAATCTATCTCTTCCACTAGTTTCAATCGAGTCAATACTTCCTCCTGGATCGGAAAAACCAGGCACTAGGGCTCGGTCACTGGGTGGGTTCAGATATGTGCCAACGAATCTCCTTTCTCCATGCGATGAACTCTCACCAGAAGCTGAAGGGGTCTCCCTCACGTGCTTGCCAAGATGGGGTAGCACAGACTACTCAGGTTCCACGTCTTTGCGTGAACCTCAAATCCTTCCCGCAACATCTATCTCGATAAATCCATCACACTAGTAGCCTCGTGTCACCTAGTAATCTCCCTTTCATGCGCTTCACCATACTTGAGCCGTCTTTCTTCCCTCTCCCTTTCTATCATATCATCTGCCATCTTCCTCCACCCAAGCTTCCTTACCTAGCACTCAGAATGGTTTAGCCGGCCATTGGGAGTGCCTCTAAACTCATAGTAACCATTAATATCTTCATGGCTAGAGGAATAGCATGTAGAAATGTTCCTCTAGGTTCTCATAGAAACTCAAACTCAGCAATCTCTGGACAAGAATATGTGGAAATGGCATATTCCAGAGTGTAGCTAGCTAGTACTCCTTCCCACCAGTGATCTACAACACGGGTCCATGTCAGATCTACATCCTGCAACCTTTGGTAGTCTTCTTCGGTCCATATCCGTGATCCATAACACCAACTTGATCTAGATGCATAGGCTGAAAGCCATCCATATAACTCTACTAGGAATCAGCAAAAAAAAGTATCATACAAATCATGGTAGAGATTCTCTTCTACCCGTCTATGTGTATCAAACTCAAGTCCAGTGATGAATCCACGAGAAAATTCATCCTCCGTGCTCTTAAACCACAACTCAAAATTTTCCAATGTTAACCGATATGTCATTACTCTTTACACAGATCATGATGTATGTTATATCCCACTACAACTTCAAAAAGAGGTCTCGGCAACGGAACCAAGATGTAGTCAATTTTATTCCCACTATTAAAGGAAGGAATCCTTTGTGTGCTGGCCTATCACCAAACAAAAGATGAGCACTCACCCGAGGCATGTGCGGTGCTTTGAGTCTCTCTTTTATGTGAGTTTTAGTGGGAAGAATTTATCTATGATTAGTGTAAGAGTATTCAGGAAAGAATTTTAGACATACAAGAATCATAGGGCTCAGAACGGCCTCTAGATCCTTGTAGCTTCTTCAGATTGGATGTTTTAACAGACTCCATAACATATATTATAACAGAAAGAAAGATACAATCATTCATTCATAGCATGCAAGGAAAGAGAACTCCTATGAATGAAATATACATTAAAGCTACTGATATCCATGTCTATTTGCAACAGGTAACCTCATTGTATTCATTTTTTCATTACAAAGAGCCATAGAGGGCAAAATTTGTCATCATGCACATGACACTAGGCTTGTATAAATATGCAAAAAAAAAAGAAATTACAATAATAAGCCTATTGCATTCCTTTCGCATCAAAGTTCCACTTGCAACAATCTGCAGAGCTTCACCTATGTTTTTTATATATATATATATATATATATATATATATATATATATACATATATATGTATCTCTTCCTCCTATCTCTATATCCCCATCTGTATGTTATCTCGATCTCGACCACGGTCTCCCCTTTTTTGTTCGCAAGAACTTGTATTTATCATCTTCCCGCGCTACCAATTCACCTTTCGTGCCCTCAAATCCATTGCCAAGTTTCGAATGTGGTCCTCCAAGTGAGCATGTTCCTTCAAGACTAAGCTCTCCACTCCATCTCATGATGATCTTCGAGAAGATTCCATCACTGGAATGCTCTTTCCTAGGCCACCTGTTGCCAGGATGGCATCTTATCCATGCGCAACCGATCACACTTTTCATGTGTTCTACCTTTGTTGCATAAATTGGCTAAGTCTCGAACCTCCTTTCGCACCCTGCATGAACCATGTGCCTTCTTAACTCTTCCTCATGCACAATTTTTCCTTGTGCACCCTTCTATAACTGGGATCCCACACACCCACGTGCCTTCATACTTAGTGAATTTTCCAAGGGCCCAACATGCGATGAACAATGCGAGTGTTCGAATCAAAATAAAATATGTATACCCATATCTAAGAATCTAAGAACCTGATTATAACCTCTAAAAAATGGATGTGGTGGCAACCAAGAAGAAATTTTATGTGCGAGGGGATGTGCATGGAAGAAACCATGGCACAAAACAAGAGTAACAAAATAAGAATCATGATAACCATAATAAAGTGTCAATACATCACAACATAATAACAACACAGTAGTAAACCATGTGTTAATAAAAAAATTACATATAATGTATAAAAATTTCAAACATATCATTTAAATTCCCACAAAAGGTGAAATGTCAGCAAACATGGGACACACATGGTGTCACAAGACAATCAAGTCCCTTGATCTTGTAAGAAATACATGTACAACTACATATAAGGCATAATATCGTAAATATAGGACATCAACAGTTTTGTAATACGATAAAAGGCCTTGGTCTTGCAAATAAGATATGCACAACTACACACAAGGCATAATATTGCAAACATGAGACATTCATGGTATTGTAAGACAATCAAGGCCCTTATACCATAATAAGAGTAGGAAAAAAATCATACACACACAACTAGAAATCATGCATGAAAAATTAATTTATCCAAATGTGATGAAAATAACATAGCATATGATATAAAAGAGCTAGAAATAATTATAAACATTGCACAAAACAAAATTGTTAGTATTGTTAGTCCAAAATACATCAAATACTCTCTCTCTCTCTCTCTCTCTCTCTCTCTCTCTCTCTCTCTCTCTCTCTCTCTCTCTCTCTCTTTGTGTGTGTGTGTGTGTGTGTGTGTGTGTGTGTGTGAAACTATGTGTAATGATGAAATAAATGAACTATAATGGATATATGACACACTGGATATAGAATGTAAAAGTAGATACCCCCAAAGGTTAGTAGAATGGGTAAAGGGTAGGCTAACACTTGTCATCATGTATCACTTTGTGTATGTCCAATACCATGCTCAATATACCACATGAATTTATGTGGGTAAAAAATACATGTTATCTATCAAACCAAAGGAATAAACAATATGTATAATGTATGCCATAGAAATAGGTCTTGGTTTTGTATTTTTGAAAATATTTGAATTTTTTTATTTTGAAAATATATCATTGTTGATAGAGTATACAAATAAATATGGGAATCAAGGTTTCCCCACATGTGTGTGTGTATGTGTGTGTGTGTGTGTGTGTAAAGTGAGGTTCGGGTGCCAAACCACTCCTCGATGGTCAAGTTGAACATGTAAACAAAGTGTGTCATTGATAAATGAGGGAGGATGTCATGAGAGTTATCCCAAGAGACACCCACGAAAAGGTGAAACAATTTTCAAATATGATGGAGGGTCAAGCCTCAAATGTTTCATAGAATATTACTCAAACTCGATAGGAGCCATGATGGTGATATGTGTTGAAAAATGCCTGTGACAAAAAACCGTAAATATTAGATCACGAAGTATAATATGATATGTGATACATGTGGGGTGGACTAAAAGAATTATAACTCCTAGAAAACCTATGAAAAATTATAAATAAATCCATAAAGCTAGAATATCTATGTAAAATATTGTGAGAGTGCAATCCACTAGAGACAATGTGTACAAAAGGAGGCCTACGAGGATACCTAGAGGCCCTAAAACTATGTGATGGAACATATATAACTAAAGGCATATCAAAAGACCTAGAAATATGTGAATATTCAAGTGCAATCAATTACTTATAAGGATAAATAATGTTAGGAAAAGTGATGTGTGAATCAAGATACCCATCTATAGATGCACTAGGAATATGGATAGAAATTGTAAAAGAACTAGGAATGTTATGAGATAAATCCCTAAAAGTAATACCTTGAATAGTGAAAACTTGTGGATGGTGAATAAACTTGATACAATAATGAACTATCGATGGAAAAACCTTAAGAACATGTATCCAAGGGAGACCTATATACAACACTTCAACAACAGCAACAAATTTAGCAACCAAGAATGAAGTATGTGTAGTGATACACCCAACTATGATCAGTAGTGTAATGTGTCGAAAGTGTGGATCTAAATCAAGTGCAAGAATATCAATAGAGATACCAAGAGAGAATTAATTTCCATGCACAAAAATTATCCTTTCTATGTGGAATAGCAAGGAGACCATAAATAGGAATCGATGAAATAGAGATTAGAATAGATAATGAGTTAGAAACAAGTGTGTTATCCATGTTTGAATCATAAAAGGAAATGATCAATGTAGAAGATGATGTATGAGTAATAATTTCAACTATACCATCAAGTGGATGATCATAAGAAGGCGATAGTGGCACAATGAGTGTTATGAACTTCCAAAGTATATGTGTCATTAGTATTCTTTACAAGTGGATCATTGAATATTTTCAACTTAGCATTATTATTGGTAGGCTTAGAAGATTCAACGGCCTCATCTCATCCAATAACATTAGAATCAATAAGATCTTGGATGACATGTTGTAGATTAATAAATCTATCCACAATATTACCAATACATATATGATAATCAATATTTAAGCTCTTACTTTGAGGCTTTCTCATGTCAACCTCAAATGGTGGAGGGAGAGACATGAGATTGCACTCAAGTAATTTCTTTATAAAAATGTATAGAGGACAAGGTAACCATGTAAATTATTATCTTATAGGTTGTAATTAGCTTAGTAGGTTGAGAAACAACATTGATAGTGTCTTTAGAAGCAACCTTAGGGTCATTATATTTTCCTTTGAAATTAGATTTTCTTTAAAACTTGGAATTTGATGTATTAGAGGTGTTAGCAACATACTTGAGCTTGTTCATGTGTAATAGCTTAGCTTCACACTCTTTTATTGTATGACATATATGGTCAAAAGATCTAAACTTATCAAAAATAATTTATTCTTGTAATGGATGAAGAAAACTTTGAACAAGGTCTTGTAACTCATTGTTGGCTAATATGTTCTTCATTTGAGTAAGAATTTTCTATAATGCAAGGCATAATAATTGATATGATCATAAGATATGTTTTTAGTTTGTTCATTTGTGCATAAGATATCTTATCCCTAATGTTAATTGAAAATTGTGCCAAAAATTGATTTGCTAATGTAGTAAAAGAGCACACAGAATGTGTGGGGAGATCATAAAATCATTACAAAGAAAATTCCTTAAGACTTTGTTTCACGCATTCTTAACGGGTTTAATGAAACATATAGAGGGTGATAGGCCAAGGAGGAATGCATGTTTGTGATGCTGGTTGAAGGTTGTGAGCACATTCTTATTCTCGATCCAGGATGACCGTGAAGAACTTCCTTTTGGATAGGAGAAACTACTGTAAATGTAAAATAAAACCACAAGAATAATATTTAACAATATGTGTCGATTGGACTGCCTACCGTTTGCTAGATCCGAGAAGTGTGATACTTCTTATATGGTTTTCAATCCACTATTTAATACAATTTAATGCAAGAAATAATGTAAACAAATAACATCCTACTGTAGTTGATATGATTTATGCATCTCATTCAAATAAAATAAGAAAATATAATCTAACAGATAGGGTTATGATCATATCTGAAGGTCGAATAGGTGGTTTTGAGTTTCTTCTAGTCTAACGAGAGGTCAGTAAAGGCTACAAAGGATTTTGGGTAGTTTGGGGATACATATTAGCTTGTTGCCCTGAAGTGGGTTGTCAGACACGACGAGACCGATGTTAGTCATGGTATGATCGACAATGGTTTATATGTGACTGATGATGGTTTAGGGTGGATAATGGTAGAATGTCAAAATAGATGCCCAGACTCTCTATATCTATATAGAGATTTGGGAAGGTTTGTGGTAGGATTTTAGGTGGGGTAACAAGTTTGGGTAAGGTTCTGTGAGGTTTTTGGGGTGTTAAGATCAACTTAGTGAAAGTCTGTTAGGACACACACTAACCAACGTCGGTCTCATGACCAATGTCGTAAAGGGGAAACTGAAAATAGTTAAGGTGACTGGCATTGGTAGGGGAAGAATGGTGGAAATCAAATAAAATTAGTTTTATAGCTTATTTGTGATTACACAAAGAATGGGAGAAGGATGGTTAGGTTTGTAAAAATTCTAGGAAGTCTCAAAAATTCCTAGGATTCAGGTATGGGGAGTTAAACAGTTGTGGGTGGTTAGATTTGTGGATTGACACGAAGGTGGGGATGGTGGAATACAAAGAAGAATAGGATCTAATTAAGTAGAGATAAAGAAACTACAGTCTAATTAATTATAAAATCATGCAAATCAAAAACACAATTGTATTTGCAGGCTTGGTTAGTGGAGGATAGCAATGGTTGATCTATGAATGGCGGTGATCATTATTGTGGAAACACTTCTTAGAATGCTACCTTGAATGAAAATGCCTTCAGATCAGTCCTGGTGCTAGATAGGGGGCATCTGGATGCTCAAGAAGACATTAGTTCCTGCTTACATGTAGATCTCTCTCTCTCTCAAAACTTGAAGATGATCAACCTCTCCTAAAACTTGAATTTCCAACCTCGGAACAAGGTTCTCAAAATTTATATATGGTAACTGACGATGGTTAGGGTGACCGGCGTCAGTTATGGTGGGAAATCCTAGGTTTTCCAAAATAGAAGATCTTGACTATCTTTTGGGCCATTTCTGCCCGTTGGTCCCGATCTAAAATGGTATCTTGTGCTTAGATAAGTGGGTATGTTGTTAGAAAAATAATAGGCATCTAATGTTAGGGTTAGACTAAGTCTTAGTTAGTTAAGGTAAGTAGAAATTGAGTCTTAGTTAAAAGAAACATGCTAAGAACAGGTCCATGATGAGGTGTTTAGGTGATGTGGCTAGGTGAGGTTGTCAAGTGAGGATGTTAATTAATGTAATTAATTGAATTAATCATGTGCACTATGGGATATAAATATGTAAATTATAGTTAATTTAATTAACGAGGCTATAAGGGTGGTATGACCTAATTTTGGTGTCTACATTTTTCCCCTTTTTGTCATGTAGCTTGTATTGGTAAGCGATGCTGACAAAAATAGGAAGTGATTGCCCCATATGTGGGTGAGATCAGGGTTACCCCAAGTGTGGGTGAAGGTGATCCCCCTCAAACCAAGAACTGATGAGGTGTTATACGAGAATCGGTGAGTGGTTTGATAAATGTGTAGTTGGTGTGAGTTAAGGTAGGTGGGGAAGAGTATGGGTTCTTTGGGAAAGGGTAATGGTCAACTCAATAAATAAGTAATAAAGGGGTAAAATTAGGAATGGGTAATGGCAATAAAAATATGCACACGTGTAGAATTCAACACAAAGCACTGGGTTGAAGAGCATGCAAACTCTACATCTTCTAAGGTCGATAGGTTTATCCAAACAAGGTTGAAGTGATTCAGGTATCTATGGCATAGGATATGGTCTGGAAACACAATGTAGGTCGAGTGTAGGAACATTTCGGTATCTTTCGGTACACTAAATTTTTGGTCGAGATAAACATCATGATAATAGGCAAGGTATGGTTGTTAGGCTAAAACAACATAGGTAATGGCATCACAAGGTATAGTGAGTACACAAGGTCAATGGTCACACAAAGTAGGCCAGGTCTAGGTAAATAGGTCATGGCACGGGTAAGGCTAAGGTATAGGTAAAATAAAAAATCCTAAACACAATTAAGGAAATGTAGGGGTAGTTTAGGCTTGTGGGTAGGGTACAATGGGTGGGTAAGGTCAAAGGGTTTTAACAAACACAAGTGGTGTTCTTTACATCATACGTCGGGTAAGTGAATCAGGTATCATTATCACTAGGGATAATGAGTACATGAATGTGAGGGTCATAAGGGTCAAGGTTGGGTGAGCGGGGAAAGCCCATAGGTAAGGCCATGTTAGGTGCCAAAATATTCCCTAATGGAAAATGAGGGCGGGTTGAAGGTAAAAATGTCCCGAGTTGGGGTTCAGAAAAAAAATTGTCATTAAGAGGTCAAGAGGGGAGAACATGGGTAGGGATGAATGTGGCATGGTGTGGAGGTTGGGAGGTAAGGCTATGAGAAGGCCGATATAGAGAGAAAGAGGTAGAAGGGGAAAATATGAGAGGTTCCAGTTGGGTAGTTAGGTGGTAGGAAATACTTTGGGGTTAGTGGTGAAGGCGGTGAAGGGTAAAAGTGTATGAAGGTGGTTAAATTGATGAGAAGGTGCCAAATGGGGTATAAGGGATATGACTAATACCAGTCATAGAAAACTGATATTGGTCACCGTGGCGATATCACTAGACTAGGGCACGTGACCACTGTCGGTATGGGAAAACCAAAGCATCGGTCGGTCGAGTCGAGCCACAAAGTTAAAAAGTAAAAATTTGTATAGCTACATATTCATTTTATGTTTCATATGTTTGGAAAGCAACGAGTGAGGAGTGTATGGTGTTTTCACATAATAGAGAATATGGTTCTTATAAAAGACCGAGGTGGAGGGATTTGAGTGGTTATTGGAATGAGGAATATGGGCCCACATGATCATGTGGAATGATTTGATTCATCGAGAAAATTACAGGGTTGGTTGTAGACATGGTGGCGGTGGGAGGGAGCGGTGGAGGTCCACCGGTGCAAAATTGGAGGATCCAGCGAGGAGGAGGTAGTAGGATGAGGTAGGTTCCAACCCCTATTTTGTATTTTGAATTAGTTTTTGTGGTAAAATGAAAAAATGGGAGGGAAATTAAAAATTCAAAAATGCGGGTAAAATGAACTCGATTTGGGTATGGGGAGGGTGGAATGTAGGCTAATTAGGTTGGGAAATGAATTTGGGTGAGGTGTGGGTAGAATGGGGGTAGTTTAGGCTTAGTTTGGTCAATTTTAGAATGTTTAGGCCATGGGGTTTGACTTTGGGGCTGAAATAGAGTGTTGGACCCCGGAATATTGGCCAAGTATGAAGGCACACAGCATGCAAGGTCCTGGGATTATGGAAAGGCACGTAAGGCAAAAGCGTGAAATAGAAAGGTTTAAGAAAGAACATAGTATGCACGACACATGAAAGGAGGTTTGGGACTTATTCAATTTGAGTTCCCAGGGTAGAACACATGAAAAGCATGACCGGTTGCAAGATAGATAAGGTGCCAACTGGGTGACAGGGCCGAGATAGGGGCATGCCTTGGATGGAATCTTTTAGAAGAACATCATTAAATAAAGTGGAAATCTTAGGCACGGAGAAGCATGCTTGCATGAAGGACCACATTTGACACTTGCAACTGGATCTAAGGGTGCTAGAGGGTGAGTTGGCAGTGTAGGAAAGTGATAAATACAAGTGTCTGCGGAGTAAAAGATATACGATTTTGAGATATAGCGGGTTAGAGAGAGCGCGAGTTTGAGAGATAGCATGGGCAGAGCTCTGCATAATTACTATGAGGAATCTATTAGTGGATAGTTGCATCAAAGAGAGAATGTACTAGGCATGAAGTTGTAAATTTTCTTTTGGTAGCTTAGTTACATAAGTCCAGTGAAATGCATGACTACGGTCTACTTCTCTGTGACACTCTGTAATGGTTTAATGAATGTAATGAGGTTACCTAATATAATATATACATGAATATCAATGGTTCTAATGCATATTTCTCTCTTATGATTTCTCTTTCCTTTCATGCTAAGTATGAATGCTTGTATATTTCTTTCTGTCATAATACATGTTCTAGATTCTGTTAAAGCACTTGGTCTGAAGTGACTACAAGGATCTAGAGGTCGTTCTGAGCCCTATGGTTCTTATATGTCTTAACTTCCCTCCTGGAAACTCTTACACTAATCATAGATGATGTTTCCCACTAAACTCACATAAAAGAGAGACTTGGTACCGCGCATGCCTCGGGTGAGCGCTTAGCTTTCGTTGGGTGATAGGCCAACACACATGGGGTTCCTTCCTTTTGTGATGGGAGTAAAAATGACTACATATTGGTTCCATTTCTAGGACCTCTTTTTGAAGTTGTAGTGGGATATAACATACATCATGATCTGTGTAATGAGTAATGACAGAGCGGTTAACATTGGAAAATTTTGAATTGTGGTTCAAGAGCACAGAGGATGAATTTGCTCAAATATTCAGCACTAGACCTGAGTTTAATGCACGTAGATGGGTAGAAGAGAACCTCTACCATGATCTGTATGAGACCTTCTTCTGTTGCTTCCTAGTAGAACTATATGAATGGCTTTCAGCCTATGCATCTAGATCAAGTTGGCATTATGGATCACATATGTGGACCAAAGAAGACTACCAAAGGTTGTATGATGCAGATCTAACATAGACCTGTGTTATAGATCATTGGTGGAGAGGAGTACTGGGTAGATACACTCTGGAGTATGCCATATCTACGTATTTTTGTCTGGAGGTTGCTGAATTTGAATTTCTATGAGAACTGTACGTACCCAAAATTGTAAGGTATCTTGTCATTGAACGGGCAGTGTAATAAGTGCCCCAATGATGATACAGGTCTCCTCGAAAGGTGTTCGGGATCCAGAAAGAGCTCTTCGGATATGCGTTAACATCCCGCATGCCCCGCTTAGCCCCCGCATGCTTTGTTTTCCCTATTTTTCCCTCTTTTCTTGGCTTTTTGGTCTTCAGTGACGAAACCGCTGCCCTGAGCAGGGTGGCGGTCCTGTGCGTGTTTTCCAGAACACTCTTTTGACGCGACCCGCGTGAAATATCACGACTCACCAGCTTTTCTTGCCGACTTGAGCATGCATTAATGTTTTTGGTCCCCTGGAATAGTGTTTTTTTTTGTTTAATGTTTAGGAGTTTTTGGATTTGATTTTTGGATGTTTGGATTCCTATAAATGCATGGTTTGTGCACATGCAAATGGCCTCTGAATTTTGCTCCAAAGTTTGCTTTTGAATTTCTTGTTACAGCAGTTTTAGTTTTCCTTTGCTTAGGATTCTTAGTTTTCTCATTGAGTGCTTTGGTTAGTATTGTGTTGCAGCTGGTAAGCCACATATCCAACTTGTGCAAGTGCAAACATTATTTGGGCCACCATTTTCACTCCAACTTTCATGTTTTCAGTGCTGTGTCCCTTTAGTTTGCTTAGGATTGGTAGCATAGTTTGTTGCAGGTTTGTTTTAGCTTTGTGTTGCTGTTGGTAAGCCACAGATCCAACTTGTGCAAACAGTATTATTGTTTTGGAGTAGAATAGTCTAGGCAGCCATTAAAGTTGCAGGTTTTGCTCTTCATACAGACTAGTTTCAGGTTCTGGACGCTTTTGTTGCATGATTCGCAGTAGACCCCGCTAGGAATTGCATAGGCCAAGCTCTGTACTCTTGCGCTATCCCTCTCCTATCCGCATTCTATTCTGTCTGCATTCTGAAGGCTGTCCATTGATCCAAATATCTATTCCTGTTGATGCAAGCATTCCACGCTTTTCTGGATTCACGTGAGCACAAAGAACGAAGAGATCATACTGAGGGGACAAGAACACACACACCGTCGGATTCGCCTTTGCTGCGAAATCCAGGTTCCATCTTTCAAAGTTTTAGTTAGAACTTATCAAATAAAGTAGTTAATCACTTTATTTCAGTTATTTCCATTCTCGATATTGCCAGGGAGGTTGTGGGGATTGATAGTTTCTGAGAAACTATGATTCATTCCTCACTTCTGAGGTAGGATCGAGAATCTCGGCAGATAGATTAGTTATTTCGTTGTTTAGAATAGATATACGAAATTGCATGCACAAATAGCTACACTCGGCTATTTTGTTTGTTTTACGTTGTTAGTTTAGTTGTCAATTCTAAATATTTTTAAATAGCTGTTTTCTTATAAATTGCCAGAAAATACAAAAAGAAATTATATATGCTAGAAGTGCACTTAGATTTTACTTTATTATAGTTTGTTTCATTACTGCTTTTGCATGACAATTACGGGACCTAGGGAGCCCAGGGAATACATTTTCGAGCCAATTGTGCCCCACCAATATCAGTAGTGGCAATAACTGATATTGACCAAAACCTTAGGATACAAGTCTTCCAAACAACAACAGACTTCCAACAGATCAGGGCACAGTTGAGAGGGTTAAACATCGAAGACGACCAAGCATATCTGTTTTGGTCAAATCAGCCAAACTACAGATTACCCTAGAAAATACCCACATGACTGTAGAAGGGCTCGAAAGAGAACAAACATTTGGGTGTGATCCTTTAGTTCCACAGCCAAGGACTGGAGACACCCTAGTAGATATAGATACCAGCTTAAGAATCCAAGTTGCGATAACACCTGTAAGGTATTCTGAGAAGATCGCACAACTGTTGGTTCTAAACATAGAAGCTGAAAAAGCTTACGACTACTGGATACTAGGAATCAGAACTTGATCTCCCGTATGACCATAACGGGACCGCAACAACCAAGAGTCTATGGTTGTGATCCACAGATCCCACAGCCTAACGAGTCCATAAGAGAATTAGACATAGACACTGGCCTACGTAAATTAGTATTTCAGTCTACTCCGATTCCACCTCTCATCATTCAACAGTTATCCCTACTAGACACAATAGCCAACGAAGCTAGAGAATTTTGGACTAGGCCAGAGAATCGTCCATAGAGTTGACTATATTCACCATATGACCCTATCAGGAGAAATACACGAAACCATCCCGGGTCATTTTCCACGCATCCCACAACCCATAGATCGAATCACGCCAGAGCTCGATATTGATTGGAGCCTTCGAGCAGTCATCCTCGCTGATCGATCTATCACACCAGTCCAAGTTAGAAGGGCCTTCTTTGCCTTAGATTCGCAAATACCATTAGTGCGTGTCGAAGACATTAGACTGCCTAACTAGTTTGCCTGCACATTCTACCCACACCGGCTGTCTCGGCACGACCTCGGGAGGTCGGGTACGCAGAAGAGTTACTTGTTGATTCTCAAGCTCGCCTGTCACTTTTCCGACGTACAAAATTGGTGAACCCGACGTGAAACAAACATTTCTTTCACCTTCTCTTTGAGAAGTTTCATCTTCTCCAAATCACCTTCGCTCCTTCCCATTATTCTGCGGGTATTCATATACCCCCCGAATATGTCGGGATTCGATGCATACGGCAGACCCCTCTTGGGTCTTGAGGCATACTACGCCCAACAGAATAGGCAGTCATCACCCTCACTCTCAATGTGGGGCGACAACTATTCAACTAATCAGTTGTCAACACAAACACCAAGGACTAGATATAACTCGTCCTTCCAAACAGAGGGGTTGGAGCAACTTGCTCAAACACAAACAGAGCCTTCAGGCTCGAACAATATGACATTAACTGGAGAGTCTGCTTCATCTCCTCAGGTATTACTCAGACCACCTATTAGTAGACAATCAGATCCATACTCAGTTCTAGATGACGAGTATTCAATACGTTATCCTAGGAGTGAACAACGCTCTCAAGGCATGTACCCACCTGTAGGAACTTTGCAAATACAGCCCGAGTTCTCTCCTCAAGAAAATACCTCTATGCCATCACGTATAGAAAATACTCTCAGAGAAACTTGGCAAGATAGCAATCAGTTCATGACAGGCTATCACATGCCTATACAACACCAGGATATACAACAAATGCCACCAAGGCACGATATCGTGACTTCACCAAACGAAGTCATTTCAACTCTAATAGAAAAGGTTAGAGGATTAGAACTTGCCCAAGCAAGTCAAAATTTGAGATTCATACAAACAGGGAGTTCCAATCCTCCGCACCATCCTAGCCAAGTAGATCTCCTCACAGGAGTAGGCACGTTAGGTATGACTCCTCAATATTCACAACAAGTGCCAACTAGACCCACTATCGCTAGCACTGTTCCTCCTGGTCCAGTACAGAGCAATCCATTCCTGGATAGTACACCTTCGTACTTAAACATGTACTCCAAATCACCACAAGGGGATATGTACTCATCCCCCGGCGTGTTTACTCAAATACAGGGATTGCCTTATGCCCCTGCTAATGCGTACATTACGCCATATCAACAACCAGTTCCGCCACCGCCTCCTCAACAGGCACCATCAATGGTTGAAACGTATGCGATAGGGACTTATTCGAGAATATTTAAAGGAGCCCTTAGATTTCGCCATACAAAGCATTATGCTTCCAAGGCCTCTTCCCGATTTTCCCAAATACAAAGGAGAAGGAGATCCGAATGCGCATATCAAAGCTTACGCTCTGACCATTCAAGAACTACTCCCATGGGATGGGGTTGTTGCTAAAATATTCCCAAAAACTGGAAGGCATTGCCTCGATTGGTATTACTGAGAATACCGAAGCTTCCATACATTCATTCAAACAACTCGTGTCTGAGTTCATCAAAGCCTTCGACATGAACAAACTATTAAGGACAGGAATCAGGGAGTTCTTGCACATCAAGCAAGAACATAACGAGTCTATCGCCCATTTCATCCAAAGGTGGCGCACAGTCCTTTATTCCTCAGCAAGCGCTCCAAACATGGATCAGATGGAGCTATGCGATTTATTCCTTCATTCTCTTAGCAGAGAAGTGAAGGAAGAAGTCCAGAAGTTCCCACTAAGGACTTATGACGAGGTACTTGAGAGCGCTCTGCGAATTGATCAAGCAGCAATAGATAGTGGCCGTAAGACATATGGAGAAAACGGGAGGTTAATCACCTCTACTCAAAATACTACAACCACTACAAGTGTCAATCAAGGACCCAAAATCCTTAACAAAAATCGTGGGGTAACAACAGATGGGGTAACTGACCAGCCCAAGAGGGTAAATGTCGTTAATACTCCGTCACAAACAAACAACCAAAGAAACAACAATTTTACCCCGACGATCAATACGGTGGATTTTAATAATCCACAACAACAACAACGGCGAAATCCCATGCAAGGACCAAGCCAAAACTCCTTTGGTTATCAAAACCAAAGTCAAAACCAGAAACAACAAAACTTTAGTCCTAATAGGCAACAGTTTGATCAGAATTTTAGGCCACAATACACACCAAACCAACAAAACGGGAATTACAACCCCAATTCTTATTGTGGTTTCCATAAAATTCGGGGTCATGACACTAGAACGTGTCGTGATTACAACAAATTCATGCAACGCTTGCCAAATGAACAAAAACAATTTTTTATGGATATGTTCTTAGCAGATCCTACGTCACCAACGGCAAGTACCTTCGCAGGGGCAGTTTCCCCTCAGAATGCCCCTCTCAAGATCTTTAATGATCCACTCCCAAATCATGATAGCGATAGGTTGAAACCAAGCTGGAACAAACAAAGGTGCAATAACAGGAAACAACGATCACGAGGCCTCAACCTCGCTAAATCCGTTAGTCGCGCCACAACTAGGAAGTCAACCATGACCTAAGGTAGTTGGATTAGTAGAGTTAGACTCCGAATTACCCGTTGAAGCAATTACGAGAACACGAGAGTATTTCTCTCAACCAAGTCCAAGCCACCTGCCGGAAACAGATAACATCCAGCAAACCGTAGCAAAACCTATGGGTGCTTACGATCTAATTAATGATCTAACAAAAACCTTCTCGCATATTTCATTCCTTGATTTACTAAAGAATTCCCCTGCTCACAGGGCTGCTCTTTTAGAGGCGTTAGGTTTGGGTCATTTAATTAGTATCACTCCACCACCAGAAGCACAAGTAAATCATATAGACTTTGATGTTTATCCTCTGGGACAGGCAGATAGGGATGTTGAATTCATATTCGAAATAAGTAAAATGCCTACGAGATGCTGAGATCGCACGCCGAGGTGATCCAGCCCTACACTTGCAAGTACAAGTTTATAATAATTATGTAAAACGGGCAATGGTTGACGATGGAGCTGCGGTTAACATAGTCCCTTTCTCTTTTCTCCAAAAATTGGGATATGGAGAAACAAACTGTTCTACTACACGAAATACCTTGAGAGGCTACGACAGCCTTAAAGCCTAATCGATAGGAACTATAATACTACCGGTCACCTTAGGACCTAAAACAATCCTCGACTGAATTTTATATTATAGATCGGGAAACTAACTATAATATAATCCTCTACGCCTACGGATACATCGAATGAAGGCAATCCCTTCCACGCTATTTCAAGAAGTAAGATTCCTGCATCTGGGAAAGGTATTTATAGCCAAAGGTGATCCAAAGCCGTTTGACGTACACCTAGCTGATTTAAAGAAAAGACCGGTATACACTCGTAATTCGAACTTCCAACAAACCAACTTAACAAACCCCTCGACCCAAAGCCGAGGAAAAGTTGATACCTACGACGGATCTTGAAACTACCAACATAGTCCAAACAATTCCAACCCCTAAAGGAAAAACTAAAGAAATAGTATCATTAGGGACTACTGCGAAGATCGTTGAGTTGATAGAACAAGATTCACCAATGTTCTTACCATTCGATTCAAGAGGTATCGTATTTTCCTAGGTGTTGGTTCCTGCACAGAAGATCTCGTATGGTAGAAGTAGAGTGTGCAAACACAGCAGATACACCTACATCCATACTCCCGGCTAAGTATTGGACTCTCCATTTCAATGGAGCTAAATGTTGTTATGGAGCGGGGGCAGGTATAATTCTTACCTCACCCGAAGAGAAGGTCCTCCCATTCTCTTTTAAATTAAACTTTGAATGCACAAACAACGGCGCTGAGTACGAAGCCCTCCTCCTTGGCCTTACCTTAGCCAAAAGAATTGGTATCGATAATATCAGAGTTTTAGGAGACTCGCAATTAGTGGCAAACCAAGTTTCAGAGGTATATGAAACTAAAGCCGAACACTTGCAACTTTACAAAAACGCTGTATTAGATTTAAGCAAGGCGTTCAACTTCATATCCATTGAAGCAATCCCGCGAGAAAAAAATCTTCTCACCGATTCAATAGCAACCTCAGCATCACGCTTCACTCCAAGCAATGAGCTAGAAGATACTCACTTCACAGTATCCATTCGTAACGAACCATTGATAAAAACAATGACAAATCCTCTTTCAAGCGGAAATGAATCTACCGTCCTAGACCATGTTGGAAACGATGCGGCTACTTTGGATTACTTAAATGCCTATGCAGCACTACATCTCTCCTATCACACGCTAGATTTATCTCTGATCCCGCATTCATCTTCCTACTTCGGAAATCCCGTAATGAATCTTCCCTCACAAAAAGAACCTAATATATACGCGGTGGAAAATGGGGATGATATAGATCTACCTCCGGCACCACCTGAGTTCGAAGAGGGTAATGCCTCTTTAATTGAAGAAACAATCGATGTCAATATCGGAACGGAAGATGAACCAAGAATTTTAAAGCTAGGTTCTTCGTTAACCCCAGAGGAAGTGGAAATACATACTCAGGTTCTCAAAGAACATCAAAAGGCATTTGCATTTAATTACAAAGAGATGACAGGAGTCGCACCCCACATTGCGGTACACAACCTCGTCACTAGATCAGATGCAAAGCCAATTAAACAAAAATCAAGACCCATGAAGCCCAAAGTAGCCCTCATGGTAAAAGAGGAGGTAATAAAACTCCTTCAGGTAGGATTCATCAAGCCAGTTGACTACTCCCAATGGGTATCCAACATCGTTCCCGTTCTCAAGAAGAATGGAAAGATACGCATCTGCATAGATTTTCGAGATATCAACAAAGCTTGCCCTAAGGACGACTTCCCATTACCATCCATAGACGTTATTGTTGATGCAACAGCAGGTTTTGAACTCTTGTCTCTCATGGATGGATTCTCGGGATACAATCAAATCAAAATATCCGAGCAAGATCAAGCTAAAACCACGTTTATAACTCCTTGGGGAACCTATTGCTACGCTGTTATGCCATTCGGTCTCAAGAACGCCGGTGCTACGTACCAACGGGCCATGACATACATATTTCACGATTTAATCCATAAAATCATGGAATCCTACGTAGATGACTTGTTGGCTAAGGCCAAGAAGCGTTGTGACCATCCCGAAGTACTCCGCATCATTCTTTCACGTCTAATAGAATACGGAGTCACGCTAAATCCAGAAAAATGCGTATTTGGTGTAACAGGAGGAAAGCTCCTAGGTTACATCATATCGTCACGAGGGATCGATGTTGATCCAGCCAAAATTCGGGCTGTCCTCGAAATGGTCCCACCCTCGAATGAATCTGGAATCAGATCATTTCTCGGAAAGCTGGGTGCAATCCGGAGATTTATCCCGGATCTAAGCTTCGCCGTTCATCCAATCAACAATTTACTCAAGAAGGACTATAGCATTGATTGGACTGAAGATTGCAATGAAGCTTTTGATGCAGTCAAGCGTTTCCTGCTATCACCACCTACGCTAATGCCACCAAAGCTAGATCGCCCTTTAATTTTGTACTCACGGGCTACCGATGTTTCGTTAGCTTGCATGCTAGCCCAAGAAGACGATGACAAGAGAGAGCGTGCGATTTATTTCATTAGCCGAACATTGCTCGACTACGAAACATGCTATACACAAGCAGAGCGAGAATGTCTTGCCATAGTCTTTGCTACTAAATGCCTAAGACACTACATGCTAAATCAAGAGACAAGGGTCATAGTAAAGACGGACCATTTACGGACTTTTCTCACACAAGGGTCCTTGTCCAAAAAAGCTGGACGTTTTATAACCTTAATGGGAGAGTTCGAATTAACTTTTGTAAACCAAAAGTCAGTTAAAGGGCAAATCATCGCAGATTGGTTAGCTGATAACCCGCTAGACGGAGGCGACTTAGTAGACTTAGACTTTCCAGATGAATGCGTATACTACGTCGAAACCCGACCTGCTATATCTGAGTGCCCTTGGTACGCTGATATCATTAGTTATATCATGGACCATAGGTACCCAGAAGGAGCTACACCTCAACAAAGAAGGTGGTTACGTGTTATCGTAGCTAAATACGTCATTATAGAGCAGGTGCTCTATCGAAAAGAATTCGATGGAATGCTCTTAAGGTGTGTTGACACAGAAGAGTCCAAGAGGATTCTCCATGAATCCCATAGCGGTATATGTGGAGGCCACTTCGGTGGCCATGCCACTACTCGAAAAATACATCGAATGGGCTATTTCTGGCCCACTCTAGAACATGACACAATAGAGTTTGTACGCAGGTGTCATAAATGTCAGGAGTTCTCTCATGAGATCCACATGCCGGCACAAGCTTTGCAACCGATCGCTACTCCGTGGCCCTTTTCTACATGGGGCCTGGACTTGATAGGGAAGTTCTCTCCCTCGTCCACAGATGGCCACAATTTTATAATCACGGCCACTGAATATTTCACTAAATGGGTAGAGGCCATGCCTCTTACAACTGTACCTGGTTCTGTAATCGCTAAGTTCATTTTGAACCAAATCATTTGCAGGTACGGTATCCCGCAAATCATTATCTCAGATAATGGAACTTCTTTCAAGAATGAAGAAGTTCGTGAGCTATGCAACAAATTTAAAATCAGCCATCATACGGCTTCCTTGTACTATCCCCAAGCCAATGGGCAGGCTGAAGCAACAAACAAAACACTGAAAGCCATTCTCCTTAAAACAGTGAAAGAAAACAAGCGGGATTGGCATTTAAAGTTATATCCGGCCTTGTGGGCCCATCGAACCTCAATAAGAACTCCGACAGGAGCAACTCCTTTCTCGCTGGTATTTGGGTCAGAAGCAGTTCTCCCACTCGAAGTTGAAATCCCCAGTCTCCGCATTTCGCTACAAGGGATTCTGGATGAGGACGCTTACAGAGAAGCACGTCTTTCTCAATTAGAAAGCCTGGATGAAGCTAGGTTAGACGCTGAACAACGACATAGAGTCTATGCCGACCGGATGTGCCGGCAGTACAACAAGAAGGTCTATGAACGTGACATATACGAAGGTGACCTAGTTCTAAGGTTAGACAGCCGGATCGACAAGAAGACCGGCGAAGGAAGGAAATTCCGGCCCAAATGGTTGGGCCCGTACCGAGTCACAAAGGACTACGGAAATGGTGCATACCTCTTATGCACGCTAGAAGGTGAGGAGTTTGGCGAAACAGTCAATTCTCTCCACCTCAAGCGTTTCTACGCGTAAGCAGCTAACGCTACCTATATAACTATCTACATTGCATCTTCATATAGATTTAGATCATTTTGTCCACTTGTTTCTTACATAAATTGTGATCAAGGAATCTATCCTCAAAGCAATTCATTACAAACTCGTGATGTTTTTGGCATAAAGCTCTTTAATCATACTTCTCCGTCTTCGATATCATCAATCAACTCAGAATCTTTTATCAAACAAAATCAGACATGACGAAGTCCTAACGGTAACCATACCAAGATCTGCAAGTTCGTTCTCGCTTTGATTTCTTCTTAGGATAGGTGTCTTGCCTATGGTCTGTTCTAGAAGCTTCATGGTGTCACATCTATCCCATATACACATCTCTTTGGAAAATAAGCATATACTGACATTTTACTCAAATAGACAAGTCAAGAAGTGATTAAACAGAAAATTTTATTTTACACATTTCCTTGCCCCACCAACCTTCGGTGATGAGCTTGCGTCTCTTACTAGTGACGTAGGGTTGGGAAAGGATGGAAATGCCCTTACTCGCCTATGCCTTGCCCACGGTGATAAACCCATGCTTCTTACAGGTAGCATGGGGCAAAGTGTAGGGGGTCCTCTAAACAAAGTAAATGTTAAAAGGTCATAAACAATCAATTCAAACTTTGAGTCAATAACGAATGAATCAGATGTTCAAAAATTCCAAGAGAGTTAAAAATCCTAAAAACCCAGATTTTGTCTACTATGTGGCCATCTACGGGTCTAAGTCTGGATAAACCGCAAAGCAAGTTGCATCCAAAACTATGAAGTCATTCAGGTAGAATAAGCTTGTAGTTTTCATTTGGTTCCACCAAAGCTTCGTCTGTCTTTCATCACTATCACTTCACCATATTCCATAACTTGCGCCCTTCTTGGCTCTTGGTGATGAGCCCTCGCATCTTACTAGTTGCGTGGAGTTAGGAGTGGGGCAAGTTAATCTGTTCATCATACTGATTATTTTCATCACTTTGCCAAAACAAATCATGAGGTATCCAAATTGCTCACAGAAACTAAGATTTAAGATCACGATATATCTACAAAATCATGTATCAGCATCATGAAACACAAAAAGAAAGCAAACATTTGCATCATCTGTTTTCCATTGCATACATTCTAGAAAGCATATGAAACATACATCGTAGTATACACAAAAAAGCTGGAAACAGAAAGGGAAGACCCAAGTGACAAAGTTTTGATCCAAAATCGGCGCATATATATAAATAATCAATATTTGTATACAATGCCATCATGCACTAGGCATGGTCAAAACGCTCAAAGAGCCCGTAATACACAAAAGAATCTATAATACAAAAGATGCATAGGGGCCAAGTGGCCTCTCAACCCCTACGCGATCCCGCTGAAGGTGCGCGCCCTCGCCTAGGACTCCGGCTACGCTGGCGCTCTGAATGGACGGAGGGCTCAGGGTCCCGAGGAGTGGTCGTGGTCTCGCCATGAGAACGGCTCCTCATAAGGCGCTCGGCTGTCCTATAGCCTGCCAACTCTGTGCGGAGAGTCGACACCATCTTGGCCACATGCCAAACGGGAGCGAAGACGTCGGTATGCCTGCCGGCTGCTGAGGGCTCCCCGGCATCTACGGATAGCTCCGCACGGGTCTTATCCATAGGGATCATCAGAGAATCGGTACATACCCTACGGATTAGATCCCGCCACTCGTCAACGGTCTCTGCAAAACAAAGAGGAAAGACGAATTAAAAACTAGGCAAGAGGCTAAAATATACAGGATACCAATATAAGGAGAGATAGCAGTTAAAACAAGTCCTAAATCAAATTAACACTGCAAAGGAGGAGAAGATAACTTACTCGGATCACCGAGCCTCCAAGATGGGTCACTAGGGCCAGGACCCGCTGCAGATGCCGCTGCCGACTGAGGAGCTGCTCCTGTAGTTGGGGCAACATGACGCCCCGCAACGGACTCATCATCTCCACCATGGCCCCGGGAGAGTGGCTCCTCGGAAACCAGAGTCTCTCTCTCTGCGCTCTCCTCCGCCCTCTCCGCCTGCATGATATCCTGAGTGTCATGCCACTCAGGATCACTCTCATCCGTCTGCTCCTCCGACCCTCCCTCTGTGGACTCCTCAGAATCGGAGTCAATATCTATAGGGTCATCACTACTATGAGCAGGACCCGCGGTAATCCGAAGTAAAGGTGCCCGAGGCGCACCAGCTCTCCCTCTGGCCCGAACTATCCCCCTGGCTGCAATAGGAATGCCAGGGGTAACCACTGTCCAACCATGGCCTCTAGGCCCCCCTCTAGCCTCCCGAACTGATCTGTAAACTGGTGCTACTGGAGGAAGCATGCCCACATATGGGAGGCCGAACTGCTGAGGAACTCTGCTGAAAGGATGTACCTCTACCCGTCCCACACGGTCAATAAGCTGCCCTGTGATGGAGCAGGAGACCAATGTCATGGCCTCCTCTCCCCATACGCCGGCCATAAGCTGGTACGGTGTGGCCTCCATGTCTGCTATAGTAAGGGAAGCTACTGGCTGATGAGGTGCTCTAAGCACCGACATATCTGACCACCTGGCTGCCCTCACAGCCCCAGGATCTGCCACCTCCACGCCTCTGCCATAGGGAATGAAGCGCTCATACACCCAACTCATAACTAGAGTGGGGTGGCTCAAAGACTGTCCCTGTAACCGGACCACCCTGTATAAGTCGTGGTAGGTGGTCCCCAAAATATCCGCGCCCCAGGCGTATATCCGGCCATGCCCCTCTATCTGTGCAATGATGGGGGCCCAACAGTATAACAAAGTGTCACCTCCCTTGTCCCCGATCAGTCTCGAGGCAAGGATCCCCATGATGGCCTGTCGAAATACGGGGATGGGCAAAGAAGGAATGGATCTAACTCTCACTCCCTTCTTCGGCCCCGTGGAAATAGCTGCATCTCCCATATATGTCGCCCACTGTGCAATCTGTGCCCGTGAGCCTGCTGTCTCTAGTGTGAGTCTCCTCCCAATGATCGGGACCCCCAGAATGCGGTAGACATCCTCTAATGTAATGGTCCACTCACCACGGACCCCTGGCAATCGGAAAGTGTTCCGATCTGCATCCCAGTATGAGAATAAGTCACAGAGTATGTGACTAGACGGAGCAACGTGAGGCACACGCGATATCCGCAATATGCCGGCCCTCTGCAATGTGTCCTCCTCATCTGCTGAAAGGGCATCCAATACCCCGGGCAGCCAGTCACACTCTCTCTCCCGGCTCCATCTAATATACTCCTCCTTCGCCTGCGTACACCCAAAAACACACAAAACAGAGTAAGTTAGTATCTAAACGATATCGGGAGAATCGCAAAAACATACAGAAATGCAAGAAAATATAAGTATAAGTCTCCAAAACAAGCTCTGTTGCATTCTGTGCAAAACCGCCGCCCTGAGCAGGGGGGCGGTTTTGTAACCGCCGCCTTAAAGGCGGTGGTCTCGTAACCGCCGCCCTGATCAGGGCGGCGGTCATGTAACCGCCCTGGCCAGGGCGGCGGTCGCGGTCCGAAAACCCGCGTGGGTTTTAACCCTAAAAAGTCCAAAAAACGCAAAAAATGACCGTTTTAGCTAAAAACAAAGCCTACCCAGTAGGCGCCCCCCCTAGACGGACCTTTTAAACCTAACATTTTCAAAAATGACCCCCCCATTACAACAAATTTAGCATTTTAAAATTGAAGAGGGAAAAGCACAAAATTGAAGAAAAACCAACCTGTGATCTCGCGGGGTGGCGTTCCGCACGTGGAGGCATGATCACTATCTCGCTGTGGACGTTTTGACGCTACTCGCGTGAGAAACCGTTACCGTGGGCCCCAGAGCTCAAAATCTATCAAATCGACTCGCGCAAATGAATAGGAAAATGGGCCCACTTTCATATATATATCCTTCTGTTTCGTTTTAAAATGGCTTTTTCGCAGGTTCGGAGCGCTGACGGAGGTAAGTTTCTATCCTCGCACTAATGGTACGTCCTCTTCCCCTATTGTTTTAGCGTTTATTTTCCAAATTATTGTATCTATCTGCACTTGAGTTCTCTTTTCATTTTGCAGGTGGCGGGAATTTTGGATGGCGTCATTTCGACACACGGACGTGTAAGGTATAACTTCTAACTTCCCATTTCGGGACTGCCATACTCGGACCCACCGTTTTATGCCTCTTCATGGCTAAAACGCTTCTCCGAGGGGGCAATATGTACGTACCCAAAATTGTAAGGTACTGTACTGCGGAACGGTGTAATAAGTGCCCCAATGATGATACAGGTCTCCTCGAAAGGTGTTTGGGATCCAGAAAGAGCTCTTCGGATATGCGTTAACATCCCGCATGCCCCGCTTAGCCCCCGCATGCTTTGTTTTCCCTATTTTTCCCTTTTTCTTGGCTTTTTGGTCTTCAGTGACGAAACCGCCACCACGAACAGGCGGCGGTCTCAGCTGCCGCCCCGAGCAGGCGGCGGTCTATCTGCGCGTTTTCTAGAATGCTCTTTTGACGTGACCCGCGTGAAATATCACGATTCACCAGCTTTTCTTGCTGACTTCAGCATGCATTAATGTTTTTGGTCCCCTGGAATAGTGTTTTTCTTTTGTTTAATGTTTAGGAGTTCAGTTTGGATTTGATTTTTGGATATTTGGATTCCTATAAATGCATGGTTTGTGCACATGCAAATCGCCTCTGAATTTTGCTCCAAAGTTTGCTTTTGAATTTCTTGTTACAGCAGTTTTAGTTTTCCTTTGCTTAGGATTCTTAGTTTTCTCATTGAGTGCTTTGGTTAGTATTGTGTTGCAGCTGGTAAGCCACATATCCAACTTGTGCAAGTGCAAACATTATTTGGGCCACCATTTTCACTCCAACTTTCATGTTTTCAGTGTTGTGTCCCTTTAGTTTGCTTAGGATTGGTAGCATAGTTTGTTGCAGGTTTGTTTTAGCTTTGTGTTGCTGTTGGTAAGCCACAGATCCAACTTGTGCAAACAGTATTATTGTTTTGGAGTAGAATAGTCTAGGCAGCCATTAAAGTTGTAGGTTTTGCTCTTCATACAGACTAGTTTCAGGTTCTGGACGCTTTTGTTGCATGATTCGCAGTAGACCCCGCTAGGAATTGCATAGGCCAAGCTCTGTACTCTTGCGCTATCCCTCTCCTATCCGCATTCTATTCTGTCTGCATTCTGAAGGCTATCCATTGATCCAAATATCTATTCCTATTGATGCAAGCATTCCACGCTTTTCTAGATTCACGTGAGCACAAAGAATGAAGAGATCATACTGAGGGGACAAGAACACACACCGTCGGATTCGCCACTGTTCTGCGAAATCCAAGTTCCATCTTTCAAAGTTTTAGTTAGAACTTATCAAATAAAGTAGTTAATCACTTTATTTCAGTTATTTCCATTCTCGATATTGCCAGGGAGGTTGTGGGGATTGATAGTTTCTGAGAAACTATGATTCATTCCTCACTTCTGAGGTAGGATCGAGAATCTTGCAGATAGATTAGTTATTTCGTTGTTTAGAATAGATATACGAAATTGCACAGACAAATAGCTACACTCGGCTATTTTGTTTGTTTTACGTTGTTAGTTTAGTTGTCAATTCTAAATATTTTTAAATAGCTGCTTTCTTATAAATTGCCAGAAAATACAAAAAGAAATTATATATGCTAGAAGTGCACTTAGATTTTACTTTATTATAGTTTGTTTCATTACTGCTTTTGCATGACAATTACGGGACCTAGGGAGCCCAGGGAATACATTTTCGAGCCAATTGTGCCCCAGCCCAATACCGTAGTGGCAATAACTGATATTGACCAAAACCTTAGGATACAAGTCTTCCAAACAACAACAGACTTCCAACAGATCAGGGCACAGTTGAGAGGGTTAAACATCGAAGACGACCAAGCATATCTGTTTTGGTCAAATCAGCCAAACTACAGATTACCCTAGAAAATACCCACATGACTGTAGAAGGGCTCGAAAGAGAACAAACATTCGGGTGTGATCCTTTAGTTCCACAGCCAGACGCTGGAGACACCCTAGTAGATATAGATACCAGCTTAAGAATCCAAGTTGCGATAACACCTGTAAGGTATTCTGAGAAGATCGCACAACTGTTGGTTCTAAACATAGAAGCTGAAAAAGCTTACGACTACTGGATACTAGGAATCAGAACTTGATCTCCCGTATGACCATAACGGGACCGCAACAACCAAGAGTCTATGGTTGTGATCCACAGATCCCACAGCCTAACGAGTCCATAAGAGAATTAGACATAGACACTGGCCTACGTAAATTAGTATTTCAGTCTACTCCGATTCCACCTCTCATCATTCAACAGTTATCCCTACTAGACACAATAGCCAACAAAGCTAGAGAATTTTGGACTAGGCCAGAGAATCGTCCATAGAGTTGACTATATTCACCATATGACCCTATCAGGAGAAATACATGAAACCATCCCGGGTCATTTTCCACGCATCCCACAACCCATAGATCGAATCACGCCAGAGCTCGATATTGATTGGAGCCTTCGAGCAGTCATCCTCGCTGATCGATCTATCACACCAGTCCAAGTTAGAAGGGCCTTCTTTGCCTTAGATTCGCAAATACCATTAGTGCGTGTCGAAGACATTAGATCGCCTAACTAGTTTGCCCTGCACATTCTACCCACACTGTCATTTGTCTCAAAGACACGACCTCGGGAGGTCGGGCACGCAGAAAAGAGTTACTTGTTGATTCTCAAGCTCTTTGTCACTTTTTCGACGTACAAAGAACCTAGCGGAACATTTCTACATGTTATTCCTCTAGCTATGAAGAATTGATGGTTACCATGAGTTTAGAGGCGTTCCCAATGGCTGGCTAAACCATTCTAAGTGCTAGGTAAGGGAGCTTGGGTGGAGGAAGATGACAGATATCATGATAGAGAAGGAGAGGGAAGAGAGACAACTCAAGTATAGTGAAGCGTGTGAAAGGGAGATTGCTAGACAACACGAGGCTACTAGTGTGATGGATCTTTGGAGACAAATGTTGCGGGAAGGAGTTGAGGTTCACACAGAGGATGTGGAACCTGAGCATTCTATGCTACCCCATCTTGGCAAGCACGTGAGGGAGACCCCTTTAACTTCTGGTGAGAGTTCATCACACAGAGAAAGGAGATTCGTTGGCGCATATCTGAACCCACCTAGTGACCGAGCCCTGGCGCTTGGTTTTCCCGAACCAGGAAGAAGTGTTATTGACCTAGTTGATATCAGTGGAAGAGATAGATCCACACCTAGGAGATACAATTTTTCAGTTCCTTCTTCTATGGCTGCACATATTCCAAAGTATTTAGAGGAGTCTTTGGATAAGGAGCAAGTGTACAAGGTGTTGGTCTCGCATCGGGAGTGGCATGGGATACGGTAGTGGTAGCAGGGCACTATCATAAACCATTGGTGCATAGTTTAGTGGGACCATGGGGTGCTTAGCACAGCCTCCTGAGACCCTATTAGACCCAATGGTTCTAGTGGATCTGGTGGCTCTGGAGGCACAGGACCCGAGTGGACCTAGTGGATCAGGTAGTGGAGGAAACACCAGAGGGAACCAAGGCTCTGGCTCGGGAGGATAGGGACCCCAGCCACCACCTCAGGTATTCTTTGAAATGTCTCTACATTTTCCAGATTATAGGGAAATGAGGATGCTTTGCAGAACATGTTCACAAGTGTAAACCGCTATAGCGCGTGAAGGGTATCACAACCCCGAGAATGAAAGGCTAGTCGGTTTACAACCATGTTGCAAGGGTGTGCACATAGCTGGTATAGGAAGTATGACCCTCATCAAATGGTGGTGGAATACACTACTTTAAAGAATGCATTCTTGGCAGAGTTCCACATTCCTGAGTTTTAGTAGAAGAGCATCATTGCTTTGAAGGAGATTCAACAAGGAATGGCAAAGATTGTGTGGGAGTATAATGTGCATTTTAAAACTCTCTTGTCTAAATTATCATATGATATTCACCCTTCATAGCATGCTCAGTGGTTTGTTGGAGGGCTGATCACCCCTTTTCAAAAGGCCTTATCTCATAAAACTTTTACAGACCCCCGTGAGGCATTGGAGGTTGCTCTACACATCAAGGTTGTTAGTAGTGTTGATATTGGCATTAGCCCATTCTTGGAGGCTCATATTGTTTCTATGGCCAAGCAGTTGGAAAAATTATCTACGAACTTAGCCCATGAGACTCATAGTGGTTTGTGGTGCACAGATTGTAAAGTAGAGGGGCACATTAAGGATAATTGCCCCTAGAGGATGGTGCACACTATGATAGATTGTGAAAGTTGTCATGAGGACCAACATGTAAGTAGATGTCCTTTGTTACAAAGCACGCAATTAGGAAGAATGTATCTTGTTATTACAAAATTTGCACCTCTGCAACCCATGATACTAAGGATTGTAGGCTCATTTATTAGAGCCATGAGGCCATTCATCATGGGGTGCCCCAAACTAGCATTGCCAGTGGTTCTAAAGGTGATGATCACCGTTATGAGGAGCGCGAGATGGAGGTGCATGCGGAAGTTGTTTTTCGAGGAGGATTCCATGGTTGAGGTAACCTGTAGAAGAGGAAGGATTGAGTTCCCGTGTGGAACATGTTTTGATTGTGGATCTAGAACATTACAAATGTGAGTTCCCGGACTATTGCGTAGTGCTTGTGGTGTGGAAAGAAGCAAGCACAAGTATGAGGAGTGCCTAGAATTATTTGAGCATATGAATCAATAGCACCAAAAGGACAAGGGAATTGTAATGGTCAGCATCAAGAAGATATAAATACAGTGGATGCCTTGGGTAACACGGGATGTAGGTTTGGAACCTATCTTGGTAACAAATAGGGTAGAAAGCCGCATGTGCAAGAGAGGAGGTAACAAGAAAGAAAACCCTAGTTTCAAGGGAGGAAATCATTCATGGAAAGTATCCAAATTGCGCACATCAAAAGGAGATATATAAGGACACCATGGATGTTATTTAGAGCTTAAAAGGGGAGATCTAGTGTCTAAAGGAGCAATCCATGAGGGAGGAACAAGGAAGCAGAGTCAAGGTGCAAAGGGATGACTTGGATGAGATCAAGGAGGTGTGTAAAATGCTAAGGTAGGATAATATCATTCCCTTGCTTGGATCCTGGTTGAGAGAGAAGGTACCACGCACTGAGAGAAGAGAACGAGAGACAAGTCTACACATGAACCTTCCCCCTCACAACATCGAATATGACAAGGAGATTACGTTAAATGTAGTTATAGATGGATGGCTCCTTAGCAATATCCTCATTAATAGAGGCGTAGAGGTTAATGTTCGACTTTAGATGTATGGAATCGAGATGGGAAGACCTACATTATAGCCATCTTCAAATGTGTTATATATGGAAAACAAGACTAAGTTAATTCCCAGCGGTGTCTTGAAGGATGCCGCTATTACTATACATGGAGCCAAGTTTACTAGGGACTTCAAAGTCTTGGTGCTCGCCAAGGTATACAATTTCCCAGCACTACTTGGGCACCCTTGGTGTTACAAGAACAATTTAGACCTTCAATTCAACAAAGGTTACATAAGCTTTGAGGAAAAATAGGAATGGGTCATTATACCCCTGGTGATGGGAAGTCAACACCCTATATTGAATCATTGGGAGAGGAAATTCTAGAAAGAATTTATGTGTGCTCAATCAGAGACCACGAGATGGTACACCCTACTAAGGGGTTATCCGGTTTGAAGATGCTCAGTCAACAAGTGATACCACTAGCTTTGACATGTGACAATTGGGCACATGGAACTTATAAATTGATTGGATGGCAATTGAGAGGATGGTGACCAAGGTAACAAAGGTGTGCATGGTTAGGCTCCTTGGAGGAAAAGAACTTCCCAAGTATTCGGGAGGATCCTTCTTGAGATATTTCTACGAGGAGGTGGAAGCTCGGTGGAAGGATGGAAAGGAATCGAGGGGATGTTAAGTTATGTCTTACTGGACACAACTGACAGCTCTTGGTGGTGGGCCACACATCGGGAGAGCCTTTTGGAGTTACGCGAGGTAAGAATTGCTCTCTCTATTCAGATTTTCTAGGATTAATGTACCCACCATCATCAAATACTACCATGGGAAGAAGCCCACCTCTTTCCATATCCAGGAGTTTGAGCAAGTCTTGAGAGAAGGCACATAAGCCTTTCCACCATCCCTCTAGGTGCATAAGTTTTATTCTACACTACATGGTTGCGCGTGTGCATGCATGGTACATTCATTCGAGACACACGCGCAGAAAAGGAATTGGCAAGATCTCGTGGCTGACCTTATTCAAACCTTTGAGTATCAGAGTACCAAACCATCAAGTTATAAGGCCTTGTAGGATATCAAGTTCCTTACCATGGGGGATAGTTCTAGGATGGAAGATAGGTTGTTGGAATTACTAGGTGAACCAGGAGATAGGCGCGCTTTGAAGAAGTAGAGGAAACAGAAGAGTTCTGACTTGAGCACACGTGTTTGGAAAAGGAGAAGGGAAATTTGGTATATGTGATTGATGGAGAGGAATTGGAAAGCTTAGATGTTAGCCATTATGTAGGGACACGTGAGGTAGTGAACAGTGTAGAGATACTCATGCGTGCACCTACCATGAGCCTTATAAAAACAAAGAAAGTTAACATCTGTTTAGGAGAAGAACCCAAGGAAGTTGTTATGGAGATTCTTGGGACGAGAGAGGAAGCATCTAAGATCATTGATCTGCTACGTGAATTTTAGGATTTATTCTCGCGGGTACCATGAGCTTAAAGGAGTTCACCATTCCTTGGGGAGATGAAGATAAAACTGAAGGACAGTGCACACCCGGTTAGAAAAGGCCCTACAGATGAATCCCAAATTACACATGAACGTCAAGGATGAGATAGAAAAAATGATAGCTTTTGGGATGATTGAGGTAGTAGAAGAATCAGAGTGGGTAAGCGCAATGGTAATCAGCATCAAGAAGGATGGGTGGATTAGGATTTGTGTGGATTATAGGGAATTGAATGCAATTTGTGTCATTGATCCCTTTTGACCCCCTTCACTGAAGAAATTTTGGAAGGAGTCGTTGGGCACAAGATTTATTCCTTTACGGATGGATTTTAGGGTACCACCAAGTCCAGATTACAAAGGAGGACTAGGAGAAGATAACTTTCACCACCGAGTGGGGAAGTTTTGCATATATGGTCATGCCCTTTGGATTGAAGAATGCGCCAGCTGTCTTTTCGCGCATAGTGGTGCAAGCATTCTAGGAATTCATCCATAAGTTTCTTCAGGTCTATTTGGATGATTGGATAGTATATGGTCTAGTTAAGGACCATTGTGACAATTTGAGGTTAATGTTTGAGAGGTGTAGGCAATTGAGGATATCCCTCAACATTAAGAAATGTGTGTTTGCTACACCCTTTGGGACTTTATTAGGACATATCATATGTAAGGAGGGCTTGTTGGTAGATCCCACTAAGGTTGCAATTATTGTGGGGTTAAGGGAGCCTACTAGCTAGAGCGCAGTGCATAGATTCCTTGGGCATACGAGTTATTACAAAAATTCATTAAGGGATATGCCAAGATTGCTGTGCCTTTAGAGGAGCTTCTTAGACATAAAAGTGCCTTCCATTGGGGAGAGGCGTAGCAGAGGGTGTTTGATACATTAAAATATAGGCTTATCACCACACCTATTTTACGTTTTCCCTCTTAGGACAAGCCCTTCCATGTCCATGTAGATGCCTCAGGGACCACCATTGGAGTAGTGCTTACATAGCTAGGTGAAGGGATTATTGATCATCCTCTATGTTTTGTAAGTAGGAAGCTGACACCAGTAGAGAAAAACTATACCACAACCGAGCGCATGAGGCATTTTCAATGATCTACGTGCTCTTCAAGTTTAGACAGTATCTGCTGGCAACACCCTTTGTGTTTTACACTAACCACATGGCATTAAAGTATTTAGTGAACAAGCATGTTCTATAAGGACGCATATGTTGATGGGTGTTGTTGTTTCAAGAGTTTGAATTCACTATTGTAGTAAAGCCTAGAAAAATCAATTGTGGGCCTGATCATCTGTCAAGAATTGATTCAGGGGAGGACGTGTAGAGTATTGAGGAAACAATTCTAGACGCGTAATTGTTTAGGTTATGACATGTGCCCTCGGATTTGGAAGAGATTGCAATATTTTTAAAGGAAGGTGTGGCACCGGATGGAATGAAGACATTGGAAAAGAAGCAATTGGCCATACGTGTTGCACCCTACATGTTAATCAGTGGAGACTTATACAAGTTGGGACGTGATGAAGTTTTGTGCAGGTGTGTCTTAGAGCATGAGTGCTGGCCATCATGGAGGAAGCACATAGAGGAAGTGCAGGTGGGAATTATGCAGGTGATGCCACCACAAAAATATATTAATGGCAGGTTTGTGGTGGGAAACCTTGTACAAATATTGTAGAGATTATTGTAAAGTGTGTGACCATTGTCAGCACATTGGAAAACTAGGAAGGAGAGATGAAATGCCTTTACACCCTATCCCTAGCACAGAGCCTTTTGAAAAGTGGGTGATAGACTTTGTGGGACCTATTACACCAGCAGAGCATGTAGGACTAGGTCACGTTATGTCATCACTTACATGATTATCTCACAAGGTGGGAAGAGGCAGCCCAACTAAAACTGCATGCGATAGTAACAAGTGGAAAGGTTCTTATGGGAGAACATTATCACAAGATATGGATGCCCGTTGAGTTTGACCAGCGATAGGGGTACACATTTCTTGAATGAGACCGTGAGGATCCTGTTATCAGAGTTCATGGTGGCTCATCACAAGACTACGCCCTATCACCCACAAGAAAATGGAACCACGGAAGCATTCAACAAGATACTGAGTCATACCTTGACCAAAATTTTTGATGTCGAAAGAAAAGATTGGGATGACAAAGTATTGGTGTATTATGGGCTTACAGGACAACGTATAAAAGGCTAAACAAAGCCACACCATTTCAATTGGTATTTGGCATGGAAGCTATTTTTCCAGTTGAATTTATGTTACCTTCTCTACAAATAGCACGCGTAGGAGGATTAGATGATGAACAAGCGCTGGAAGAAAGGATTGATGAGTTAATAAAGCTAGATGAGAGATGGTCACTCACTAGGTGGATCCAAACAATAAAAAAAATTAAAGAAAAAGGCTTGGCATGATTGCCACATTAGGAACAAGAAGTTTGAGGTTGGGTAGATGGTGTTACTATATGATTCTAAGTTTCTACACCATCCTAGGAAGTTGAAAGTCCATTGGTTGGGTCCTTACACAATCTCGTACATCCTTGATTCGGGAACATGCAGTTCAAGTGCTAGATGGGAGGAAGTTTCTAGACACTTCAATGGGAGTAGGCTGAAGCCCTACTATAAATAAGTTCTTCTTAGTGTTTGTAAATAAGGTAGTTTTTCAATTAGTTTAGAATTTTCCTTTATGCTTTCCCTTTCTTGTGTTTCCCTTTCACGTTGTTGTTTTGTTTTGTGCCTTGGGTGCCGGTAACCTTATTATTATTTTTGAGAATTTGTGAGTGCATAGAGGACTATGCATCATTTTAAGTGTGGGGTGGAGAAATGTGAAGGAGTGCATGATTAAGGTACTAAGGAAGTTGTGTTGAAAAGCCTTGTTGAATGGCCCGGTTGAAAGAGGTATACGAAGAAAGATGGAAGATGAATGGTTGGTGCCATGGTAAAGCTACTTGTAGATCCACATACTAAGAAGGAGAAAGTACATTTAAGCAACATGAGGTAGGCAAAAGAAAAAGAATCGAGGATAGAAGAAGTGCCTTCGGCATGGGTTACGCATGCATGCAAGAGTCTCTGTCATGTTAGATTGGTTATGCGCTAGGAAGGTTGGAGGATTTTTTACACAAGTTGGGCACATGAGTGAAAGTTCTAAAGATGAGATTTGTTTGAAAAATCCACATTAAATGAAAAAATTACGGTGGTAGGTGAAGTAGCATTTAATGTTCAAAAATAGAAAAACTATAAGTAAAGGGTGAGGCTCTTTCATTTTCACTTTGAAATAGAGAAAGGAGCGAGTTTTATAAACTAGGGTTTCAGATTTGATCATGTAAAGAAAAACCTGAGATTAAAGCATGAGAGCATCCAGTTTGAGTTTGCAAACTAGAAGGAAGGGGTTACACAGGCATGAAAAGGGTTGTAAGGAGGCATCATCTTTGGAGTTAATTTGATCCCGTTATAGTTTGACAAACTAGGGCATGGGTTCAAGAGAGTTATATCACATGGATTTGAGATCGGAGGTGGAAGAATTGGAAGAACGGAGTAATAAAAAGACCTCAACAATGGCACCCAAGAAAGGAAAGGGAAAGGGCAAGGACAAAACAACAAGAACTGACATAAACACAAACGAAGAATAGTATGCAGAGATGCAATACCTAGATGGGGTGATGATGGGGAAGGAGTGGGAATCCCACGAGAAATGTACTGTAAGTGATTATAATCATGAAAAACATGATAGAGAAGGAAATGGCACTAGAATTAGTGCCCCCCTAAGATAAATGAACACCAGAGGGCTTTGCCGATATATAATGATGACGTTAAGGTCAAAATAGAGAAGGAAGGGCTGTTTAACTCTATGAGTTGCCTATTTTGAAAACCAGAGTGCCTGTACCAATGGTTAATGTTGCGGGTACACAAAGATTACTTCCACTTTGTAGGGTGCAAGATGCACATTACTCCTTAGCTTATCTCACAATTTACAAGCCTCATATGTGAGGGAGATAGCTTGGAAGATGACCTAGATGACAAGGAGGCTATTAGGAGACCATCACCGAATATACTGCGCAAAGAAGGGATCATGATATTATGACATTTCAGACATTAAGGACCCCATGATGAAGATGGCCACACACTCTGGTAACAAAGTTGAATGGCTAGGAGAGATGGACCTAGGTCAATAAGCCTTGGCTACATGTTTCTAGAAAAATTACAGAAGGCATTATATACAACTTGTCTTCTTACATCACCGAGGAAATTGTCAGTTGTGAGAAGGATGGGGATAGAATCCTCTTTGGAAACATCTTGCTCACCATTGTATTTTTGGAGATTGGAGTGCGACGACCTTTGGACAAGTTTGTATGGGAGTACCCTCCTGAGGATCCTTCACCCACGAAGATGTTCAAGAAGTATTCCTTTGATATAATGATAGCACCCCACAAGGAGCGGCTGAAAAAATGGTATACACACGTAAGGAATGTGTTCGGGGTAGAGTAGAGAATCCCTAAACAACTCCTAGCAGCCACTGAGGGTTAAGCTGAACTCATTGTTTATCAACATTTCTACCTGGTCAGATTCAAGCTAATAGATGAATCATGGAGCCCTTGGTACAAGCTTCCCTTCACATTCACTACTCAATACTTCCAAGCGGGAGTGAACAAATTTAAGGAATCAAAGAAGTTAAGATAGGAACTAGGTAGTCTGGACCAAGAGCATAGGAGATGAGAAAGAATTTGAATTATTACCTGGAAAGCATGCGTACGTGGAGAGTACGCGTGTGCATGAGATCAGATGACAAGCCGATAACACTACCCATTTGGAGGATCTGCACGGACACACGTGTACCTCCGTATAAGGTTGAAGTTTGAGAAGGGTGCATATCTAGAGAATGATGTCTCCATACCTAAGGATCCCATGGGTAGGAAGAATCCCACGTTAAAGAAGAGAGGGAGAGGAGAAGAAGAAGCACCAAGTGTGTAGACTGCTCACATAGTGAGCATGCCAACAACAAATGCCAAGCCAAGCACTTACATACGGAGAAAGAAGTCCCCGGTGAAGAAAAATAAACCAAAAGTAGAGGCACGTAGGAAACCCTGCACCAAGGAAGAGTCACCTGAGGGAGAAGATAAGGTTGAATCCCCTATTTAGGAGCCACCTCTTAGAAAAAAGTAGAGGGTAGATGAGGAAGCTGACTCGGAGGTGACTAAAGCATGGAGAAGTACATGGGTGGAAGAGGGGATGAGAGTGAAGAAGATGACATGAAAGGAAGATGAGCCTGAAAAAGACTAGGAGCCACAGGTCTTCAATGTCTGACTCGGAAGAGGAGAGTGGAGATGAGAAGCAAGAGTTCGTATTCACGTGGCACAAGGGTGCACAGGATGAGGAAGACACCAGAGACATGGAAAGGAATGAAGAGGTTGGCGGGGAAAAGTAGGGAGAAATAAGTTTTACGAAGGAGAAGATCACTGAGGTGGTGGAAAGAGAAGCAAAGAAAATGCTCGAAGCCCTAGTAGACCAAGAGTTGGAGTGTAGCACGAGACATAGTGCTGAAGGAAGGGAAGGAGGAGAATATTGAAAAAGAGCATGACAACCTAGGAGGAGGTCCCACTCTAACAATAAGTTTCCCCAAAGGCACGCGCTCGGGTAGGAGGACTCTTGATATGAGAGAAAGGCAAGTAATGGGCTACGTTGATGACACGAAGAAGGTGCTATGCGTGTGATTCCAAAGCATTATACCCATAGAAAGGATTTTAGCCATGGGGTCTTTTGAAAAGGAGGGCATGTACCCTAGAACAAATAAGATGCTCTCTTGGGTGTTTGAGTCCCACATTGATGAGCCAGACTTCAAAGTCTGTCAGGGAGCACTCATAACATTTCCATAATCTAAGGGGGCCAATCCCTTAGTGAATTCTCAGGAGCTCTCAGATGAGAAAGTCTGTAATGCACTCAACAAGGTCACGGTCAAGACCGAGGCTAGACTCTTCGTGCACAATGATAGGATAAGAGTACTTGGAGGAAAAACTAGGAAGAAGGAAGAGGAGCTAGCAGAGAAGACCTAGAGCTTAAAGTAGGAAGAGCTGATCAGTGCACAGCTAAGGTGTGAGTTAAAGGAAGAGAAGATAAAGGTGCAGGAAGTATACAAGAAAATGGAGTCTATCAAGGGCACCATCCTTTTAAAGCACCTAGACTTAGCACCGCCCACACATAGAAGTACTCGTCCCTTCTGGAATGTATAGAAGATATAATGCGCATCCTCACTATGGAGAGATGACCTTTGGCCCTGGAGTCTAGAAGAAGTGGCCACGTGCTTGAAGGAGGAGGATAGATTGAAGGTGGTAGCACTTGTTTCTAAGTATAGCCAAGTGCTCACGAGAGGTTAAGGTCATTGCCCAATCTGTGGAGGCCGCGTATGATACATGCGTAGATAGAGATAAGGTGGCAAGCTCCTTGGTCGCCACACTCGAAGTGGAGCTAAAAGAGTTCCAAGAAAATAACAAGGGGAATAGGGTGGAAAGGGACAAAGTTCTGGCCAAAGTAGAGAGAAAATAAGAGGCAATTGAAGCCTTAAGGAGTTTGATCAAGGCCGGCTAAAGGAACTATACCCTCAAATTACCAGGAGGATGGACAAGCTCGAAGACCTGGGCAAAGAGATGGAGCAGATTGTGGACACTTTGGGCACCTAGGGAATTGTCCTGAGTTTTGAAAAGTGAGCACCCTGGTGGGAAACCTCTATCAAAAGGCACAGGGTGAGGTCGAAGTGTGGAATAAGCTAGAGGTAGACTTACGGAAGGATTTTCCTAGCTTGTTGAATTAATGCTCCCCCCATTCTTCATTCTTTCCCCAATTATTTCATTCCCTTATTATTTTGTAAAGTGTAATATTATACATTGGTTCCCTAAGGCAACATGCATCTTGGTTGAGTAAAGTGTTTTCGAGGATGGAGAATAGGCATAGTGTGGGGTGATGTTGGACCCCTAGAATATTGGCCAAGTATGAAGGCACATAGGTGCGCAAGGTCCCAGTTATGGAAAGGTGTGCAAGGAAAAAGTACATAAGAGAAAGGTTTAAGGAAGCACATAGCATGCGCGTAACGTGTGAAAGGAGGTTTGGGACTTAGTCAATTTGAGTGCCCAGGGTAGAACATGTGAAAAGCATGACTAGTTGCATGTGGATAAGGTGTTAGCCTAGCAACAAGTTGGCCCAGATAGGGGCATGCCTTGGATGGAATCTTCTAGAAGAACATCATGAGATAAAGTGGAAATCTAGGCCTAGAGAAGCATGCTCGCATGAAGGACCACATTCGACACTTGGCACGGATCTAAGGGCACTAGAGGGTGAGTTGGCAGTGTAGGAAAGTGATAAATACAAGTTGTTACGAAGTAAAAGATATACGAGTTTGAGATATAGCGGGTTAGAGAGCATGAGTTTGAGAGACAGCATGGGCGGAGCTCTGCATAATTATTGCGAGGACTCTGTTAGTGGATAGTTACATCAAGGAGAGAATGTACTAGGCATGAAGTTGTAAATTTTCTTTTGGTAGCTTAGTTACATAAGTCCAATGAAATGCATGACTGTGGTTTGCTTCTCTGTGACACTCTGTAATGGTTCAATGAATGTAATGAGGTTACTTGATATAATATATACATGAATATCAATGGTTCTAATGCATATTTCTCTCTTATGAGTTCTCTTTCCTTTCATGCTAAGTATGAATGCTTGTATATTTCTTTCTATCATAATACATGTTCTGGATTCTATTAAAGCACTCAGTCTAAAGTGACTACAAGGATCTAGAGGCCGTTCTGATCCCTATGGTTCTTTTATGTCTTAACTTCCCTCTGGAAACTCTTACACTAATCATAGATGATGTTTCCCACTAAACTCACATAAAAGAGAGACTCGGTACCCATGCGTGCCTTGGGTGAGTTCTCAACTTTTGTTGGGTGATAGGTCGGCACGCATGGGACTCCTTCCTTTTGTGATGGGAGTAAAAATGACTGTCATAGGGGACTGACATCGGTCAAGGGTGACCAATAACGGTCATGGGTGACCGGCATTGGTCACTATAAAAATTTGATAGGGAAAAAATAGGTTAGATGCAAAGGGCTAAGATGCAGTGGAAAAGAGAGGGTAGGATAGACATATAAGAAATGAAGGGAATAGGGATCGAGGAGGGAGAAAATTAGGTGGGAAAAGGTGAGGGTAGGTAAACGTAGGTAGGGGATAGGTGGGACTTAGGTCACGGTGGGTACGGGGTTCAAGTAAGTGGGAATGGGATAAATAAGTGGTCAAGGATAAAGTAGGAACATGATAAATGTGTATGGGGTAGTAGGGTGTAGAATTATGTTATTAACAAATAATAAATTTGGGCGTTGACATTGTTGAGTTGGTTGGTTGCAAGCACGGCGTAGTTGACACTATGAGATAGAGTACCACCCCTACTAGGGGAGTTAAGGCATAGTGTGATGGAGGAGGAGTGGGCCCACATGCGGGGTAGGTCCGATGATCGGGGTCAAGTAGTATAGATGGATCGATGGGATCCTAGTCTCATGGTTGATCTCATCGATAGATGGGATGCAACAACCAACACATTCCACTTTCCTACCGGTGAGATGATGATCATGTTGGAGGATATTTATAGGATTTTATAGTTTTTTATTTTTAGGGAGCTTGTTTATAGTGTATCCGTAGGTGGAGCCTTTGAGGTGATGATTGGAGTGTTCAGGGAGATGGCTAATGAGCGGTGAGTACAACGCAGGTGACATATGTCGCACACCCACAGGAGACATAGCTAGCTGTGTTGATGATGGTGATAGTGGGGTGCTATACACTACCTGATTCAGAGGGAAGTCATTTTCCCAGGTCTAATGGGAGAATTACGAGACATGATCAAGAAGTAGGTCTTCTTTTCATGGGTGCTAACTTATTTAGTACAACTATATAGAGAGTTGTGGGGCTATCAGATGATGCGCCAATCTGGTATGTAGTGTACCTTCCTTTTACATTGTTGGGCCTATGAGCACATTGTGGTAGTGTAGACATGAGGGATGTTGGTAGCGGATCGGCATCGTGGGGAGCAGAGGGTAGGATTCAGGTAATGGGTGGTCCCAAGAGGTCAGCCACGAGTAGCAGAGGTGTTATATGATGTGGAAAATTATAGGAAAGAGATGGAGGTGCTATATGCGTGAGACATAGTATGGTGGAATTTTTTCAGCTTTCCATCATTCAGAGGCATGAGGTGAGAGCTACAGGGGTTACAACTAGTGTGATGGATATAGGGGAGATGTGTCGGTGATCACGAGATGATCCCAGTAGACAAATTTTGATGACATTTTGGACTAGTGCAGGATGTCTCACCGCCATTTTTATAGTATAAGTGGGAGGATGTGGAGAGGCCTTTATCTCCACCTTTCCCCACATAGCCAAAATGCCCGGGAGGAGTTATCGGTGGATGACAGGATACATAATATAGAGGTATTTGATGGATACGAGACATTGATGGCTAGCAAAGTTATAGGAAGCACCCCATGGCGTGAGCAACCCACTTTGGTGAGCGGTGATAGTACAGAGGGGTGCACTACGAGGGACGGTGGCGATCTTGGTAGTGTAGTCAATAGAAGTGTAGAAAATGTAGCCATCTTGACAAGGAAGGTGATAATAGTATAGGGGTTGTTGACTACTACCCGAGGCACAAGTACTACAAGTATAGGCACAAGGTCGGACTCTTGTGTAGGATAGAGGATGGATAGTCACCTTGTAGGCATAAGTGATAGGGTTTCAAGGGTAGCTAGCCACATCCCAGGAATATGTGGTGGCTTTACAAGCTCAGGTGATAGTAGGGATACCAACACAGGCATCAGGATAGGGTCCCATCATACAAGGGTCGTCATCATGGCAGGGTCCCGTGATAAAGGTAAAGACAAGAGCGAGTGGGTGTGAAGCCAATGGTAGAAGGGCGGAGTGGAAAATTGGCCATGAGGCCGATGGCACCACCTCAGATAGTTTCTATGGTGAGGTTCATGGATGTCCTAAATAAGGTGTGATATTACCAGGATCATCCGCGACCAGGGATAGACATACCCCAATATGCCGAGTATAGGGCATAGTGGGCGGTGAGTGAGAGGACTAGCTCTCGTACTCATAGCTCAGAGAGCATAGGGGAAAGTGATTCTAGAGATAGGGTCAAGGTGAGGCTATGAGTTCAAGGAGGCTAGACCTAAACTACGAACCAGGTGGAGAATAGGACCGGGACCCATGCATGGTGGGGAGATGTTGGCGGGGGTGACAGACGGGGTGGAATGAGATAGATGAGGACCCGACCCAGGGTCTCTGGTGGGGTGACGATTAGCCACTTGGTATGATTTTTTTTTGAGATTTTGATATATATTGTGGCTTGTGTGCCAAAGATAGTGAGGATGTACGTCGAGTTTTGAGATTTTGATCTTATACCGGCCTGCATGCTGAAGATGGTGAGGATGTATCTAAGAGTTTTGAGATACTGGTATTTATTTGTATCTGTGTATATATGTATTGATACATAGACTCTCCCATTTATATATTTTATGATGTTTATTGGATGGATGATGTACCTATGTTTTTAATTTCCATTGTTATTGTGTATTGATGTAAACTATGTGAATTAAGAATGACTAAGTTGAGGTCATGTAGGCATGAAAGATTTTAGGTTACTTATACATAATTGAGTCGAGGTCATGTAGGCGTGATTGATTTTAGATCACTTTAACATGGTTGATTTTAGTAATTTAGGCATGGTAGTCTATGGGTTAGGCATGGTGGAGTCTAGGTGGGTTAGGCATGGTGGGGTCTAGGTGAGTTAGGCATGGTGGGGTCTAGGTGAGTTAGGCATGGTGGAGTCTAGGTGAGTTAGGCATGGTGGATTCTAGGTCATTTAGGCATGGTTTGGTCATGTTTGTGGGTTTGATTTAATTTCCATGTTATTGGTAGTATGGAAAATAAATGATGATGTATATTTATGTTATGGTTTAAACTTCCAAATATTTGATATCATGGAATGGTGAATTGATTGATGTATGATGTGATGAAATGGTAGGTATGTATGTTTGTATTAATTTCCAAGTGTTGTAAAAAATGGAAACTAACTAAGGTAGAATATGAATATGGAAATGGGGGAAATGGGTTAGGGTAAAGAATGTCTGAGCTAACCTCCAAGGTCCTATGACCTCGAAGTGCTGCCCTACATAGCCCCCAAAAAAAGTGGCCTTAGGCCGATGTAGTTATCTCGTAAGCTAGGGAAAAATAAGATGAGGATAGATGAATGGTTCGGTGGGTTTTAGACACGTCTTGAGTCTAGGTCATTTAGGTATGGTTGTATTTAGGTGATTTTAGGCATGGTTGAGTTTAGGTCATTGTAGGCATGGTTGAGTTTTAGGTCAGTTCGGCATGGTGATGTTGGTGAAAGAGGAATTCTTAAAATGTAGGTGTCGATGGTCTAATCCTATATAGGAGAATCAACAAGTAATGAAGAAGGTGAAGGGTAAGAGGTGACCAAAAGATCCACCTAATTGGAAGAACCATAACAAGTCTACCATACCAAAGGTGGGCTTATGAACATAAGACCCTAAAGGTGTTACATGATTGACTATGCTAAGGGTGAAGAAAGTCACATGATCACGAAATGTTGTTTTTGTGGAAAGTCCCTTGAGAAGGTAGGAAATTAGGGTGAAAAGACAATGAGGTGAAAATGGTTGGTTTTATCATAACTTGGTGCAAGACAGGCAAGCACGCTTAACAAGAGACCAAAGATCAAAATAGGCAAGTCCATGACAAAAAGGTTATCATTTTCTCTTTTTCCTTTTTTTTGATAAACTGATCAATGTGGGAAGTTTATGTGGGATGATTATATTATCTCCTTGAGGTCTTCATGAATCTGATTGATGCGGGAAGCTTCTAGATATTTTATTTTGTTTTTGCAAGGATAGTCCTTTTTAGGATAGAATATGTGCAGTTTGAACAGCTCTATATAATTGTCCTTCGAGGAGTAGTCTATTTATAGCGACGAGATAGAGAGAATATATTTCCCTTTTGAGGGATTCATATCTTTACTGGAAGTTTGACTCAAGGAGTTGAATCCCATTTTACTTTTGAAATTATTTTTCTTTCGGATGTTTAATTCATGGACAAGACTATAGATGAAGATTAGGCTCTTGTTTAGAAGACAAAACCATAGCACATAGAGGTTAACTATGAAAGAGATGGTTTCAAGTGATGAACGACCATAGGATTCCATATTGAAAAAGATGAAATTTTTTTATTAAAATCATGCCATGAGTAGAGCCATGATACTCATATTCAAGATAAGGTTGAAAGATGATGGGTAATCACATTTTATTTTTTTAGTCATTGACCCCAAGAATAGGCAATATGAAAGGTGAAGGGTGCTCAAGGGACGAGCTTGAAATAGATAGAAGGTGATATAGGACTTGATTTAACAATATAATGGTCAAAGATGTAAGGCATTGAGGATTCAGTTCGGGTTTACCTTCGAGTGAAGACAAATGATAAGCACTTGATCCATAGGTATGAGTGATGATATAGGGTCCAAGCCAATTAGGAGAAAATTTTCCCCGTTTACTTTTCTCTTGTTTTGGTTAAATGTTGATTTTCCTTCAAGACGAGGTCATCGACTTGGAATATTTACTCACTGAGACACATTTTCATGGGCACATTTGATAGATTTTGGTAGATTTGGAGATATCAAGAGCATTAAGACGATGTTCATCTAATAACTCAAGTTGTGCCTAATGGGTCTTGGTGAAATTCATCAAACATTGAGCATGTTCTGGAGTGAGATACAAAGAGATGGAATCTAGACTTCGAGAGGTAAGAAAGCCTCATTACCGTAGACTAGAGAGAAATATGTGGCAGTAGTTGAAGTGTGAATACTAGTACGGTAAGCCCACAAGGTGAAAGGAAAGTGTTTATGTCAATCCTTTCCAATATCGTCAACTACTTTCATAATAATTTTGTTTAGGATTTTATTGTTTGATTACTGCTTGGCCATTTGTTTGTGGATAGTAATCAAGAGAAAGCGAGTTCAATGCCAAAGGTATCACAGAGTTTTCCTAGGGTTTTGTTTTTCAACTATTTTCCATTATCGGTGATGAGATGGTGAGGAATACTAAAGCAAAAATGATGTGATGATTGATAAATTCACATATTTTCTCAAATTTTGTAGAAATAAGAGGTATGGATTCAACCCATTTAGTATAATATTCAATAGCGGTTATAATCCATTGATGGTGTTGTGAAGAATGAGGATTGATCTTTCAATAACATCCAAAACCCATTGAGAGAAATTCCAAAGGTCTCGTGCGACCTGTAAGGAATGACTAGGTGTGTGATGAAGATTAGCATGTTGTTGGCATTTCACACAACATTTGACATAGTCACAACAGTCATGGTTGAGGGTGGGCCAATAATAGCCTAGGTAAAGGATGCATTTAGTGACAGCTAGGCCACTAAAGTGACCTCCATAGATTCCATCGTGAACTTCCTTTATGATATAAGGAATATCGAACTTATAAGAAATCATAAGAGAACACCGTCAAAGCCACATTTATAAATAAGACCACCCATGATGACATAATGAGAGACATTTTTGAGAAAGGCGCATTGTCCATTACGAGTAAGATCTAGAGGAAGAATGGAAAGGGAAAGGTATTTTGCAAACTACTTATACCAAAGGTCATGTGGGTCAGGTGCAATGATTTTGATGAAGTTGACATCTCGAAATAAATAAGAAGGTGATTGCAACCTTTTTACTGTGACAAATATTTTAGAGTCGGCAGATGAAGTGGATATCGAGAAGCTAGGCAAGCCATGGTATCCGCAAATTTATTAGTGGAATGTGGAGTGGTTTGAAGTTCTTATGGTCAAAGGTATTCAAAATTATGTTGACATGGTGTTTAGAATTTTGAAGTATTTTGTTATGACATTGGTATATACCATTGACTTGGTTTACAAATATTTGGGAATCATCAAAGATATTAATTGATTTAACATCTAAGGTGATGGTAGTTTGAAGGCCTAATATGAGTGCTTCATATTCGGTGATATTTTTAGTACAATCAAAATCTAGTTTGAAAGATAAAGGCATAGATTCACCATCAAGAGGAATGATAATAACATCTACATCACCCCCACGCTGACATTTGGAACCATCGAAGAATAAGGTAATTTGGTAAATGGTATCATCCAAACAGAGGGTAACAATGGACTCATCCTGGAAATCAAAGTTGTAACATTCCCAATTTTAAGACTTTAGAAACAAGGGGAAAAAAATTGCATGATTAATGTTCTCTGTTCTAAATACATAATTTAGAACACACATTTCATAACAACCATTCATATAACAGATAACCATATGCAACTGTAATGACTCGGTGAGCAACCGATCTATTCATTCCATGACTCGGTAACTACCGATCTATTCATGGGTAACATTGAGTTTTGAGTATTCTTCTGAATACTTTGTGTTCTTGGTTCTCTTACCCTGTTCTAGGTTCTGAGTGATCTACCTAAGGAACCTAACTGAATATTTGTTACCAATATTCATCAGCATCATGATCCTTAGACTAGGTGACATAGGACAATGCAATCAGTAGCTTGTGATACTTTGGCCAAAGATTTCTAACATACTATTTGTATTACTTATTCCTTGATGGCATACTCATCAAACCGGAATACGTCCTTCACCCCCACTCCACTATTATCTAGAATGTCTTATACTGACTTCAGTCAGTCCCCTCGCTCAAGGTTTAACTCTAGTTTAGGTTAACAACATAGGTCATGATATAAAAAGGCTCATAAAGACTTAGGGTAAATTGGCATACGGGACCAACCTAGGTTAACCCCGTGTGCCAAGGTACCCTGAGTCCTAAAGGGATACTACATATCCTGGCTATGATACTAACCAACCCTAGAGGAAAATCTTGGTCAAGTTCAAAGGTGTGTAGATCTTGATGATCAATGTACAAGGGTGTTGCCACATGTTAACTGCATTGTTGTATCCTCGAGAAGATCCTAATCTTCTTGGAGGTACAACCTTGCAGTTGAAGTGTGTCAACATCCTACAGAACAGCATTGTGAAGATGTACATACCTCAAAGAATTTACTCATGTTAAGTTAAATTTGGATTAAAAGATGACAGAATACAGCAGCCTAACCAACTCCGAGTTCAACACTCTTTAAGTTCTTTTTACATTGTAGGTTCATATAATCTTAAGAACTTTAATTAACTTAAGATTGCTTCCAGATTCGACAGATTTTACCTAACAACCCGTTATCCAAAAATAGAATAGCAAAAACTTAGGTTCCTTTATTCTAATTAACTTAACTAATTAAGGAAGTGCAACAGCCTACTAGGCTGAAACATATTAGACTTATTATTCTTAAGTCTTAATGATTAACCATCATACCTTCCTCTTCGTAGTTACATTCTAGGGCTTAACATACCCTATAATGTCATTTATAATTACAATAATTCATATTATAGTTTTATTTCACATCACAAGATTTAATGAATTACTTAGATGAGAATGATGTATTTTGCCACTTGTTTAATCTGCAACTTACTTAGGATAAATTTATTTTTATAATACCATCATGAATACACATCCAATCATATAGATAACAAGAATATTATCCTCAAAACAGGATAATTTACACAATCTACACAAGTAAATTTCCATCTTTCAATTCATTTTCAAACTTATTCATTACAAGCATACTGCAGGACATCAACCTTTATTCAAAAGGAAGTAACTTTTATTTTTCAATACAACTTAAGAACAAATCAGAATTCTTCTCGAAAATCAACATAGATCAGCCAATGCATCGTATTAGTTTTTTCCTTCTCTTATCACTTACGAAGTCCATCTACAAAAATTGCTAGCACGGGTCAATTCAACAAACTGAAAATGATAAGCACTAAGCCTTAAAATGAATTTCATTCCACTAATTGTTTCAATAAACAACCCTACTTTAATTAACAACTAGTCATTCATACTCCCAAGTGTAAGTAATATCAATAAAATAAGAGCAACACAAAACAGATTTTAACACAAGGAGGAACAGGATATAAACTATAATACCTGCCCTATAAATTAAAGTATAATTGATTTCATCAAATATATTTACCAAACAAGAAAACATAATATATCATTGTTTTGAAGTTTTCAATAAAGTACAACACATATATTTACTATAAGATTCATAAATGTTTACAGCATAATCTTTCAAGTAAAGAGGAAAAGATAGAATTCCATTGTCATAGTACATAATCATCAGCAAGGCCGAAACCGGAGTAGATCATGATTTAAACTGTTCCTTTAAAGTAATTCTACTTTAAGACAGAACAATATAATATATTTACCAACATATCCAAATGAAAGAAATCCAAGGAGAAGTGATAGATTGGCAGTCGTCTATAAGTTTCAATTTCATTTGCCAATCTAACTTTAATCTAATTCCAAATCACATCAGTCAAATGAGAAGTAATCAAGATTAATAAATGTTGTTTTCTCATTTCACTAAGAATAGAAATCAGGAGGTTCAAATCAAATTACTTAACCCAACTACATTATAGAAGGATTCTTCTAAAATATGATCCCAAACTCAAATAATTTCCTTCAACGCAATAGAACAGTTTTACCTTCTAGCATTCATACAGTTTAAGTTCATTCAGGAGTTTCAAGGAAGGAAAACAATGACCATTCCAAAGAAAGAGATAGAGTACCAAAAATAACTTCCTTTCTAAATCATCTCATTCAAAAGCGTAAATTTCTACTTTCTGTTAGAGATAATAAAATAGTCTAGCTCATACAAGTTCACGAATTATTGAGCTTCAGAATATTTCCTTAAAAACCGAACATTCTCCCATTGGTTCAGAATAGCCACAGATAAGAAGTAATCATGCTATCAATGTCTACTTATAGAATCCTATAAATTCAACAGTGCAGTTTGACACATTCGAAACTAGTTTAAGACTGCAATCAATCTTCCAAGACATGATATACCCTTATTAGACCCAACAAGAAGTAGGAATCTAAGTAATGGCTAACACTTAAGACTTCCCAATAGTTCGGCAAGGTAGAACCATCTTAACGGTATGCCAACACATCACTACCAAATTTATAAAATGGGTATCCAATCAAAAGACAATATCAAACATCAAAGAATAATATGTACAGTCCAGGAATGGTTTACAATTCTGGCACAATGCCAAGTATAAATGTCATTGAATTATCAAGACTATTCAAATATATGTAACCAAATTAGGGTAATGATATGTTCCCTTAAAAGTGTATTACAAGATCAAAAGGCCATAATACCTGAACCTACACCATGTTTAGGTTTTGATTCCATTAAGAACATCAAGTAATAAATGATGAGTACAGTGGAGGATATCAATACCACAACACAATTATATAATATGCCAGCACTGTAATACTAGACCGAGAGCAGTGAAAAGTATTGCATACAGTTCGAAATAAGAAGAAATGCTTCCATTTTTCCATTAACATCCTATCAACCTTATTTCTGAACAAAAGAGTGTAAGATGCTTAGACAAAGCTCAAAAAGGATGACTCTCAAGTTGGGTTTACAAAGAATCTCTAAATACCATTAACATGGTCAAAAGAACAAGATTCCACAAGCAACATGCAAAAGTGACTTGAGTTACAGTCAGGTTATCCAAAATGATAACAAACACAAGTCCCAGATCAATCAAGTTTGTAGAATTAAAAACAAACCAAACCTTATATTGCTTTTCCTGTGCATGCAAGTTTCCATAACCGACCATGTTTTCACAAGGAGAAACATAGAACCAACTATATATGGTTTATCCATGCATGCAAACTTTGCTACCATCAAATTTCCTCAAGGTAAAATACAAAACAACAAGACATATACAGGTTTACCTAAAGTGCACGCGAAACCTATTAATAGTCAATGATCTTACTCAAGAAGAATACAATTCCCAGCTCCTATCTGAGTTATATTCATAGCTTATTTATCTATGGATCGAAAACATATGCTAACAAACCCTGAGAATCTCAGTTACAGTCCTCTTTACTAAACAAGTTTCCCAACTGAAGCTAGTACTAGCAAACAAGTTTAATAAGACTGAATTTTACCAGTTCGAATTCACAAGACACGACCAGTTCACCCAACAAACATTTCAAATCACTGAAGAAGCAACTAGTGTCACTATTTTTGTTTAAGTATTCGTGGTTCCTTTATGAAAAGATAGTGCGAATAAAACTTTCCACCGATTCAAGAACACACAGATGCCAAATGCACAGAAAACAAGTTTTCTTACAAACCCATCTATCATTTTATCAGCTAAGCATGAATGCATAGATCTTAATAGAGAAAATTTGTTTTAATGAAAACACTTAGAAGAAAGTAAGATATTTTAACAGTTAGGGCCTATCATGCCTGATAGTGTCACCAAAAATCAAAGAAGACTTCTTAGTTGAGATAGCTTCTTCCCTTCTTCTCCACGAAAGACCAAAACAACAAAATACTTCCTCCACATTGCCTCATATACTCTCCATGAAACAAAAATAGATTTGTAACCACAAAAATAGCCATGCAATATAGTTTAACTACTGGTTCGAAAAACCATAGTGCGAGTAGAACGAAAATCAGAAAGCATGCAAGTGAAACAGCTCAACCAAAAATCCACTTGGCATACCTACCAAAGTAGTTCAGGCTCGTCAAACAAGGAAATTAATTGCATTAATTTCCTGATCTCCCACCCAATCTTCCTTACCACCGCCTACCAAACTGGCGAGCTCCAAATCAAATAAAACATGAATTTCCATTTCTAGTAATATTGCCACCTAGGCCTCCACCATCCAAATTAGCCTCTGCCAAATTCGGTAGTCCGTAGGAAATAAATAAACCTTATCACCTTCATAAATGTTTAGAAACCGTCGTCATTGTACATGCAACCCCTTTTAGTTCCAATTCTCATCCTTTAGTTTAGGATAGGTTAGATTGCTTAGGTTAGATCTTAGGTAGGATTTACATTAGTACCTTAGGATGTAACACTAACCACTAACCTCTAACATAGTTCTTAGCAAATAGGTTAGGTAACCCCTTAAATGAGTGAACCAATAATACTATAGTTTAAAGAACTAGGTTAGATCACCAAATAACTTTGTAGTGTTAGGTTAAAGTTTTAGTACTTAGCAACCCTTCTAACCCTTTGCATCAAGTTTAGGTTAGCAAAAAAATTATATCAAGTAACATAGCTTAGGTAGGAATACTTTCACCTAGCTTAGGATTCTGGAAGTAAATCCTTAATAGGTTCCTGGATATCTTTCTCTTATGTTGTGAATAGTTGCATTCCCATCATTATCAGCAATGACCTATCATGGTCGACCTTCAAGGACCCAAGCCAACATCCTGCTGAATGGAAGTGCGTTCACACAAAAGTAAAAGAACTTGCAACAACAAATTTCAGTCCAACGTGAAGCCTAACTCATGGAATGTTAATTTTACCATTCACTTCACAGAGCATTACTAAAAACATTCCTTAGATCATATAAATTGATCCAAGGATGAGTCGGACAAAAGACAAGTTTACAACTCTTAAACCAGAATGTAATTTACCTTCCAGAACTGAAAAGTGGATTCAGAGAAGTCACACCAGTTCGACCATAGGATCTTAAGAGTAGAAAAGACTTATCCATACCAAGCATGATTTCCAAAAATCATAAGATCATATCCTTATAAGTAAAATCACCTATCAACACTTGAATGCAAAGGAGGAAAATAAAAATAGTCAAGCGTGTTATAAAAGTTAGAGGATTGATTTCCAAAGAGGGGTGCATCTTCTAGTTGTTCGGTGATAGTTTGGCATTTGATATATTTGATGGATGAATTCGATGTCAAGGTTGGAAAGAATCATGAGCCTATGTGTAGCATGCTAATGTTGGTAAGGTTTGGTATACATATAACGTAAGGGGTCGGTATTGGTGACAACAATATTTTTGTGATTGAGTAGGTAATGACGAAGTTTAGTGGGGACAAAAACTAAGGCTAAGCAGAGTTTTTAGCATGGGTGTACCTAGTTTTATAGTCTAGAAGTGTACGGCTTATATAATAGACCACATGTTCCCTATGTTTTTCATCATGATGAGCGAGCATGGCACCTAAGGAATGATCAGTAGTAGAAATGTACAAGTAAAATGGTTGGTCCTCCTTAGGAGGAATGAGCACCAGTGGTTGGAGAAGGTACTATTTTAAGGCATCAAAGGATTTGTGGCATTCATCATCCCATTTGAAGGAGACATCCTTTTTTAGGATATGATGAAATGGTTGGCAATGGTTGAAAAGTTGCAAAATAAAACAAAGAATAGATTACAACTTACCTTGCAAAATTTACAGTTGGAGAAGGTTAGTAGGTGGAGGCATTTTGAGAATAGCCTTTATTTTAGCAAGGTTGAATTCTATGCCACGCAAAGAAATGATAAAACCAAGGAGATTTCCTGAGAGAACAATGAAGACACACTTCTTTAGTTGAAGGTGAACACAATATTTGATGAGACAGTCAAAAATGACCTTCAGGACTGTAAGGTGTTTGGCCTAATGTTTTGATTTGGCAAGAAGGTCATCTACGTAATCTTCCAATATATAATGCATGATGTCATGAAATATATAGGTCATAGCCCGTTGATATGTAGCACTAAATTTTTTTAAGTCCAAAGGGCATAACACGATAGTAGAAGGTTCCCAAGGAGTGATGAAGGTGATTTTGTGTTAATCTTCTGGGGTGAGTAATATTTTGTTATAACCCGAGAAACCATCCATGAGTGATAACATCTCATGACCAGCGGTAAGATCAATTAGTTAGTCAATACTAGGTAGAGGAAAGTCATCTTTGGGGCAAGCTAAGTTGAGGTCACGAAAATCCATGTAAATGCGGAGTCCCCTGTTGCTTTTGTGATAGGAGTGATGTTAGAAATCCATTGGGGATATTCAATGGTTAGGATGAAGGAAATAGAGAGAAGGCATTGGATTTCTTCATTGACAAGAAGGACAATGCGAGGATGCATTTTGCGTAGCTATTTTTTCATGAGTTTGGCTTCAAGGATGGTTACGATATTGTGGACCACAATGTTTGTTTCAATCTGGGCATATCAGCATAGGACCAAGAACAAGTGTTTCTATGATCCCGGAGGAAATAAGTAAAAGCTTCTTGTTCAAAGACAATCTAAAGATTGCCCTATCTTTATAATGTGTGGGTCATCCTGAGTGTTAATATTGACTTTGATGGTTGATTCATTTAACATGGTTTACATCTCAGAAGGAAATGACTGGTGAATATAAGAATCTTCCACACCAAGGTAGGTGAGGATAGACTCTTCATCCTGACATTGAACAATGCTAATGGATGGTGTATCATCATCGATCCTATCGGGATACGAGGATGGGAAGAGAATAGGAAGCCTTGTCATCGTGTTGATAAGTTAGAGGTCCCAGGAAATGGTGTTCATGAAAAAATGTTAGGAGGAATAGATTTAGGGTCTATAGACTTTACGGGTGAATGTGGTGACATGAGTGAACAAGGTGGAGAAGTTTTGGCATCCTCAATGAGGTCAACATGGGCCTTTTTAGAGGATAGTTTGGTGAAGTCTGATACCACTTTGTGGTCTTTGTGTTTACGGGTGGTACACGGGATGATGATATGATGACATTTTTGTAAAAATAAATCCAAATCCTTTTCATGCACATTAGTGAAGGAAAGTGTGGGAAAAGCAGTGGTTGATGGGATATTGGAGGTCGAGATGAAAATGGTCGTGTTTAGGAAGGTGGCTTGGGTGAATAGGTGGAAGTATCAAGTCCCCCATACATTAAGTTGGTGCAAAGGTGGGGAGGACCATAAGGGAATACCTCACCTATGTGATGGTCATAATAAGGATGTTGTCATAGGTTACCATACTCTTGTGGAGTAAGGAATGTGTTTATGTTATACAAGCGGTATTCCCCTAGAGTGAGGCGTTGAAAAAACACCTTCTAAGGGATCGGTAGTGGATATGTGTGTAGTTGGAATAAAGGAATTAATAGGTGATTGTGGAGAAGAAGGATTGGTTGGTTAGGAACTAGATGGGTTAGTAGATGGGTCAGCTATAGAGGCCTGCAAAAGTAGTGGGAATAGAAGAAGTAGGTGCGGGTGAGGTAGCGGAAACATCGATGGATGGGGCTGTGGGTGAAGGAGAAGTGGCGGTGGTGGTAGATGCCTTAATTGGTATAAGGACATCATTAGGTCGGTATAACATGTTACAGGTTTTGAATGGTGATGGGTCAGTTAGGATGGTGTAGTTATGTCCTTCATGTTCAAATTTTACACAGTGGTGTAAAGTCAAAGGAACACAACCCATGAAATGAATCCAAGGTATAACAAGAAATAGGTTGTACTAGAACTCCCCTTCTAATACGTAGAATGATTACGAGATAGTACAGGGGGCACGGGAATATGGAGAATGATGGTGCCAAGGGTGGAAGTGATGGCATCATTGAAGAAGAACAACATAAATGGGTTATTATGCATGTAATTAGAAGCTAAGTGCATTTGGTTGTACACATAAGAGGATATGATGTTGATGTGGAACCACCATCAATCCTAACACATCGTATGTGTATATTATTGATATAGAAGGAGATGAAAAGAGTGAGATCGGGGTCATATGATTGGGAGGTATGATCTCCTCATCATAAAAACGAGGGCATGCACTTGATGAGTGGGAGTGTGGGTAGAAGAAGAAGATTATTTGGTAAGAGAGGCCACGTGGTGAGGGGTGATAATGGAGGCTCTTTGGTGTGGAGTCATTAGGAAAAACCTCAATGGATTGTGAAACCTCCATCACATGACTTTTGACGAGATTCATATGTTTGAACAAGATCGTACAAAGACATTTTTAAATGGGATTGGTGTAATTGTTTTATCATTGTATGATGGGAAACTCTGTCAGAAATAGGGTATGTGGGACCTCAAATGGTGATTTTGGGTGCAGGTGTAGTCGGTATGTTAGGCATATGATTAGTGGATGGGCTAGTTGTTTTTGCTTTCCCTTTGTCTTTTTGAGTGCGAGTGGAAACTTGGATCATGTTAATTTGTGGGAAAGAGGTGGATAGAGAAGGTATGTAATGAGTAGTATAATGGCGTGATGGACAAAATCCTAATGCAAGGTAAGATTCTTATAAACTAAGTAGGGCACACTTGGCATTTAGGCGGTAGTTTGGCCAACTCTTGAATACGGACCATATTGATCTCGAATGTTGGAGGTGAATAAAAAGGTTGTGGAGGTGGAGATGTGGGTGGCTGAATAGGTAGTGGATGAAGACATATTGTGATTGGTGGTGGTGGAATAGAGTCCTCATCTAGAAGATCATCGTCATCAAAATTTTCTTTAGGAGAACATAGTTGGAGAAGAATGGTTTTAAGATCTTTACAAATCTCTACATCATGCCCTAACACATGATGGTAGGCATAAATTTTGGTTTCATCAAACCCTTTTGGTTTGGGTTTGAGTGGGTTGTAGGGTCTGAGTGGTGGTAATGTGATGACAAAGGTCTCTAAGATATTGGCTAAAATGTTGGCATAGGACGTTGTCAATGGATCATAGTGGGAAGTGAGTGTGGGTTTGGGTAAAGGTGTGGATGATTATGGTGGAAGAGGTGTTATAGGAGGTGGAATAGGTTTGACCATTGGTTTGGTAGGTGGTATTGTCTTAGGTTTTGATGGTACTGTTTGGGTAAAGATGTGGTAGATGAACTAGCAATGGAAGGTGTTGTTGGTTTAACTACCCCTGTTGGAGGGTAGTGGGTTCTTATCCTTGGATTGCACCTTCTTGGGTAAAGGTCAAGTGGGAGTACATGATTCAAAAGGGAAAGTGGATGGTGGAAGAGGATAGGTTATCCATGGGGACAATGAAGGTGTGGTGGAAGTGCTTGGTGGAGGCCGGGTGGAAGGTATGGGCTGAATTTTCATAGGTAATGTTGGTGTTATGGTAGCTAGTAGAGGTATAAGTGGTAAGAAAGATACGGGTGATGGTGGGGGTTTTTTTGTGCAGGAAACTTGGGCATAACAAAATATCATGATAAAGAAGCAGGTTGCTTTGCTTTTAATTTACCTTAAGTAGGGGGTTGTTTGGCCAAGGTTGATGGGTGGGGTCTTAGGATGGATGGAAGGGGCGAAGGTGACAAAGGCATAGTGGGTGAGAGCGGTGTATGTGGCCTAGAAGGTTGGGTTTTCCTTTTAGGTATAGGAATATTTTTAGTGTGGGCTTGGGAAGATGTGGCTAAATCCAATTTGATGGGTGGATGGACAAGGCTTGATGTCGACATGACACCCAAGGTAGTGATGGGTCTAGATATGGGTGAAGATATAGGTGCGGGTAGGTTCTTAGGCATAGGAATGGTTTTAGTCATAGGTAAAGGTTTGGATGTACACAAGGGTGATAAACAAGAGGCCATTTCAATAGGAATAGTCATGGTTGGTTTGGTAGCTTGGAAAACTTTCGGATAGATCGTGGAGGTATCAATAAGGGACATTTGCATTTGGGTTAAAAAGGGGAGCTGAAGGCATCCCCAAAGCATGGAATTATCAACGTAATCCAAGTGGTCAGCCAAGCATGAAAATAGCACTATTGTAAGAGGATTCGATGTTGATTTAGTAGCAATCCTTGTAAAGTATGTCTGTGAGATAGGGAATTGGTTGGCTTCAGAATCTGTGGGTAAGAGAGCCGAGAGAAGATCAACAGGATCCTAAAAGGCTGATGGGGAATGGTCACCAACAGGTAGTGGCACTTCTAAAGGATCCCCCATGGGTAGGGGAGATGATGGGTGAGATGAGGTAGGCTCCTCTTTCGGTGGAGGGGAAGGCAAGCATGACTCTCCTGTGGGTAGGAGAGTTAATATTGTTGATTGTTCATTGGGTTCAAAGGTGAGTGGTGAAATGGAATTATCGAAATGGTGGACTAATCTGTAGGTGAGGGAGTAGATGAGGTAGGCTCCTCTATAGGTAGAGGAGCTTGTGCTATAATTTCATCGATGGAGGGGACATGAGGAAATTGGGGAATGGTTGGTATGATATTGAAAACAGCGTGGACTTCACGGACATTTTTGTCATTGGTTGAAGATTCCCCATGTTGATTAGATGATGGTGTATGATTAGGAAACGGATTCTTAAAGATATGAAAGTTTTTATTTTCCGGTGTGTTCAGGTTGTCCAAGATGAGATCTCCATTATCTAACATTTCCTGGAAAATGTTCTTAAAATTTATGCAATTACCATCGCTATGGCCTTTGACGTGATGATAATTACAATAGTCATGTTCCTTATACCATGCAGGCATAGGATGAGTGGGATTGAGACCAGTATGAGGTTTTATATGGGGAAGTGTAATGGCTTTGGCCTTAAGAAGATTTTCCAAGACTAAAGAATAGGGCTCTCCAATTGGAGTGTATTTTCATTGTTCCCATCATAACTGAAAAGTATAAATGGGTGAAAGATTAGAGGAAGGTTTGGCTGGATTAGATGGATGAGATGGACCAGCTTTTAGAACTACCACTTAGATGGATTAGATGGATGAGATCCCTTGGCTTTTGAATAATTGCTTTGGGTATTTTAAGATGAATAGGTGTCATTTTATTTCAACGTGGTTTTTTTGTTGATAATTCAATTTTCTTCTCTTCGATGGCACGAATTTCTAGTTTTCATGTCATGGTAAACGCTTCATTAAAGGTACATAATGTTTGTACTGCATAGTTGGTGAGATGTGTCTAGCACAAGCTCTAGTGAAAAACTCTATAAGCTTAACTTGAGGTAACTGGAATGTTAATTGGTTTATAAGGCTTCACCAGCGAGTAATGAAATATGTGATAGATTCATCATCATACTATTGTGTCAAGTATAGATCAGTTATGGTGACATTTTTATGACATTGATTGAGAAGTGATCCAAGAATGCTTGAGCTACTTGGTTAAAAGAGTAGATGGAATGTCTAGGTAAACCACTGTACCAATCTAAGGTGGGTCCTTTCAAGGACATGGGGAATGTCTGTAGGAGTAAAGCATCATCATGGGTAATTAGATAGCACCCATGTTTGATTGACTGTAAGTATTGTTGTGAGTATTCTTTACTATTTAAATGATTGAACTTGGGCATTTCCCAATGTACATCGTATGGTAAAATGGGGATAGATGGATGAATAGGCTCATTACATATTCCGTCATAGGTAAAGGAGTTGTGAGAGCTAGAAACCGATGCTTCAAATTTTTGCATCTTTTCCATCATCATCCTAATGAGATCATCGGTGCGTTATGAGGAATGAGAACCTCTTGTAGTGAAGGGAGGTTAATGATGGATGTATGATGTGGACGGCATCCCAAAGTATATGGGGGTTCAGTATGATAATTGTGAAGGGGGAATAGATGTAGGCAGAAGATATCCCAAAAAGCGATATACAACATTAGGATTTGTTGGTGATGTGTATAAGTGGGTGGGGTAGTCATAATGACTCACATGGGAATCGGGGGTATAGGCTGTGGGATGGAAATTATGAGGTTTTGAACTGGGGTGTGGGTTTCCAAAACCATGGGTGGTTGTGATGCAACTAGTATATATGAGGTAAAGGGTGTAGATGGGTCCATGTTTAAGGCATTTGGTAAAGGAATGGTCAACACCACGGGCACGATAGATGTCGTTGGTGTAGCAATTATAGAGGACATGGGGTCCAGTTGAGACACCACAGGTTATAAGGTGGATGAAGGTCATGTTGAGCTAGTGGTAGTTGATGCTAAATTGGGGGTGAGGGCGGGAGGGATATACACACACATGGCGTATACCAACTGTCTCGAGGAGTCTCGAGTAGATGAGTGGGTGAGATAATATTGTAGGGTAGTGGGATTCTGGTCAAGGAGTCTTATGAACTCCTCATCATCGGTATTAATGGTGATGGGATGAGTTGGATCCATAGGTGACAAGATAGAAGGTGGTGATGGGATAGGTGGAAGTGGATGAAGGCTAGCATGAAACACAAGGGTGTTGGTTTGATTGTGAGTCAGAACCATGTGAATTAGCATAGACTTGATAAACTGTACTCTACAAATGACACAGAAAATAGTAGAAATGGTGAAGGATAGATTTCGGGAGGTGAAACTGGTTGGTGTTCTAATTAAAAATCAAAACAAAGGAACCGATGATGGTTTTAAATAACTGATCAAAGTTACTGACTGCACAATCTTTTGGTTACTATGGGAAATCGGTAGTTTTAGCAAATGAGGCCAAAAACTAATGAAAATGGAATGAGGAAACTTTATATGACAGTGATATTCGAATTCTGGGGATATGATGATGTCCTGAGAATTTCAAATAAAAAAGAAGAGGTGATGAATGATTTTTTGGATAAAATAACCAAAAGAGATGGAAGCCGACCTTTGGTTAGGTAAACCGATGATGGTTAGATGGAAACCGGTGATGGTCACTTGACCGGTGTTGGTTATTATGAATTTGAAGAAGTGAAAAAATTAGTTTTTGTGAAGTGAGTCAAATGGAGTATCAACCTGGAAGTATGAGGATGATAGTATTATACCCTTATACACTCGAAACCATCATAATACTCCAACCATGATGGTAGAGTATGAAAGGAATGGGAAAGTGGAGAACATAACCTCACAACTCAAAACATAACCTAGGAAAATCTAAGAAAAACACGCAATCCTATAAGTGAATTTTATGTGTTCAAAGTTTATGCTATTTAAGACTGACTTGTGAATTCAGAACAGATTTTTTTGGTTGGGAAGGCATCCTATGAAGAGGCAAATTCTAAAGGGTGGTTTCAGGTTATGTTTTGGTGGGTGGTCCTTTCTTTGAGATAATGACTAGACAGAGAAACCAATTAGGTGCCCACTATCAATCCTCTGATCATGTGATCGTTAACAACTTCTTCTAGGTAAGGTGTTGTTTAAGAAGATGTGTGAATTTTTAATTGTGTAATTTGGAAAAGAGAAAGAGAATAGAAAGTTCTTCTACGATTTAATTATGTCAACCATCAATTGGGAACGACTTCCAGTGTATAGGTTGCCCTCAATTTTTAATGTGAGCTAAAATGCAGCATACAAGGATGAAATGCAACAGATTTTAGAACCCAAATCAACAATTAGCTTTGATGTAGAAAATGATGAATAGGTCAAGAACGTGCTCTTTCACTACTATGAAAATGTAGGAAGAAAGAAATGATTCATTTTAAACACCAAATCACAAATGTCGTTTAGATAATTAGAAGAAAAGAATGTTACCAGGGAGAAGATTAAATGTGTATTTTAAAAAATAAAGAGACACACAAGATTTCCCTATATGAATAAAATGCAATGAACCCAAGAGAGGGTCCCACCGGCATGCCAAAATGTTTCACCGGATTCTTAACAGATTTAATGAAACAAATAGAGGGTGATAGGCCAAGGAGGAATACCTGTTTGTGATGTCGGTTGAAGGTTGTGTGCATGTTCGAATATCGATCTAGGTTGACCGTGAAGAACTTCCTTTTGGCTAGGAGGAACTACCATAAATGCAAAACAAGACCATAAGAAGAATATTAAACAATATATGTTAGTGGACTTCCTAGCATGTGCTAGATCCGGGAAGTGTGATACTTCCTAGATGGTTGTCAATCCACTATTTAATATAATTTAATGCAAGAAATAACATAAACAAATAACATCCTACTGTAGTTGATATGATTTAGGCATCTCATTCAAATACAATAAGCAAATCTAATCTAACAAGTAGGGTTATGATCAAATTTGGAGGTTGGGTAGGTGGTTTTGAGTTTTGTCGATCTCGATAGAGGTGCAGTAAAGGATACAAATGATTTTGGGTAGTTTTTGGATAGATATTAGCTTGTTGTCCTGAGTTGGGTTGTCAAACACAGAGACCGATGTCGGTTAGGGTATGATCAAACATGGTTTATATGTGTTGATGATGGTTTAGGGTGGATAATGGTAAAATCTCAAAATAGATGCCCATGCTCTCTCTATGTCTACATAGAGAGTTGGGAAGGTCTGTTGTAGGATTGTAGGTGGGGTACTAGGGTTGGGTAAGGTTTTGAGAGGTTTTTGGGGTGTTAAGGTATTTGTCGGACTCAAAATTCCCCTCTTTTTGAAGTCAAGTTTTGAAAAAATTGAGTCAGTTCCTTAGAGTAATGGATTACATCGAGCCTAGTATTATTTGTAGTTTTCCATTCCATGGAGAACAATTTGAAATTCGGGTGTAATGGTGGAGTTTTTCCCTTCTTTTTATTTTTCACACAATTAGGAATGACAAGCGTATCTTCCCCATTATTTTTTGTACCCAAGCATCCATGGGTAGTAGGTGGATATCTCTGATTGGATGCGGCATGGCCATGTTTTAAGCAATAGCAGAAGCCTCTGTGCGTCTAAATGGTGCAACTCCAAGAGGCACCGCCCATGGGATAGTACTCAAATAAGTGCAAACTTTTTGCCTGTCCTAGGTCCAAAATGAAGATAGAAGAAGCCTAAATTGCCTAAGTATGGAAGGTTCTGGGTGTGGTGGCACCACATTTCTCATTGACAAAACTTCAAGATTCGAAGATAGGGGAAGTTCTCAAACTTGTTCCATCCCTCCATGTGTCCCAGGTCTAAAAAGAGATAGATTCGATTGCTTAAATTGACTAAGTATGATCAGGTTGGTGGAAGCCTCCACGTGCCTCAACGGCGTAATTTTAGAAGTGAAACCAAAAGGCTAATTTCCAAATGAGTGCCAGCTCACCACATGGTCAAAGTCAATGGAGAGATAGAGTTGGCCATTGAAAAGTATAGGACCGGTAGAAGGAGCCATGTGTCATCTCGACACAATTTCAAGAGGTGTATCCAAAGTGGAAACTCAAATGAGCACCAGATCTCCATGTGTCTAGAGGTCAACATAAGTCAGGTGGGAAGTAAGCCCAAATCAACTAAGTATAAAGAACCGGTAGAGCTCTCCATGTGTCAGCTTGGTGTAATTTCAAAGGAAAAATCCAAGGGCATGTTCCAAATGAGTGTCAGCTCTCCACATGTCCAAGGTCAGATATACGGCCCGTAAAACAAAAGGGAGAAAGTCAAATATTAAGCCTGAATAGAAAGTCAAGGCAGGGAAGCGGGCCATTGGGGATATTTGAGAATTTGAGCCTTGTTTTCATTAAAGGAGCTTAAAGTTAAAAAGTGACCCACATCCCCGCCCATGCCTAGTAAAAAGTCAAATATTAAGCCCACATCGAAGGTCAAAGTGGGAAGCGGGCCGGTGGGGCAATTTGTGTTTTTGAGCCCGCATTGAAAAGAGGTAAAATTGTAAAAGTAAACCACGAATCTGTCCCCACTCAAGTAAGGCCACATGTCAAGACCATATCAAAAGTGGGTGGGTAGGCCAAAATGTTCCAAAGTGTTATTTCTCTAAAGGGCACAAAATGCAAAAGGCGTCTATAGGCCCGCTTCAGTTTAAATCTCTCCCATGTGGATGACTCATATTCAAATTTTGCAGGGGTAGATTGAATGGTTGTGATTCAATGTGTCTGGTTTTGCTACCAGACATGGAAACGATCGAGGCATTGGAGAGACTCAAATATCGGTTTCTTGAATCATTTTTCATCATTTTCTATAACCAAATGTAACCATTCTTGGAAACTATTTAATGGCTTCTCCATGTTGTTGTTTAGGTTGGATCCTGGTACTCTGTAAAGTAATAGATTCGAAGTAATCAATACATAATTTTTCCCCTTTCTTCCTTTGTTTTTCTTCTTTCTGCGTCTGAAACTTGGGAATCATCAATCTTTTATGATAATAAAATTTTTGTTCTTGTTTATATGATTTCTGGAACTTTGTGTCTTTGGAATTATACTGGTTATGAAAGCGAATGATTCTATTTTGCATCTCCTTGGTTCAATACGTATAAGGTGATACTCTGCCATCTATATCTCCTGAAGGTATTGTTATGTTCTTCCTTCCTCATCTCCTTAATTCTTCCATCCTTTCATATTGATGATCTTTGGGCATAAAATGTTTCAAAGTAATAGGACTCCATGCTTTGAAAGTTGTACATTTGTATATAAGTTTGTTTCTTGCTTTCAATAAGGGAGCCTCTTCCATTAAAGAGGAGGGACTTATTGTCCCCTGATTGTGGTTTGTTAAACGTATCATTTTAAAAACCCAACAGTTTTTGGCAACTCCGTTGGTGCTTTTGTTTCAAATGGATCCCTTTCTAAAAGAAAAACTTCAAGATCATTGTTGATCTGGTCACTCTACGGTATACACATGGGAGAAAATCTCTCGGGGTTGAGGATTCCCATTTTCAAATTTTGGAGAAACAAAACTTCTCTCTTCCAGAAAGAAGGAATAGAGGGACCCATTCTAAAAGCTCACCTCAAACTAACGATAGAAACTCCAAGGATGGTGTTCCTCAAGAACATCTCAGTCCTAATCTCCATGCTTTTATTCTTGTTGGTGTTTCAGTTCCCCTTCAATCAAATTTTCCAAAGATGGCAGTTCCTTTACCTTGGAGACAATAGGTTGGGCCTCTTGCTCTTCCTCAGCCATTACATGAGTTTCCTAGGGCTAATAGGAAAAATTTTCCCAAGTTCGGGGTGATGGTAAGGTTCATTCAGATGAACACATTGCACCCTTCATTGTTGCATGTGGGATTCTTGGGGTTGAACATGAAAATGTCTTTGTTAGGATTTTTGTGGAGACATTGTAGGAAAATTCTACTAATTGGTTCTACCATCTTCCTGTTGGGTCTATCACTAATTGGAATACCATGACAACTTAGTTTGAGCAGCATTTCAAACCTTGAAGATGTGCATGCTTTGTTGGCACAAATTTCTCATATCAAGAAGGAGCCATTTGATCCCATGAGGGATTTTGTGGCTAAATTCAACAAGATAATTAATAAAATTCCACATAACACTTGTCCAGTGGATCAAATCCAAAAGTTCTTCTTCCTCAACGCCTTGATTACACGAAGTGAGTTATGTACTAAGGAGAGATAATCTTACAACTTTGTATGTTGATCAACATTTAGCTATCGTGTTGAGGATGATTTAATCATGTCTGGTAAGCTGAAAAGAGAATCCTCCAAATCTAAAGCTTCTTCCTCTTCCTTTTCCTCTTCCCCTGGAGCCAGTTCTGATCAATTAGTACAGAAGCTTGCAAATGATCTCATTGCTCTCAAGAAATAATTGGCGCAACATACCCCTTATTAGGATGTTCCAAGAAATAATTTTCAGCCCAGGAACCACCTACCTTCTTCTCAGACTAGATTGGCTATTGAAGTCCCACCCATCAAGGTTCCAATCAATGCCACTTGTGAAGTTGAAGAACCTGATGATGAGGAGTGTAATGAACTATATGAAGAACTAGAAGAATAAGTTGAAGAAATGGAAGATCTTGGTGGATGACAAGTTCATTTCCTCACCACTTAAGGAATGGATGATGAAGATGAATATGAGGAAAGAGTGGAAAATATGAATAGTGAGTCATATGCTTTGTTATGACTCGGGAGAAAACAAACAGAAAAGAGAAAGTGGTGCACCTGCCAAGAATTCTAAGGAGCTTCCTAACACTATTCCCTGTAACATCCTCATTTTTATGCATTAGAACAAGTAATATTTTTTTGATAATGCTTCCTCGGTTCTAAATACATAATTTAGAACTCACAAATCAAAACAACCATTCTTATAATGAGATAACCATATGCGGTTTGTAATGACTCTGGAGTACCTCCGATCTATTCATTCCATGACTCGGTAATCTACCGATCTATTCATGAGTATTAAGAGTTGCCATCTTTTTATTTAACACATCACTCTTGAGATTTTCTTCCCTATTCGGGATTGAGAATGCTCGTCCAAGGAACCTATCTAACTAATTGTTACCATTATTCATCGGCATCTCATCCCTTAGACTAGGTGACTTAGGACAACGCAATCAAGCAACTTGCGATACTTTGGCCAAAGATTTGAAACATACTGCTTATGTCTCGTATTCCTTGACGGCATACTTGTCAATCTAGAATACGTCCTTCACCCCATTCCTATGTTATGTAGAATGTCTTATACTGACTTCTGTCAGACTCTCCTGCCCCAAGTTATTCACTCAGGAACAGATTAGTGAGATGACAACGTTATAGGGATGCCCCCGAGGACTAGGGATACGCTGACATACTGGGTCAACCCTAGTTAATCTAGTGTGTCAAGATACCCCGAGTCTCCTAGGGCAGCCTTATAACGTGACCACGTTCCTAATCAGTCCCAGAGTAACTTGTTCGAGTTTAAGGTGTAAATCTTAACGATCAATGCAAAGGGTGTCGTCAAAGGTCACCTGCATTGTTGTATCTTCGAGAAGATCCTAATCTTCTCGAAGGTACAACCTTGCAGTTGACTTGTGCCGTCAACCTTTAAATCCGCCTCGAAAAGATCTACTTATTAATAAGTGTTACGCACGTTGAGTTAAAATTATACTAAAAGACGCTCCCCTAAGGTTAGCCTTTCCCAATCCCTGGGTTCCTCACCTTAGAATGACCTTTCTTAATAAAACCCATTACACAAGAGAAGTTATTAAGACTAGAGGTCCCATCAAGGAGTTCATAGAATATACATAATTCTAAATCAACGAAATTGGACAATAACCCATAATCTTCACATGAGATTGCCAACCAAACCCTTTTTAGGTTTATATCAGTTCTCATAATTGAATTTATATGTTACTTATTAATATCGAGATATAGTGATTAAGAATCCAATTAAACGTTGTCTTGACTTAGATCAAGACTAGGAAGTAATAATTTCTTGACTTGTTTAGCTTCTGCTCGGAGTTTATTTTAACCCTAGCTTCGAGAAAGATAGTGATCTAAATTCCAATTTAGCTTTAGATAGAACATACGAGAACTACTAAACAATCATAAGTATTCGAGTCACATAATCTTACAATCTTACTTAGATAATCACAAAAGTCTCCAAATTATACAATAATAATAATTCTCTCAAGATCATTCGAACCGAAGAAGATCAACCCAACAAGATACGAATGTAAACACATAAGTAACAAATACCTCTTTCCATTCCTTTCAGAACTAATCAAATACATTTTATGCATTCAGCATACTTGATACAATACTCAACAGAAAAAGAACATCTTTCTTCAAGTAGTACATTCAGAGAATCAAGCTGTAATTCATCATAAAACCAAATCAAACAATCTGATCATCCTATCAGATCTGCGTGCTTTTACCACTTACGGCAACCATCTGCAAAAATTGTCAACACGGTCAGTTCGATGAACTGAGCATGATAAGCACTAACTCTTAAAACAATTGCAATCCACCAATTGTTTTCATTAAACAACCTATTTAAATGAAATCAATTCACCAAACATGTAAACATATTTCAGATTATGCTCTTGTAATACAATAAAACTATACACGCGTAACTCATATTATAGTTACTAAATAGTCCTAGATACCTTCCAGATATTTCATCATAAACGTTAGTGACCAAGAAGAACCAATGCATCTAAAACAACTATCCATCTGAATCCCAAGGATAGCAAACATCAGACAGACCATTACATTCAACATAGTAAAATGAATATCATAACAATACATGATTCCATCAGTATGTTAAAACAATTCCAAAAGTTAGATAAAAATATATCAACAAATACTTTACAACAGAAGAGAAAGAAAACGAGTCATTCATATTTCCCTTCAAATCAAGCTCATGACTGTACCGTCTCCTCAAGAGTAAAGCATTCACCTTATACGCATGCGAATAAGTCAAACGAGACCACAAGAAGAACCACAATTTTGTTAAAATTTAAATAAAACAACTTCATGTAGCTTACTAGCAATACAGTAGCTCTCGCGCCAAGGCAGTGATGAATAATCTATCAAATAGACTCCACATAACCTTCCATACTAATCAACAAACGAGAAAATATCCAATGCCATCACTTGTCGAGGTACAGTTAACAGCTCATTAGTTCAGTCAAGCTCACAACAACAATCCCACTCAGCAACATACAGCTCAATCTAGTCCCTACTAAAACTCTACAAGGACTTAGATCAAAAGCCGAAATTCCATAACAGTATTTTCCTCAGAGTTTCCTCCTATGCCAAGCTACTACGGATTACAACAAGGTCTCAAACCAAGTATAGTTTGAAAAGAAATCCCCTTCCTTTACTTTCCACAGAAGCGGACAGAAAGGGACACAAGAATATTAAAAAAAAGAGTCTGAACGTCATGCACGCACAGCGAGGGTTTAAATCAAAAATCAAGCCAACTCGCAACATTTCAAATCTCCAACAGTATCCATACCACTAATGCTCAAAACAAGGTTTAGATTGAAGTTGCTTTCATGCGACCACAACAAAAAAATCATAATAGTATTCACAACTGAGATTATTCGAAAGGAAAACATAATATACGCCCCAGGATAAAGAGTCTTACCTATGTGGTATTCTTCAAATAAACTTCTACAGAAGTAGAAAGATACAAGATACATATCAAATTCAAGAATTCTAACTATACCAATAACATACAGTATTCACGACTGAACTTCTACAAAGGTAGAAATGTATGTTACCTTTCCAGGACTCAAAAAGGAATCGAACCCGTATAGTATTCTTGATTAAACTTCAGAATGCGTTAAAAATCTATCTATTCAAGGATTCCCATGGTATCCAAAATCATACTGAGTTTTCGACAAAGCTTCTCAACGTAAGCGAAATACAAGATTTATATATATTAAGGATTCCAACCATGCCAATAATAAAAATTATTCACAATCAGGCTTATACAGAAGCAAAATACTGGTTTCATAACAAGGACTCCAACTGAGTCCATACAACAATATTCGCTCTAAGATTATACAGAAGAGGAAAACATAATATACGCATCAATAGTTCAAAATAAGTCGAACCCAAGTAATATTCTCAATCAAAAACTCCTTCAGAAGTCAAAATACTATCAACTCAAGGATTCCAACGAGATTCAATAACATAATGTATTCCCACTGTACTTCTTCAGAAACCAAGACATAATTTCATTTCAAGAAGTTCAATAGCCTCAATAACATATATTACTTACGACATAAATTAAACGAGAATTTGAAATATTATGTACATTCAAGAATTTCAACAGTATCCTTTTCAACAAGTGAAAACGGCAAGGTATCGACTCAAGTCTGAACCCAACAAGAGAACAATTCATGGACTCCCACGGAACTGAATTCGTATATTTTCCTTGCAAGCATTTCTTCAAAATCTAACCGAAATGCAAAACACAGCAAGATAGTGAGATTGAAACACAATACACACCCATCAAGGGTTTACTTGAAAAATCGAGACAAGAAGAAGATACAAAGAACTAAATCACACAAGCTACCATAAAAACCAACTGAACCCAAAAATCATCTGAACAGAGTTGTTCTAATGAAATCATTTGAAAGAAAGCAAGATTTTTAAAGGTTAGGGCCTAACATGCCTGGTAATGCCACTTAAAAATCCGAAGAAGACCATTAAAAGAGCTCGAGCCTTCTTCTCTTTTTCCACGTTAGATTCAACAACAATAATTTGTTATTTCTATGCCTTATAAACTTTCCTTGATAGAGAAAAGAGTGAGTTACACTCATATTTTCCATGCAACACAAAGTAGACTGGTGCGAAGAACCAGTGATCAAACAGAGAGAAAACTGGAGCGCATGAAAACCCAAACAAACTACTAGTTTTCCATTTTGCATGTCTTCCGAGAAATCCGAGCTCGAAGACCGAGTTCATTAATTGTATTAACTCCAAAATTCCCGCTCAATCTCCATTGCCACCGACCGCCATAGTTGGCGATGGATAAAAACAATTCAAAGACCATTTCTAACTTTGGCGACTCTACCACGTCAGCCTCACTAGCCATTTGAAACTTCCACTAAATCCCTGTCCTTCATACTTATCCATCCCATTTAATGCCATAGAAACTGCCGCCCATGGCTCGCACCCTTCATAGGTCCCCTTTCTTCCTTGTTCATTAGTTAGGTTAGAAGCATAGGTTAGGATTTAAGATGCTACTTAGTCTAACCTCCTTAGTGCTAGGTTACTAACTTAGAACATTTAGCTTATAGCTTAGGCCTAGGTTAGATTAACATTAATCTAACCCATAGGTTATAGTTTAGTTTTAGGTTACTAACCTTAATAAATCTAGTTTAGGTCTAACATTTAAAATGTTCAGAATAAGAACCTACAAACATACATTCACGAAAAGGATTCACTCTAGCACTGCCAATAGGCTAGTTGAATAAATGTATCTGAATTTATTACCTGGCCCATGATCAAGACCTTCCTGATATTACGATATCGGGAACCAATTCATTTAACACGATCAGCCTGAGTTAGACTCCGGAATAGCTTATTCAACGCATTCAGACCTTGCAACCTGCGTAAGGTCTATAATTTTAGTTCATCCCGAATAAACTTAAAGCATCACTTGGATCAATGCCACTGATCCAAGGCTGGGTCTTATAGATGGATAAATCCACAATTCATTCCGAGGTCAGATTAAACTCAGGTGCAAAATGAAAGAAATAAAAGAGTCCAATCATATTCCGACTCAGTCAAAGATCTTCAATTACAAAGAAGATACAGTCCATATCAAGCATGACTTCACAATCAAAGGAACACATCCTTTTACAAAAGAAATCACATATCAACACTTGAATGCTCAGGAGGAAGTAACAATAGTTCAGAGTGTTACAATTATGTAGTGATTGCAAGAAGAGGAGCTCCCAATCCCAGTTTGCCTTCACACAAAAGGTGAGTAATTATAATCCTCCTTCTTCTACTTATGTTTCCAAAACTCCTTCTCCTTAAAATCCTAAAAATGATAGATCAAGAGTCTCTCAAGTTCCTAGAAATGATGGCCCATCTACCTCTAGATCTTTTAATATCACTGATCACCTCAAAAGGACTAAAATCCAAACTTAGAGGCACAGTTTTACCGAACTCATCCAAAAGATTTTGCTAAAATGGTAAACTTTACAAATTCCAAATCCAAAGTCTTATCTGGTAATTCTAAAGGCCTTTTTCCCACCCTCTCTTCCTCACCTCAATCAAGCCTTTTGGATGTAGTCACTTCCCCTAATGAGAAAATTGAACCATTTTATGTGACTCTTCTCATAGTTGGCCATAAACTCACTAATTGTGTTATCAACTCAAGAGCATCAAATAATGTAATACTCTGCAAAGGTATCTCATGCTCTAGGTCTGACCCTAACACGTGCCTTTGGTTCTTGTTATTCCATGGAAAGTAGGAAAGTACCTCTGGTTGGTAGAATTAAAGATGCACAAGTGGCTTTTTATATTTTTCCAGAGAAAAGGGTCTTAGCAACCATTTTGGTAGCTGATATTCCTCCCCCTTATGGGATGTTGCTGAGTAGAAATTTTTTTAAGGAGGTAGGAGGTGAGATTCAAATGGACTGGTTACATGCTTTGATCCTGGTCAATGGAAAAATGAAGAAGCTACTACCTGAGAAATATACTAAGTAAATTGTGCAAAATATTGATGACTCAAAATCACAGATACTCTATGAGGATGTAGGGCATGGGAACTACATGATTATATCATAAGATGAGGCAAGGCTTCCCAAGGGAGTTATTCATGACCCTAATGGCATTTGGACTCTGGATTTTGATGGAAGCTGCTCTTCAACTGGTTCTAGGGCTAGAGTGGTGTTGACATCTCTAGAAGGGAACATTCATCCTTTCTCTTTCAATCTTTGTTTTGAAAATACAAACCATACAGTTGAATATGAGGCACTCATACTTGGATTGAGCATGGAAAAGAGATGGGAGTGAATAATCTTTGTGTTTGTGGTGATGTAGAACTTATTGTGAAAGCAATTCGGAGATATTTTTCAAGTCAAGAATAGGAATCGAAACATTACAAGAATCTTTTCGGTTCCATCAAGTTCCTTGATGCTTTCTCCATTGAAAATGTAACAAGAGAAAGGAAAACTAGAGCTAACTCTCTAGCTATCTAGGATCTTTGTTGATTCCTCATCTAGATTTATCTCGATGGAGAATTTTACCATTGAAATGATTCATAGGCCCAACATACTAGATAATGCAAATAACTAGCATAGGTTTTCAATGATGATCGAGAATTTTCTCTCTTTCTTGGAGCTTAGGGATAATTTTGACCAGCTGTATTTTGAAGGAAGTGAGACCTTTCTAGAGAGTGTGTATCTTCCAATGAAGGAGATATCAAGGAAGAGACAGATCAAGATGGCTGCATCAAATTGAAAGGTAACAAGATTCCTAAAGGGTTGGTGAGTTTGGAAGACCTGTTTGATAAGCAAGATAGGTACATTAAGTCTAAAACTTCCCAAGGAGCCCGGCAATCTGCTAAGTGTGAAAAAGTGAATATTGGGAGTCTTGATGAACCTAAGATGGTGAACATTGGAAAATGTTGCACTCATGAGGAGAAGAATAAGGCAGTAAATATGTTGAAAAGGTATGTGTTAGTGCAAACCAGAACCCACGGATGTTGATCAGATTTCTAGGTTGATCATACTAGCATCAGGTGTGATTGCACAACATTAAATCCTTTCTCCAAGTGTGGGACTTGCAAAAATGAGAAAGGAATATCTAGAGAAGCCTGGTTCCTCTTCCTAAACTACCTGCCACAAGTTGTTCCAATGCAGGCAAGCTAATCTAATCCTAATCTAACCTCCAAGGAGACAGGGAGAGAGAGAAAAGAAAAAAAACAAAAGCCTACACTAAAACGGTGATACACCAGAGAAGGAAAATGTTGAACATCTATCAAAACTACTATGAACACAACTCCAACCTTGCAATGAACATTTAAACGTGCACAAATACCTGTAATGAAGAGAGGCAAGAAGAAAACAAGCAAAAAAATGAGCAAGGATGGACAGATGCATCACAAAACACGTTTTTGTTACTCCAGAAGTTTGCACAGAACATCATTTTAATGGTAAAGGAAAAAAATGCCATTACAGAGTAGGGGAGGAGGTTCAAACTCCATTTTCAACCCTGGAGAAGAAAATAAAGGAGAGCAGAGAAGAAAAGATGAACAACCCCTTTTTAAAATGAGCCAAATCGAGCTTTTTACAATGCATGGGTCAAGGGAGAGAGAGGAATGCAGAAAACATGCAAGTAGTCCAACCATTGACCAAAAACATTCAAAGTAGCATGGGCATCCTTACGGACCCATTCTCGACATTTTCTCCATGCTTGGAGAAGAATTGAACCATTTTGCATTAAAATGGTTGTTGAAACGTCATTTCTCGCCATTACCACGCGCGAGAGACGTTTCTTGATTATTATCTCTCCAAACTGAACTTAAATGCAAGATTGACCCTAGAATCATGTAGAGAATTTCACGATATTTCCATTTATATAAATAGCTTTTGAAAATCCGAGCTCTGGATCGAAAGTTATGGCCATTTGAAGATTTAGGGCAAAACACAGCCAAAATCGGATCGGCGGGAAAAAAATTTGAATTTTACCTCTTTTGGTTTTTGGAAAAATTTCAAATTTTCCCACACTCGCCACTTGGATGACACGTGTCAAGATTCCATTTGATGGTGGAGGCGGTGGGCCAAAACTTTTACCTTTGAAAACTTCAACCGAAACTTGGAAAATTTTCTAAGTCCTCTTTTCCCGTCACTTCACTGGGACACATTCTCCACCACATCAATCCCAATTCAAGCTTCCTTGTTCCTGTTTATAGATTTTTTTCCTTTTCGTGTCCCATGCATCCCTTACATACCTTTTTCCCAGCCTGTCCCGGATGAAAATCTCCTGCTTCGGCCGATTCGGGCTTCCTTGTTTCTGTTTGCGGCTTTTTCGCCTTTTCGCGTCCCACGCGTCCCTCGTGTACCTTTGTCATTGTCTGACTGCTCGGGAAAAATATCTTTGAAACTTCCACTAAATCCCTGTCCTTCATGCTTATCCATCCCATTTAATGCCATAGAAATTCCCGCCCATGGCTCGCACCCCTTCATAGGTCCCCTTTCTTCCTTGTTCATTAGTTAGGTTAGAAGCATAGGTTAGGATTTAAGATGATACTTAGTCTAACCTCCTTAGCGCTAGGTTACTAACTTAGAACATTTAGCTTATAGCTTAGGCCTAGGTTAGATTAACACTAATCTAACCCATAGGTTATAGTTTAGTTTTAGGTTACTAACCTTAATAAATCCAGTTTAGGTCTAACATTTAAAATGTTCATAATAAGAACCTACAGACATACATTCATGAAAAGGATTCACTCAAAGATTGCCAATAGGCTAGTTGAATAAATGTATCTGAATTTATTACCTGGCCCATGATCAAGACCTTCCTGATATTACGATATCGGGAACCAATTCATTTAACACGATCAGTCTGAGTTAGACTCCGAAATAGCTTATTCAACGCATTCAAACCTTGCAACCTGCGTAAGGTCTATAATTTTAGTTCATCCCAAATAAACTTAAAGCATCACTTGGATCAATGCCACTGATCCAAGGCTGGGTCTTATAGATGGATAAATCCACAATTCATTCCGAGGTCAAATTAAACTCAGGTGCAAAATGAAAGAAATAAAAGAGTCCAATCATATTCCGACTCAGTCAAAGATCTTCAATTACAAAGAAGATATAGTCCATATCAAGCATGACTTCACAATCAAAGGAACACATCCTTTTACAAAAGAAATCACATATCAACACTTGAATGCTCAGGAGGAAGTAACAACAGTTCAGAGTGTTACATGCTTCCCTCCTAAAAGATTCATCATCCCGATGATTACATATTCGATTAACCTTCAGGTCAACCAATTTATTAGTTCACAAAACAATGCGACTATTTCCAACTTAAATAGTTCCAGAAATCAATGTCACAACACATTTTATTCAGCCTGAATAATGTTTGCCTCCATCTGGCTTTCATATAAACTTGAAAAAGATAAGTTCATAAAAGAAATGTTTTGTCAACAGATTTCATTCTGTTGAAAAAGAAAAGGAAAAGCAATTTTCATCTCTTCCAGATTTTCCCAAGTTGCACTTTCTTCGTTAAACTGGTCCCACTGGACCTTACATTGTTGTATTTCATGATTTCTCAAATGCAATTGGTGAGTTTCTAGCACTCGTGTGGGTTTAACCACGATTATTCCTGGGTCTTGGACTTGCAAGGAATTCTAATTTAAAACATGTGACAGATCTAAAACGTATTTCTTAAGCAAAGAAATATGGAAAACATCATGCATGCAATATAAAGCAGGTGGTAATGCTAATCGATAAGCTACATGATTGATTATTTCGACAATTTCGAAAGGTCCCACGTAATGAGGTGACAACTTGGCAGCCTTGCCAAAAGTTATAGAACTCTTTCTGGGTTTAACACGAAGAAAAACCTTCTCACCAAGCTCAAACCTTCGATCAACCCGCTTAAGGTTAGCATAGCTCTTCTGCCTATCCGCTGCTTCCTTTAATCGTTCACGAATCAGCTTAACTTGTTGTTCCATTTCAGTGAGGATCTCTAGTCCAATTACCACTCTATCCTCGACACTATCCCAGCTAACAGGGGTTCTGCACTTCCTTCCATAAAGTGCTTCAAATGGTGCCATTTTAAGAGATGAGTGATAAGTGTTGTTGTATGCGAATTCAACTAATGGAAGATACTCTTCCCATTTATACTGTTGATCCATACAATACATTCGCAACATGTCCTCCAACACTTGATTTACCCTCTCAGTTTGTCCATCCGTTTCGGATAATATGCGAGAACTGAAGTTTAGTTTCGTCCAAGAGCTGTATTAGCGTTTGCCAAAACCTTGGCGTCATTCTTGGATCCTGTCGGATATAATCAATTGCGGTACACCATGTAATCTAAAAATTTCATGTATGAATATTTTAGCCAAAGACCGGTGAATCATCCTTTAGATTTCAAAGTGATGAAATGAGCTACCTTAGTTAGTTTATCTACAACTACCAAGATAACATCATGTTTATTCCTAGACATGGGTAACCCTTGTACAAAGTCCATGGTTATTACTTTCCATTTGTATCTTTGCGGTATGCTATGAGGATATAATAGTCGGCATGGTGCATATGTTACGCCTTAACCCACCGACATTCCAAACAATGAGTCACAAAATCAATGACATCCTTTTTCATACCTTTCCAAAAGTATTGTTGTTTCGGATCAAAAAGCATTTTTGTGATACCCGAGTGTCAGAGAAAGGTGAATTATGAAATTCAACTAACAACTTCTTTCTCAAATCATTCAACACAGTACATATAACTGTTTTCATAACACAAGATTCCTTCATTATCAAAATGAAAACCTTTATACCTTTCATCATTAGGTTCTGCATGCAAGCGCTGATTTTACTTCTTTGAAAGTAAATATCGATTCAAAGGCACTTTTACCTCATCCTTAAACCGAGTTCTTAATGTTATAAAAGCATAAATGTGCCTGCTACGACTTAGAGCATCTGCTACTCTATTCTCCTTCCCTTTGATGTAGCTAATATCAAAATCATATTGTGATAAAAATTCTAACCACCTTCTCTGTCTGACATTTAGATTAGGCTGAGTGAAAATATATTTCAGTCCTAAGTGATCGGTTTTCAACCTAAAAGGTTTCCCAAGTAAATAGTGTCTCTAGACTTGAAGTGCATGAACAATGGCAGCAAGCTCCAAATCATGAGGAGCATAATTCAGCTCATGTAACTTAAGTTTTCTACTTTCATATGCTATGACTTGATCATTTTGTAACAAAACACCTCCAAGGCCTTCCCGAAGCATCCGCTGTAAGTAAAGCTCCCATTAGGGTCTGGTACAGCTAATATAGGTGCGGAAGTCAACTGGCTTTTCAGAATTTTGAAAGCCGCTTCGCACTTATCATTCCAAATAAATTTCTTATCCTTCTTCTGCAATGAAGTTATTGGTGCAGCCACTTTAGAAAAATCCTTAACAAATTTTCTATAGTAACCAGCAAGACCCATGAAGCTTCTTACTTCGTGCACATTCTTTGGTGCGGAGCCACTCAATTATTGCTACTATTTTTAAGGATCTACAGCAATTCCTTCCTTGTTAATGACATGACCCAAATATGAACTTCTAAATCAAAGAAAGAACATTAGATAACTTACCATACAACTTTCTTTTTCTCAAAATTCCCAAAACTATCTTCAAATGCTCATTTTGCTCCTCAACGCTTTTAGAATAAATGAGAATATCATCCAAGAATACAAGTACAAACTTGTCCAAATATTCTTGAAAGATATTGTTCATTAAGTTCATAAAAGCTGTGGGTGCATTAGTTAATCCAAAGGGTAGAACCGTGAATTCATAATGTCCGTACCTTGTTCGGAAAGCTGTTTTATGAATATCTTCTTCTCTAATCCTTAACTAATGATAACCAGATCGAAGATCTATCTTAGAATAGACCGCTGCCCCACGCATCTAATCAAATAGATCGTCGATCCTTGGAAGTGGGTATCTGTTCTTGATTGTTGCTTTATTCAACATCCGATAATCAATACATAGCCTAAGTGTTCCATCCTTCTTTTTCACAAATATTACAGGCGCTCCCCAAGGTGAAACACTTGGTCTAATCAAACCTTTAGACAAAAGTTCTTGCAATTGTGCCTTAAGCTCGACTAACTCTGTAGTAGTCATCCGATAAGGTGCTTTGGAAATAGGTTCAGTTCCTGGTTTGATTTCGATGGTGAAGTCAAATTCCCTCTTGGGTGGTAACCCTAGTAATTCTTCCGGAAAAACATCCCTAAAACTTTGTAGCAGAGGAAATCGTTTCATGTAATCACCATCTTCTTCTGAAAATTCAGATATCTTTACTGCATAAAGGGTACATCCTTTGTTTTTAGCCTTTTTAATTTGCATGGTGACAATTTTCTAACTAAAATTTCCCGTTTCACACCTTGAATCTCTGTTATTTCCAGTTTGATCATCTAAACATTTTATGTTCTTTTCATGTGATCTACTTTTTCTTTATGGTCACTAACCAATTGACACCGATGACAATGTCATATGATCCCAAAGGTGTAACATAGAGGTCAACTTCCATGGAGAAATTAGGTAAGTCAAGGACTGCCCCAAAAAGACACATACTCACTGTATGAACAGAGTTATTACCATCTTTATGCACGGATCAAGATTTATCCATTTTTCCATCTTTTCTCTTAAGTTTAAAAGCAAGTTTATTAGAAATGAAACATTCAAGTAGCTCTGTATCAAAAAGAATAGTGACAGGTATGCCAAATAACTTACCCGAAACTTCTATAGGTGTCACTTGCTTTTCAGCTTGCTTTTACGCTCTTGCGGCATGTATCTATCTTTGGCGATTACGATCATCCTTCTTCAAAGGGCACTGATTTGCATAGTGGTCTTTTCCACAATGTATGCAGACCTCCTACAGTCCCTTTGTAGGCTCAAAATTGCCTCCAATCTTGTAATTATCACGTTGTCCTCCATAGGGCTTCTGCCCATTGTTATAACTTTTGGCAAAATTATCCCTTACATTTCCAGCAGGCTTATTTTCTACTGCTTTCTTATTATTATCCCCTAGAAACTTACTTTTGTTTCCAAACTTTTTCCATGGTCCCTTTTTGGGTGCAAGAGAGGTTGAAGAAGGGTTTGCAATCTTCTTCCGCACTTCCTCTTTATGAGCAGAAATAGCCTTTAATTTTTGTTCTTGTCTTATGGCCTTTTCAACAACTCCTTCCATAGTGGTTGGAGTGTGAACATCGACCTCTCCCCTATCACGGGATTCAATCCCATGATGAATTTCCATATCCGAACTTCTCGTCGGTTTGATCTTTGCGGTACATACTTGAGGAGTTTTGTAAAACGCTCCCAGTATTCGATTCTTTGTTAGCTTCCCTTGAGCTAAGTTCTGAAATTCTTTCATTTTCTGATCATAGAAAAGTTGTGGCAGCCAAAGTTGCCTAAAATAGCCTTTGAATTGATCCCAAGTAATATTGGTCTCATCAATATTTAGCTCGCTTTACTGGCTATCCCACCACGAAGATGCTTCATGGGAAAGCTGATAGGCTCCCCAAATAGCTTTGGTTTCCTCTGAGAAGTTTCTTATTGCAAAGTACTTCTCCATTTCGCTGAGCCAGTTCTCAGCTCCATCACCTAATGTGGTGCCATCATACTTAGGTGGGCTTATCCTTTTTATATCATTAGTGAGTTCTGCTGCCAACCTGGCCTTTTTGTTTTCTAGTTGGATAGGTGCATTTCCAGCATTAATATCAACACCCATATCGGGGTTGTCCTCAGGAGGTTGCTGATTGTTATTACCAGCTTCATCATCCTCCTCATTTCCCATTACCTGCTGTTCAAATACAGCTAAACGATCTCTTGTGTCCAACGGGGCAGCAAGGATATCATCAAGTTTCGGGTTGTTGCCGCCTCCTTCGGGTGGAGCATTATTTGCAACGTTCCACCTTGTTCTAACCATTTTCATGTTACAAGAAAATTCAGTTTTTCATCAGATTATGCACACAATAGGTCCAAGAGCTGCAACCTTTAGCTCTGATACCAAGATGTAACATCCTCATTTTTTATACATTAGAACAAGTAATTTCTTTTTTGATAAATGCATCCTGGTTCTAAATACATAATTTAGAACTCACAAATCAAAACAACCATTCTTATAACAAATAACCATATGCAGCTGTAATGACTCGGAGTACCTCCAATCTATTCATTCCATGACTCGGTAATCTACCGATCTATTCATGAGTATTAAGAGTTGGCGTTTTTTTTATTTAACACATCACTCTTGGGTTCTCTTCCCTAATTCGGGATTCAGAATGCTCTATCCAAGGAACCTATCTGAATAATTGTTACCATTATTCATCGGCATCTCATCCCTTAGACTAGGTGACTTAGGACAACGCAATCAACAACTTGCGATACTTTGGCCAAAGATTTGAAACATACTGCTTATGTCTCGTATTCCTTGACGGCATACTCGTCAATCTGGAATACATCCTTCACCCCATTCCTATGTTATGTAGAATGTCTTATACTGACTTCTGTCAGACTCTCCTGCCCCAAGTTATTCACTCAGGAACGGATTAGTGAGATGAAACCTTATAGGGATGCCCCCGAGGACTAGGGATACGCTGACATACTGGGTCAACCCTAGTTAATCCAGTGTGTCAAGATACCCCGAGTCTCCTAGGGCAGCCTTATAACGTGACCACGTTCCTAATCAGTCCCAGAGTAACTTGTTCGAGTTTAAGGTGTAAATCTTAACGATCAATGCAAAGGGTGTCGTCAAAGGTCACCTACATTGTTGTATCTTCGAGAAGATCCTAATCTTCTCGAAGGTACAACCTTGCAGTTGACTTGTGCCGTCAACCTTTAAATCCACCTCGAAAAGATCTACTTATTAATAAGTGTTACACACGTTGAGTTAAAATTATACTAAAAGATGCTCCCCTAAGGTTAGCCTTTCCCAATCCCTGGGTTCCTCACCTTAGAATGACCTTTCTTAATAAAACCCATTACACAAGAGAAGTTATTAAGACTAGAGGTCCCATCAAGGAGTTCATAGAATATACATAATTCTAAATCAACGAAATTGGACAATAACCCATAATCTTCACATGAGATTGCCAACCAAACCCTTTTTAGGTTTATATCAGTTCTCATAACTGAATTTATATCTTACTTATTAATATCGAGATATAGTGATTAAGAATCCAATTAAATGTTGTCTTGACTTAGATCAAGACTAGGAAGTAATAATTTATTCAGCTTGTTTAACTTCCTGCTCAGGTTTATTTTAACCCTAGCTTCCAGAAAGATAGTGATCTAAATTCCAATTTAGCTTTAGATAGAACATACTAGAACTACTAAACAATCATAAGTATTCAGTCACATATTCTTGCAAGCTTACATTGATAATCACAAAAGTCTCCAAATTATACAATAATAATAATGCTCTCAAGATCATTCGAACCGAAGAAGATCAACCCAACAAGATACGAATGCAAACACATAAGTAACAAATACCTCTTTCCATTCCTTTTAGAACTAATCAAATACATTTTATGCATTCAGCATACTTGATACAATACTCAACAGAAAAATAACATCTTTCTTCAAGTAGTACATTTAGAGAATCAAGCTGTAATTCATCATAAAACCAAATTAAACAATCTGATCATCCTATCAGATCTGTGTTCTTTTACCACTTACGGCAACCATCTGCAAAAATTGTCAACACGGGTCAGTTTGATGAACTGAGCATGATAAGCACTAACTCTTAAAACAATTGCAATCCACCAATTGTTTTCATTAAACAACCTGTTTAAATGAAATCAATTCACCAAACATGTAAACATATTTCAGATTATGCTCTTGTAATACAATAAAACTATACACGCGTAACTCATATTATAGTTACTAAATAGTCCTAGATACCTTCCAGATATTTCATCATAAACGTTAGTGACCAAGAAGAACCAATGCATCTAAAACAACTATCCATCTGAATCCCAAGGACAACAAACATCAGACAGACCATTACATTCAACATAGTAAAATGAATATCATAACAATACATGATTCCATCAGTATGTTAAAACAATTCCAAAAGTTAGATAAAAATATATCAACAAATACTTTACAACAGAAGAGAAAGAAAATGAGTCATTCATATTTCCCTTCAAATCAAGCTCATGACTGTACCGTCTCCTCAAGAGTAAAGCATTCACCTTATACGCATGTGAATAAGTCAGACGAGACCACAAGAAGAACCACAGTTTTTTTAAAATTTAAATAAAACAACTTCTTGTAGTTTACTAACAATACAGTAGCTCTCGCGCCAAGGCAGTGATGATTAATCTATCAAATAGACTCCACATAACCTTCCATACTAATCAACAAACGAGAAAATAACCGATGCCATCACTTGTCGAGGTACAGTTAACAGCTCATCAGTTCAGTCAAGGTCACGACAACAATCCCACTCAGCAACATACGGCTCAATCTAGTCCCTACTAAAACTCTGCAAGGACTTAGATCAAAAGCTGAAATTCCACAACAATAATTTCCTCAGAGTTTCCTCCTATGCCAAGCTACTACGGATTACAACAAGGTCTCAAACCAAGTATAGTTTGAAAAGAAATCCCCTTCCTTTACTTTCCACAGAAGCGGACAGAAAGGGACACAAGAATATTAAAAAAAAAGAGTCTGAACGTCATGCATGCACAGCGAGGGTTTAAATCAAAAATCAAGCCAACTCGCAACATTTCAAATCTCCAACAGTATCCATACCACTAATGCTCAAAACAAGGTTTAGATTGAAGTTGCTTTCATGTGACCACAACACAAGAATCATAACAGTATTCACAACTGAGATTATTCAGAAAGGAAAACATAATATACGCCTCCGGGATAAAAAGGAGTCTTACCCATGTGGTATTCTTCAAATAAACTTTTACAGAAGTAGAAAGATACAAGTTTCATATCAAATTCAAGAATTCTAACTATACCAATAACATACAGTATTCACGATTGAACTTCTTCAAAGGTAGAAACGCATATTACCTTTCCAGGACTCAAAAAGGAATCAAACCCGTATAGTATTCTTGATTAAACTTCAGTAATGTGATTAAAACTCTATCTATTCAAGGATTCCCACAATATCCAAAATCATACAGTATTCACGACAAAGCTTCTACAGAAGCTGAAATACAAGATAATTATATATATTAAGGATTCCAACCGTGCCAATAATAATAATTATTCACAATCAGGCTTATACAGAAGCAAAATCTTTGGTTTCATAACAAGGACTCCAACGAGTCCATACAACAATATTCGCTCTAAGCATACAGAAGAGGAAAACATAATATACGCATCAATAGTTCAAAAAGAGTCGAACCCAAGTAATATTCTCAATCAAAAACTCCTTTAGAAGTCAAAATACTATCAACTCAAGGATTCCAACGGGATTCAATAACATAATGTATTCCCGACTGTACTTCTTCAGAAACCAAGACATAATTTCATTTCAAGAAGTTCAACAACCTCAATAACATATATTACTTACGACATAAATTAAACAGAATTTTAAATATTATGTACATTCAAGAATTCCAACAGTATCCTTTTCAACAAGTGAAAATGGCAAGGTATCGACTGAAGTCTGAACCCAACAAGAGAACAATTCATGGACTCCCACGGAACCGAATTCGTGTATTTTCCTTGCAAGCATTTCTTCAAAATCTAACCGAAATGCAAAACACAGCAAGATAGTGCAACAGTTTGAAACACAATACACACCCATCAAGGGTTTACTTGAAAAATCGAGCCAGTAAGAAGATACAACAACTAAATCACACAAGCTACCATAAAAACCAACTGAACCCAAAAATCATCTGAACAGAGTTGTTCTAATGAAATCATTTGAAAGAAAGAAAGATTTTTAAAGGTTAGGGCCTAACATGCTTGGTAATGCCGCTTAAAAATCTGAAGAAGACCACTGAAAGAGCTCGAGCCTTCTTCTCTTTTTCCACGTTAGATTCAACAACAATAATTTGTTATTTCTATGCCTTATAAACTTTCCTTGACAGAGAAAACAGCGAGTTACACTCATATTTGCCATGCAACACCAAGTAGGATCAGTGCGAAGAACCGGTGATCAAACAAAGATAAAACTATAGCGCATGAAAACCCAAACAAACTACCATTTTTCCATTTTGCATGTCTTCCGAGAAATCCGAGCTCAAGACCGAGTTCATTAATTGTATTAACTCCAAAATTCCCACTCAATCTCCATTGCCACCGACCGCCATAGTTGGCGATGGATAAAAACAATTCAAAGACCATTTCTAACTTTGGCGACTCTGCCACGTCAGCCTCACTAGCCGTTTGAAACTTCCACTAAATCCCTGTCCTTCATACTTATCCATCCCATTTAATGCCATAGAAACTGCCGCCCATGGCTCGCACCCCTTCATAGGTCCCCTTTCTTCCTTGTTCATTAGTTAGGTTAGAAGCATAGGTTAGGATTTAAGATGCTACTTAGTCTAACCTCCTTAGTGCTAGGTTACTAACTTAGAACATTTAGCTTATAGCTTAGGCCTAGGTTAGATTAACATTAATCTAACCCATAGGTTATAGTTTAGTTTTAGGTTACTAACCTTAATAAATCTAGTTTAGGTCTAACATTTAAAATGTTCAGAATAAGAACCTACAAACATACATTCACGAAAAGGATTCACTCATGTACTGCCAATAGGCTAGTTGAATAAATGTATCTGAATTTATTACCTGGCCCACGATCAAGACCTTCCGATATTACGATATTGGGAACCAATTAATTTAACACGATCAACCCGAGTTAGACTCAGGAATAGCTTATTCAATGCATTGAGACCTTCGCAACTGCGTAAGGTCTATAATTTTAGTTCATCCCGAATAAACTTAAAGCATCACTTCGATCAATGCCACCGATCCAAGGTGGGTCTTACAGATGGATAAATCCACAATTCATTCCGAGGTCGATTAAACTCAGGTGCAAAATGAAAGAAATAAAAGAGTCCAATCATATTCGACTCAGTCAAAGATCTTCAATTACAAAGAAGATACAGTCCATATCAAGCATGACTTCACAATCAAAGGAACACATCCTTTTACAAAAGAAATCACATATCAACACTTGAATGCTCAGGAGGAAGTAACAACAGTTCAGAGTGTTACAATTCCAGTGATTGCAAGAAGAGGAGCTCCCATTCCCACTGCCTCCACACAAAAGGTGAGTAATTATAATCCTCCTTCTTCTACTTATGTTTCCAAAACTCCTTCTCCTTCAAATCCTAAAAATGATAGATCAAGAGTCTCTCAAGTTCCTAGAAATGATGCCCCATCTACCTCTAGATCTTTTGATATCATTGATCACCTCAAAAGGACCAAAATCCAAATTTCAGAGGCAGAGTTTTACCAAACTCATCCAAAAGATTTTGCTAAAATGGTAAACTTTGTAAATTCCAAATCCAAAGTCTTATCTAGTACTTCTAAAGGCCTTTTTCCCACCCCCTCTTCCTCACCTCAATCAAGCCTTGTGGCTGTAGTCACTTCCCCTAATGAGAAAATTGAACCATTTTATGTGACTCTTCTCATAGTTGGCCATAAACTCAGTAATTATGTTATAGACTCAAGAGCATCAAATAATGTAATGCCTGCAAAGGTATCTCATGCTCTAGGTTTGACCCTAACACGTGCCTTTGGTTCTTGTTATTCCATGGAAAGTAGGAAAGTACCTCTGGTTGGTAGAATTAAAGATGCACAAGTGGCTTTTTATATTTTTTCAGAGAAAAAAGTCTCAGTAGACACCAAATTCGTGTCTTACGACCCCTTGTGACCCGCATCCCATTTCACAACCTAACCTCATTACCTAAACCTTACACAATTATTTATTAATTACCTCATAATTGATAAATCCACATCGCCTTACCCGCCACCTCACTTGGCCACCTCACCGTGACCTAGCCCTAACCCTAAACTAACCTAATTAGGACCCATGACTTGGTCTAGACTCACATCCATAACTAATGCCTCCTTACTCGCACCCAAAGCCGACCTTCTAGCCACTTGACCAAGCCCGCAACTGATCCCTCGGGAGAAAAACAGGGAAGGTGGGCTATTTTACTAAAAATAGCCTACTTTTTCCTAACCGATGCCGGTTCCTACTCGACCGCCGTCGGTTACGCAACCGCCATCGGTTCCCTGTAAATGGGCTCCCCAAACCAAAACAACGGATCGGAATTTCATTTTGGAGATCAGTCGAAGGATTTCTGGATCAACAGAGAGCATTGCGAGCGAGGAACAGAGTCCAGATCTTCACTTGACCAAGCAGAGACGAGTGAAAATACTAGACGTGTTTACAGCAAAGGAGATCAACTTGCACCTTCATAAAAACCAGTAGTCCTTCCCAGACAAAAAGGAGTTCTCCGCAGTCAACCTGATCTTTCTCTACGGTACGCGCACATCATCTCGACATTCTACAGGTATTCCTCCTAACCCTAACCTTATCATTTCTAAAAGGAACGAAGCATTTCGAGAGAAACATTTTTGGCATGCACTTGGTGGGACCCATTTTGGGTTTATCTTTATTTCTTGCTTGCTTTCATATAGGGAGCATACTTGCTGTTTTCTTCTTCTAGAGATATTCACAAGGTATTTTATTATTCTGGTAAAAGAACTTGCTTTGTTTTTGCATCTTGCATTAGTAAAAGTCATCTCTTTTGCTTCATCGAATATCACTTTCGATTTGGGTTTTAAAACACATGCATTGCATTCCTGCCTGTTGTTTTTCAATTCTAGTGAACATAGATTAAGTAACAGGTCGTACACGTGGGGGTGATATCCACGGTATTGACAGGAAATTAATCTTACATTCACTGCACAACACATACCGAATCACTTCACAATTAACACAACAGCTCAAACATCCCCCTTTTTCCGCGGTATTCCTCCGCCCGATTGAGGTAACCTTATAAGCCAAAACAACTTGACATTTCCCCTAAGTCTCTTGTTTAGGATTCTGACATCATTCTACGTCTAAAGGCATAAGCCCACAATAATTAAAATTAACCCTAAGGTTAATCTCTGGATTTGCGTGTGCATCTTGCTTGTTTGCTGTTCTGTTTTCTCTGTCATACTCTGTCTTTTGTGATCAATAAGTTGATAAATATACTCAACGTTGCTAAAAATCAAATTAGCAGCCCTTTGTATCTTCTTATCCTAGATTTTTGACACCGCATCGGTTAAGGGACTGACGCGTCGTTTCCCTGTGATCGGCGGTGTTAGTAAACCGATATCGATTCTTGTCTCCATCAGCCCCGACAAACCAAAGAACTTGCCAAATTCATCGTTTTGGGGTTGTTTTTGTTCTTGATAGATTGAAACTTTACCGTGAACTGTTGTCCATGGTTGTTATCACTCGAAAACAAGCCGCCGCCATGGTTTCACACGCTTGCTCTGTTTCTTTGCCTGAATCACCCCCTTCACCTTCTATGGGAATCCTACGATACCGGTGAGGTTCAAAAATTCTGTGGGAGATAAGGACTTTGCCAAGTTTACGGATGCTAATTCAAAGGTCTTTGTGCATAATACTATTTGTCTCATACCCCTGACCGTACACCTGATGGTCAGCTCCTTGTAGGTATGCCTATCAGTATAGCTGCTCATTTAGCTCCCACTCCTCCTGATAATACCGCCTTGCTTCCTGCATCTCTAGCCCCGTCTCCCAATCCGACAGCTGCAGAGGTTCATACGACCCCGATTAGCTTTCCTTTTGTTAATCTTGGACCCCACGTTTCGTTACCACCAACTGCCCCTACCTCATCTCTTTTGCAGACTGCTCCATTCATGACTTGCTCTCTGCCACCTATCCACACGAGCTTTCCTTCTCAAGCTCCGCCTACCTTTTCATTCCCATACACGTATCTAGTAACCTCAACACCTTATATGGGACATCCCTATTCTGGTGCACCATCATCTCATCCAACCACTGATTTCATCAAACAAATGATGGACAAAATGCAAAATTTGGAGGCTTCGGTTTCGGGAAGTCGTAGCGCCTTGACATACGAACAAGTTTGTCGGGAGCCCATTCACCCTTCTGTCCCCCTTCATTCATATCCTCCTCAATGGGAGTTGCCGAAATTTACTCGTTTTAATAGTAAAGAGGATCCTCAACAACACTTGCGATCATTTAGACATGCTTGTTATTTGATTGCCCATAATGACGCCTTGTTACTCCGCACCTTCCCTATGTCCTTATCAGGACCCGCCCTGGAGTGGTACAGTGCTTTAACCCAGCACTCGATCTTCTCTTTTAACCAACTAGCCCAATCTTTCTTGGATCATTTCTCCATTAACATTGCTAAGAAAGTATCTATCACCGACCTTTATGCCATCCGACAATTTGAGGACGAATCTATCGCAGATTTCGTTGGACGATGGCGGGGCCTTATCAACCAACTTACGTATGCCTTGCCTCAAACCGAACTTATCAAACTCTTTACGCGGGCCTGCGCTAAGCACATCTCCCCTACCCTCCAAATCCAAACTTTCCATACATTCGACGAGGCCTTTACTATGGCTCGAAAATTAGAAATTCGAGCCTTAGAGGAAGAGAAATTGCGGTTGCGCAACAAGAACTCCACTTTCCGAACTCCTGATTCTACCAATAAACCAAATACCACCACTCCTCACGCGTCCACCTCTTCTAAATCAAAAGGAGCTGTCCACGCGGTGATGGTCAAATCCCAACCACCGTCCAATACTCCACCAAAAACCACCTATAAATACAAAGCCGAACCCATCAACTACACTCCCTTGGGAGAAACCTATGGTGTCATCTTGGAAAAATTGCTCAAAGCAGGAGCCATTACCTTACCTCCTGTTAAACCTCATTCTGGGTTTGATTCCACTCGCGCCATACCTTCTCACGGTACAAAGAAAATGACTTTTGTAACTTCCACCATGTGAAGGGACACAGTCATGAAAACTGCAAGATGTTGAAAAACATAGTGCAGGAAATGGTTGATGCGGGGGATATAGCCCTCGATAATCCTAACGCCCCTGCTAACCGAAATTTGAAAATCTTCAACAAGCCATTCCCGAATCACTCGTCCAACAAGTAACGTCAACCAGGATATCTTAGCCGAGGAGAGTGTTCATGAGATCCATGCAGTATTCGATACCCAGCCAAAAGCCTCTATCGAGAAAATTTTGAATCAAGCCTCTTCACTAACACAGGAGCCCGAACCTCCTTTACCACCATCAAGCCAAAGCGAAATCGTTCCTTTACCCATAGAAGAGTTAACTGCCCAGGCTTCCCTTCCCATCAATGAGTCTTCTTACACCACATCCCTACAAGATTGCGAGCGGATGTTGTCTAATCTATCCATTTCCCAGACGTCTCCTTCTACCACTCTTGCCGCACAAGAGGAAGGTACGCCACTCCCTTTGACATCCTTAGACGAGAAATCTCTTGCACCGACATCACTAAATTCTTTAGCCGTGACAGACCCTCTCCAACATGCCCTTCTGCCTATTAGTCCCTCATCACCTAAATCTTTTCAACGACCAGTCGACCTCTTAACATCTATTGATACAGTGCCTCATCTACCCCCTGTATCACTCCCACAGTGGACTGGAATTACAACCCACCTTTCTTCCGTACCAAAATTACAAATCACACCTGGAGACTGTCATTCCACAGAAGATAGACAGGCCCTATGGGAACGTTTGAGTACCCCTTTTTCTACTCAAATGCAAATGACTGATCCTGATGTCTCCACCATCTACCCGAAGTGCTTACAGAAGCTTAAAATGCCCCTGTTCTCGCCTTCACCCCCCTCACCTCTACCAAATGCCCCGTCCACTTCTATCAACTTAACCAGATCTTCCCCTACGCTTGGGACCTCACCAATGCCCAGTCTAACACACCCGCCTAAGCGACTCGATCTATCCAAAAATAAATCCGTTCCGCCACCTAGGAGACGAACGCAATCCGGGTCTCTATCACAATTAAAACCCTCATCGTCACACCCACCTTCCATATTGGGACCTCATCCCTCCACATTACACCAATATATCATACCTCCTTTGTTTTCTGCAAAACGACCTACGCCTTCTACACCTATACAGAGATCAAAGGGTATCACAACATCGTTACCCCGCGTATCCGGTCCACCTATCAACCCTAAACCAATCCCATCATCAAAGGATTTATTTTCTGTCACTCCCCTTTCTCCGTGGTTGTTTCCCGCTACCACGCTATCTGTAGCCTCATCATCTAACCAGCTGAACGTAACTTCTGTGTCCAAGAAACCACGTTTAGTGAAAAACATGTGTCAGCACCCCTCGGCTAAACCACCACCTGTACGAACCAACCACGCCCAAACATTACCAAAACCCGCACAACCAATACCTTCATCCGATTTTGACCCCCTCAAAGGATCTTACGCCAAAATCCTTGCTATGTTGGTGGAGAATGCGACCATTTCCCTACCTCCACTTAGACCTTATGACCCGTCTAAACCCCGACCTATGGGTTACGATGAGTCTAAAATCTGCGCTTATCACCGCACACCAGGACATGATGTGGAGGGATGCAAAGCTCTAAAAACCATCCTTCGTCAGTCACCTCTCCCGGATAGAAAGATTAAGAAAGACAACTTACGAAGGGAAAGACCTCTAGCGTCAATTCCCTCTACTATATCATCTATCCCCGCCTCACCAAGATCTATCATTATTACAACCCCACCTCTTGAAGACCATGAATTATCCCAACCATCTTCCTCATCTCAGATCTACGAGATTAATATGATTAGTGTCGCTACTCGAGGACAGAAAAACAATGGGAAAGCGAAAGAAAACACACCTGCGGCATCTCTTTCTCCTTCAACCATCCCGATTACACCACCACCTAAAGTGGTTATTCACGGACCCGCCTATCCCGTCTCTAATGGAGTTGCCCACCGAACCATGATCAAACAGCTTCATCAATCACCCGTAAAAATGACACTATATGATCTCATTCAGACTTCTGAATCTCATCGACAAGCTCTCGTTGAGATCCTTCAAGGGATAGAGGTTTTACCCAACGAAACCCTGCCCGTGGCCTCCATTCTAACACCCAATCACGTTTCCTCTCTCACCAAACAATCCATCTCCCCCACCACTTCTGTCTCAAAACAACAAGCCGCTGCAGTTAGTTTCTCGGAAGATGAAATTATCGACTTTGGTGCAGAAGACCCTGACCCTGCCCTTTTCATTTCCGCTTACATCCAAGACATTCGAGTACGTCGGGTTATGATTGACGGGGGCGCTAGCCTAAACATCATCTCTTCAAAAGCCTTCCAACAAATGAACATCCCTTCTAGTTGCATGTGTGCCAACCCCATCATGTTGCGATCATTCAATGACGCTATTACTTCTACCTTAGGCACCGTGATCCTCAACATTCGCGTAGGCCCACGTACTTTACCCGAACTCTTCTATGTCCTTGAAGGAGAGTTCCAATATAATATATTGCTGGGTCGTCCTTGGATCCGAGCCATGGGATGCGTTCCTCAACATTACATTGATGCATAAAATTTGAGTACGAGGGAAGTCCTACACTGTAAAGCTGATCCTCCCCTTCAAAACTTGCAATATGTTATACCGCCCAAACAATGTGCTTATACTAATTAAGACACCCATACATTCAACCCAACCATCCTCTTCAAATGTACCTCAACCATCCACCTCAACCGCACCTACGCCTTGGTCGATGAAACCACCGTCGCACAAACCACTTCTCTTCCCGCACTAACATCCCAACCTCCGACCCTTAGTAGATGTTTTTCATCGCCTCACGCTGGGGGAGTACCGCCTATATAACGTTAGTTCTTTCCCTACCCCGCAGGAGTACGGACAATTACATGCGCATCCCACCTACGACCGTCGCGTGGGGGAGGTAATCTCTTACGGACCACCCCATTGCCGCACTAACCTAACGTATGGGGGTGTTGACGCATCCTCCATTACCCCTGAACCTCCTCTTGGTGTGGTTCCCTTCCAATCCGATTTTCAATACTTGACAAATCGTCGTTTCGCCCTCACCTTCTTGACTCGCTGTGCGTGGAAAGGCTTTGGTTTTGGCCTTTACGAACAAGGCCGACATACACTCATTCCCGTGACCACACGCAAACATAATGATCGAAGTGGTCTCGGTTTTTCCGAAACACCTACACAGGAGACACCTCCTGTCAGCTGTATCCTGGAAGAGGAAGGCGTCGCCCCTACCGAACCATCATCACCCACTTTGCCATCATCTCCCACAGAATCGATGGACCCTGAATCTATCCCTCCTAACTTTTTTTTTTCATAAATGCTATCTTCATAGGTCCTCTCACTTATCAACGCGATAATGAGGACCCATCTTCTCTTCCCTTCCGTATCCCAGACATGATCGAAGAGGATTCGCCTTTGATTAATGTTGTTGAATGCCAGGATGACGACTCCATCCTCACTTACCTGGGCGCGGATGATTCTTATATTCAACGCGCCTTACCATCTGAAACCCAAACTATGCTGAACGAATCTACTATAGAAATCAACATCCACACGGAGGAAGATCCTCACATAGTGAAGATTGGACAATCCCTTAACACATCAGAACAAGCCGCCTTTTCTACCTTTCTCCGTGCTCGCAACCAAGCTTTCGCATGGTCTTACGCTGACATGCCAGGAATTGATCCTACCATTGCCGTCCATAACATCACCCTAAACCCCGATTCCAAACCAGTCAAACAGAAATTGAGAAAAATGCATCCACGCATTGCTCTCTTGGTCAAAGAGGAGCTCCAACGACTCCTTTCTGTTTCCTTCATCTTGCCTATTGACTATCCTCAATGGATTTCTAACATCGTACCTGTCACTAAAGCGACAGGGGGACTTCGGATATGCACAGATTTCCGGGATCTTAACCTTGCTTGCCCCAAGGATGACTTCCCCCTCCCAAGTATTGATCAACTTGTTGATCTCACTGCGGGCCATGAAATGCTTTCTCTCATGGATGGCTTTTCAGGATACAACCAAATTTTGGTTGCCCCTGCCGATCAACACAAAACTACCTTCATAACTCCTTGGGGAACCTTCTGTTATCGTGTCATGCCATTTGGCCTTAAGAATGCTGGTGCTACCTATCAGCGGGCTATGACCTACATTTTTCATGACATTATGCACACTATCCTTGAAGACTATGTCGACGATCTTCTCGGCAAGTCTAAACATCGTAGTGAACATCTCGATGTTTTAACCATTATTTTTGATCGCCTGTTACAATATTCTGTCCGCCTTCAACCGAAGAAATGTGTCTTTGGTGTTCTTTCGGGAAAACTTCTTGGCTTTATCGTCTCTTTGCGTGGCATTGAGGTCGATCCATCTAAAGTAAAAGCTATCCTAGAAATGCCCCCACCCAAAAACCTCAAACAATTGCGTAGTTTGCAAGGTAAACTTCAATCCATCGGCATTTCATCTCCCAACTCTCGGATCGATGTCACCCTTTTCATCACCTTCTAAAAAAGGACGTTGCCTTTCAATGGAGTGAGGAGTGTCACCAAGCCTTCGAAGCTCTCAAAACGTATCTCTTGCAGCCACCCGTGCTTATCCCACCCCAGGACGACCGCCCTTTCTACCTTTATCTTTCCACCACTGACCATGCTATAGGAGCTATGCTCGCACATCGAGACTCGGCACGCCGAGAGCAGGCCGTTTATTATATAAGTCGTACCCTCGTGGATTACGAGACTAGGTATACACATGTAGAAAAATTGTGCCTGGCCCTATCATTCGTCGCCACCAAACTCCGACATTACCTCCTGAATCACAAAACTTTCGTCATCACCAACACAGACCCCATTCATTATATGTACGCCAAACCACACCTAAACCAACGCATCGCTCGATGGCTCATGCTCCTCGCCGACCTTGACCTTGAGTTTATACAACAGAAATCAATCAAAGGACAAACTCTTGCAGACCAACTTGCGGAGGCCCCTCTACCTGGGGAACAATTTACCAATTTTACCTTCCCCGACGAACTCATCGCCACTCTTTCGCTCGGAGAAGAGTCGTATCAAATGACCCTCTTCTTCGATGGATCTAAGTGCCAGCGCGGCGGAGGAGCCGGCGTTGTTCTCATCCCTCTTGACGCTGAACCTATGCCTCTTTCATTCCGGCTTGATTTCCCCTGCACTAATAATACAGCGGAATACGAGGCCCTTGTTCTGGGTCTCCAAGTTGCGATACACTTAGGCATCAAATCTATCAATATCTTTGGTGACTCTCAATTGGTAGTCAATCAAGTTATGGGCATCTACCAATGTAAAAATGAGGAACTTCAGAAGTACAAACACCACGTGGAATCACTTCTAACCTTATTTACTCACTATTCTATCCAAACCATTCCCCGCTCCACTAACAAATTTGCGAGATACTATGGCTTGCTTAGCCTCGCAGATTCCCGCCGCACCAACTGACTCTGAATTATTCGTTGTGGTCCAGCAACTTTTTGCACCATCCTATTCAACCCCGGTAGTTTGCATGATAAATCGTGTCTACTAATTCGCGCAGGATACAGGTACCACCAATTTCACGACTACCTTACAATCTCGGTTCTCCCACCTGACCTTACTAGTAACGGAAAACGTGCTTTTCTTAAAAGTGTTTCACGTTATGTTGTCATGGGAGGACTCCTCTATAAACGTGGCTTTGATGGCATCCTCCTTGCCATTTGTCTAACCAGGCGCAGAGGTCACCTATAACATCCAACAAGTACACGATGGGATTTGTGGTGGACATTTTAGTGGCCTTGCCGTGGCTAAACAAATCCTTCACCTAGGTTATTATTGGCCTACTCTCAATAACGACTGCTACGAATATGTTAAGTTTTGTGTTATGTGTCAACAACATGCCAATCTTCAACATACTCCTAGCCACCGCCACAAGTCGCTCGTGATCTTTGGCCTTTCTCACATGATGGGGTTTAGACCTTATTGGTGAGATTCACCCGACCTCTTCACAACGTCACCGTTGGATAATCACAGCGACCGAATATTACACAAAATGGGTGGAGGCCATCCCACTCATTTCAATCAAAAAAGAAAAAATTGTCGAATTCATTAACCATCACATTATCTGTCGTTTTGGTATTCCTCATCGCCTAATAATAGATAATGGTAAATCTTTCAAAAACAAGTTGTTACAAAACCTTTGTGACAACTTTGGTATCAAACTTAGTTTCTCATCGCCTTACTATCCGCAGGCCAATGGTCAGGCTGAATCTTCTAATAAAACTCTAACCAAAATCCTCATGAAAGTTGTCAATGAATCTGGAAGAAATTGGCACGATCACATCCCCTTTGCCCTTTGGGCTTATCGTACTAGCATTCGTACCTCTACTAATGCCACACCTTTTTCTTTGGTATATGGTACCGAGGCTGTTTTGCCTCTCGAAATACAAATACCCTCCCTTAGAATATCTCTTCAGGATATTCTCACCAACGATGATTTCCGCCAAGAGCGGTTAGCCCAATTGGAGCTTCTTGACGAACGACGCGTCTTGACTCTCGATCACCTTCAAATCTATCAAAACGCATCAAGCGTGCTTATGATAAGCGACTTCATGAGCGTACCTTTAAGGTTGGTGATCTTGTCCTCAAAGAGAATCAACATGTCACCAAACTAGAAAAGAGCAAACGTGGAAAATTTGCTCCCAATTGGATTGGGCCTTATATAATCACTCACACCTATGGATCAGGCACTTATCGTTTAGCTTCGCTTAATGGTAAACTGAGCTGAACCCTTAATGCCTTACATCTTCGCCCATTCTCTTTTGTTGAATCTAGTGTTATATCACTTCTTATCTACCTACCTCTTGCTCGTCCCTTGAGCTCATTTACCGCTACATACACTTTGTTTTCTATATCTCTAAATAAAATCGAAATCACTTCACACCTCCCTTGATAAAGTCCATGACTTCAAAGTATTAAAATAAGCCGTATTCTTATGGGATTTTCTTGAGTCAAACTTCCTACTAAACTAGATGCTTCACGCCAAAAGAACATCTAGTCATCTAAAATTAAATATAGATTCTCCCTCGAAGGACGGCTATATGCCAAACTATTCTTTGCTATTATAAATAGATTGCTCCCTGAAGGACAGCTATGCACTAAAATCATCTCTCAAGCTATTATAAATAGAGCATTGCTCGAAGGAAGGACAGCTATACACAGTCGACCTTTATCGAAGCTTCTCGCATTGATCAAACTTCGTGAAGACCTCAAGAATAAAACAATCAATATCCTTGTAGACTTCCGCATCGATCGGTCTACATTCAATAAAATAAAAGCCTCGTCTACAAAAGAACTTTTGGGTCATGGACTTGTCTATTTAGGGTAGGTTCTCTTTCGTTGTAACAAGTTCTTTGTACCTCAGCTATATCATCCACATCACCTCACCATTTGTTTCAACTCAAGGGACGTAACGTACACCTGATATATTGTGATCATACAACTCTTTTCAACTATGGACTTCTCGTCTATACACGGCACTTAGGGCTTCAGGCTCGTTCTACGTTGTGTGGTTTGTTTAGCTCTTTTCACCTACGGAGCACTCTTTCCGCTTTGCCTCGCATCTAGAATTGTGTGTTGATCTTAATCAGGACACTATTCCCTACTACTTGGGTATGCTAACCTTTGCTTTACCTATACCTACACCAACAACATTATCCTACCAGCACCAACAACATTACCCTACCAACATCAAATTTTTTACCAAACGACAAATTGCCTAAACCATACCAAATTGCCTAAATTCACCCCTCCCTGATCCTAAGGGAGAACTACATCGGTCTGAGGCCCTTCCTTGCTTTGTGCAATGGGCTATGTAGGCAGCACTTCGGAGACATGGGGTCTCCCAAGGTTAGCTCGACCATCCCCTACCATAACCTATCATGTGTGGTAAATATAAATATTTTGGTGTATTTCTATTTAATCACATTCCTCTTTGATCCTTTTTCAAAACACCGAAAGTCAAAACGACAACATTCTTATTATTATAACGCAAATCAACATACATATCTCATTTTATTTAGATGTTAAACAAATACATCTTCTATATCATCGACACGCAGGTCGGTACTCTTATTTATCCTCATACCTTGCTAACATTTATTTAGACCCTCACGCCTCATCCCGACCTAGGTGATGATCGTGATCATCGACCCCTCTCGCCAGGCCTCTCTGTCCTCAAAGGTACCGTGGCTATTGGTACCCCACCGATCTTCCAATCTCTCCTGTAACATATGTATACGCCTCTCGCATGGAGAACTCCAACCTCTAGTCTCGTCGGCCAGTGACTCCGCAACCACTAACAATCCTCTTGTCTCATTCACCTGCGTTTGGAGCTGCTGAACCAAACGCTGCAGACGATCCCTCTCTGCTGTAATCACCGCTATGTCAGGGCGCTCACGTACACCTCGCAGTTCTGCTACCCACCATAATCTATAGGCCTCTCGTCATTCCCGCATCTATTACACTTCGCGATCGCAGCCTATCTCCTCGGGCCCTTACGGAGGTGTTGGCCGGGGTGGTGAGAATGCCTCGGCATCGATCCTCATATATGGTCTATAAGCCTGTGGTATGTCCTGCACAAATCCAAATTGTCGCCGCACGCGATCTATAGGAATCCTCTCATATTCACCTGGCCTGTGCCCCGCGATCCACCTCAATCGCTCTACACCTCTCAACTCCTCAGCTATGTTCTCGGTTACCATATAGTTCCCGTAGGCCTCCAGCCAGATATCCGCAACCGTCAACCTCTCCCATACACACTGTAATACTCAATGTGACCCGGCACGGCCCGAGATCTTGCCTCTTGTTGCATCGGACCCATCGTCGAATCCCAACCTCTGTACTCCGGTCTCTCCTGCCTGGATGGATCGGCCTATTGGTCGCACACAAACAATGTGCTCATAGGCCCAACAGTGTAATAAGTATGAGCAATCCAACGTTGTCCGTGACTTAGCCTATAAGCCCATAAACCCCCTGTATAGCTCCGCCAAATATGCAGGTGCCCATGCAAAAGTCACGTTCCTTTCTATCATCTCCCAAATAACACCCATCAATGCCTTTGGAAATCTTCCCCCTTCTGCCCTCGGTAACGCATAATACCCTACCGCTATCATTAAAATCACTGCTAACCTTGTCTCCTCAGGGTGTGCTGCATACATTACCCCATATGTGAATGACAAACCTCGCTGTGTTAAGTCTCGTGCATATGGACCAAACACTTCTGTTATCGCTGCCCGCCCCGCGCTAGGTAGTGCCTGATATACTGGTTCTCCTGTAATAGGGAGTCTCAAAATACGAAACACATCTTCCAAAGTTACTGTCATTTCACCTGTTGGCAGATAGAAGGTATTTGTCTCAGGATTCCATCTCTCAATCAGCGCCTGTAACATACCATGGTTACGTGCGATTCGTGAATAATAACGGATTCCACTTAACCCCAAACGATTTATCAATGTCCATTCCGCTGGTGTTACATCCGCTCGGATTCGCGACAACAGCGCTGGCACACTATCATTCATCCTCAACCCTGCCTCTGCCTGCATACACCAAAACAACAAACAACCATTCAATCCATTAGGGTCTTTTTCAAACATTCTGGAAATTTCTCCAGTAACCCCAGTAACCGGTACCGGTTATACATAACCGATATCGGTTGAATAACCGATACCGGTTCTCCATAACCGCCACGGTCCATCATCAATTTTATACACCTTCCTAAAAACAACCACCTACGACAATAATTTGCTCGTTTATTCGTTTTATACATACAAACATACCTGGAACCCCTGATTGCCTACCCTGTAACACTTACCTCACCTGCAACCCTTGTTATCATGTTTTCTTTCTCATATCTACCCACCTACTCTCCCCCATCTTATTCACGAAACATGCAGTAGTCAAATCACAAACAAAACAATACCTCTTGGGTTGCAGCAGCTTGAGGTGGCCCTTGTCTTCCCTCATGTCCTTGCCTGCTGGATGCTTCTCCTCGTTCTGCCATGATCACCACCCTTTTCAACTTTGTCTTTCTGCCTTCTGAACCTCGGATCACATTTACTTTCCTTGTCTCTTTTCTCCTTCTCACCCAAATCTCTCATGCAAATACCTGTCTCAGTCGTCAAAAAGCGTCGCGTTCGCGTATTTAACCTCTTGCATGGCTCTAAAATTAAAACTTAAGTTGCCACCCTAGCTTTTCTATTTTTAGAAAAGCTCATACCTAAATAACCGGTATCGGTTACTTAACCGATATCGGTCTATTAGATACCGATATCGGTTCCTTAACCGATATCGGTTACACACCTATCTTTTCTCAACAACGTTCTTTTCTTCATTTCTCACCTAAATTTTTGTCGCGCCCGCCTCTTTTCCTGCATAAACCACACAATTTACCACATTTTGTTCATCCACCACATATAACATTACATTTTCATTAAATATCATTTATTTTACACAAATACACAAACCATCAACTACGGATATCAAGAAACTATCAATCTATACATCATTTGGATCCAACTCATCAGTTACATATATCACAATGTCACAAAACCACCAATTCATCACATAACCTGACATTCATATATACGTACAAACAAACAAAAACATCAGCATCATCCATCTATCAACATGTCAATTAAACTCATCACACATTCTATCTATTACCAGCCATTAACCACATATTTCAACACATTTTGAACACTGCATGTGGATCAAAACATCGTCTCTATATATATACAAATTTTCAAAAATACAATGTGCCCTACATCGGGGCCTCTGTGATCTCATACAATACCAAAGCCGGCACGCAGGCCGCAATACCTACCAAAAATCTCGACTCGGCTCGCAGGCCGGTCTCTCATATCAAAAATATACTCGGCTCGCAGGCCGGTATCAAATATACAACCCGTACTCGGCTCGCAGGCCGGTATATAATAAATAAATGAATCAAAACAATGAATAAGTGTAGGCACGCAGGCCTCTATCAATACAACCGGTTCGCAGACCGGTGCCCATGTCCCTATACAAAACCATGTCGGGGATCTATCAGCTCTCCCCACCGCCCTCGGCACCTCTCCCCGCTGGTCCCTGTGGTGCCTCTCGCCTCCTGCCTGTCACGGACACGCCAGCTGTGGCTGCTCCTCCCTGAGATCTCTGGCTGTGCGAGGTCTCTGCTCTATGAGCTGCATATGCCTGATACTCGACTCCGGTACTATCAAGAATATCCTGATAATATCGGGCCTCTGCTCTCACCTCCATATAGCGATCTCGCGCCACTGAAGGAACTGGGGCTGGTCCTGGCACCTAACACCAATACCCCCTGAGCCTGTACCTGCACCTGTGGCTGTGGTGCTGGTGGTGGTGCTGCCTGTGCCTGTACCTGCACCTGTGGCCGTGGTGGTATCTGGTGTTAATTTTGCTTCTTACGGCCGCTCGTACTGCACTCGCACTGTGTGGTGGCTTTGGTGGTGGCGCCGCCGTGCTCGTACTGAGCTGGGCTAGCTTACCTCGTAAGACCCTATCTGTGCCTGTGCAGCAGCCAACTGTCCCTGTAATAGCTGCACCTGCCCCCGGAGCTGATCTCTCTCTGCCAGTCACCGCTGCCAAGTCTGGCTGCGCAGGCGGTACTATCCTCGCTGCTCTCTGCCCTGCCCACCATACCCTGTATGCTGCCGTGCACCCGGCATCATCCACACCCTCACCTGCTGGTCTCTCCGCTACCCAGTCTGGATCCCAAGGCTGTGGTGCTGGTAGTGGGGCCTCTACATCATCCCTCCTGTACTGAGGGAAGGGAGGTGGCTCGTCCTGTCGCAGCCCCATCTGCCTGCGTACCCTCTCTAGGGGTATCCGCTCGTACTCTCCCGGCCTCCGTCCTGCTATCCAGAATGTATCTTGGATCGGCGCACTTGTCTGACGCGGCTCCTCTGCCGTGGTGGTGACCTCTGTAGGGTCTCCATACAATGTCTCTTCTTTGTAAGGCCCTCTAGCAAGTGTCATAATAGGCCACATCCCGACCTGCAACAACTGCTCGTGGCTGGCCCACGACCCCCAACCACCTCTGAAAGCCATATCGGTATACGACCTGTGGCCCTGGCTGCTGGGGTAGCCCTACTGGCCTGATGCATACGATGTGCTCGTATGCCCAACAGTGCAACAAAAATGTAGAACAAATACCAAATCGCCTCCTCCGGCGATAGCCCCATAACTCCTCAGATAATTGCACTGATATACTGTGGTGCCCATGCAAAAGTGTGTGCTCCTCCACCATCTCCAAAGCAGCACCCCCATCAATGCCCGTGGGAAGCGGCCTCCCTCTGAATCCGGGAGGGCGAAGCAGGTGATCCCTATCATCATCAACACGGCAAGCCGTGTCTCATGTCTGTGTGCGCGGTACATATCACCATATCCAATGCTCGCGCTATGATACGTAAGAAGCGCGGCTGCATCCCCAAAAACCTGCAGTATGCTATCCATGGCAGTCTCTGAATCTACCTGGAAAACGGCCTCTCCCTCGATCGGTAGCCGCAGGATGCGATACACATCCTCTAATGTGACGGTCATCTCCCCGGTCGGCAGATGGAACACATTGGCCGCCGGATCCCATCTCTCGATGAGGGCGACCATCAGACTGTGATCTCTCTCTATCGCTCTGTACCTCTGGACCCCGCCGAGTCCCACCTCGCGCATGATGGCCCAATGCGCCGCAGATATGTGTGGCCTCATCCGACTCAATAGTGGAGGCATCCTATCACGCATCGTCAACTGCTGACGTGCCTGCAAAACCAACCCACATTCTTAGACCCACTCTTTATTATAACATCTACTTTACCATCTAAACCCCCTTTTGTAACACCCAAAATCTAACCCCACACCTCACCCTTCTCCACCCCCCACACCGACCCTAAACCCCATCCCAAACCCAAACACCCAACCCCACTCCACCCACACCCCAACACGCCACCCAACCCACCTTCAAACCTAAACCCTAAACTCTAAACCCCACCCCAACAAGCCACCCAACCCACCTTCAAACCTAAACCCTAAACCCTAAACCCCATCCCAAACCCAAACACCCAACCCCATTCCACCCACACCCCAACACGCCACCCAACCCACCTTCAAACCTAAACCCTAAACCCTAAACCCCATCCCAAACCCAAACACCCAACCCCACTCCACCCACACCCCAACACGCTACCCAACCCACCTTCAAACTTAAACCCTAAACCCTAAACCCCATCCTAAACCCAAACACCCAATCCCATCCCAACTCCACCCTCAACCTTCCCCACCGATACCGGCCGATACGAGACCGATGCCGGTAGCCCCCAATTCAACCTCACCCTATGCTTTTGCGACCGATGCCGGTCGCCTATTGACCGACATCGGTCACTGTCTCCTGCCCGAGCCGAACCCCCGCGCGGCCCCCAAAAACCATTTTTCACCTATTTTTACCCATCTACCCACCCAAACACCCCCAAATTTTACACACCTAGCCGCCTTACCCTATCTTACCTATCTACCCTCTCTCTTTTTCAAATTACGTCTATTTTACTCCTCATTTCCTAAAACAACTAAATTCCTACCCAAACCCCCAATCTCACTTAATACAACCAAATGCATAAAATAACGAGTTTAGAACCTACCGGTACGACGACACGTCGTCGTGGTGGGATGGGTGGTGGCGGTCCAGCTGGTCCAGCTCCTCCAGCTCCTCCTGCCTGTGCCATGGCTCCAATCCTGATCTGCTGGGTCCCCGGCCAATCACCTGCTGCCTCCTCAACTATTCGGGCCCACTATCAACTCTCTCCGCCAATCAAATAGCTCCACCTCACTCAATACCCCTCCAAATAAACTCTCCACGTCAGACAAGTCAATTTGGATTGCAAATAACAAAAAGTGACAAAACGACAGCCGTATTTTTCTTTTTATAGGTTTTTCGACCTTAACCGATGTCGGTTTCTTTTTTGCCCTAAGAAACCGGTATCGGTCCCTTAACCGATATCGGTCATGCGGAATCGACATCGGTTTGATACCCAACTTTCACCCCATTCTTTGCCGTTCTTTACTCCTTGCCTCTTTTTCACCAATATCGCCTCTGTCCACCTTTGCTGCACAACATTTGTTCACTGGTCCGGCCCGACCTAAGGCCTCAACCTACCAATTGGCCCGACCCAAGGCCTCAACCTACCAATTGGCCCGACCCAAGGCCTCGCCCTACCTATTTGGCCCGACCCAAGGCCTCAACCTACCAATTGGCCCGACCCAAGGCCTCACCCTACCTATTTGGCCCGACCCAAGGCCTCAACCTACCAATTGGCCCGACCCAAGGCCTCAACCTACCAATTGGCCCGACCCAAGGCCTCACCCTACCTATTTGGCCCGACCCAAGGCCTCAACCTACCAATTGGCCCGACCCAAGGCCTCGCCCTACCTATTTGGCCCGACCCAAGGCCTCAACCTACCAATTGGCCCGACCCAAGGCCTCGCCCTACCTATTTGGCCCGACCCAAGGCCTCAACCTACCAATTGGCCCGACCCAAGGCCTCGCCCTACCTATTTGGCCCGACCCAAGGCCTCACCCTAACCATTTGGCCCGACCCAAGGCCTCAACCTACTTATTTGGCCCGACCCAAGGCCTCGCCCTACCAATTTGGCCCGACCCAAGGCCTCACTCTACCGTTATGGTCTGACCCAAGGCCACAACCCAACAACTTGGCCCGACCCAAGGCCGTATCACTTCCATACCATACCCACAATCAACGTTTTATTTTATCCATCCATCATGTACCTTGTGTTCAATCGAGCTCACCTGTTCGTGTTTTAGCACGATTAGGGTCCTTGACTTGATCTGTCGACCAACTTTGCCTAGACCTAGACCGTGACGTTTATCTCAACCAAACCAACCATTTGGTACTGCCGAACATGCCTAAACGTTCCTGTACCTTACCTGTTATATACCCTGGAGCTACTTCCTATGCCTTGATACTGTGGATTATATCACCCTTGTTTGGATAAACTATCGACCTTTGCCTATACATCGCTGGTTTGCTCGTCAAATCATATACCCTAGTCGTACTGTTGCATTTCAACATGCGTCTGCTTCCTTGGACCTTCCCTACCACCTTACCATCCTCTCTACAACATGTACCCTTTATCAACCCTATCCCTGATTTCCCGTTCACTCCATCGGTGATAGATTTGAGGGGGATTACCTATATCCTTAACATGAGAAACCACTTCATATTATTGTTCGCGCAGCTTTAACAAAACAAGCTACACGACAATAAGGGGCTAATGTAGACACCAAATTCGTGTCTTACGACCCCTTGTGACCCGCATCCCATTTCACAACCTAACCTCATTACCTAAACCTTACACAATTATTTATTAATTACCTCATAATTGATAAATCCACATCGCCTTACCCGCCACCTCACTTGGCCACCTCACCGTGACCTAGCCCTAACCCTAAACTAACCTAATTAGGACCCATGACTTGGTCTAGACTCACATCCATAACTAATGCCTCCTTACTCGCACCCAAAGCCGACCTTCTAGCCACTTGACCAAGCCCGCAACTGATCCCTCGGGAGAAAAACAGGGAAGGTGGGCTATTTTACTAAAAATAGCCTACTTTTTCCTAACCGATGCCGGTTCCTACTCGACCGCCGTCGGTTACGCAACCGCCATCGGTTCCCTGTAAATGGGCTCCCCAAACCAAAACAACGGATCGGAATTTCATTTTGGAGATCAGTCGAAGGATTTCTGGATCAACAGAGAGCATTGCGAGCGAGGAACAGAGTCCAGATCTTCACTTGACCAAGCAGAGACGAGTGAAAATACTAGACGTGTTTACAGCAAAGGAGATCAACTTGCACCTTCGTAAAAACCAAGTAGTCCTTCCTGACAAAAATGAGTTCTCCACAACCATCCTCGATCTTTCTCTACTGACGCGCACATCATCTCGACATTCTCTACAGGTATTCCTCCTAACCCTAACCTTATCTGTTTTAAAAGAAACGAAGCATTTCGAGAGAAACAGGTCTTAGCAACCATTTTGGTAGTTGATATTCCTCCCTCTTATGGGATGTTCTTTGAGTAGAAATTTTTATAAGGAGGTAGGAGATGAGATTCAAATGGAGTGGTTACATGCTTTGATCCCGGTCAATGGAAAAATGAAGAAGCTACTACCTGAGAAATATACTGAGTACATTGTGCAAAATATTGATGACTCAAAATCATGAGATACTCTATGAGGATGTAGGGCATGGGAACTACATGATTATGTCATAAGATGAGGCAAGGCTTCCCAAGGGATTTATTCATGACCCCAATGGCATTTGCACTCTGGATTTTGATGGAAGATGTTCTTCAGCTGGTTCTAGGCACGGAGTGGTGTTGACAACTCTAGAAGGAAACATTCATCCTTTCTCTTTCCATCTTTGTTTTGAAAATACAAACCATACAAAGTTGAATATGAGGCACTCATACTTGGATTGAGCATGGAAAAAGAGATGGGAGTGAATAATCTTTGTGTTTGTGGTGATGTAGAACTTATTGTGAAACAGGTCAGAGATATTTTTCAAGTCAAGAATAGAATCAAACATTACAAGAATCTTTTCTGGGATTCCATCAAGTTCCTTGATGCTTTCTCCATTGAAAATGTAACAAGAGAAAGGAAAACTAGAGCTAACTCTCTAGCTATCTCGGGATCTTTGTTGATTCCTCATCTAGATTTATCTCAGGAGAATTTTACCATTGAAATGATTCATAGGCCCAACATACTAGATAATGCAAATAACTAGCAGGTTTTCAATGATGATCGAATTTTCTCTCTTTCTTGGAGCTTAGGGATAATTTTGACCAGCTGTATTTTGAAGGAAGTGAGACCTTTCCTAGAGAGTGTGTATCTTCCAATGAAGGAGATATCAAGGAAGAGACAGATCAAGATGGCTGCATCAAATTGAATGGTAACAAGATTCCTAAAGGGTTGGTGAGTTTGGAGGCCCTGTTTGATAAGCATGATAGGTACATTAAGTCTAAAACTTCCCAAGGAGCTTGGCAGTCTGCTGAGTGTGAAAAAGTGAATATTGGGAGTCTTGATGAACCTAAGATGGTGAACATTGGGAAATGATGCACTCAAGAGGAGAAGAATAAGGCAAGTAAATATGCTTTGAAAAGGTATGTGTTAGTGTAAAACCAAAAAGACACCTCGGATGTTGATCAGATTTCTAGGTTGATCATACTAGCATCCAGTGTGATTGCACAACATTGAATCCTTTCTCCAAGTGTGGGACTTGCAAAAATGAGAAAGGAATCTCCAGAGAAGGCTGGTTCCTCTTCCTAAACTACCTGCCACAAGTTGTTCCAGTGCAGGCAAGCTAATCTAATCCTAATCTAACCTCCAAGGAGACAGGGAGAGAGAGAAAAGAGAAAAAACAAAAGCCTACACTAAAACGGTGATACACCAGAGAAGGAAAATGTTGAACATCTATCAAAACTACTATGAACACAGCTCCAACCTTGCAATGAACATTTAAACGTGCACAAATACCTACAATGAAGAGAGGCAAGAAGAAAACAAGCAAAAACGAGCAAGGATGGATGATGCATCACAAAACACGTTTTTGTTGCTCCAGAAGTTTGCACAGAACATCATTTTAATGGTAAAAGGAAAAAATGCCATTACAGAGCAGGGGAGGAGGTTCAAACTCCATTTTCAACCCTAGGGAAGAAAAGAAAGGAGAGCAGAGCAGAAAAGATGAACAACCCTTTTTTAAAATGAGCCAAATCGGCTTTTTACAATGCATGGGTCAAGCCAGAGAGAGAAATGTGGGAAAACATGCAAGTAGTCCAACCATTGACTAAAAACATTCAAAGTAGCATGGGAATCCTTACTGGACCCATTCCCGACATTTTTTCCATCTTTGGAGAAGAATGCGACCCATTTTGCATTAAAACTGGTTGTTGAAACGTCATTTCTGGCCATTACCACGTGCCAGAGACGTTTCTTGATTTTCTCTCTCTAAACTGAACTTAAATGCAATATTGACCCTAGAATCATGTAGAGAATTTCATGAGATTTCCATTGATATAAAGAACGTGAAAATCCGAGCTCTGGATCGAAAGTTATGGCCATTTGAAGATTTAGGGCAAAAAACAGCCAAAATCGGATCGGCGGGAAAAAATTTTGAATTTTACCTCTTTTGGTTTTTGGAAAAATTTCAAATTTTCCCCACACTCTGCCACTTGGATGACACGTGTCAAGATTCCATTTGATGGTGGAGGCAGTGGGCCAAAACTTTTACCTTTGAAAACTTCGACTGAAACTTGGAAAATTTTCTAAGTCCTCTTTTCCCCGTCACTTCCTAGGACACATTCTCCCACATCAGCCAATTCAGCTTCCTTATTCTTGTTTACGGATTTTTTTCCTTTTCATGTCCCATGCATCCCTTGCATACCTTTGTCCTGGCTGTCTCGGATGAAAATCTCCTGCTTCGGTCGATTCGGGCTTCCTTGTTCCTGTTTGCGGCTTTTTCACCTTTTCGCCCCACGCGTCCTCGTACCTTTGTCCGGCTGTCCTAGATCGCTGGGACAAATATCTTTGAACCGCCTGAAATGGATTTTCTGTCGGCAAATCGCCAATTCACTTCACACGCGTACTTTTTCCTTTGCTGTCCCAAACCGCGCAAAACAAAGACTTAGACGATTTTTCTTGCTTTCGGCCAATTCGGCTTTTCGCGTCCCGACGTCCCAACTGTCCCGCGGACTACCTGGGACAAATATGTCTGACTTAGCCAATTTTCTTACTTTTTTGGCCCCAAGCTTGGTACGACGAACCTCAGTACAACCCGAAATGCTTTAAAACAGTCCTGCAACCTTATTTTTACATTTTTCCATTTTTTCTAACTCATTGGGATTTCTTCTTGGATGGGAGAGTTAGAAAAAGGCCGAGGGGACCCCGAAAAACATGATTTTGGGCCTCGAATCAATCTTACTTGCTCGGGACTGAATAATTTGATGCATGTTATCAAAATTACCTTGAGGGGTGAATTTTGGATAACAATTTGGTGACTCAGCGAGGTCATCTACCTGCTGGATGAAGTTACCAGTTACTGAAGCATCGATTGGGCATGGAGTCATGAGTTGAGCCTCGCAAACTGATTTGAAATTTGAAAACCTCCTCTCTGAGCCACTTGGAAACCCACTAAGATGGACTGTGCAAGAGCAAAACCAGCACCACAAAAACTATGTACAAAACTAAAAATCATACATGCTCCAAATGGAACATGTAGAGTGTGCACAAGCACTTATTTTACTAAAAGAAAACCTACCTACTCTATTCTAACTAGAAGCAAAGGTAAGCTAAACAAACCCTGCAACTGGTTGTGCAAAATAGCTTCCTTTCTTCAAAATTGGCAACCATGCAACTGATTTGGCATTGAACATGGCTGATTGGATGAATGGAAAATCAACAAGAAGCTGGTCTTCCACCCAAATCATCAAGGTATCAGGTGAAGGAAAATTCAATACCTCTTTTAGTTGTTCTGTATTTGGATTGGAGAGGTATGGCAGCTGATCCTTGGTTCTTTGTAGCTCATCCTCATGCTTAGAGGCAAGCATGACTAGTTTTGGCTTCTCCTTTGGCTCCAATGAAGCCAAATACCTGATTGGGCAAGGTCTGATCCATTTGATATGCCCATAATTCTGATTTTCAACTCCAAGAATGGAGTTCTCTTGTAGACCCTCTTGAATGGATGGTGTGGAAGCAATGGTAGAACCCTTCTGCCCTTTCTCTTCCTCCAATGAAGAACATGGAAGATTTAAATCTTCCAATCTTGATTCCAAAGAGCTGCTATAAGATGCAGGTTACTGCAAATGAATGCTCTCCTCCATGACAGTAGGCTCTTGTGTTTGGAACGTGGATGATGAAAGAGAGAATGGTGGAAACTCAACTGGTTCTTCTTCATCAAAACAGTCCTCCAAATCAGACAGGTAAACTGCCTCATTGCTGTCCTGCTACAAATGTTCAACCTCTCCCATGGTGTTCTCTTGATCTACAACTTGATCACCATGGTTTCTTTCATCCTCCAACATTGAGTTTGAGAGATCAAACTCTTCTTCAGCACTAGAACTTGAGAGAGATGAAGTAGAAAGAAGAACTGAAGGTTCTCCTATAGCTTGCTTTGTGCTCAAATCCCTTGGATCTGCACTTTTCTCCTCCACAACTAGAATGTTCTCCTCTTCTTTTGGATTTGGAGCAGCTTCTTCCTCCTCTACTACTTGAAGACAATCTTGCTCTTGATATAACTCTTCCTCTAGCACGAATTTTTTTAAGTCAAACTCTTCGATCTCGCTTTGCTCTAGAGGACAAGTTGGAACTGAAAGATCTTCTTCAGAGCTTTCTTCCTCCATGGCTGATTGTGTAACTTGAATTGAATCAGCATTCCCTTCAAATAGAGTGCCAACATGGACACTACTTTCTAAGCAAATTGACTACTGATCTGCTTCTTCTTTTTGCTCTTCTTCTGCTGCCACAAAATCAGTCTTAACCACCACCTGTTCTCCAACTCCAACCTCTTCTGAAGGCTTAACCATTAAGGGGATCTTTGTCATCCCAAATTTAAGAGCCCAACTCTTGAGACTTCGAATTTCTTCATCCTTGTTTGGCTTTTCTTTTTTTCTGTTGTTTTCCTTGACTAGAACTCGATTTTTATCCTTCCAACATGGATTTGGGAATGCAAGAGGAGAAGTGGATTGTAACTCAAATGGATCAGCAATTTTTTTGTGGTGGTGGAGGAGGTAGAAACTCTTGTTTCTTTAGAGGAGGGGGTATTTCTATTAGCTTTTGTGGAGGGGATGACTGTTTGGAAGGAAAAGGGACAAAAGAATTGAGATGAGGTGGAAGACTAGGGGGTGGAGAAATGGATTCAACACTTGGGACAGCAGATGGAGAGTTTAAAACTTGACACTGCTGAGATAAAACAGATTGGGAAAGAGGAAAAAGAAAGGCATGAGATGGCGTGCTTACCCATTGACAAGGTTGTTGAATACTCCTCTCATACACCTCTATTCCTTCAATCCACTTTGCAAGCAATGGCAGTGTTGCAATCATGAAGTCAAGCTTCTCTTGAGGGCTGTAATGCCTTAGAAAAGGTCCCACCCATGGATAGGGTGCTCCACAACTGATTCCAAATGCTTTCATTTGTGCTTGAGCCACTGATTGCACCATGTTTACCTCCATCATTTGGATTTTCTCCAAGACCAGCATCTTGCATCGATGGTCTTCATTATATGCATACTCTTGCTCTCGATGTGCTTCACAACCAAACCGACTTTGGCTTTTGCTGCTCATATGGGTAGATATGCTGATTTTGAGTTTGATCAAACTGTTGATTTGGAGGATTTGTAAAACACGTTGGAGGTGTGACATACTACTGTTGTTGAAAATGTGAATTCCATGATGGAAATGAAGTCATGATTGCACAAATTCATGGAATGGAAAAGAATGAAAGAGATGGAAAGAAATATGGATGGAAATGGATGGAAAATATGTCTTTAACTCGAGAGAATGAGTTATTTACCGATAGAGTCGCTGATGTGCTTTTGAAAGTGCCTCCAAAAGCATGAATCCTTAACAGAACACACCAACTCTGTCAAAGATAAAATGGTGAACCTTGATGAACCTAACATTGTGAACATTGGAAAATGTTGCACTCATGAGGAGAAGAATAAGGCAAGTAAATATGCTAAAAAGGTATGTTGATGTTCTAGTCTATTCCTATGATGATCTCAAGGATTTTCAGCAAAAGGAGATGCAACATTTTATCCCTCTCAAACACGGGATCAAACCGCTCAAGCAGAAACAAAGGACATATAATCCCAAGGTTTGGCATTATTTTCTAGGAGATTCGAAGTTGCTAAAGGAAAAAAATCTTTCCTAAACACCATTCAACGTGGATTTCCAACATTGTGCCTATCAGGAAGAAGAATGGTGAGATTCACATCTGTGTGGATTTCAGAAATTTGAATCAGGCTTCTCTAAAAGATAATTATCCTCTCCCCATGATGGATCAGGTTTTGCAAGCTATCATAGGCTTAGAGATGTTGTCTATGCTAGATTGATTCTTTGGATACAATCAAGTGGAGGTCAGTACCCCAGATCAACACAAAACTGCTTTCACTACTCCTTAGGGCACCTTTGCTTACAAGAGAATGCCTTTTGGTCTTATCAATGTTGGTGCCACCTTTCAAAGGGCAATGGACTTGGATTTTGGAAGTTTGAAGGGAAAGTGTGTGGTTCTGTACCTTGAGGATTTGACTATTTTCACTAAAACAAGGGCAGATCACTTTCAACATCTTGAATTAGTCCTCCAGAAGTGCAGAGATCATGGAGTCTCTCTCAATCCAAAGAAGTTTGTCTTTTGTGTCACTGAAGGCAAGTTGTTGGGGCACATTGTCTCTAAATAGGGAATCAAGATAGATCCAGAAAGAGTTCAAGCAATCCAGTAGATTCCTCTTCCCATAAGTAAAAAGGGTGTTCACTCTTTCTTTGGTAAGATTAATTTCCTGAGGAGATTCATTCCTGATTTTGTAGAGTTAACCATGAGCATTTCTCACATGATGAAAGGAAAGAAAAACTTTGGTTGGTCTTCTAAGGGTAAGGAGGCATTTAAAGGTATTAAGCAAGCCATTTCTAAGACCCCCATCTTGGCATGTCCTGATTTCAATAAGGAATTTATCATCTATTTCTATGATACAGAGTTTACCCTAGCTATTGTGTTGACTCAGAGGAATTTTGAGGGTCATGAGCTTCCTATTGCCTTCATGAGATATGTTCTGAAAGCTCATGATTTGAAATATAATATGATGGAGAAAGATTCTTTTGCAGTGGTTAAAGTTGTCAGCAGTTTTGTTTTATATTCTTAATTCTCACTCTATTGTGCTTGTTCCTAATACAACCATCAAATCCATTCTTACACAGCAGGAGTTTGGAACTAAAAGAGGCAATTGGGTAGAAAAGGTCTAGGAATATGACTGGATATCAAGCCACCTAAGCTAGTCCATGGTAAAGGCTTGTGTGAGCTTATTGCTGAAGGAGCTGATGCAAAATTGTCCAAAGAAGCAGTTGATGTTCCTATTGTCCTCTTCCTTAGTTCAACAGATGAATGGTATGCTAGATATTGCACATTTTCTTACCTATGGAGAGTTTCCATATCACTTGAGTGCCAAGGAGAAGAGGGATATAAATCTAAGGTCTGCATAGTAAGTGCTATGGGATAATGCTTTGTTCAAGTGAGGCATAGATGGAAGATTCTTTAAGTGTGTAGACAAAGAGAAACATAAGAATTTGTTCTCATCTTTTCATGACCAGGCTTGTGGAGGCCACTTCCCTTCTACTGTCATTACCCACAAAATCCTTCATGTTCGGTACTATTCACCTACATTGTCCAGAGATGCATCAAAATGGGTAGGCAAGTGCGAATCCTGTCAGACTTTTGTTGGGAGACCTAAGTTGGCTGCTTTTCCATTAAAGCCAGTAGTGATTAATGAGCCCTTTCAACAGTGGGGATTGGATTTCATTGGAACTCTCAACCCATCCTCTAGTGATAGGCATACTCACGTGTTAACTACTACAAACTACTTCACTAAGTGGGTAGAGGCCATCCCATTCAAAAGCACTACTTCTGAGGTAGGGTGTAATTTCATTAAGGATAACATATTGATAAGGTTTGGGGTACCAAACAATATTAGAATCGATAATGCTTCAAATTTTTCTTCTTCCGAGATGATGGTTTTCTACTATGGTTATGGAATTTTAGTTTCTCACTATTTAGACTATTACCCCCAAGGGAATGGACAAGCGAGAATCAACAAACAAGAATCGGTAACCATCGTTCGGAAGCTTTTCAATGACTCTAAGAGAAATTGGCACAAGGAACTTTATGATGCTCTGTCATGCAGATACAATTACACCCAAAATAGCAATCGAGATATCTTCTTTTCAAGTGGTGTATGGTGTTGAAGCTCAGTTACTAGTGATAGTGGAATTACCAGCCTTGCACTTAATGAAGGCTATTGAAGATTCAAGTTTTACCAGTTCCTTAGACAAGAGGATCATGTATCTCCAGAAGCTGGATGAAGACAGGTTGTAGGTTTTTGATAGAATATCATCTCATCAACTGAAGGTGAAATATTTGTTTGACAAGAAAGCCAGACCCAGAGATTTTCAAGTAGGATACATTGTTCTGTTGTGGGACAAAAGGCATGAACCTTGAGGAAGCCATGGTAAGTTTGATTCCCTTTGGCTTGGTCCTTTTAAAATCAAGCATTTTTCTAGAGAAAATTCATTCTATTTGGATTATCTGGATGGTTCTCCTCTCCCACTTCCTTATAGTGGGCAGTATCTAAAGTTGTTCAAGTCCTAGGTGACTAGGTGGTCCTTCTGTATATTATGTACAGTGTTGTTGGTTTTGGGTCGTTCCTTTGTGTTTTGTTTCTATTTTTCCTTTTGGTTTGTTTTCTTTTCATGTGTTTTGTCTTTTTGTTGGTTTGCCTTTGACTCTATTTTCCCAATGGATAAGGAACTGGTCTACTTTCCTAGAGTTCTTCTTGTGGTCCTTGATCTTGCCTCGTTCCTCTACCAAGTCATCCCCAGAAAGAGCTAGTTGTTGTCGCACTCAAAATTCCCCTCTTTTTGAAGTCAAGTTTCAAAAAATTGAGTCAGTTCCTTGGAGTAATGGATCACGTCGAGCCTGGTATTGTTTGTAGTTTTCCATTCCATGGAGAACAATTTGAAATTCTGTGCATAATGGTGGAGTTTTTTCCCTTCTTTTTATTTTTCACATAGTCGGGAATCACGGGTGTATTTTCCCCATTAATTTTTGTCCCAAAGATCCATGGGTTGTACATGGATATCTCTGATTGGATGCGGCATGACCATGTTTCAAGAAATAGTGGAAGCCTCCACACGTCCAAATGGCACAAATCCAAGGGTAAATCCCATAGGATAGTCCTCAAATAAGCATAGGCTTTCCACATGTCCCAGGTCCAAAATGAAGACAAAACAAGCCTAAATCGGCTAAGTATGGAAGGTACAGTGCACGGCGCCACATACCTCATCGGCGTAACTTCAAGAGTTGAAGCCAGGGGTAGTTCTCAAACTTACACCATTCCTCCACGTGTCCCAGGTCCAAAAAGAGACAGAGCTGATTGCTTAAATTGACTAAGTATGAGCAGTCGGTGGAAGCCTCCACGTGCCTCAACGGTGCAATTTTAGAAGTGAAACCAAAAGGTCGGTTTCCAAATGAGCACCAACTCACCACGTGGTCAGAGTCAATGGAGAGACAGAGTTGGTCATTGAAAATTCTAGGACTAGTGGAAGGAGCCACATGTCATCTCGACGTAATTTCAGGAGGCGTATCCAAAGCGGAAACTCAAATGAGTGCCAGCTCTCCACGTGTCTAGAGGTCAACATAAGTCAGGTGGGAAGTAAGCCCAAATCAGCTAAGTATAAAGAACCAGCAGAGCTCTCCATGTGTCAGCTTGGCACAATTTAAAAGGAAAAATCCAAGGGCAAGTTCTAAATGAGCGCCATAACTCTCCACGTGTCTAGGGTCGATATACGGCCCCACCAAACAAAAGGGAGAAAGTCAAATATTAAGCCCGAATATAAATTCAAGGTGGGGAAGCGGGCCGTTGGGGTGATTTGAGAATTTGAGCCTTGTTTTCATTAAAGGATCTTAAAGTTAAAAAGTGACCCACAACCCCGCCCATGCCTGGTAAAAATTCAAATATTAAGCCCGCATCGAAGGTCAAAGCGGGAAGCAGGCCGGCGGGGCAATTTGTGTTTTTGAGCCCACATTGAAAAGAGGTACAATTGTAAAAGTAAATTGTGACTGTGTCGCCCTCAAGTAAGGCCACGTGTTAAGACCATATCAAAAGTAGATGGGCAGGCCAAAATGTTCCAAAGTGCTATTTCTCTAAAGTGCACAAAATGTAAAAGGTGTTCACATGCCCGCTTCAGTTTAAATCTCTCCCATGTGGACGGCTCATATTCAAAGTTTGTAGGGGCAGATTGAATGCATTTGTGATTCAATGCGTATGGTTTTTCTACTAGACATGGAAATGGCCGAGGCATTAGAGAGACTCAAATATTGGTTTCTTGAATCAGTTTTCATCATTTTTTATAACCGAATGTAACCATTCTTGGAAACTATTTAATGGCTTCTCCATGTTGTTGTTCGATTGGATCCTGGTACTCTGTAAAGTAATAGATTCGAAGTAATCAATACAAAAATTTCCCCTTTCTTCCTCTCGATTTTATTCTTTCCATGTCTAAAACTTGGGAATCATTAATCTTTTATGATAAGAAACTTTGTGTTCTTGTTTATATGATTTTGGAACTTTGTCTCTTTGAAATTATATTGGTTATGAAAGTGAATGATTCTATTTTACATCTCCCTGGTTCAATACATATAAGGTGATACTCTGTCATCTATATCTCTTGAAGGTATTTTTATGTTCTTCCTTCCTCATCTCCTTAATTCTTCCATCCTTTCGTATTGATGATCTTTGGGCATAAAATGTTTCAAAGTAACAAGACTCCACACTTTGAAAGTTGTACATTTGTATATAAGTTTGTTGCTTGCTTTCAATAAGGGAACCTCTCCCATTAAAGAGGAGGGACTTGTTGTCCCCTAACTATGGTTTGTTAAACGTATCATTTTAAAAACCCAACAAAGGTCAACTTAGTGAAATTCTTTCGGGGAGACATGGTAATCGACGTTGGTCTCTTGACCGATGCCGATAAGGGGAAACCGATGATGCTTAAGGTGACCAACATCGGTAGAGGAAGAATGGTGGAAATCAAATAAACTTTTTTTAGACCTTCTCTTTGATTACACATAGAATGGAAGAAGGATGGTTAGGTTCCTAAAAATTCTAGGAAGGCTCAGGAATGCCTAGGAGTCAAGTATGGGGAGTTAAATAGTTGTGGGTGGTTGGATGGGTGGATTGACAGGAAGGTGGGGATGGTGGAATATAAATGAGAATAGGATCTAATTAAACAGAGATAAAGAAACTACAATCTAAGTAAGTATAAAATGATGCAGATCAAAAACAAACTTACTTGTATTTGCAAGCTTGGTTGGTGGAGGATAACAATGGTTGATCTATGAAACTGGTGATCAGTGTCGTGGCAAAGCTTCCTGAAATGTTACCGTGAATGCCAATGCCTTCAGATCAGTCCTGGTGTTGGCTAGGGGTCATCTGGATGCTTGAGAAGACTCTGGTTTGTGCTTGCATGTAGATCTCTCTCTATCCAAACTCGAAAATGATCAACCTCTCCCAAAATTAAAATTTCCAACCTCTGGAACAAGGTTGCCAAAATTAATATATGGTAACCGACAACGGTTAGGGTGATTGGCGTCGATTAGGAGGGAAATCCTAGGCTTGCCAAAATAGAAAATCTTGGGTATCTTTTGGCCATTTCTGCCCATTGGTCTTGATATTAAATGGTATCTTGTGCTTATATAAGTGGGTATGTTTTTAGAGAAATAATATGCATCTAATGTTAGGGTTAGACTAAGTCTCGGTTAGTTAAGGTAAGTAGAAATTGAGTCTTAGTTAAAAGAAACATGCTAAGAATAGGTCCATGATGAGGTGTCTAGGTGATGTGGCTAGGTGAGGTGGTCAAGTGAGGATGTTAATTAAATTAATTAAAGTAATTAATTCAATTAATCATGTGCACTATGGGATATGAATATGTAAGGTATGGTTAATTTAATTAATGGGGTTATAAGGGTGGTATGACCTAATTTTGGTGTCTATAGACTTATAGGAAATATCTTAGTAAGAAATATATCATTAGATGCATAGTCAAAACAAGAAACATGGAATGATTTGAGATGCTCCAAGGAATCACCCTTACCCTCATGGTTAGTAATCTTAGGTACGACAAAACCAATAGGTAAATTATATGAGACAACTTCAAGTGCAAGTGGATTATGCAATAATTGAGAATAGTACATAGCATTAGAATTATGAGAGACACCTTGTTGTAATTGTAAAATATGTGCTTGTAAAAATGAATAAAGTACTCAAGATAATATGTGGTAGATGAATATGTATGTGAGCCATTATTATGATAGATATGATATGTAGTGGTAATAGTTGTAGGAATAGGTATAGACATATTTTACATAAGAATGTTAGGTTCCCCAAGGAGGTAGACACAATAGATGTGGGTATAGTAGATGTTTCAATATTTGATATAGAGGTATCCTTTATTTGATCTCTTGTAGCATATATAATAATTTCAACGCTATCAATATTTTCACATAATAAATGTTGTAAGTGTTATACCTCATCCAAAAAAGGCCTTTTGTATGTTGGTCAAAATTAGTATTAGGATCATCAACTTGTTCATGATTCGTATTAATAGAAAAATAGCATTATAAAATATATCATCATGGACTTGTGAAAAAGAGTGAGTAGGGGTGGTATGGGAATCAAAAAATGTGGAAAAACTATATAGATATTGATAATGATCCTAAAGATTTGGCAAGATGAAGCACAAGACCTAAACACAATAAAATAGAAGAGAAACCATGCAAAAATAATGCACAATTTTCAATTCAAAAGTTGGGTTCACAAAATGATTTCACCTTTTAGGTGATTTCACCATGTTAATTTAATATTGTTTTAATTAACATACATGAAAATGATGAATAATATTACAGGTGGATATTCTGATTTAATCAACTTCTAACATTATTTTCAAAATCAGAATAACACTTTTCAAAGTGACTAGCTACTTAAAAATGACAAAAAAAAAAAAGGAGAGGGGGCACTCGGATGATTCTATGTGGATATGGAAGATTTTGGGTGGTCCGAGTGTAAGAAAAGGTAGATCTAGAAATGGAAATGCTTCACAATAAAAGCGTAACTCAGAAATTGATCTTGGTCAAAACCATAAAACGCACTTCTATATGGTCCCGACCCTTCGTATAATCTTGGACCTATTTGAAATTTGGGTCTACAACTTCCTAAGTGCTTCACCTACTTGGAAATATGTGTCGCTATCTTTCAATATTCTTTTCTCACCTTTCGTTGGCTTTGTAAACTCGCTCAAACCCGTAAACCCTTGTAGTGCAAGAAAGATTTCCTACAAAACAAAGATAGTTAGGTTATGGGTATCCTTTTGCACCACTAATATTTCCACTACTCCAAAGAGGACTCAAAATTCACGTCATTCTCCTAGCATGTGATATCTACCGTAGTTCCATTAATTTTACAATCATACTTTGACAATGTTTTTCTTGAATTTAAAACTTTCTCAAATTTTTGGGAAGGGTCAATTTTCTTGCTTATATGATGAATATGGAGACTTTTAGACCTGGGAGGAGACTTCAAACCTGTCTATGGTGATGCCTTAATTGATGTGCAAGAGATATTTCATAATTTAGGGAGCTTTGGGTTCCTTTGTGTTAGCTTTTGTATGAGGAGTTCATAAAGTGTCAAGTCTTTAAATGAGGTATGATTTACTTGTTTATATATGCTTTTGAAGGTTGTTATGTCATGAAATGCCAACCAAATGGATATATTTGTTCATATGAATGTGATGAAATTAAAATAATTAATGCACAACATGTCGGTCCAAAACTATATAGTAGGGTCGATATGTAATTTTATAAACCAACTAAACCGACATTTTGGACGGGAGGGAGAAAAGAAAATTTTGACTTTATGGGACTAAGCATGGATGCTTTTGGATTTATTTTACACAATTATATTTTAGAAACCGACAATAGCGAGGTGTGCAAAGATAATAAAGTACATGAAGTGTTATCAAGGTGTTTAAGAAAAAGTGAGGAGAGTGCATTTGTCCATACAAGTGTGCAATGTCAAGATCAACAATGTAAAAGGATATATTTCCAAATTTGAGTGTCTATAAATATATTTTTATTCTTGAGATATAAATATATCTTTATTCACCGAGATATAAATATATTTTTATTCACCGAGATATAAATACATTTATACCATATTTGCATATTTTATATCTACATATGTTATCTACACGTTTCATATATTCAGTGGTGTGTGGTTAAAATTAGTGAATTATGATGGAAAGTACTGTGCATTACTTAGGGTCATAATAATTAAATATTATCCTTGTTCATAATAAATGTTCAGTCACAAAAATTTTGTAATAAAACTACAATTTCCAGTCACCCCTTCATTCCAAGGTATCGTCAATAAACCCTAATATGAGAAAGACAAATTAAGGAAAGAACCTAGTATAGCTTAGTCACATTATCCAGTGAAAATTAAAATTACTACGTAGTAGTCACACTATTAAATATATGGCTTGTAGCCACACTTACGAAGGAAATTTTTTAAAAGGAATTAGGGGATTCGACAAGGGAAATAAAAAATTGGAAGATGACATGGATAGGGGAAAATGATTTATAGGAAGTCGGTAGAGGAAAGTACTAAGAAACTAGATTCATTTTCGGGCATGCATATGGTCATCATTTATGGCCCTCATCAATCACCAAATAAGGTGGTAATAAAATGGATATGATAGAACTATTACGTTCTTTGGTCTATTTTTGTAAATGTCTCAGATTTGAAGAATGATAAATTACATGATGTTTTATCTAAGGTTGGGGTTTCCCAATTGATAAGAATGCCAATATGTCTCTTGGATGATGATAAATTTAATGTAATGGTTGAAAACTACATGGATCATTCATGTGTTAAATTTGAAGTTATGACATTGGAACTCTCTTAAAAACTATTTTCCTAGGTATTTGGATTAACTCTTGTTGGTTTAGAAGTTTTAGAGAAACTTGTGTCTTCAAAAGTGAGGGATAAATTCATTGGTGTTATATGTATTGGTTTACCCAATGAGGTAAATAGAGATAAGGGAATTTATATTGAGTGTTTAAAAATTTTATTGTAAATTTTTAGGAATTTTTACTCTCTAGGTTATTTCTAGCAAAAATAAATTTTGAAATCGTAATGTGAATGATGGTTTATATTGTGAAAATTATGAAAGGGGGATTATTTAATTGGGTTTAATATGCATGTAATAGATTTATTAACAAATTGGATAAAATTATTTATAAGGGGTATAGGATATTTACTTGCTCAATTTATACAATGATTTAAAATTATTTTCTTCACAATGATATATCGATGAGATAAAAACCCTCAATTTCTTCAATGTTTTGTTTAAAATATGTTAGAATACTAACTAGTGAACAATTGGAAATAAATATGAAAAAATGTATATTAGAAGAGATAATTAAAAATATTTTTAATTTTAAGGATGAAGGGGGCTCAACTTTAGCTCGGGAGGCCGAATTAGTGTCTCAAGTGATGTACAAGAAAATATAGAAATAGACTCAATAAAAATGTTGTACTAGAATATATGTATTCATAAAATGAAGAGAAGATTCTTGTGAGTGGGAAGGAAGTAACCAATTATTGTGTGATGGTGATGCCATATTGTCAAAACTAGAAATTGGTTTTCTCAAATATTTGGAATCACAACCACCTAGTCAGTAAAGAGGTATAAAATGTCAAGTAGTAAAGAAGATGAGTATCATGAGGCTAGAAACCTTCAATAGTGATTCTTATTACACTCTATATATACTTCCTTTGAATTTTTCAAGTTGCACTTGAATTAAATATTCCTACAAAAATAATGCACACAAAGCAAAGGTGAGATTATTTACTAAAAACACAAGTAGATTTTTTTGACACCAAAGAGAAATAGTTTAAAAATCGTGTGGGCCCCAAATAACAACTCATGAATTTGAGAAACTAATGAGGTTTTTACTTTTCAAAAGAGGCCTACCACAAAGATGATACCTAGTTTCTATTCAAATGTAGACACTTGACGTTGGTGTTAGTCCCGAATTATTGAAAAAATATGCAAAATAAATGGTTGACACTTCATTGAAGATGAAACATGCCCTTTCCAAAGTTTATCTTGGGGAAGGAAAAAAACTAAAATTGTTAGATGATTGTAAAAGTTTTGCTAGTGATCTGATTTTGGAAAGAGTAAAATATTCAAATGATATATGTGAGATATTGGGAATGTGGGATCCAAGTTTTTATAATATTCCTTATATAAGGAATAATGGTGACCAGATCATCCAAGTTACAAAAAAATTTTGAAGGACTTATTTTTTCATCGATGATTTATATATTGAATCCAAATCATATCACATTTACATTAAAGTTCTTTAAGACATTGTGTATAAATTTGAGTAGGAAAAACTTGATTTGAAAAAACTAATGATGAATTGAATTTCAATAATAAATATATTTAAGGCAAAGGTTCAATGTAAAATTTCTTTGTCAAGTCAATTTGTTATAAGTGATGAATCCAAAAAAATTGAATGATAAGCTTCATATTTTAGTTCAAAATCAACATTATAGGATTACAAGATAAAGGAATGATGATATTTAAGTAAGAAACTACTCAACTGAAAGGAAACCAAAATATTGATGAATCCAATTTGATATTACACCAAATACCCATATTGTCGATTTAATAAAGATGCCAAATTTAGAAAATGTGGAATTAGGGCTCCATTCCTTGGCTGCTCAAACACATTCACATGGTTCACACAATGTTGGTGCAACTCTAAGACTCAAGTATTGTGATACATCTAGATAAATTGGAGAAACCTCTACACAATTTTATATCACCGCAAGTTACCTATGAACAATTAGAACTCAGTGTAATGATGGAAGTGGAGGAAAAGTAGAGAAGTAGGATATGGTGGAATCAAAAAAGAGCAAAAGTAGGATATCTTAGTGGAATTAAACCCAAAGTAGAAAAAATTGTAATGAAATTGTTTTTAGTCATGCATATTTTATTGTTTAAGTCAAATTTAAATGATTTTGTGGTGTTGTCTAGTAATTCAAACCTTGATGGTGTTTAAGACATACATTTTAATTCATTTGTAATTCAAAATGGTTCTAATACGTTTCCCTTTTCCATGAAATTTTGAATTTGACAATTGCACTATGAATTGCATCTTATACTATAGAAGCATTAACTATTTGAAAATATGTATTCCCTTAGTATTTGAAAATATATTTATCACTTGCTTTGTCTACTCATTAAGTTACTTAAGAAGTATGGAATGAACTAGGTGAATGGTAAATCTTGCAGTCCTTTTCATGTTGAATCATTTCCTATAAGTGATCATGGTTGGATGGTGTAGCGTTGATTTTTTCAATGGTGATTTCATGTTATGTTTCATAAATATGATGTGGTTTTGATTTCATTTCAATGATAAAGAATTTTTCAAGCTATAGGTTTATTGAATCTTGTTTTCATGTTCTTCAATAGTATTATAAAAATTTTAATAGATACATGGAAGTGATCATGAGGATCCAAGTCGGAATGGTGAAAAAGTGTTAAGTTTTCATTGTATATGTTGTAATTAAGGAAGCCTTGGAAATTGGATTCTAAATGAGAACTTTAATCCTAATTAGATTATATTTTTCATTGATCTTTGTTTCCAAAGTCGTAATGTTGTTGAGGGACATGTCTTATACATTGTGTATTGTCTATTGATATGTTTTCATTTTGTTATGGATCAATATAATATTGTTTTTTATATATTCCCTCCATACACCCTAAAGATTACCAAAAAGTTTAGGATGGCGAGGTAAATTCACTTACATAGTGGTGAATTCACTTTATGTGGTTGATAATGTTAGTGAGCTTATGTATTGATTGTACCACACATAATTTCTTATCCAAGGATGTTATTTGATATTATAGTTCCCACCTTGTACTATATTTTCATGTTGTCATTTCATATCTATTACACATGGATAAATTAATTAAAGTAGGAAAATTATAAGGATGTGAAACTTATAACTAATTCTTATTCAGTTCTCTTTCATAATTCATATGACACTTTCGATTTACTAAAATTTGAATTTTAGAATTAGTCTAAAAAGTACAAAGAATGTAATAACTCAAATATAATGAAATATAAATGCTAAACAATTTACTTGATATCCTAAATGAAATGAAATAAGAGGTTCAAGGAACTAACCTATAATGGACTTACATCACAATGATCTAGGAATGAGTGAGATGATGATCAAGTAGAATGAATATCGCAACACACCTCGTAAAGTGGTAGCGAAGGGCATATATGGCCGATAGGGGTGCCTGGGGAAGGATTAGGGAACCTAGAGTGTAATCATCTGAAATATGGTTGTCATTCTCTGTCGATTATCTCAAAACTTGATCTAGGAATGGTCACTAGGTATTTCCAATAATTCACCTTTTTCATGTTAATGTCACACTATCTTTGTTGATGACATCGTGAACTTGTAATGAAGAATCACCTACAAAACCCCACACAAAGCATCAAACCCTAAAAAAATATGCATATGAAGGGGTCGTAATGTCCTTAGCAGCCACAATGGTGGTCTTACAACTAAGTGTTGCACTACATCTGCACTCCAATGTAGTTATGTGTGATTGTGTGTGCAATAATGTACCTAGGATTCCCTAGCGCCAATGACAAAGATATATGGGGAAATATCTAGATAAAATATAAAATGGTGGATGGAATAGAATACAATTCCCTTTCCTATACAAGTGTGTGATGTAGAATAGTGCCCAAATGCAGTCCCTTGCTCTATGTAGATAGTTATCCCTTAGTAGAAATAGTCTTCCCATAAGGTAGTATGTATGTTGTGTTTATATAGGGATCTCTTGCTCAAATTTCGACACTAATGACCCAATATGCCGACTAGTACCTAGGGGAATGGGAGGTAAAATCATAAATATGGACCTCAAACATATAAATGAGAATCAAGTGTGACTAGGACCAGTGGTACCCGTGGTTCCCTATTCCTTTCCTAGATGCCCTAGTCAAATACTAGAGATGACAACTGAGTGAAAACTACAGTTAACACTCCCTTAGGGATGACCAAAATTGTGCAAGTGAGTGCAGTGTGAAAGACAAACAACAAAAATACCAACTAGAATAAGGACTCGACTATGGAATGGTTCATTAGTGAATACTTTTATTACGTAAGATCCATATATAAAACAAAATACTTGTTGGTATAATTAGAGTAGTAAGTGTGTGATTTTGTGACTACATTTGCCCCAACTTTATGTTGGTGAGAGAAAGCTTCAAGAACATAAAGTAGTTAGAGATGCATACCTCGAGCAAATTTGGATAAGCACATGTTGTATTTGAATGCAAAGATGTGGTATAAAAGTGTGTCAAATGAACCATATAGCGTGTCAAACCATGGATCGGCATGTTGATCCATGCAACATAGAGAGATATGTAATATCACGATGAAGTGCACTAACTAAGAGTGATGATTGTGATATTGGATGATTGATGATTTTGAATGTTGTATGATGATGATATGATGGGGTAGGGAGTGATCAATTCCCAACCTAATTACATGTGTACGAAAAATCAGCCAATGGATTTGGGCGTCTTGCCGCTAGAGGAAGAGTGTAGGGAGAAAGGTGTATTATTCTCCAACCTATAACTACATCCTCATGATCTATCCAATGCAGAAATACTCAAATCAAACTTCCGTTAGTTCTAGATCTAAATAATTCGATTAAATTAGTTGACCCATATAGGAGTGGTATAGGAAAGGCACTCTTTCCCCCACTCCATAGGTGTTGCCACAATGTGATGGCTTCCAAGTTAGGTCATCTGGAAGTAAACGTGAAATGTATGATGGCTTCCAAGTTAGGTCATCTGGAAGTAAACACAAAATATAGAATAACTTCCCAAGTTAGGTCATCTAGGAAAGTAATGAATGTAACTCCCAAGTTAGGTCATCTGGGAGGCCAATTATGTTGTATTGTATCGATTGAATGGTATGATCTCAATTGTTAGAAACTTGAACACATTGATTGGTTGATTGATTATTTTGATTAGTTACTCATAGAGATATTTTACACTAGTTTCCCCTAGGTTAGGTCATTAGGGGAATCGATAGGATTTGATGAACAATCACATGAAAGGATTTTATGTTTTTGGCCCCAAGTTAGGTCATAAGGGGAAATGATGAAGTGCAACATGATGAATTAGTAAATGTTTTAAAATGATGAATTAGTAGTGTTGATTGATCACATATTGGTGTAAGGGGAATTGTAGGATGACCCCAATTGTATGACCTCCTTTTGGAAAAAGGGGAAGTGATGATAATAACAAACGATGAGCCAAAAGTAAGCACAAAATAGATAGTGTATGATGAATATCACCAAAATGTGTATATATTGAGTGAAATATAATGTCGAGGAGAGATAATATGGGTGTCATGTGTGTGATACGATCACAATATATGGTGTAAATCGGGGTACAAATGCTCAAGATATGGTGAAAATTTCTGGTGTGTATTAGTTGAGGAAATGATCTCAAAATAATGACTATAGTAAAATGCGTAGGTAAAAAGAACTATAAATAATAAAGTGAAAAATTGTTTAGTCACTTCATTTTTATTTTACGTGAGTGTGAGACTGACCTCTGATTTTGGAAATATTCCACAAGTGAGAGAAGACTTCCTAGCCAATTCGATATGGTATGATCGGCGTAGTATCACGTACAACCACAAAGTTGGTAAGTTCATTGCTTTTTCAAAAATTGTGTGTATGGTAGTCATTTGTAGTTAATTTTTACAAAATTGTGATTTTGACTTTTCTTAGAATTTTAGACTTGGACAAGAGCGATGAAGGCACTAATGGCCTACGGGACAAGATCACCTAGACCTGAGCGTCAGTGTCTTGTTCCTGGGTTCCCCAATCCTACTTCTAGGTGCCCCAGTCTAGAGAGTGTGTATTTAATCTAGAGTGGTGTAAATGTGATTTTTATTGTGTAATAATGTCATAAGAAAGTTTGTATGGGTTTTTATAGTGTTCCAACGCTACATTTGGTGTTGCTTTATGATGTGTAGATGGATATCCACTCAAGGAGTTCCGCGGGTCTTTTGAGTAATTTTCTTGGGTTGGGTTTTTCGATGATGATTGGGAGGTTATGCATGCTGCTGTGCGGCACTGTGGCACATAACACGATGGCGGATGTGCCACATAATATACATATGTTGACATCCTTATGTGAGAGGTTATGTGTGGATACTTGTACTTTTTGGTTGCCTACGGGTGAGATGATAGTCATGTTGGAGGATGTGTATCGCATACTACAATAACCACTTGTTGGGGATAGATTATAGTTCATGCCCTGGAGGATATGTAAAGATAGATGTGGTCTACCGATGGTATTTTGTGGGGACTCAAGTACCTATCAAGGCCCATATTAGTTTGGACACAATACGAGGTCAAGGGTTACGTGCTTGTAGAAATTTATAGCTATGGTTATTGCTTCATCTATCACAATTGTTTCACCTGATTCTTAGAACGTTTCTCGGAATGTGAAGAAATAGATAAGGGTAAAAGGCCTAAGAGGAATACATGTTACAGTTGGTTGAAGGTTATTGCACACATATGACTTCTTGATCCATAACTGATCATGAGAGCTTCCTTTTGGCTAGGAGGAACTACCTGAAATGAACAACAAGACCACCAAAAGAGATTAAATAGCATATGACAGTGGACTACCTAGCGTATGCTAGTTCTAGGAAGTGTGATACTCCCTAGAAGGTTGTCAATCCATTGTTTAAAACAAGTTGATGTTAACAATAAATGAAATCCTACTGTAGTTAAAATGATTTAGGTATCTCATTCAATTACAATAAGCAAATTCGTTCACAACAAGCTAAGCTATAATTGAATCTGAAGGGCAAGGTCTCTATCGTCAGTACTTGGTATTGGTCGAGTCCGGTTTTGGGCTGTTTTGGGTATTTGGTGGGGAATTTAGGATTTGTTCTTGGTTTGAGGGTAAAACACAAAGATCGACATTGGTCTGGTATGACCGATGTCATTTTAAGTGAAACCAGTGATGGTTATGGGTAACCGGCATTGGTATGGTTGAGGTAAAGGAAACTCAAAAGAAAATGATTAGAGGGCTTGATCTGGGATTTGATGTAGGTGGTGGGGTAGGTTTGAGGGTTGCAGAGGTCCCAAATGTGGTTAGGGATGAACAAAAAGTGAGGATGGGTAATCTAGTTATGTAAATAACTAGAAAGGCCCGATTACTGTTGATAAGAAATGAAGAAATGGTGATGTAACAACTTAATCTGATAATAACAATAATAAAAGCTATTATGGTGTATTAGACCAAGTTAGTGGAGGCATATTTAATATTATATGAGATTGATGGCTGGATGGAAATGGAAATTGATCGAGATGGATGGAGTTTTGTGGGGTAATGGCATTTCCCAGGATGCTCCCGTGAATGCAAAAATGGCTTTGTGGTCACTTCTAGTGTTGGTGTGGATGTTTGAATGCGTGTAAATGTTGGTTCTTCTTGCATGCAGCTCTAGTCTTGTTTCTTTCACTCTCTCGAATGTGTCAACCACGAAATAAGGTTACCAAAGGGAATAAGAGGTAACCGACGATGGTTTCGGGTTGATCGGTGGCGATTTAGGGTGGCGGTGTGTCGATTAGGGCGGATTTCCTAGGTTTTCTAAAATGGGCAGATCTACTTGATTTCTTGGATCTTGTTAATTTTAATTCACGGATTAGAACAGAAGCTTCTTTTCTAATGGGCGGGAATATGGTTAGAGGGAATGTAGGCTTTTATTTTTAGGGTTTAGGTAGGTCTTAGTTAGTTATGGCAACATACTAAGAATAGGTTTGGGGTGAGGTGGCTAGGTGAGGTGTATAGGTGAGGTGGTGGTGTGGGAATTATCTTAATTAGGATAATTAAATAATAAATATTGTGAGGACATGGATTAATTTAATTAAATTAATATTAGAGTGGGGTGAAAGGGGCCATGGTTAGGTGAGTGTGTTCGAGTTGGTTATTTATCGAGGGATTGAGGGGAGTGTGACCTAATTTTGGTGTCTACATTTTCCCCTTTTTGTTGCATAGCTTGTATTGGTAAGCAACATTGATAAAAACAAGATGTGGTTGACCCATGTGTGGGTGAAGGTGATCTCCTCAAACCAGGAATTGATGAGGCAGAAGGTAGAATTGGTGAGCGGTTTGATAAAAGGTGAATGTGATGAAGAGGAAGGTGGGCAACGGGGGTGAGAGGGTAAATTTCCAATCGGGTAATCTAGGTAATGGGTCAGGGTCAAAGGTAGTAATAATCAAATGCACGCACACATATAAACTACAACATGGTACCAGGTTGAAGAGCATGCAATCTCTACATTGTCTAAGGTCGATAGGTTTATCCAAACAAGGTTGAGGTGATTCCAATATCCAAGGTATAGGATATGGTCAAGAAACACATCATAGGTCAGGTGCATGAACATTTAGGTATGTTCCAGTACACCAAAGGTTGGGTCAGGATAAATAGTTACAGAAAAAGGAAAGGTAAGGTCATTAGGTCAAACAACATGGGTAACAATGTCGCAAGGTATAGTGAGCACATGAGGTCACAGGTCACTAGCAATGTTCCAAGTCCAAGTAGTTAGGTCATGGCGTGGGTAGGGCAAGGAATGGGTAAAATAAAGAGTCCCCAAATGATGAAGAGGTTAGGTGGTAAATGATGAGGTTAGGAGGGTAAAGTGAAATGTCCAAGTCAGGTGTGGGTAAGGTAGAAAGGATTCAAGCCAACAAATTAGGGGTAATGGGTAGTAATAAGACTAAGCAAGATAACCGACAATGGTCAGAGTTAACCGATGCCGTCACCATGAACTCGACCACGGTAGGCTGGGGCATAGACCATGATGTCGATCAAGGTGAAACCGTAGCCCACCAAGTCGGGAGGCTATAAAAAGAAAAATTTCCGCGTTTTGAAAATCATTTGGTATTAGCCACATAGAAGAAAATGACAAGAAATAGATAAAGAGGTGGAAAGTGACCAAATGACACAGAGAGTTGAGTTGGCGAGCCGCAAAGTGAGTGATCGTTGGTCGATAGGCTGGTATATGAGTGCAGTGATTTGTTTGGGTGATTAATTTGATTTGATTTAGCCAAATGGGTAATTGGTGATGGAAGAGGTAGGAGAGGGATCGGTGGACTCGCACAATGGTGGCGAGGTGCCACCACGCAAATGGCAATGTGATGAGGTAAGAGTCTATTCCTATCTTTGTTTGTTTGAGTAGGTGGAGGAGGGAAATTAGGTAGGAGGAAAATGGGTTTTGGGGGGGGAAACATGAAAATTTGAATGTGGGGAATGTAATGAGACAAGGGGAATAAGGGAGGGTAGATTTAGGTAAGTGAGGGGTGGGAATAGGTATTGGGTAGGTATTGGTGGGGGAAATGGGTAGAAAGGAGAAGTGTAGGGAGAAATAGGGTAGGGCATCATGGGTTTGTCACCACGATAGTGACCGACATTGGTTCACTTTTAGCCGGCATCGATGGGTAAGGACCGATATTAGTCACAAATGCGGTGGACCGATGTCGGTTATCGTGGGACTATGGTGGTCGATGATGACCGATGCCAATCGGCAAGCTAGAGAGGCAGCCCATAAGGAGCTAAAATAGATGGGTTATAGATAGATAGGTAGGGGTAGGGAGAGTTAGATAGGGGAAGAGTTATGAGTATGGGTAGGTGGGTGAATAAGGAAGATCGGTGAGAGGGGAAAAATGAAAATAGGTGAGGGTCCGAGGCATGGGTAGATAGGTAAAATGAAAATAGGTGAGGTTACGAGGTATGGGTAAATAGGTGGTGTATGATTTAGGGTATAGAAATAGGTGAAAGGTTGATTTAGTTAGGGTAAGTGGTATAGTGGGGGTGGCAAGGTTGCATGCAGGTGTGGTCAAGGTTTAATAATATGATTGGTTGTATGTAGGCCAAGGGACCAACTATAGATGAGGGATAGGGTACCTCCCTTGCTCATGGAGATACGAGGAGATGACACGCGGGAGTGGATCCATGTTGAAAATGTGGGCTTGATTGGGGTCAGACACTACCTACCCGTAGTCCGGGAGGTGAGTTTGATGGTTACCCTCATCGATAGATGGGATTTAACAACTAATACATTCCATTTTTCGATGGGTGAGATCACAATCACCCTAGAGGATGTTTATAGGATCCTATGACTACCTATAGTAGGTACATAGGTGTACTCGATCTCCTCAGAGGCATATGAGGAGTTATTGTTACCAGTGTTTGGAGAGGGGCTGGCATTGTTAGGATTCCATAGTGCGTGATGAGCTACGGTGGTGATGCACCGATCCTACCCTTAGGAGATGAGGTCAGTAGTGCTTCCGATGGAGGCGATCCTACTATTTTGCATTGCCATATGTAGAGGGTGAGAGATTCCCATGGTCACTGATGGTGGTTTTATACAACATGGTGGAGAGCAAGACTCAGTTTGCAGACAGCACCTCGCATTCTTGCACAGTACGATTTATAGGAAGTTGTGGGCTTCGGGTGACTATTGATTTAGTTTGTGCTACACATTCTTGTTACATTATTGGGCATATGACCACATGTGTGTGTGTGCACCAGTTGGTATGCCCCGAGATGATGCATTCGAGCCAGGTTTTTTTTGAGTGGGCTACAGGCAGTGGGTGTCGGTTATGGGAGAGCACCGAGCGGTGAGAGTGACGCATGATGTAGCCTATTATAGAAGGTTACTAGAGGGATTATCCGGCGTGGACATTATTTGGAGGCCATACGTAGGCTATCCTTCATAAATGCATATGGCAAATTGAGTTGCATGGGTTACATATTTACAGGTGGATGGAGGTGTGGCGGGCCGGGGAGCATGAGATGATACCGTAGACCGGGTTAGATGATAGTTCAATTTGCCACTAGGATATACCTCCACCCTTCCCTCGGTATAGGAGAGATGGTGTAGAGAGGCCTATGTCTCCACTATGACCTACGGCCCAATTGGGTAGGAGGAGGATCCGATCGACCGAGATAGATGATGTCGAGGTGAAAGATAGGTATAAACGGTGGTGGGCTACACAGGATACAAGTAGTCTTTGTTGAGGCCAAAGAAGCCGATTTAGATACTATCACGGTTCAAAGAGACGCCCTATAAGGGAAGGTGGCTACCCTGGTGACCCAGTTGGGCATAGTACAGGGACATCTGACAAGGGCCAAGGCATAGGTTACGACTCTGCAGGCATAGGTGGCCACTTTTCAGAACAGGAGTACAGGACTAGTACTCCTGCACCGGAGGGAGAGGGAGAGGGTGGAGATGGAGATGGAGTGCAGGTAGCCACCCTACAGGCATAGGTGATGGGTTTTGAGGCATTTTTCATGGCGTAGGGACAAAGTTACAATTTTTGTAGGGAAAGTTATGCTGCACACATGGCATAGCTAGAGGCCCTCAAGCCTAGGTGCAGTGCAGAATCTAGGGTCGATGGCACCACCATAGGGGTAGGGATAGGGTCATGTTATTCAGAAAGAGAAGGGCAGGGTCGAGGATGATGGCACCACCACAGATAGTACCCACTGCTAGATTGAGAGATGTCATGGGCAAGGTGAGATACTACCAGGATCATTTGATGGTAGTGGGGATATATGTCTTATCATATGCCGAGTACATAGCACAATAGGCCTCAAGTGAGAGGATCAGATCTTGCACACATAGTGTGGAGAGTACAAGGGCTAGCGAGCCCAAGGGTCGGGTCAGGGTGAGGCCACTAGTGCACGGAGGCCAGCTCCAGAGGCAGGGCCATCAGGAGCCAGACCAAGGCAAGACAGAGGGAGGTCAGCCAGATGCCGGGCTAGAGGAGCAGAGGAGGAGACAGATGAGATAGGCTTAGATATTAGATGGGGAGATGATTGAGCTCCATGCATGATTACTTTATTTTTATATTATATTTTTGACATATATATTGGCCTACATGCCGAAGATAGTGAGGATGTACATGAGAGGTTTTGAGATTTTGTTATATACATCATCTGCGTATGATGGAAACTAAGTAGTGTAGGAATGATAGATCTAGGTTGTAGGCATGGATCGATTCAAGTCATAGGTATGGATTGATTTAGGTTGTTTGTTTAGACATATATGGAGTCGATTAGGCATGGATGGAATTGGGTTTTAGGCATGGATTGAGTCAGATTGTTGGTTTAGGCATGGATGGAGTCAGGTTAGGCATGGATGGAGTCAAGTTTTAGGCATGGATTGAGTTAGGTCATAGGCATGGATTGAGTCATGTCATAGGTATGGGTGGAGTCAGGTTTTAGGCATGGATGGAGTCAGGTTTCAGGCATGGATTGAGTCAGGTCATAGGTATGGATTAAGTCACTTGACTTAAGTATGATGAATTTTAGGTTGGTTTAGGTGTGGTTGAGTTTGTAATTCATTAATTTGTGCAATTAATGATGATATGGGTCACGTTGAGATGTTTTGTAGTAAAATGCATGATAATGGTAAAGAAATGGTAGACATAATGAATGTATGAATGATGATGGTAAATATGTGAAGCAATTGTTGTTTGTTTGGTTTAATTTCCAATTATTGATATAAAAAGGAAACTAACTAGGGTAGAATGTGACTAGGAAAAGGGGATAGGGAATTGGTTAGGGTGTAGAGTGGTTTGAGCTAACCTCCAACGGAGATTTGGTGCGAAGGTGGGGAGGATCAGTAAAGGAGACGCTCTCCTATGTGGTGATCGTAGTGAGGGTTTTGATGAAGGCTTCCATACTCTTATGGAGTAAGGAATGTATTAACATTATATAGGCAATACTCCCCCGTGAGTGATGCATTGAAAAAATCCTTCCAAGGGATTGGTGGTCGATATGTGGGTAGTTGGGATAGATGATGTGTTAGAGGTTGAATTAGAGGTGGAGCCAACAGTTGGGAGGATGACAGTTGGTCGTGGAGGTCATGGCAGCAACAAGAATGGAGGATTTAGGTGTGGTTGAGGTAGCAACAGACTCGGTGAGTGGAGGTTTGGGTGAAGAGGAAGTGGTCATGGAGGTACACACCTTAAGGTGATGGTTTAGCCTAAATGGTATAGGTGTGACCTTCATGCTCAAAATTCACACAATGATGAAAAGTAGAAGGAACACAACCCATGACATGAATCCCGGGTCTACCAAGTAATAGGTTATATTGAAATTCCCCCTACAAGATGGAAAATAATTCTTGAACAAAGACGGGGCCCACACGAACATGGAGGATGATGGTGCCAAGTGTAGAAGTGATAGCGTCATTAAATGAATGCAACATTACAAGATGTTTATGCATGTAATTGTTGAGTATGCACATTTGGTCAAATGCATGGGAGGAGATGATGTTAATGCTAGTGCCCCCATCGATCATAACACATCATACACATATATTATCAATATGGACGGAGATGAAAAGGGTGGATCGGGGTCTTCAAGATGGTGTGGTGCATCTCTTCATCTAAGAAGCAAGGTGGCTACTTGGTGAGTAGGTGGAGGTGTAGAAGAAGGTGGTAATTTGGTGAGAGAGGCTACATGATGAGGTGTGATAATGGAGGCTACGGGTGTAGGGTCATTGGGTAAAACCTCAATAGACTCGAAGAACCTCCATAAGAACTTGACGATGGGATTCGAGAGGTTTGGATGAGGTCGTATAGGAAATTTTCGGGGACGATTGGTGTAATTATTTTAGCATCGTACGATGTGTAACCCCATTAGAAATAGGATATGTGGGGCTGCAGATAGTGACTTTAGGTGTGGGTTCGAGATGGTATGTTGGGTACGAGATGGTATGTTGGGTATAGGGTTGGTTGGTGGGTCGATTGCCTTTTCCTTTCCTTTTTCCTTCTAAGCATGGGTAGCAATGTGGATCATGTTGATTTGAGGTGGGGAGGTAGATGAAGTAGGTGAGCCATGAAAGGTGTAGTGACAGGAAGGGAAAAATCCAAGAGGTGGGAAGGAACCTTGTGAAATGAGTTGGGCACACCGACATTTGGGTGGAGGTTTGGTGAGTTCTTTGATACAAACCATGTTAATTTCAAATCTCGGGGATGGCTCTAAGGGTTATGGGGGTGGAGGTTTTTGTTGCTAAGTAGGTAATGAGGGAAGAACTATGGAAATTGGTGTTGATGAAATGGGTTCATCATCGAGAAGATCATCATCATCAAATTTTTCTTTAGGAGGACACAACTAGACAAGAGCAACTTTCAAAGCCTTACAGTCCTCTACATCATGTCCTAGCACATGATGGTAGGCGCAAATTTTGGTTTCGTCAAACCCTTTTGGTTTTGGTTTGAGTGGTTTGTAAGGTCTAAGAGGAAATAATATGATGACAGAAGTTTTGAGGAGGTTGGTTAAGATTTTGGCATAGGATCCCGCTAGTGGATCACAATGGGAGGTGAATGTGGGTTTGGGTGCAGGTGTGGCTGATTGTATAGGAAGATTCTTTGTAAGAGGGGGAGTGGGTTGAGCTATGGTCTTAGGTGTTGGTCATGTCTGCTTGGGTAGGGGCATGGTAGATGAACTGGCAATAGAGTGTGTGGTTGGTTTAACTACCTTATTGGAGGGTAGTGTATTTTTTCCTTTAGGTTGCACCTTCTTGGGTTACCCATGGGGATAACCAAGGTGTTGTGGAGGTAGATGGCACGGGTTGTGTAGGAGGTGTAAGGGAAAGGGAAGGAAGTGTCATGGGTAGTGAAGAAGTTATCAATGGTATTGGAGGTATGGGTGGTAAAAATGTTACAGGTGTGGGTGGAGGTTGAGTTGGGCACTTGGGTATATTAGAGGTTTGCGATGGGGAAATGGGTTGCTACGTTTTTGGTTTACTGGTGGATGGGGTTTCTTAACCAGGGTTGAGGGGTGAGGTCCTAGGATGGAAAGAAGGGGTGAAGGTGATAAGGTGTAGTTGGCAAGGTTGGGGTATGAGATCTAGGAGATTGGCTCTTCCATTTAGGGGCCAAAGTTAAGTTTGATGTTATTTTTGAAGACGTAGCTAAATATAATTTGATGGGTGGATGAGTAAGGCTAGTTTGTTGGTATGACAACTAAAGTAGTGATAGCTTTAGGAAAGGAAGATGATATAGGCGCGAGTTTGGATGCATATGCATGTTGGGTTATGGGTAGAGGTGTAAGTTAAGACATGAGTGGTATCGTGGGAGAATTTTTGATAGTTGTCGTTATGTTTGGTTTGGTTGGCTGAAATACTTTTGGATAGATAGTGGAGGCGTCAGCAAGTGACATATGCATTTGTGTTGAGATAGGAAGTAGAAGATGCCCCCAAAGTAAGGCTCTATCCACATAATCTAGGCGATCAGCTAAGTGTGAGAATGGCACTGCTATGGGTGAGGTTGATGTGGATCTAATGGCGATTCCCGTAAAATGTGTTTTAGAAATGAGGAAATCGCTAGCTTCAGCCTCTGTGGGTAAGAGATCAAAAAGTAAGTCAGCAAGATCTTGGGTGGCTGATGGAGAATGGTCAACTAAAGACAACAACATTTCTATTGTATCTTTTATAGGTAGAGGCGATGATGGGTGCTCCTCTGTGTGTGTAGGAGATGAACAAGTGTCTCCCATGGGTTGGAGAGGTACTTCTGGTGATGGCTCTCTAGGTGGAGAAGCCAAAGGCGAAGTGGTCTTGATGTTAGTAAAAGGCTCCTTCAATTGTGAGGGAGGAGATAAAGGGTGTTCCTCTACGTGTGGAGGAATAGATGAAGTGGGTTCATGTGTAGGTGGAGGGCTTCGGGCTATAATTTCCTCTATGGAAGGAATATGAGGTAATTGGGAAGCAACTGGTGCATCACTGAAAATAGCATGGACCTCACGGGTATTGCTATCATTAGTTGAGGTCTCTCCAGTTTGGTCAGAAGAAGGGGCATGATTAGGAAATGGTTTCTTGAAATGTGCAGGTTTTGGTTGGCAAGTGCATTCGGATTATCCAAGACTAACTCACCGTTCTTGAGAATTTCCTGGACAATGTTCTTGAAAGTGATGCAATTTCCATCATTATGACCTTTTACCCAATGATAGTTATAGAAGTTGTGATCTTTGTACCACGCAGGTGTGGGGTGAGCAAGATCAAAACCAATGTGTGGTTTTATAGGTGGAAGGGTGATAGCCCCAGCTTTAATGAGCTTTTATAAAACAGAAGAATAAGGCTCCCCAATTAGGGTGTATTTTCATTATTCTTGTCGAATTGAAAAGTCTGGATAGGAGAAAGATTAAATGAGGGCTTAGCCCGATTTGATGGATGAGCTAGGTCGGCTTTGAGTACCAATGCATTAGCTTGATTCCCTTGGCTTTTGAATAATTATTATGTGGTTTTCAAGAAGAAGAGGTATCATTTGACATAAATGTCACGTTCTTATTTCATAGTTATATTTTTTTCTTTGATGGCCCAAATCTCTAGCTTTTAAGCCACGATGAATGCCTCATCGAAGGTTCAAAAAGTCTGCACCTGCAGGTCAGCGAAATATGTCTAGCAAAATCCTCGTGTAAAGAGCTCTATGAGTTCGGTGTGTGGTAATTGGAATGTGAGTTTATTGATCAGGCTATGCCAACGAGTGAAAAAATCTACGATAGACTCATCGTCATATTGACACGTAGAGTAGAGGTCAGTCATGGTAACCTTCTTAACAACATTGATGGAGAAGTGATCCAAGAAGGCTTGGGCTACTTGATTAAATGAGTAGATAGAATGTCTGGGTAACCCACTATACCATTCTAATGTGGTCCTAGTCAGAGACATGGGAAAGATCCTCGAAGCAAGGCATCATCATGGGTGATCGATAACACCCATGTTTGAAAAGACTCGCAAATACTCTTTGGGTCTTCTTTACTATTGAAAGCGATTAAATTTAGGCATTTCCTAATGTACTGGGATATGAAATAATAGGAATGGATGGGTGTATGGGCTCAAGTTCATGATTTCATCGTAGGTGAGAGAGTTGCGTGAGCTAGAAACCGATGCCTCCAAAGTGTCCGTATCTTTTCCATCATTAACTTGATAAGGTCATTAGTAGGTGGTGATGGATGGGTACCTCTGTAGCATAAGAGGGTTGGTGTTGACATATGATGGAGGTGACATTCCAAAGATATGGCGATGTCACATAGGTAGGTTGAGAATGAGGGAGTGAGATAGGGGTACATACCCGTAATGAATGAATGATAGATGAAACGAGAGGCTACCGAGGTAACTCTAGTAGCGATGAGGGCTAAGGACTCGCTGAATAGAAAGGACAATTTTTGAAATGGGGTAGGGGTCATCGACATCAGGGGTGGTTGTGTTGTTATGGGTATATGTGAGACAATAGGTGTAGATGAGGTTATGTTCTGGGTGGTGAAGAAGGTATAGTGGATGTTGCGGGTGCAATAGATGTGGCAAATGCGGTGGTCATAGAAGGTATAGGGCCTAGCACAAAATGACCTGGGGAAAGGAAGGTGTGGGAAGTGTGGAGCTATAAGGGACCTGACGCGAAAGTAGGAATGAGATTCGGGGATAGATACGGGCATGTGGTATATCAACTGACCCGAGGTATCTCACGTGGATGAGTGGGAAAGGTAGAACTATAAGGCGGCAGGGTTCTAATCAAGGAGTCATGTGAACTCCTCATCACCTGTGGCGATGGTGATAAGTTGGGTAGGATCCATGGGTGATAGAATGGAAGGTGGTAAAGGACTAGGTGGGAGTGGTTGACAACTAGCATGGAATATGAGGGTGTTTTCTTAGCTACGAGTCAGCACTATGTGAAACAATACTGATTTGGTAGGATTGATTTCTATAAATGACACGTAAATACAGCAGAAATGGGAAAACCAGGTGGTGGTAGGTGGATTGGATAAAAATGTCAGCTGTAAAATTACATAGGCTAACCAATTCCAGTTAGGGTAAACCAATGTTGGTCACAGGTAATCTGGTCGGTCACTGTGGAAAAGAACAATTTTCCAAACAAGGCAAAAGACTAATAATCTACTAGGTAGATAAGTTGTAGATGGATTTTATCAGGACAGAGAAGATGATGAGAGTTACAGAGACTCTAAACAATAAAGAATATGAAATAGGTGTCCTTTTGGGTAGGTTAACCAAAATAATAGTAAACCAACACCGGTTGGGTAAAACCGGTGATGGTCAGAGGGTAACCGACGACGGTCATTGGACCAACACCGACATTGTGAAATTGAAACAGAGATGAAGAAAAAGGTGGTTGTGATTTAAAATCAATTGTGGAATCAAACCCAAAATTTTGAGAATGATGAAAATGGGGTCCAGGAACACTCAGATGAAGTTGGAATACACCAACTATGATGAGGAGAGTGCAAGGAGAAATAAAAAGATGGAGAACGTGCCCTCTCACCTCAAAACACAAACCAGGTAGAAACACTAAGAAAAATATGATCCTAAGAGTGTTCTTTCCTTTATGTTTGTTCATCTTATCCTATTTTAGAAGACTGACTCACGAACTTTAGAATAGAGTTTTTAGTGAGGAAGTTTTCCTACAAAGAAGGATATCTACAAGGAGAGGTTTCAGGTTATGTTATGGCAAGGTCAGGCCGTCCTCTAAGATAATGACTCAAAAGAAGTAACGAGTTGGGTTCCCACTGTGTCGTGATCATGTGATCACCTATAGCTTCTTCAGGGTGAGATGTTGTTTAAGAATGTGTGTATTTTTCAATTTTGTGATGTTTAGTAAAACTCAGAGAAAGAGAAAGAGAAAGAAAGTGCTTTAAAAGAAAGTGCTTTTCTACGATTCATTTGTCAACCATCAGTTGGGCATGACTTCCAGCATATAGGTTTCCCTCATTTAATGTGAGATAATGCAGTAAAGAAAAATGAAATGTAGTTGATTTTAAGCCCAAATAAAAATATTGAATTCAATGACACAAAAATATGAATAAGAGAGAGTATGATCTTTCACTAATGTAGTACAAATGAAAGAGAAGAAGAGTTCTTTTTATAGCACCAAAACACGATTGCTTTGAGACAATAGAAAGAAGAGAAGATTCTAGGGGAGAAATTTAATGTGAGAACCTTTTAGAAAGGAAACAAACATACAACTTTTCACCTAAAAATGAAGAAATGCAAGGAACCCCGAATGGGTCCCACCGGCATGCCAAAATGTTTCACCTGATTCTTAGAGCGTTTCTCGAATGTGACGAAATAGATAAGGGTAAAAGGGCTAAGAGGAATACCTATTAAAGCTGGTTGAAGGTTATTGTGCGCGTATGAATTCTTGATCCATAGTTGATCGTGAGAGCTTCCTTTTGGCTAGGAGGAACTACCTGAAATGAATAACAAGACCACCAAAAGAGATTAAATAGCATATGACAGTGGATTGCCTAGCGTATGCTAGTTCTAGGAAGTGTGATACTCCCTAGAAGGTTGTCAATCCACTGTTTAAAACAATTCAATGTTAATAATAAATGAAATCCTATTGTAGTTAAAATGATTTAGGTATCTCATTTAATTACAATAAGCAAATTCATTCACAATAGGCTAAGCTATGATTGAATCTGAAGGGTGAGGTCTCTGTCAAAGTACTACTCATTGGTCAAGGTCTAGTTTTGGGTTGTTTTGGGTATTTGGTGGGGAATTTAGGCTTTGTTCTTGGTCTGAGGGTAAAACATAGAGACCGACATTGGTCTGGTATGACCAATGTTAGTTTAAGTGAAACCGGTGACGGTTATGGGTAACCAGCGTCAGTATGGTCAAGGTAAAGGAAACTCAAAAGAAAATGATTAGAGGGCTTGATCTAGGATTTGATGTAGGTGGTGGGGTAGGTTTGAGGGTTGTAGAGGTCCCAAATGTGGTCAAGTATGAACAACAAGTGAGGATGGGTAATCTAATGATGTAAATAATGGAAAAGGCCCAGTTACAAACTGATAAGAAATGAAGAAATGGAGATGCAACAACTTAATCTGATAACAGAAATAATAAAAGCTATTATAGTGTATTAGACCAAGTTGGTGGAGGTATACTTACTGTTATATGAGCTTGATGGCTGGATGGAAATGGCAAGTTGATCAGATGGATGGAGTTTGGTGTGGTAATGGTGCTTCCAGGATGCTCCCATGAATGCAAAATGGCTTTGTGGTCACTTTTGATGTTGGTTGTGGATGTTCGATGCATGTGTGAATGTTGGTTCTGCTTGCATGCAGCTCTGGTCTCGTTTCTTTCACTCTCTGAATGTGCCAACCTCGAAATAAGGTTACCAAAGGGAATAAAAGGTAACTAATGATGGTTCTAGGTTGATCGGTGGCGATTTAGGCAACTAGCGTCGGTTAGGGTGGGATTTCCTAGTTTTTCTAAAATGGGTAGATCTACTTGATTTCTTGGATCTTGTTCATTTTTCTTCACGGATTAGAACAGAAGCTTCTTTTCTAACATGCGGGAATGTGGTTAGAGGGAATGTAGGCTTTGATTTTTAGGATTTAGGTAGGTCTTAATTAGTTTTGGAAACATACTAAGAATAGGTTTGGGGTGAGGTGTATAGGTGAGGTGGTGGTGTGGGAATTATCTTAATTAGGATAATTAAATAATAACTATTGTGAGGACATGTATTAATTTAATTAAATTAATATTAGAGTGGGGTGAAAGGGGCCATGGTTAGGTGAGTGTGTTCGAGTTGGTTAATTATCAAGGGATCGAGGGAGTGTGACCTAATTTTGGTGTCTACAATGATGAGAGGGATGAGTTTTTGGTATCTTGTATAATACACGCGATGTTTTATGTCATATAGAGGAGGATAGCACTATAGATATGTGGGTGCGGTGTGTGTTGGCCCACCTATAGAGATATCTATATAGATTTACACATAAGGAGCGTGAGGTGGGATAGAGCTACTACATTATTATGTGTATGGGCCTACAAGCATATATTTGTGTTGAGTTCAATTAGTGATCCACGAGAAGAGTGGGTCAGAAAGACATATTTTCTAGGATGTGGGTTAGTGTGTATGGGCATAAGATGGACACTGATACCTATAGAGCATTGATAGATAGGATGCGGTCTCGGGAAATGATATGGAGGCCATACCAAGATTATGGAGGATGGCCAGAGGATGTTGTAGAGATTTTGTGCATACGGAGGACTATGTGGTTGGAGGATCGGTTTCGTGTGTGGCGGAATTATTCCGGGTAGATAGGGTATCGCGACAATTTGGCATGGCTCGGGATGTGCATGGCTCGGGATGTACCCCTAGATACATATGTTTGGTTGAGAGCTATTAGAGCACCGAGGAGGGACGGAGCTAGACTAGGGCCCATAAGAGAGCAACTAGTACCCCTAGACCAAATGAAACAGACACAATGATAAAGTCGATAAACTCGAGATGATGTGGGTATATGAAGGAGTATCGCGCATGGTGGGTAGCACATTGATGGGTATTCTTATTTCCATTGTTTACAAATGCAGGGATTACCACATGGAGGAGGAGGAGGAGGAGAGGGGGTAGCACATGCCCTTGACAATGTGTCAAAAGCTATAGCAGAGCATGAGAATCTATATATAGTTGCATTGTGTGATTTGTTACTTTCCTATGTAATAGTGATGGTTATCTAATTTGTTTTTTTATTGTCTTATAGGTGACGCATATTGGTCCTTGATAGTGGACACATCCATTCATACATTAATGTATAATGTTCCGACCGACGTAATTGCCCATGGATGGAAGCTAGAGCGTGTGGATGACATCATGAGTAATCATGCTCATTTGTTTGAGTCGAGTGGTCATAGTAGTAGTGATGTGTATTATGCTGCTAGAGAGAGGGACGAGGCAAGCGAGGAGACTTGACGAGCCTAAGACGTGGCGGGTATTGGTCCCTTAGTGTAGGATGTGTTTTCACATTATGTCAAATTGTAAAATCAATTTGAAGAGCGATCACCGAGGTGACACTAGTACGGAGGTAGGTTGAGAGGCATTGAGGTCGAGACTAGTGATGTAGAGTTAGTGGTGAGGCATCAAGTTATAGAGCTCTTGCAGTACCAGAGAGTGACATCGATGATGAGATTTGATTTGTATTGTTGTATTTGATATAGGGGAGTTACCCCCCAGTGATGAGATGTGTTGTAACTATGATTGCACTCGAGATATATAGACGATTTTTGGCATATGATGATTATATTCGTTGTGTATTGATGTTATAATGTGACTGATGATATATGATTTGTGGATGATTGTTGTGATGATGTGTAATGTATTGAATGTTGTCCATGTATGTTGAAATTTTCTCATGATGTGTAGTTGTTGTATAATGTGATGATGATGTACGTGATTTTTGTTTTTAGATATGATTCTTGATTATTTGAGTGATGTTTGTATTTTTTGAATGGGATTCTAATGCATAGTTAGATTAATGATGATAGTAGAATGTATGTGAAGATAAATAATGTATGATTTATAAAATGACCTATTATGATGGACGTTTGTTGATATGATAATGTGATGTGATCGTAATATGTTAGTGTGGTGAATGTGGTGGGGGGAATATTAGTGATGGCCCCCAACGTATGGATGATGTGGTTTATTTAGTTAATACCCTTAGCGAGTCAAGAATGGACCGCATAAATCAAGAGTGTTTCATTGTGAAATAATAGAATGTGGTAGATGAATTAACAAAGCATGTGAAGAGAGGTTCTTATAAGAAATCCCTCAACAATCTTGTAAGAATTGTAAGAACACAGATTCATCATTGGTGGGTAAGGTGATAGAAATCACCTACCAAAGACCGAGGTGGTGTGAAGTGCTAGAAGAATGTGGCATGAAAACAGCATGAGCATATGAACCGAACTGAATATCATGTGGAGCAGCGATGGGATGTGTGAATGTCGAGGGTTGTGGAATCCAATATGAAGCAATAGCGTGATGTATTGGATGTGATGGATGAGATGGTACAGTGATGGGTGGAAGTGGTGGAGAGTGTGCATGAGTGAAAAACTACAGTGTTGGATGAACAATGACCTAAACACTAGATGGAGGAGACAACTCAAGTGGGTAGAAATATCCCGATGAGGAAAAGGAGATATGGACCGCTCACATGAGTGAGAGCCAAAGGAAATGATGCCCTTATCCTCTAATTATTGCAATCTATCATGAAGGGTGAAGAAATCATTGTCCCTATGGCCATTGATATGATGATAATTATAATAAGGTTGATCACGCTGATGTTGTAGTCAATGTTGTGGATGATGTTGGTTGGAGGGTAAGTGAATTATACATTTGTCGAGTAAAGTACGCAACACATCATGTGGTCAAGCATGATGAGATAAGTGTAATGGCTCACGTGACATAGATGGAGTAGAAGGAGAAGTATCCTATCACGGAGGAGGAAAAGTATGCTTCTATGATGTAGTAGGTTGAGCTTGCTTGGTAGGTTGAGATGGAGATTGTGTAGGACGCTCAACTGATGGTAATGGAGAAGGACTATGTGATACAATAGTAGTAGAGATAAGTGGAGGATCAATGACATGCGTCACGGGAAGATCATGTTCTAGGTAAATGAATTTATCGCACAAGATTATGAATGAACCACATGTTTCATATTACAATCATTCCTTAAGTGCGGGAATCAAACCACAATAGAAGATGAATTGCTTCTCTAAATCGATAGGTTGTAATACTATTTGATGCGCATGAAGCATTAAACTGTACGATATAATCCTTGATAGGTTCCGATGTGCCCGATGTAAAGTAGATAAGCGGTCATAAGTAACTTTATGGTTATTATTGATAATAAAAAAATGAAGAAAAGTGTCTTTCATGTCATAGTAAATGTTAATAGACCCGAATGAAAGATGAGTGTACCATTGTAACTCCTCATCAGTATCTTTGTATCAAAAGGCCTTATGTAATAATCTATCATTAGAATAGGAGGCCATAACCATGCGGTAATGTTACAGATGTGAATAAGGGTCACCGGTACCATTAAAACATGTGAATGTAGGCATGAAAAATTCCTTAGGAAATGTAGAGTTATGAATATTTTTAAGAATGGGGTTACCATCTAATGAGTTGTTATCAATAAAATCATAGTAATCGCTACTTTCTAAAGTGAGTGATTGAACCTGATATTTGAATTGACCTACAACATGCATGAGAGACATGATTTCATGTGAAGGAATGGTAGAAGATGGAAATAATGTATCAATTGGTTGTAACCTGTCATTTTGACTGATCATAGGTATATTAAGAGAAGATAAAGCATATTTTGATGCTAAAGGCACACTAGGGTTAGGTGTTGAAGAATATATAGTAGAAAAAGAGATGGAACATCCATAGCAGTGGTAGGACTAGCATTGGACACATCCCTAGCAGGTGAAGTGGTGATGAAGGTATAGTGATAGAAGAAGATGAACTAACAGATGTAGATGAAGTGATAGGAGGAGATAAAATGGTAGGAGAAGAAGAACTAATAGATGGAGATGACTCATGCATTGTACTAATTATATAGATGAGTGATATGATGTTAGAGTTCTTAATTATATATAATATTGATCAATAAGGGTTTACAAAAATGGTGTCACCCTAGAATATGTTATTAACTTGGTATGATATTGTTTTATTTATATGCTTGATATAGAGGTAGATACATGTATTAAGTGACTTCAAAATCTATTAGGATTCTAAATGGATTAAGAGAGATCTATTTTCTATTGATTCATAAGTTTTTATCTATCAATTAATTATGCTCTCTTGTACATGAAATGTGAACATAAAATTCATGATCATTATTGAATGGGCCAATTTGTAGGAGAACTTCATTTTATATTAAATTAAAATGTATTCTATATTATGCTTGGAATTGAAATACTTATAAAAATATTAGGTTGTAATTTTTAGGTTTTTTACATATGGTCACTATTTTTACATAGTAGTTCCTTTAAAACAATATTGTTATGAAAAAGATATATTTCAATCATTAGTATTCAATTTTCAATCACAGTATATATTTCAAGCATATTGAAGTCTTGACTTTGAATTTAGGAAGAATTTTATCAATTATGTCACAATTTTACATACAATGATTCATTCTTAGCCTTGGATGCATATTTTGTCTTTCTTGGTTTTTGTTTTTCAACTGCGGAGAGCCTTTCTACAATCTCCCTTACTTGATCTTCTCTTTGAAACATGTGTCTATTCAATTTAAATCAGTTTTGGTGTTAGGTCACTATTTTCCTCAACTAAAATCCATGTTTCAGTAACAACAGTGTTAACAACAACTCTGAGTCCTTCATTTTATTTTGTTTGACCAAACTACCTTATGTCATTTTCTAAATATGATGACAATGAGTTAGTTGACTAAAATAATAACTTCTCAAGATTTTAATTCAAATAATAAACATAACTATTAGCTTACTAATAGATTGCACATTTTGTAAAAATGGTACCACGTTTCAATGCTCCTTATCCTCCTTGACTTTTTAATTCATTCCAAAATGGTGTACTTCACGATGGGCCTCTTCACAAATGTTTCTTATGGGCCTTGTTCTTGGAAGATAGTAAGTTTTTTAGTGCACTCAATAGTTCTTTTTAGCATTTTTTTGCCATGAGTTAAGGACTTGTTTCACTACTTTAGCTTTAATACCAGGGAAATGAGATGCCACTTCATTGCCCTACTAATCATAATTTTTCTTAGGGTCTTTTTGTATTCAACCTTAATTTGGTATTCAATTTTTCAAGGGAAGAATTTTCTTTGCACCATCATTTGAAACATACCTTTTGATATAATGAACAACTTGAAGAATTATTCTCTCATCTCATTAACCAGACACATTTTATCATGTTTGAACATGTTTCTAAACTATGGAGGGGTGTCTTTTCCTCCACCAGAGTTGGTATTCAAATTTTCATCTCCTAATTTTACGCTCCAAAACCTCATTCCTTAACCAACCCAATGTAAAAGGTACAACTAACTTGGTAATCTATAAGGCATGGGATCCTTGAACATGCATATAAGGACCATCTCCTCTCCTAGACACAAAGAACACAACCAAAGCCAATCATTGGCTATGTTTCCAATTTTATGAATCATGAATACTCGAGTTCAATTCTATGAAGTATACATGATAGTATAAACCATCAAAACCCAATAAAACCAAGAGTTTGCATACTTTTCCTCGTATTCAATTATTTTGGTATCATTTGGAACTCTAGATGGTTACGATTACAATATGTGGAAATCTATGTGACACTTCCAAATTATCACAAGTTTTATATACTTGTATTCATATAGAAGGCCTTCAATTACTTAGTAAACAATAGGGAATGAAATACCAATTGAAGTCACTAAACACTTTCTTTAAAATTAAAATAAATTTTAGTAACCTTTAAAATGATTTCATGGAAAATGAGAATCATGTTGGAAATTGAACCATATGATTTTCCATAGTTAAGATCCTTATAGTCTCAACCTTTATAATGGTATGGTTTCCCCAACCTATATGAAATCCCCATTTTTTCTATTTCATCCCAAATCATAATAAATTTATCTTTCTCATGTTTCTTTGATGGATGTTTTTTCGTAATCTTGTGTTATCTTTTGAGCTTCACAAAGGATCTTCACAATAGTTAGAATCAAGCATGGTGAGAAAAATAAACAAGGTTTTTCATCATCCTAGGGGTAAAATGCAAATGATAGCTTGTAGTAAAAAATTCCAAGAAAGGTTGCGTGTTAGATATAAATTTTTATATAAAATTAAAAGTGATGATGTGACATACACTATACCTTTTCATCATTGATTATATTAATAGTATAGTTTTTCATAACTATTAATTCAAAATCATGTAATGATGGGTCAACATATATATTGCACTCATCAAAATAGTTTTCCCATTATTTCATTGCTTCCAAAAAAAATTATTATTGCTAAATGGTTTTAAAGGGGACCATACCCGAGGTACAAAAGAGGCTCAATATCTAGATGAGACAAAGAAATATCATTGGTTTTTTAACTAGTGGGGACCACACCCAGAAAAATCCTAAGAGAGATAGATATTACAATAAAGAGAAAGGTAGGTACAAACTTCCAACAAGGAACTAAGTCGGTAAAAAAACCCGAAAAAAGAAAAGCAATAGTTATAACACCACAAAAAACAAGATCGAGACAATCAGAGCCAATCATAAAATTGACCTCAAGACAACTACTTAAGAAATTTGTTGAAGACCTTTTGGGCCTCCTCCATAGCCCTGAAGAGATTGATAGTTGTTTGTAGTGCAGGGTCTTGACTGCTCGACACCAAGGCTTTCTTCTTAGCCTTTCCATCCTTCCAAACTTCTTCAGAGATGCCATTGATGTCACAAATTTTCTTAACATGAAGTGAATGAAGTTTAACATGGCCTTATGCATGGAGAATTGATCAATCTGCTTGTTGATAATTTGTTGCATTTTGGCCTCCATGACCTGTTGCTTCTTGACTAGATCCTCAACTTTTTCCTCTAACTTAGAGACACGAGAACTGAATCTGAATCTTCTTTGCAGCCTTCATTGAGAAGGAATTCAACGTCCTCACCAAGCCCCTTAATAGCATCATCATGTAACTTGATTTGAGCTCTAAAATCATTATTTAATTGGAGTTCCCTGAATTTCTTAGCTAATGTTGAGAAGGCTTTCAAAAATAGCAATATATTTCCCCTTTTCATTACTACAAAGAACCCATTTAGCCGAAGGCGGTGTTGGAGAGGGAGAGCGTAAGCTCAGGTTCTTGGTCCTAACCCTATGTTTTTGAGGTGGAGGAGGGGATAAAGGATGAGATGGGGGTGTTATCACCGAATCACAACACCCTCTGATTTTCACAAGTGTGTGTGCTCAAGCTCACGGCGTGACTGGGTAACATGGGTACTATCTCCAAGTTTTGGGACTTGCTACTTGAGATAGACCTCGAAAGATGGTTCTTTCTCCTAAAGTATGCCCGCCACAATCTACTCTAATGCAGGGAAAATTATCTTATCCTAATCTAACTTTCCAAGGTACCGAGAGAGAGTGCATTAAAACAAAGCCTACACTAAAGTGGTGATACACCAGAAAAGGAGGGTATGAGAATATTTTTCCAATGTGTGAAAAATGGAAGTAAAGTACATACTATAGAGGGTGATAATAGTTTTCCACAGTCTAGCAACTGCATGATCACAGCAATATTTCATACACACATAGTGATAATGAATCTCTACAAGAGCATAAAAATAGACACAATATGTTTGTAATGAGGTTGAAGAGGCAAGAAGAATGCAAACAAACACATCAAGGGAAGATACATCCACAAACTTGCATCTATTGCTTCATTGTGCACAGTTCAATCTATTATAAAATAAAGTCCTGGATCACCATGCAAGGAGTCCACTACAAGGGCCTATATCACATTGGCTTCACAAAACCAAAATGACAGAGTTTTGCTATTTAAAAACTATCTTTTTCCTTTACAATGAGTCTAACACTCTAATTTATAGAATTTTGAAAGAGATAGAGAGAGAGAGAAGGGATATAAATTCCGAAATCCACTTTTCAACCAATTGGAAGTCATAACAAATGAGTGTGGTTGGTGATTTTGGACCTGAAAAAATAATCTCAAGGTACCCCATAACTTGCAGCAATGAAAGAGTGATTTCCCATGCTTATTGAATGTTCTCTCAACCACCTCCCAACCACCAAATAGAACTAGGCTTGTTTTCCTTAAAATTCTCCAACAAAACTTAACCAAATACAACATTTATTGACTTTTTTGCATTGGGTTGAAACATGATTCCAACGAGACCAATTTTGTGAAAGTCAATTGAGAATTGCTTCGATTATTGCTTTCTAAGTGATTAGAGCTAATTTGAGTTGCACATGTTTGTTTGGCCTCCACAAGACCGACAATTGATATTCATGGTAGGAAGATAATTTAAAGTATTTCTTTCTTTCTACGATGCTTTTTATATCCTTCTAAATGATTTAGTCATTTAAATATAGTGGGGCCCCTTTCATACTTCTCATTACCTAATATGTAAAGGTGAGTTTGTTTTAAATCTTGGCAACTGATATTGCCAGCTTGGCCAGTGTGTTGAGCTATTCCTTCCCACATCGGTAGGCCTTATTCTTGGAATGGTGAGATTCACTTATTTTGCACCAACATGCCTCATATTCCACCTTGGCATTTATCATGACTCGGAGGGGTCTTCATAGCATTAGGTATTGATCTTATGCTAGCTCGAGTTGACCAAGCCCTACGACCCGAGCTACCTATCACTTTTCCAAGCTTAGCACCATGCCTAACTCGCCCACCCGATCCATGTTGGTGAGCTCCTCTTGCAAATTTAGGCCACGTTAGCTCACAGAGAACCTTTCTCCTCATGTCACATGTCGTTAGTGTTGTTGAGCTCTACTTCACCCGCATCGGGATTCCGATCTTGGTCGTGTCTACATCACCTCCTCTACTCTACATTGACTAGGTTGCAAGGGCCGTTGACTCCCACCTTTTCCACATCTCCCATGCACCAACTCGTTCATTGACAATGTAATGCGATCGCTTTGGCTTCTCATTGCATACGTGTCCCGAGTTCACACAGGATGTACCTAGGACCCGATTCCCCACCATCTCCACACATTAACCTCTGAAGTTTGTTGACTAGGCCAACTTCCACATAATATACCCTGCATTGAGTTCAAGTTTCTTAAGCTCATGTGTTCCTTGGGCCACTTAGGAATTCTTCTCCCAATTTTTTCACAAAATCCTTCAACTCATTTGATGGCTCAGTGAGCCATGGAAAAACTCAACCATATGTCTAGTGTTTCCTTATTTACTATTGGAACCAAATCAAGCTCACTCTCGCCAACTATAGCTCAAAGTGCCATCTTAACACTTCCTCGGGTCTATCAAAAAAATTCAATTTTGTTCAAGGTTGGTGGAGCTCACCATTGATCTTTATGACTTGCCTCCGGTTCACAATTACTCGGGCTATGTAGTAGCTTGACCTCAAAAATAAGTGTTAGCGTCCCTTTTTCTCCTTTTCGACTCGCCAAGTGTGAACTTGAGCTCAATCCGACCACAACCAAATGGCCCATTCTAATATACATGTGACTCGGCCCCTTATCAAGCTCGACCTCTTACGTTGGCGAGGCACCTTAGCGACCTCATACTTCCACCAATGACTTGCTCCTTCTACATTGATTCTTTCATGATGAAACATTGATCTTGAATTGAGCACACAGTCCATGTTTCCCGAAGTGGCTTGCTGCAACCTCACTTAGATTGGCTTTCTCATTCAAACCGCTTCGGCCTCACTCAACATGAATTAAATGTTCATCCATAGTTTCATAACTTGGTTCATAGTGAAAACAACTTGGCCATTTATAGTAATCATTTCATGGCTCGGTCCTTTGTTCTCATCATGCCACCATCACTTCCTTATTTGAGCCTGGGGATTGTGATTAGATTGATCAAATGATGCAAAACATGGAAGACCATGTACGCACTCGATGATCCAAGGAGTGGCTTGGTCTATTCCTTTACCATTTCATTCATTGCTTCATAATGTTGTGGTGATATATCTTGATATTCTTTGCAATGTGTAGCTAGCTCGGCTTGCATATAAAACAACTCGATCGAGGACCTCAACAACTCACACTAGTTTTATATGCAACTCCTTGTGATGTGGGAAACATGAGCTTGTTGAAGCTCGATGCACAATTCAACAGCTCAATTGCATGATATAGCTTGATGCATGGTTCAAATAACTCGTCTCAACAAAGTGTGAAGAGCTCGGTTCTCTCTACAAGGTAGCTTACAGAAATGGAGTAGCTTGGTCATGAGGTCAACCAGCTCATTGAAACCCAAAGGAAAAAATTTAACCTTTCTTAACCCCTTGTAATTGTGACTCTCCCCGTGAACACTGAATTTCCCATTAAAGTTGTATAATGGGCCCCACAACACAACTTGTCAGTTATCCAATTTTGTCAGGGTAGCAAAATTGGATAATAGGGGGAATAAATACCATATCGTGGAAATATTGGTTTAGAAGGAAGATGACCCCTTGGTAAAGAGGGAGGAATCTAAGGTGAGCCTGAACATCTATAATATATTTTTCCATGGAATACATGATGTAATACGAGAGACTTACCCGGGGTACGGAAGAAGTGATTCAAAAGGACCATATGGTGGAGAGGAAAATTAGAGAAGCGGCCCTCCAAAGTAATGTACCTAACTACCATCTTAGCAACTTCATCGAAGGGTGAGGGAATGGAAGAACAAATTAGACCCGTTTTCCCAATCTTGAGTTTTTCCTCCCCTTCAACAAACTTCTTCTCTTCTACTTCCTTATCGAATTTATTTCTATAAAACTTAATCCCATTCATGCCCAACCTAGTAACAAAGGAAATAAGGTCCTCGGTGATAAAGAATTCTTTACCTTTATAAGAGACAACCTTGTCTTTCCACATCCGGGGAAAAGTGATGGAAATGTGTCTGTCGTGACCTTTTATCCTCTCCACGAAGGTTGTAAACCCATCAATGTTGAGATCCCTCCACAGAGCTTCATTTTTACACCATGAGGGATCATAGATAGGTTCTATGTGGCAGGGAGGGCCGCCCATGATGGAAAGAGCTCCAAAACACAACTCACATAGTCTTCGCACCGCCAAATTTTGGCTTCCCAATAACTCGACTACCAAAGATAAAATGAAAGAGATGAAAATAAATCGACCATTTGAGAGTACTTATACTCCTTCATGTGAAGTACTCAGGATAATGAATTTTCCTAAGATTTTTCCATCGGTAGGTATTGATGGTATTGATGGACTAATGATTGCTTCCAACTTAGGGTTTAGTTCTTGCTAGTTTTTTTCATTGTTAAGAAAATAAGATTAGAAATTGACAATGCATTGTCGAGAAAATAAGATTAGAAATTGACAACACTTAGTAACGTAAAAAGAAATTAAAAATAACTATTTAGGAACTTTTTGTAGCAAGTTTGGTATTAATGTGTATAACATGGAAATAATGCGAAAGTATCACCATCACTTATAGCATGCTTCTTATAACCATGTGCATGTATTTCTTTAGGATTGTGCACCATGGACAAAATTTATTTCCCATAACTGAAAATTTATTATTGCATACCAAACTTGTTTCCATATAATCATGACATTCATATAATTTCACTTTGACATCCCTATCATCAAGCATCTTAATTCTATTTTGGAAGAGCAAAAAGAAATTATACACTATGTTCTTTGGATTTTTAGGATCAATAGAATGGGATAAAACCTATTTATACTCCTCCTTACCATCAAATTTAGTAGGCTTATACAAGACATGAGACCATTATCTTGCATTATCTCAAAGTAATACCTCACACACCTGACCACCTCTATCATAATGGACACGAGAATCAATATCAAGCTTGAAAGAAACTTCATCAACTCTAGATCCAATTCTTTTCTCATATGAATCAACCATAAAAGATGTGTATGCATTTATGTCCTTAACTTTAACACCCATTGTAATGTCATTTTCCCTATCCCAGCCCATAGTCATTTCCTCACCCTCTTTGGTCCAAAACTTCATTTCCTCACAAATGAAGTTGTATTGACCCTCAAGTACTCCATGAGTGTCAATGCATTTTAAATATGTCAAGGTCTTATGGGACATGCTTGATTCAAAAACATTAATTCTCGCTTATGAGTATTAAATTCACTATTGATCTCGTCCATAACAATTGATCAATTTTTTTCTAAAAATTTATGAAAAAGTACAATCATGTCTTCCATTACATAGTTTTCATCATAATTATTACTTATGTAGTACCCAATTGCACTAATAATTTCATTTTCATCCACATCGTCAAAGCAAATTTCTAAGAGAACCATGGCTCTAGGTCCCTAAATAAGTCCTTTCCCAACAACATTTTATGAATATGCCATCTTGAACCTTTCTATGGTTTTACAAATTGTTACTTGATCATCTATTTTTTGGCCTTTTATTCTCTTAAGTATTATATCCTTCATTGCATTAATTACATTTTATTAATAAATTCGACATAGGATTCACCAACTTCAATTGTTGCATCTAAATGTGCACCAATTTTATCCTTGTCCTCATCTTATCTAAAAAAATTGATGGCTAACTTGTTATAGAGGAACACCCATGTTTGTATTTGGAAGACCTATTGTGAAGGAAGTTTGATGGCATATAATGTTTAATGGAGTTTGATGACCTTCCATGGAGGGAGTTTGATGGATTTTCATGTTAAAGGGAGTTTGATGTCCCATCATGGAGGGATTTTGATGGTCTTCCATGTTGAATGGAGTTTGATGTCATACCAAGAATGGAGGTTGATGTCCTACCATGTTGAATGGATTTTGATTTCATGTCATAAAGGGAGATTGATGGTTTGTCATGTTGAATGGAATTTGGTGTCCTGCCATGAAGGGAGGTTCATGCCATGTCTTATTGAGTGGATTTTGATGGCATGTCATGTTAAATAAGTTTTATGACCTACCATGAAGTTATTTTGATGGCCTTCCGTGTTGAATACAATTATATGCCCCTACATGAAGGTAGCTTGAAAAATATTCTAAGGTAGGTTGTTCCCTAGTATGAATTGTTTACCTTTGCTAGTAATTTAATTGGAGGAAAGAGGTTATAGTGTATGCACTTAGAAGGGTTGAGTGCAATTCATATCAATTGGATTTAAATGTTTCCTTCCATTAAGGTTTTATGAATCACTACCAATCATTATATTGGAATTTGTTGATGCAAGTGCAGTTCTTTTTCCTCTAGGTTCAGTGTATTGTTGAATATTGTTTTTTGGCAATAAGGGAAGATGAACAATTTTATTTTCCTTTTAGGTTTTCCTCTTCTTCACAAATTAATATGTGATGCTCATTGGATTGTATAATTTTTCATTGTAGATAAAATCTAGAAATGAAATTAAACTCAATTATAAGGTAACTTTAATAAAAATAATATGATGGTAGGTTAACTCAAACGTATGATACATAATTTTTGTTGTATTATAAATGCAAATTTCATTTAGAGGATCGTTTTAAAACAATATAGAATTATTTTAAATTTAAAATAAACTCAAATCTCTTATAACTCAAGAGATAACTTTCCATATATGGAAACAATTTACATTAACAACATCTACACTAAAGAGGTTGTTATCCCAAATTCGCCCTAGGAAAAATTGGTCAAGACAACTCCTACACATAAGGAAATTATGAAGGAAACGACTCAGACCCGCTGAACTCACATTCTAGGATGAAAAATAGGTTACATATTGGCTCGAAATGAAGGAGCAGTTCGCAGAGGGAACCAAGTGTCCTAACAGCGCTTCTCCAAAGGTGAATCCAAAAAAGGGGAAGACCAAACGAGCGCTAGATTGACGTATGTCCCAAAGGAAAGTGGGGCGTCGGGGAAAATTTGATTCTTTTCCCCTTGTTATCACAAAAAGGGTAAAAGTTACAAAATGGCCCGCAACTCTATCGGGAAAAAGTCAGCATTAGAACCCGAGTCAAAGCCAAGGCAGGAGTCAGAGGGAAAAGTGAAAATTTGCCTTTCGTTTAAAGGGAAAAAGATAAATTGCAAACCCGCAAGACTGATTTTTTGTTCTAATCTAGCTGCCACATGTCCCAAACCAAAAGGGGGGCCATTTTTCAAACTATTTTCCCCGTCCATTTGTACAGACCCGATACAAACTTCGAAGGGGAATATCTTTCGACTCAGAGCTTGAAATATTGTAGATATGACACCATTGGAAAGATCTCAGCCACACCTACACCATGGAGGTCTGAGACTTTAATTTGAGGAGGTTAGGTAAAGTAAAATTGAGGAAATGTCTTCAGGTCTTTAATGCAGGATCCATCTGTCTCGAACAACCATATCGATTCAATCTATTTTTTTCGTTTCCTCTTCTTTCAAGGCACCGAATCAAGGAATCATGCAGTAAAGACGGATTTGGGGAAAATTTTATCTTAAGCATTAACAATAGTGGTTGATCTTCAACTTCTTTTTCCCACTTCTCCCTCTCTTTCTTCTCTCGATCAAGTATATAAATATAGGGGCAGGATTCATTGTAAAGGGTTGTTCATTCTTCTTCCTTGCCCCCTCTCTCTTTCTTCTCCAGGGTCGAATGTGGAGTTTAAGTCTCCTCCCTTGGCTTTGTAATGGAATTTTCTTGCCTCTTGCTCATTAATGGTGTACTATGTGAACTCCCGGAGCAAATAAAAAAAAAAAAAAAAATCATGATGCGTTTTGTCCTTCCTTTGCTCATTTTGTTATCTCTTCTTGCCTCTCACCATTCAGTAAGGTATATTGTGCATATCTCTTATGTCCATTGCAAGTTTTGGGAGTTATGTTTAAGGGGTTTGAAATGGTGTTTTGTGTGAACTCTATCCTTGGTCTATGATGCATTTGTCCATCCTCTCCATTTCTCACCTCTCTCCATTTCGATGACAGCTTGAGTTTGTGATTAGCAGTTCCCTATTCTCGGTGATATCACCTCGTAGTGTAGGATTTCTTTATTTGTATGCTCTCTCTCTCTCTCTCCCAAGTCCCTTGGAATTGTTAGATTACGAGTAGATAGTCACATTTCCTTCCTTAGAATTAGTTTAGTGCTAGGATTAGGAAGAGGAACCAACCTTCTCTGGAGGATCATTCCCATTTGCAAGTCCCACACTTGGGAATGATCCAATGTTATACAAATCACACCAAATGAGTCTCGCCTTAGAAAAGTAGATTTTAGAACTCATTTGGGGGTGTTGTGACTTCACACTAATAGAGGCTACTAGAGGAAATGTGGGAGTAGCTAGAAAAATATCAACAACCAATAACCTCACTTAGTTAACCTCTCCATAGTGATGATAAGATGAAGAACTATGGTGGGTATAGTGCTAGTCCACATAGGCGTGTTCTTCATACTGGGTGTATAGATATTTTTACCAAAACCTCTCATTCCACAAAATTAAACTATGTAAGACATAAAGAGAACATTTCTCTCTTTCTTTGGGCCACGAAATAAGGAAATTTCTGTCATTATGAAGCAAGATTTCCATCTTTGATGGTAATCCAAAAGTTACATTCACATACAACTATAAATAGAAATTTCTAAAACAAATTGAAATAATTATTTCCTTATCTACCTCTAACAAACCAAATTTTGGATTACTCTTGTGAATGTTAACTTAGTTCTCCACCACATGTTTGGATTACTCTATCAGAAATGACAATGTGGCTATATTCACCTTTATGAGAACATATAGTGAGTATGTACTGTTTCGAAAGGAAAACACTCATTATTTATTAGCCTACCGGTGAAAACATATGATTGTGCGTTATTCACCTATCAACTAACATTTATGACTACATATGTATATGCCTATCGAGAGAACATCATTTTTCTCGAAGGAATAGGCATGATTGTGTATGCTTTTCCCACCAAACTAAAATTTTTGTTTGCATATGTATTCTCCTACCAGCGAACATACTTTTTTCTCTCATGGATGGTCGACAATCATATAATTCAACCCAAAAAGAAGATGATCAATATAATATTTTTAAAAAAGAGTTTCTCGATATTTACTAGACTAGATCCGATGCACCCTAAAGAATTGAGGATCACTTTCGATTAATTAAATACCTCGATGATTTATGTAAATTGATTGGCTTAAAAATAATCTAAACAACATGAAATGAAATAAACCATCTATAAATATTATTATCATCAACAAAATTGAAAATTGTAATTTACCAAGTCATACATTCAATTCAATTTTTTATAGGAACTATCTTGTAAGAATTGAGTAACTAAAATCATATAAGTATCGAGAGAAATCAATATCATGTCAGTATCAAGTATCAGTGAGTGTTTATCAAAATAATAAATTGGGTGTTACATTCACAATCCTTATTTAAGTATATTTCAAATTCAACGAGTGTTTGCCAAGTGGCTATTATGATTTATAAAAATGATTTTTAATATTAAGATTTATGATTTCAAAGTAAAATTATATAGGTTTTGGGTCATAAACTCAACCTTATCTCACCTCTAACCCAAAATATTGAAATTTTTGGTAGAGTGGGAGTTATTCAAGATTTAAAGGTTTTTCCAATTACAAAAAAAGGTAAATGGAAAAGGAATCGACCAATAAAAAGCTAAATGGTAAAGGAATCGACCAATAAAAATCTAAATGCAAAAGGAATCAACCAATAAAAATCTAAATGGAAAAGGAATTGACCAATAAAAAGCTAAATGGAAAAGGAATTGACCAATAAAAAAGTAATATTTCTAATTTGAGAATGCAATACGAGAGGCGTTACTTTTGGCTAGTTTGATATGTTGCTTTCCTGAAACTTGGTATGAGGTGAAATTTATGCATTGGTTGCATGTTTAAGCTTGTTCATATCTAAAATATTGACTTCTTGATCCTTCAATATATGACATAATTCATCAAAGTATTTAAAGTTTGAAAACATAATATATTTTTGCAAGGGAGAAAGTAAACTTTGTGTGAATAGATCTTGAATATTTGTATCCACAAGTGGATTTTTCATCTTATTAAGTGTCATTTTCTATCTTAACATATAGGCACTAATAGTCTCATTAGATATTTTCTCAAGTTTTAAAATTTGAGCGTAGGATACTTTCTCACCAATATTGGTTTAGAAGTGTTCTAAGAATCGATTGTCTAATAGATCGAATTCCCTAACAAAATGAAGAGGTAAGTCATATAACTACTGTAGGGAATAATCTTTGAGATTTTTTGGGAATAGCTTAGTAAGGATCTTACCATTGTAGGCATAATTTAGACCATGATGCATAGAAGGAGCAAAGATTTTTTGGATCTCCTTTAATTTCATAAATAAGAAGCGTAGGGAGAGAAAAAAACCATAGGAAAAGGATAGGAATCTGCCGCATGTGCTAATGGATTATGAAGTATTCCATGTGAACTCATGGCACAAGAGTCACCATACCTAACTTACTCTAAGTAAAACACCTTGTCCTATAAATTGTGAATAACCCGCATGATGTAATATGCATCAAATGAGGCATTTAGGGATCCATGTGTGTGTACGAGTAGTAATGTAAAATTAGTATAAGTAGGTGGAATAGATAGAGGTATTTTTTGAGTGGTTAGAGGTACCCCCATATGAAGTGTGGGTGTAAGCACAATAGATATAGAATCATTATCTTAGAAAGGAGCTTCCATGTGATTTGTAGGTGGTATAGATGCAGAGGCCTTCTTGAATTTGATAAGAAATATTATTAAGATATTATGAAAACTTATTCTCATCATCTTCATCAAAGACATGAGAGTCATGATCATTTTTATATTATCTTGATTGGGATTTTCTTGAAAGTATTTAATGGGGATGGCCATGATGGATTCACAAGAGGGTGCCTACATATACATGGGATAATAAAGTTTCCAAGAGAGTTCATCATTAGAAATTGATAATATGTGTATGGCTTAGCATTGGTTGGGATAGTGTATTCATTTCCCTTGATAAATTTAACACGTCTATGTAATGTAGAGGGTACATCTGTCATATCATGGATCAACATCTGTAAAATAAAATATTGAAATGTAAAGGGCCATCCAATATGTGAAATGTAGTAGACATCATTTTGGGTCCAAATAATGTCTAGTGTGATTGCACCCATTGTGTGCTAAGGAGTATTGTTAAAAATCTTGGAAATAGTAGTTGATGGTTGAATATGCTTATAAAGATTCACTTTTTTAGAGAAAGTAAGGAGGACATACATTTAGTGCTAAGTAGTTATTAACTAAAACTCTCTTGATTATGAAATTTTGAATGCAAATTGTAGTAAGCAAAGTTTGATATAGGTTCTTAATATCTTTAGATATTAAATTAGTGGTATCAAATATGCTAGCATTATTTTTCCATACCCTATAGAAAGAGATGATAGAGTATAATGTACAAGTCATGTGACAAAATAAAACCCTAATGGTATCTAATGTTTTGGATAGAAGACCCATTGTGACCTTAGAAATCATGAAGGTTGTGTAGACCCTAGAATAGTTATAAAAAGGTGTAGACACAAAATCTATGCACTTGGGTGATTTCTAGATCCTAAAGTATACTAATGTATACATGATTCCTAAGAAAGAAAACTAACAACTTATTTTGGCTCTTTGATTACGTTATTTCTTGCACTTTACATGTTTTACACATCTTATAGCTCTGTCGGCACTTAGCTGATTTATCTTTTGATGACCTCGGGCACTAATGCCTAGCTAGGACATAAGTGTTCAGGCACTCCTGTCCCTTCTACGTGCTTCTAACCTTCCTTATCTTCTTCTTACTCTTTTGGGTCCTTTTCACCTTTTGGTCACCTTTTAATACTTGGGTTGGCCTTTCATTTGTCAATTATGAAATTAAAACAAGGGAATCATATATATACTTAGTTACTACTCTCAAATAAAGGGGTCAAGCATTATCTATCACCACCTAAGCTTGTACAAAGGCACAAGAGAATTACAAGGAATACATCTAGCACATCCATACAAGGGACAAGGGTTGTATTATCTGCATACACAACATAGGAGGGGAGTTCATTCTATTTCATCACACACATCTTACATACTCGATACAATCTACATCTATCCCGCTATCATCATGTAACTTGCACAAGGGAAACCTAGGGCATCATTACACACACAAGCACAAAGAACTACATGGATTCTAAGATGTAGTGTAGCACTCAATTATAATTTCACCCTTCGGGTGACCGTTGGGTCATTCGACTCCACATTCTACATCTTTTTTATTAGATTTGATGTGGTTTGTGGACATGTGTAGGTAGACATTTGTTTTACACATTATAGGTACGACCAGCGAAATTGTAGTGAAACCAAAGCAATAAAATAAGATCAACATTGAAGCTCCTCCAGTCCATAAAATACCAAATCCTGAATATTCACACAGTCACTAGTGCCCAGAATAATCACTAGTGGCTGGGGCACTCCTATCCTCCTATGGGCACTTACATGTCGTATGTACGCTTTGAGTTCCAGAACCCTCGGTGAGCCTTGATAACACTATTTTCAATATGTTCCAAAGCATCTACTCACTCCAAATCACTCTCGGGTTGCGCATAATCAACTAAGTCATCCTCATCTTCCACTTGTTTAGGGTTTTACATTGTTCAATGCTTATTTTATTGTGTCTTACTGTACTTAATTAACTGAAATATCATACATTATAGTAGTTACTCGAAATAAAGGTTTAATTACATTTAGATTAAATCAAAAGGATGAGACCCTAGGGAAATTTTAAAAATAAGATTAGAGATATAAAAATCATAATGGAAATATGAAACAAATCCCAAGAGAAAGTTATCTTAAACTCTAAAGGTCAAGGAAGAATATGTAATATCAACAAGCATGTTCACCAAATTATTCACCCCGATATAGAATTAAGGGGGCTATAATTAGGATTAAAATCTTGAATGTAAAATTGTGCAATAAAATTAGTAAATCAATGCTCTAACATTCATATTTGATAGTACATGTAAAATTCTATAAATAATTTTCATTAAATTAGGGAACATGCTTAATATAGTAAAACAAAAGAGGATAAGTTCACTTAGCTTTTCTATTGCTTCACGGTTGGTTTAGATCTAGAAATGGGTCAAACAAGATGTGACAGGTTGAATGTGCTTCGTCTACGAAATGAAACCATGGATCCTCGCTGAACATTAGTGTCACATTTGGACACTAGCATGTTGAACTTATGTCCTATTTCATGTTAGTGTCTAACATTGTTCTACACTTCTACTTTGATCTAGTTCTTTCATCTCTATTTTTAAATGTTTCCTACACTTTTGCTTATTCCAACTTTTTGATCATGCACATGTAATGATAAAACATGTAGTTTCTTACACTAGCATTCAAATAGGCATTAGATAACAAAAAGTGGTGTGTGGTGGAGTTGGACTACCCTTAATGGCCCCTTGTTGTTTCGACCGAGTGTTGCACTACATTTCCCAAATCAGGGGTTAAAACTCCATGTAGTTTTCCTAGTGTTCATGCAAGAGTGAATGCAAATCTAGAGTTTCTCCCCTATGTTTTCCTTGTGCCTCAACACTAATAATGGGTGCAATTAAATATATTTAAAATGTATCCTTCTTGAGTTTTGGATAAAGTGCTAAAGTGGAGTACCAAAATAAAGTGCTTGTAGATATGTATTCACTAGACTAAAACCCTTAAATTTCCCTTTGGTTTGTAGGTGCTTAATAGTGCTTGATTTGAATTTGAGATGCTCTTGAATTGGTGTGGTCCACTCTTAACCTATTTTAGAGTGCTTTGCACTTGTATTGAGGATACTCCAAATGTATGTTCTTGATTTAGGGAAGATTATGGCAGCTTTGTGTAAGACTTAATATGTATTTGTTATTGGATCTTTTGAGAATGCCAAGTGAGTAAATGAGTGTATATAACTTTCTTTTATACCATTTTGTGGGTTATAATTTGCATTAAGGCTGACTTTGAGGGGAGATACAACAAACATAAGAAAATATGATCATTGCCCTTGAAGGAAAGAACCATCAAAAGGGATAAACCATATGACAGCTTTGTCCAAATATGGATGGTAGTGTCCAAGGAAATAGAATGTAGCAAGTGGAGATATGGAGAAGTCTGACGGTGGATGTATTGTATTTATGTGCAATGAGATTAGTGATAAAGGTTTTTAAACAACAAAGTAAGAGAATAGGAATTATTTAAGCGTTTAGAGGGAATAGGATAGTGTGTTTAAGATTTTTTTGTTTAAGTCGTAAATAAGGGATATAAACCAAATTAGTGTTTATCAAGCACCTAATTACCAAATATAGGAGTCTAAAAAGGTTTAAAATAAGGTTTTGGAGGGAGAAAACATGCCAAAAAAGTATATTCATTCCAAAAGAGAATGCACAAGCTTTATTGGTAAAAGAGGTTCAAAATTACGTACCTACAATAGGATGACAAAAAGCTCTCAAAAATATTGGCAATCAAAGGCTTTTATATTGCTTAATAAATAAAGAATAGATTCTATGTATCTCTCAAATACTTCAACCACTATTGCTCAATATGTAGAATAGATGGAAAAGGCCACTTGAGTATGACTCTATGGGACACTCTTGTTGTTCCGGAACAAACGAATCTATTACAAGAAGCGTTGTAGGTATACTGATGTGTCGAGGTCCAAAAAAAGGAAGTTTCAAAGCCCACCATAGTTTATCAATCTAACAATCAAAAGATAAAGACCAATCAACCCAAGCCTCCTCCTTTCTACATCTTGTTGATTATTCGAAACCACCTAGCTCACAATTACATGATAGATAATGGTCTCAATAGTTCATCAATGCCCAAATAGATCGTTGATGCATTGGTATAAGCTACACTCCAATGAGAAAATGAGTGGTTCAATTTTATGGCATATCCATCGAACCAATGGGTGTAATCAAGGAATTGACTCTAACCCTATATAGGTTTTTCCTAGTATTGTTGTTTCTCAAGAAATTTCACTTATTGTTCTTCCTCCCATGTTTGCAATTTGTTTATCTATCTATTTCACATATAAAGTGGAAGGATATTTTTCTTTAGACCGGTCTCATATAATTCTCGAGCCATGGTATGGTACCAAGGTCATAATTGGAGTTAAACCAATAGCTCAATATCATATGGAAGAATTTGATTCAAACCCTCAAGAGGTTGATTGTATTATTCAATATGAGAGAAGAGAAGAAGACCACATTGCGGATGTTGATGACTCTCACAAAGAAATTTCAAATGATAAAATTGACCAATGGAGAAAGATTCAAATATATAGACAAGGATTCTTTGAAGGATCATTGTCCATTTCATGCATGGTTCATATTTTATAAATAGTTGTTAGAGAAAATATATTTTTATTGTTGGTTGGTTTTTCAAACTATAATCGGTTTGGATATGAAAGAAAGACTCGATCATACAAAACTACACTCACAATTGAATTGGGAACATTCATTTGTGAGAGAATGCCTTTGGTTTGTCTAATGTATGAGCAATTTTTCAAAGACCAACAAATATAGCCATCAAAGTGTTGATTGAAAAAATCATTCTAGTCTATCTAGATGTCATCCCTATATTTTTTTAAAAATAGGAAGACCATCTCCTACATTTGGAACAAATATTTGAAAGATGCGGGGAATTCGGGAGTTCATTCAATCCCAAAAAACCCATTTTGTTTTTCGCGGAGACGAGCTTTGGGAAAATGTGTCCAAAAGGATTTTGGAAATTGATCCAAATAGAATCTCAGCCATACTTGGGTTGTCCTTTCCATCTCACAATAAGGTTATACTATCTTTTCTTTTAAAAGTTAACTTTGTGAAAAGATTATTTCGATTTTGCAAGTTTAGTAAAGCAAATCACACGAATGTTGAAAAAGATCAAGTGTTTAGAAAGACTCTTAAAGGAAAATAAACTTTTGAGCAAATCAACGAATTCATTACTAAGGAACCATTATTACGCAACCCCAATTTTGATGAAGATTTCATTCTCTATGCTTTTAGAGGAGAAAACATCATGGTAATTGTTTTGACATAATAAGATAAGAAAGAATGAGATTATCATATTGCATTCATGAGCCAAACTCTCAAGGATTGTGTGGTGAAGTGCAATTTTATTGAAATACGATTATTCATTTTTAGAGCTCGAAAAAATCTAAACATCTTCTTTCTCACAATAAAATACAATCTTTTGTATCTCACCCAACCGTGAACGATTAAATCATGAGTAGTGAAATAGGCTAGAAAAGGGTTGTATGGATTACCAAAATCATAGATCTTGGCACCAAGATCCAATCCACCAAGATAGTGAGAAGAAGAGCTTTGTACCAACACCTATCAAAATATTTGGACAACTCTCAAGAGCTGATTTTTGTCCACAATAATCATATTACGATAGAGAATGGTGAAGAAGGGAATTGGATCAACCAAATGGTTAACTACTTGGAAACATGACAATACCCCTACATGCTTTGACATAACCAAGAAAAGATATTTCAAGCTTCAAGCAATTCATTATGAGTTGGAGGTCAATGAGTTGCCCTTCGATGGTGTTCTTCTCATATGCATTATACCATAAAGAGTTGAGAAAGTTTTGCATGAGTTTCATCAATGATCTTTAGGAGGGTGCTTCTCTTACAAACCACGGCCACAAAATTCATGAGTTGGTTATATTGGCCAACCATGTTCTCATACTAATTCATTTGTGTTAAGAAGTGCAAAGAATGTTTGTTTTTCTCAAGTAGAAACAAGAAAGCCCCCTCTTCCATCGTAACCAATTTTAGTACACCATCCATTTACTCAATAGTCACCGACTACTTCACATGATGGACCGAGGCAAGACCTCTAAAGGAATTAGCAAAAATGTTATCATAGAATTTTACAAAAACATTCTACAAGGTTTAGACTTCCTATCACATTTTTTTTATTAGTAAATTGAGGCTATTTATAGGGGCTTCGCCCATGGGTTAGAAGAACAAAATTATAAGTAGATAATTACATAGAGTGTTGCACGGGCCCATGAAAGAACAGATAAGATAGTTACATCAAGAGCCACACAAGCCCGTGACAAGACCATAAAAGCTTTCATTTACAAAATGACAAAAGATAGATATCTATAATATATGGGAGAGGCCATTGAGGCTTAGATTTCAAAATCCATCATTACTCTTTGGAGGTGGTGTCGAGCTAGGGTAAGGGGTGCGCTTCTTCTTCTTTTATCTTCACTACAAATCATGGAAAGTCTAACTCAACATGAGTGAAGAAGTCAACATTATTTGAGAAGAGCAGCTTTTTCCTTCATGTAGTTCCTAACATATTTATTATTGATAATGCTAAAAATTTATAGAACAAAGATGTTAAAGTTTGCTCACAAATATGTCATTTATCTAAAGTTTTCTTCCAATTACTACCCCCAAAGGAATGGGCTCGTAGAATCCAAACAACAATTTGATCAAGATTGTGAAAAGAAGAATTAAAGACAATCAAAGGCAATGACATACCAAAGTAAGAGCAGCTCTCTGGGCAAATAGAATTACGCCTAAACAAGCCCCTAGAACTATTTGTATATGTTGGTGATGGAAAAGAACCAAAATTACCTCTTGCAATTAAAGGAGTTCGCACAACATATGGGGCTTTAGCACCATGATTCTATGACTATTCGATTGGCGACATTGGTCAAGCTTGATGAGTACGGAGATAGAGCAAGGAAGAAGTCCCAAAGCAATCAACAAGCCATCAATATAATGTTTGATAAGGCCCACGAGATTTCAAGGAAGAATATTTTGACCTAAAGTGGGATGAATAAAGAGAAAAAACCTAGTAGGCGTGCTAGGTTTGGGTCACTTTCAAGTGGGCCGTACCAAATCACCGAGTGCAAGCAAAGTAATGTTTTTGAGCTTGTCACACTTAATGGAGATCCAAACCTCATCCTAGCTAATGGGATGTACCCGACGAGATTCCCCTAATCTCTAAAGAGGAAAATCGTGCATGTGTAACATATCTCCGTTCTCATTCCTTTTTCTTGTATTTCCCTTTTATTTCATGTTCTATTCGTACATACTCGTGCTTTTATCCTTGTATTGGATGTTTGTTCGAGCCCTACAAGTTCTCTCGTTGCCTTTAATAAAGGAAAACTCGCAGATTAGGAGAGCTGTAGTGTTCAGAGCGTTGTTCCAATAAGAAAGGACAATGAAGAATTTGAGTCTAAGTTCATATTGAATTCTAAGAACAATCAGAGAAGCCGAAAGAGGTCTTCATACTACTGAGTTGCAGCAGAATTGATCAGAATAGACCTAAGAGATACTCATGCATCTCAAAATCAGCAAGAACTTCATCAGTTGCAGCAGTTCAATGAGATGTGCAGTTCAGAATTTCAAGATTTCATGGTTGCAAGGAGTTCTCAATAGAAATTGTAGATTGAGGAGTCTCATACTTAACTTTGCTGAGAAAAATCAGAGTTTGAAAAGTCGTTTTTGAGTCAGAATGAAGAGAAAAGAAGACATTTTCAGTTTGATCTCTTATTAAGCTTGATGATGGACATTTTGGATGAAAAATGGCCCAAATCAAGACAGGTAACACTCCAAAGTTCAATTTTAGTTTCAGCTCATAGCTTATAAAGGGAAATCTTGATGGGAAGATTCATTTCCATGATTGCTAGTTTAGATTTAAATCACAACAATTAGTGCAGTTTCATTTTAGCGAATAAGATGTTTAAGCAATATCGGCATCACCTTACAGCAATTTCACCTGGCTCCTGCACATGTATTGGCTTTCAGTTATTTGCTTTTAATTGTTGTTAGCATGACTCGAGCACATTTCCGGGAAACTTATATAAGAAGATTTTAATTTATATTGAGGTTTAGAGGTTGTATGAAAAATTTGATGTTAACACTCTATGCCCAATGGATAAAAACTAGTTTCTAAGGTTCCACACATTCAAGAATCCCTTATGACCCGCTGTAAAATTTATTTATTTTTCCGACACTCTGACAATAATGTAATATCTGTTGTTTCTTAAATTAACAACAATAATTTAAATATAGGAGTTATACAATTTAAATATTGCACATAAATTAGATAAAGATTCATTCTTTATTACGCTGAAGGCGTTCCCCTTATGGGAAAGGCCTTTCTGGTCATTTCTACAACGATGTTAAATTTGACGGCCTTTTAAACATTTTTTAACACAATTAAATTTGACGGTGGTTTTCTGTTTTTCTTGTTAAATGGAAACACACAATGGCGATTGCATGGGGTTTTCCGTCCTAGGAGAATAAACGTGTCAATAAGATAACCAAATTTGTTGTTGTAATGAACCCCGAATTCTCATTAAACCAGAGGGTGTTTACCTGAGAGGGGACGATATTGATCGGGATTATGGATCGGCTACGAGCAAGGATTGGCAACCCTCTTTAATTTCCTCTACTAGGTGAACCTGGCCGTCACTGAGAGCTTTCAAACGTTTACTATTGGATATGCATTCTTGTTAATTGTGTCGATTTGATGGAACATTTCTCTTTATTTTTAGTTGAGTTTTGCTTGAATTCATAGGGTTTGTGCAGTATTTATTTACTTAATATATACGGCTTGTAATTTTTGCAAGTAACCTAAGGCAAATAGTTCCTGTCACTCACCCATGCGAGATGTTAGGGTTTGTGCGGGATTAGGGTTGAGTTGGGTGTGTAACAGCGTATCCTCACATCTCGATGTTTTTGGCGTGGGCTTTTTTATGTTTTTTTTTTTGCAATCGCATAGGCACCTAGTAGCGCTTGTCACTGTTTTTTCTTAGCAGAGCCAATCCATTATTTATGTATCGGTTTTTGCATTCTTTGTATTGTATCGAATTTGTCTCTTGTTCTTGTAGGTGGGTTTTGCTATTTTTCACAAAAAAATTAGAGGCTTCAACAATTATTCGTGGTGTGTCTTTGTTGAAGGGGAAAATTTTCTCTTGTATTTGTCTTCTCGACTTTCATTGTGCGGAGTAAGGCTCTCAGGGACTTGGATTGTACATTGTTATTTTGGTAACGAAATGAAGTTTTATGTATAGGATCTAAAAGTTAGGGTTTTTGGAATTTAGCATTGGCAAGAGGGTAATTGTTATTGTTTGTGATTTTATGATCACGATTACTCGTTTTGAGTCTTGACATGTGGGCCGATTTTTCTGGGTTTCTTACAATCTTTAGATTTGTAAACATGGATCAAACTGGAATGTGACCTACATGGGTAAACTTTGTGTTATACACAGTGGGAGGGTTTTAACTTGGTCAAGCTCTTATGCATGTTCCCCATTACCATTTCACCACAACCCCTGAACACTTATAGTCAATTTTGATTGATTCAGTTTTGAATTTTGTTTTGTTTTTGTTTGTGGAATACTATGGGTGAATTTGGATATTTTTGTTCTTATTGAATATTAGCGGGGTTCCTTTTGCCTCCCTTAGGAAATTTTTATTCAAATTGATGTACTTATTAGCCTATCAGGGTTTGAAAATTTCTTGTGCCATTGATGCCAAAACATGGGGTTGAAATGTTCGATTTATGGGGACCTTTTTCGATGTCCTAAACATGAATACATGAATACAAAATATTTGCAGATTTAATATCATGAGTGGTAGCCTTTTGTGGGCATTGTTTGTTTATTCTTGTTTGCTTCAAAACTGGAGAAGCTTGTGGCTTTCAACATCATGTCTGAGCCAGCGGGGACTTGCCTGTGGTATGTGATCAGTTACAAAGCTGACCCTTTTTTTTACTTTTCATTCTTCTTTTTAGATATTGTATAAAGCTTAATCTTGTGAATTGTCTGTTTGTACAGCCTCCTCTGACACTCAAGTGTGTATATCATACTGTACATCAAGATGTGTATCATGATGGTGAGATTCCACTAAGGTTTCTGCTTCAAAATCGAGATCTTTAGAAGACTTCATTGTTGTTGGGAAATGGTTTAAGTGTTTTATACTTCCAGAAGGATCAAGTTTCCAGCACCTTTGATAACTCTGAAGATGAGTAACTGCAGCCTGATGCCTCAAAGATTGGGTCACCTCACTGCTCTTGAGAGACTAGATCTATGGGGACGTGAATGGGAGTATTCTGCAAGGATTGGGGCAGCTTGCTAGATTGAAGCATCTGAATACAGAGTATTGTACTAATCTGAACTTTGGGTTGGAAGAATTTGGGTCACTATGCTAATTGAATTATTTGAGTCTAAACTCAAAATTGTGTAGTAGTTTGGAAAAGTTACCAGCTGACATTGTGAAGTTGACTTCACTTAAAGAGGTAAATATCCCATATTGCTTTGGATTGGTGGCACTGCCTAAGGACTTTGGCCTGTTATCTTCTCTGCAAAGATTTGACATTGTGAAGTTGACTTCAATTGAAGAGGTAAATATCTCATATTGCTCTAGATTCAATTCAAGCCAAGCCTCATATTGCTCTGTAAATAGCAGGCCTAAGTACTTTGGCCTGTTATCTTCCCTGCAAAGATTCAATTCAAGCCAATGCTCCAATCTGGAAAAGTTACCTGCCAACTTTGGAATGTTGACTGACCTACAAGAGCTGGATATCTCGTTCTGTAATAATTTGATGGAACTCCCTGAGGGCATGGGCGGATTATCTTCTCTTCTAAAAATGAATTTAAGGAAATGCAATGGTGTGAAAAATTTACCTACTAACTTTGGAAAGATGACTGCACTACAACAGCTGGACATTTCATGCTGTGAGAATTTGGGAACTGACTCAAGACATAGCCAGATTATCTTGTCTGCAAAGATTGAATTTAAGTGGATGCATAAATCTGGAAAAGTCTAGTAACCTTGGAATGTTGACTTCATTACAAGTCTTGGACATCTCAAAGTGTGAGAATTTGATGGAACTTCCTGAGGACCCGGGTGGGTTATCTTCTTTACAAACACTAGATTTTAAAAGATCAATAAAGTTGCAGTGATTGCCGAAAGCTTAGGAAATCTTTGCATGCAGTCCTCCATTCTGACTCACTTTGGACAGTTTAGCAGAACTTCTTTAAAGTATTGGAAACTTTCTATGCCTCCCAGATCTCTCATTAGATTCCTGCAACTTATTTACTTGTCTTCCTGATAGCTATGTGTGATTGAAGAAGTTAGATAAGTTACAAATAAAATATTTCATTAGATTTGGTGCTTTGCCAGGTGATTTTGGCCGGTAAGTTTCTTGAAGGAATGTTTTTTTAATAGATAGCTGAGGTCGAAGGCATTGCCATCTCTGCATCAATTACTGCAAAAAATTGTCATTGTCAACATTGTTGTGTGAATTTGAAAACATGGTATCTTCGTTGCATCTTGATATCACCAGTTGTCCTATTTTGGATGGGGCCACAATGGAGAGAATAGTGAATTTACAAAAATGTTCTTTTGTATATATGGGCAGTTCCATAAAATTGATGAAGTGCTGGGAAGAAATGTGGAAGGAAGAACAAAATCTAATGGTTGTGCGTAATTTCTTGACTGCAATCACTTATCTTGTATTTTACTATTTTTAGTATTATATAGACTACCAATGTATACAAGGGTTGGTTAGTACTTATTCGGATTCCTTGTACTATCTTGTTTTCAATGATAAGGGTTTTCTTGAAAATCTCAAGATTTCAATATCGAAAATATCTTTTCCCTTATTCTTCTAAATAAATCTTGTTAAGTCTTGAAAATATACTTGGCTTTTAAGTGGCACAATCTATTGGACACACGTTCCTATTATGGTGAAACACACAATATATCAACTACAATGATTGACATAAGCAACCTAAAAATCTGAGTGGTAAGACTAAATTAACGAGACTTGCAATTCTGCCATTGACACCAAAACTAGGTCTACACAGTTGACTTCCTTTCCCAATTGCGGCATACAATTTTTTGATCAGAAAAAAATCACCCTTATGGCTAACTGAGGCAAGTAAAGGTGAAGGCTATGACATGCCATTACAAGTGCTATAAAAAGTTTGAAGCATGAAACATACATGAATCCAAATAATCTTTGGGAGAAAATGAGGATCCAGTTTTCAAGAAGTTTAATCTACAATGAAAAGACATAATAAAAGGGGTTATTCCACTACATCAAAATTTCCCTAGGGAAATTCATTTTCTTCTTTTGAAACTGGATCCAAAAGAACAAAACTGGTGGAGGAAGATGCGGCCCCTTCAATAATGGAAACCTATACTGAAGAGCTTGCTGAAGAAAATAAAAATATAGGAAATGAGATAAATGATGATACAACTAAGATATCTGAACGACAAAAATTCTACAACATGTTGCATTATTTGTTATAGATAATTGGAAAGAACTTTGCCAACATGTTATTAAAAAAGTGAGCTTGGTTCAAAAAACCCCATAGCCTTGTATGAGGATGTAGGGATCAAGTCCTTTACTTCTAAAATAGAAAAGTGTATTGAAAGGGGTGATGCATTAGAAGTTTCTCAAGACAATATATTTTCTTTTTCTGAAACTCGATTAGAAGGAACAAATCCAATGGAGGAAGATATTGCCCTACTGTAGAGAATCCCTATAATGAAAAAGTTTCAGAAGAAATAACACATGCAGAAAAGGTGAAATGTGATAGTACATAAAAGACACTTGAAGGACAACAATCTCTGCAAGTTCAATCATGTATTATTCATAATGAGGAAGGACATCATCAACAAGACAATGCCACTGATAGAAATTGTGATCAAGATTCACTGCTTTGCATATACAGTTCCTCTCCCAGTAATAAAGCAATTAAGAGAGACAACCATGAAGCCACAATTTATACTTTTTATGAACGTACTATATTTTTCCATATAACTAATTTTCTTTTCCTTCAGCAACATATGCATTTTTGATTCTCAAAATTTTACCTCTTACGCGTAATTTCCATTGGAACTCCACATGTATTTCAATTGAATATGGTTTATTGATTTCGAATATTTATGCATTTGTATGTCATCAAACAATGCATCGTTCCTTGCTGACTTGCATGGATTTTTTACAACAGGTGGTACTCCATAAGTCTGTGACTTCTCAATCATGTCGAAACCTACAAAACGAGCCCGACGAAGAGAGAACTAAAGCACTCTGGAATGCACCCTAACCATTTAAGCTTCATTTATATATGCTTGCATATTTTGTCTCATTTATGTTTCTTGGAGAGTTAATATGTAAGGCACTTAGTCGTTCTTTCAATCTACTTTGACGTCAACACTTCACATTCACTACATTCTCAAAAGTGAGTGTTAACTTACATGTCTCACTTGCATTTGTATTCGATTATTACACAACTAACTATTATTTAACATCCCTTCCAATGTAATTTGCAACATTTGTTTTGGCTTTAATAGAAAATCAGATCACACCCATTATCAACATCAACTACAAAAGTAATAACTATCCCTCTAAATCTAATAACATATACTGTTCGGCGTTCACATTGCATTATACACATGCGATTGCTAATTTAATTAAATATCTTACAATCGATAAAAGTGACCACTTAATTGTAATAGACTTGAAAGAGAATGCAATTAGTGGAGAATTTATAATAAATTTAGATTTTTATTATTAAATTCAATTAAAAGTTTTTACAAACTTCTAATATATGTTGTGGTGCACCCTATCTTTGCACAGTCACCGCGCCACGTCACTGCCACCTGGGCGAGTAAAAACACCACCAATGGATGCAGCACCAAATTCTTGACCTCCAACATTGCACCGCCACCTCACTGCCACCTCAGCGCCACGTGGACGATCCACGTTTGTGGAGATGTCAAAAAAGTTGGTTTTTTTGCATGGGACCAAGTGTTGTCCACTCGCCGCGCCAGTTGTTGTCCGGGCTACCGCCATGCATTGAATGCTCACCCACCAGCCGTTAATGCGCGGGTTGGTTTATGGACCCTGCCACCGCCAAATCGCGCCATGGGATTTCATGGGAAATGGAGAGGGAGCTCGTTCAGTCTGGTTTTTGGCGTGTTCGGTTGCAGAGCTCGAGCGACCATTTCGTGGGATCTTGCAGACCGGTGGGTGCGTGCGTTTTCTCCACTCCTGACCGACTTCGTCCTCGGCATTGGCTCGGCCTGCTACGAAGATGAGAAGAAAAGGCAGAGGTGAGAGGGTTCTCACTCAGGCAATGATCCTTAGTGTTTTTAAACACTGCACTACTATGGAAAGTTTGTTGTTTGCCATTCAGCAAAAGAAATTTGTTTTTTCACCCGTCTTATTTTACAAATCCAAGCTTAAAATCGTTGGTGTATTTGTCTTGTTTATGAGCGCCAGTCTCGGGTTTATGGGTGCCATGCGAGCTCATGTTCAGTTGCTAATTACTGTTAATGGGATTACTGTAACTTTTAATGCGTTTATGTCTGTTAATGCGTTTATGAGTGCCATGCGTTTATGCGAGCTCATGTTCAGTTGCTAATTAGAGAGCGATTTTCCTTTTAGAATTGTTATTTTTCATTTTATTTCTCCTTATATTTTTGGAGGTGCAGTTGACACTCCCTTTATACAATAAATTCAAGTAATATCTTCTTCTATCTCAATTATTCTTAACCTCTAATAAATATTTACACCGATAGGCGTTTATTTACAGTCGGGGATCCACCTACACTGTGCAAATCAACGGTGAGTGACTTCTCCATGCGCTTGCAAAACCATTGAAAACAGACCAACCGTTGATATGCCTATAGGGTTTCGACACGGTGTTGGTTAAGGTTTTCCTGGCGTCCCATTTGGCACGGAGTGCCTGCTACTTTGGATGGGAAAAACCACATACCTGTCTTTTCATACTATCACTGTGGAAAATGGTACGGAAAGATTGATTTCTTCTGCATTACAGACATTCGGCTTCCAAATTTCCTTCATCTCAGAGTTTCAGAAAACTGAACTTTTACTACAACTTCAATGAAGATATCTAGAAATTGTTTTTTTAGTGTTTGTATATTTTGAAACAAGAGGAACTGAATAAACAATATCTTGTTTAGTGCGAGTTAGAAACATATCAGTACCCAATTTTTTTAGTGTTTATATAGAAACAAGAGGAACTTTAATGAAGATATCTAGTAATTTCTGCTTCACCTCTTAGTGTATCCAATTGTTTTCTTTTTGTATCAGTACCCAATTGTTTTTTAAAGTACTTAGCAGCATTACCTCATCATTGGACTTAAAGTAATCTATTTTCTAATACCCAATTACCCCTTTAAGCAATTTCTAGGTCTAATTATAGACAGATTTTTGTGGACATAACCGATTTAGATAATAGGAATAAATATTGCAAATTGTTGAGGGTTGGCATAAAAGCTCACCACCAGAGATAATATCTCAGTTGCTGTATACAAATGTCTTTCTTTCTATGGAATTTTATTGCCCAAAATTGTATTCTAGCTTAAAGTGTCTTCCTGGTTCCATCATGGGCCAAATGCCTTTTTTGGCTTTCAAAGTTTGAAGATAACTTTCATCATTTTTGGCATTACCACTCTCTGTTACTGCCATTTACATTGTTTTCTATTGTAATTGCTCGCTTCTGTATTAGCGTTCTCTCGATCTTGAGTCTAAATGTTTGAAGTGTCTTCCATGGTTCATATATACATGTTGCTCCCACGGGCTGCATTGCTGTAACGCATTGCACCGGTTGTGGTGCACCCTATCTTTGCACAGTCACTGCACCACGTCACTGCCACCTGGTCGAGTAAAAACACCACGCCATTCACCACGCCAGTTGTTGTCCTGGCTACCGCCATGCATTGAATGCTCACCCACCAGCCGTTAATGCACGCGGTTTGGTTTATGGACCCTGCCACCGCCAAATCGCGCCATGGGATTTCACGGGAAATGGAGTTGGAGCTCATTCAGTGTTGTTTTTGGTGTGTTCAGTTGCAGAGCTCGAGCGACCATTTCTTGGGATCTTGCAGATCGGTGGGTGCGTGGGTTTTCTCCACTCCTGACCGACTTCTTCCTTGGCATTGGCTCGGCCTGCTACGAAGATGAGAAGAAAAGGCAGAGATGAGAGGGTTCTCACTCAGGCAATGATCCTTAATGTTTTTAAACACTGCACTATTAAAATAGTGAGCATAATCATACTGATATATTAACATAAGTTTAATTGTATACATAGAACAATGGAAAGTATTCTGATTACATACGCAAAATTAATATGAGTATTCTGATTACACCGCCAAATAGGGTGTAAAATATAGAGCATCATCATATTGATATATTAACATAAGTTCAATTGTATACATGGATGCCTGGAAAGTATTCTGATTACATACGCAAAATTAATATGAGTATTCTGATTACACCACCAAATAGGGTGTAAAATATAGAGCATCATCATACTGATATATTAACATAAGTTTAATTGTATACATGGACAGTTGGAAAGTATTTTGATTACATACGCAAAATTTATATTGCACTATATAACTTTAGAGACTACATAGGAAGACTTCGGTGAATACATCTAGCAAAATTGTATCACCAACAAAATTACTACCATCATCATATGGGGTAATAAGCATTGTTTACGGGCACATGTTCAATATCTTAGTTAGTATAAGTAATATTGCCCTCTTTCTATACTGCTTTTGGATTTTCTTTTCCTGCCGATACAGTGTTCGATTGGCCAACTGAAAAGGGATTTAGAATCCCTTTTGACAGAGCATTTGGTTGCCCAACTGATAAAGGATCTGGTCCCCCTGCTGAAAAAGGATTTGGTTGTCCGCTTGAAAAGGGATTTGCACCTGTTGTTGACAGAGGAGTTGGTTGCCCTGCTGAAGCTTGCATCCATGGTGGCATTGCAAATGAACTACTAGGACTGCTTGAACTTGTACAAAGTAAATGAGGTGATACATACCAAGATGGAACTGTACAAGAGTTATTCATAAGTGATGGAGGTGTTCCAATTTGAGCATAACCTGGAATTTGAATATTTAACATATCTTGAAAAATCCTTCGATTTTCATGATCAGTTGCAGAACTTACACGCATCCTCTTTTCGTATTCCCTTAATTGATTTGCAAGTTCCCTCTCCCTCTTCTCTTGCTCTTTCCTTTGTTGCTTGTGTGCCTTCTCAATCTCTTTTTGTTGCTCCTTAGCCTGCTTCTCCCTTTCTCTTTCAAGCTTCTCCTGCAATTTTTTTTCTTTTTCTGCAAGTCTAGCAACCTTTTTTTCTTGTGCCACTTCTTTTTTCCGTAACTTTAGTTTTGCTTGTTCCTCCTTTTTTCTTTCCACATCAACCAATAGCTCCATGTACTCAGGTGCAGTCAAAATCTGTGAATGCCTACTCAGTCTAATAGAACCATCTGATTTGTTTATGATCTCCCTTGGAAGTCGTAGAAAATGGGAAAGTAACGTACCGCGTCCATCTTGGTTTTCAGTCTCTTCAGGGTGTTGAGGTTCATGTTGCATAACTTCTAAGTTAATTTCATTTTCTTGAGCATCCTCTTGAAATTCGACTTTGTCTTGTTCATCCTCATCTCCAACATCTGCATAGTAATGAATTATTGCTTCTTGTTCTAGTCCTTCAGGAAAGGAAGGCAGATTTAAGCTTTGATCTTCTGTGTTGGATGGTAGCTTGTAACCCAAGTTTTTCATGGCATCCTCTAACCATTGTGGCGGGTTAACTTGACTTGGCAAGGACAAATCATTGTTACTTACAAAATCTGAAGACCCCTCCTTATTGTTGATGATGTTACTTGGGTTTCCAAGAGCACCGTTTAGCTCCACTCCATGTGTTGCAGCTGCTTCCATATCATCTCTAGAGTCAACATTTTGCATGAATTGAGTTTCAGGTACCACCTCTTCACTGTTATTTAATTCAGGATTTATTCGTTGAGATAGGCTCAAAATGTTTGTGACAACATCAACATCTTCCTCACCTTGCATGTCAAATGCCTGGCTGCATGCCATGTCATTTAGGAGAGCATCATAATTCAATGGCCAAATACCAGTTCTTTTGAAACCTGCAATTATGTTAGATGGTGTTTGTGCCTTTTTTAAGGCTCTACTTGCAAGCTCAGCAATGTCACTCCTTTTCACATCTGCACATTTGTTCTCTGCCATCCATTTGGACCTCTCAGCTCTAAAATATGTCTTGAAAGGGCTGAACACACTCACGTCAAGAGGTTGCAACTTATGACTAGTATGTGCGTTGGTAGTGTTATCAAATCAATGCCCAATTTGTTTGCCTCCTCCACAGTTTGTAATGCTACATGGCTGCCATGGCCATCAAATATCAATAGGTGTCTATTATTTGGAGAAACACCACCTGGTACTGAACGTGCAAAATGACATAGCCAATTTAAAAACAATTCCTTTGTCATCCATGCATTTGGATGTGCAGCCATACATGCTCCAGGTTCACAATTTTTAATGTAATTCTTTATCATTCTCTTTCCCTTGAACAAATAAAATCCTGGGATTGACAAACCTGCTGCATTGACACAACACAATATAGTGATCCACTCCCTGCTCTTTGGTATTACCTTTGGGACATTACGACTGCCCCTCTTTGCAATTACACGAACTCCACAATTTCTTCCAGCCTGCAAACCAGTCTCATCACAATTCCAGATTTTATGAGCGCCGTATGAATAGGTTCCATAGCATTTGGCCAAATTATCATAAAATTTGGTTACTATTGCAGGGCGCAAGTTTAAAGCTCTATCCCTGTCAAGTCCCTCAGCGGTTCGGATTGCAAGGTCTGGATGACGTTTTCTGAATCCAGCCCACCATGATTTACCAGGAAACCCATCTCTGAAGGGGTTTTGTCTTGTTTCACAAATCTGAGCAACATTTGCCTTTAGTTGCATTAACTCCAAGCCATGACCCATATCAGCCATTTCTTTGCACCATTCAACAATTTCTCTTCTTCTTCTTGATTAGAACTGCTGGAGGACCCCTCCTCTTTGTGGGTGAGACCATTTAGCCAATAGTGTAATGATGTGGGTGGAATGGAATACTTCTTTGTTGCTGCTCTAACTGAGAACCCATTAAACTCAACATCATCTATCGCCTTTTCCATATCTTCTTTTGTCCAACCTCGGATGACACTAAGCTTCTTTGTTGCAGATGTTCTTTGAACTGAGACAGTGGGTGGGTTTCTACATTCTGGTTCATTACCAGTTGGTGTTGAATTATCCTCTTCATCACTTAAATTATGTGATAATTGTACACCTCTCACTTTGGGCCTCCTTGATCTTCTAGCAATAGCACCTTTTCTCATGGTGTAAATGAAATACCTGATTCACAACATGAAAGATGATTGTTGGAAAAGAAACTATAAATATACCAAAAATGAATGTTGGAATATGATTTTGGAATTGTTGAAGGAAAGAGGATTGCTAGAATATGAATGATTTTGTTTCATTTTTAGGAATTAATTGACTTGTAGTTTTCATTATGACAATGAAACTTGTATGGAATATGTTGAATACAGAAAGTGCTTGGATAGACAATGTATATTTGACTAAATGAGCACAATGTTGTATAGTTCAACAATGTTGTATATTGCATTTCAGAATTCACTATATTGTTCTTTTTTCATGATAGACCATTCTCACGTGTATTCGTTGGACTCTTCCTATGTAGTTTTTTGCTGCCATGGCATAAATATCATTGCCTGTAGTGGACTTTTCCATGGTTTTGCTGCCATACCATTCTCATTCTGTATTCGTTGGACTCTTCCTATGTAGTTGTTAAAGCTAAGTTGTCGTTAGAAATATGGAAGGGAAAATTTATAATGAAAACATTAACGGCTGGTGGGTGAGCATTCAATGCATGGCGGTAGCCCGGACAACATCTGGCGCGGCGAGTGGACAACACTTGGTCCCATGCAAAAAAACCAACTTTTTTGACATCTCCACAAACGCGGATCGTCCACGTGGCGCTGAGGTGGCAGTGAGGTGGCGGTGCAATGTTGGAGGTCAAGAATTTGGTGCTGCATCCATTGGTGGTGTTTTTACTCTATAAATTTTCCCTTCCATATTTCTAACGATTGGTAACAACTTAGCTTTAAACTCTATAAATTTTCCCTTCCATATTTCTAACGACAATTCAACAAAGGATTGGTTTCATCAAGTCACATTAGATTTTTTTGAAAAGGATTTGTCGAGAGGATTGGTAACAACTTAGCTTTAAACTCTATAAATTTTCCCTTCCATATTTCTAACGACAATTCAGCAAAGGATTGGTTTCATCAAGTCACATTAGATTTTTTTGAAAAGGATTTGTCGAGAGGATTGGTAACATCAAAAAAGTAGCTAGATAAACATGTAAATATGATGGTTTTTATGAAGATTTTATGGTAGATTTTTTTTTATCTAGTTGTTTAAATGGTTAGACATGTATATTTTGCAAAGAAGATAAGAATTTTACCACTCTGTATGATGAATGCAAGAGATATTATGGTACATACCTATATCTATAGAGTTTGACAATCCTTCTATTCATTTATTTACTCTTTTACCTATATCTATAGAGTACATACCTATATCTATAGTGTTTTTACTCGCCCAGGTGGCAGTGACGTGGCGCGGTGACTGTGCAAAGATAGGGTGCACCACAACCGGGTCCTCTCCCCTAGTTGTTAAAGCTAAGTTGTCGTTAGAAATATGGAAGGGAAAATTTATAATGAAAACATTAACGGCTGGTGGGTGAGCATTGCTAGGGGATAGGCACCGGTTGTGGTGCAGGGTCCAATAATGGAGATAGTAGGTGAAAGACATTGATTGTATTGTATTGTATTATTATTATGTAAACATGGAAGCATGAAATGTTGAATAAGACAGTTTTTAAATTGGTCAATATTCTCTTATTCATTGATAGAACTAAAAATTTTCCTTCCATATTTCTAACGAAAACTTGACAAACTACTGTATTCGTCGGACTCTTCCTATGTAGTTTTTAAAGTTATGTTTTCAATATAAAATTTTCACATATGATCATAATACTTTCCAAATTTCTATGTATACAATAAAACTTATGCTAATATCACAGTGATGATTGGAAAAAATACTTTTCAACTGGAGAATGAGATATCTTGAAAAAATGAACAATACAGTGAATTCAGAAATGCAATATACAACACTGCTGGACTATAGAACGTTGTTGTGGTCATATTCCGACAGAGTTGTATATTCCAGTAGTGTTGTACTTCCTAGCTGTGTTGCATATTGTATTTCAGAATTTACTTAGCATAAAAAGAATTTACTATAGTGTGCACATACAACACTGATGGAATATACAACACTGTTTTCAATTTAAAGTTATGTTTTCAATATAAATTTTGCACATGTAATTAGAATACTTTCCATCTTTTTATGTATACAATTAAACTTATGCCTATATAGCAGTGATGACTATACACTAGAGAAGAAGAATATATGTTCCCAAAGAAGTGTATTTGTTGTTTGCACGCACTGTCATGGCATATGATTTTGCAACGTACAGAAGATATGGGTATCCTGATTAGGCAGTCCCACTGTTTCGCTAGAACAACAAACTGGTCCCCAACCCGATCAGTTTACATTTGTCAGTTTACATTTGACAAACCTGTTAAATTATCTACAAAAATATTCTTGTTCATTACAAACATTGGTTAACTCCTAGCACTAATGGTGCCATGTTGATCTTGATCTTATTGGTGGGGTCTAATTATCTTCTAATCTTCTATTGACATAATATCATGCTCTATTTTGGTTCAAGGTCATAAAGAACTCACGAAACTAGGTAGTCTTCATTTGTCATGAGGCCACACTGCTTTCGCATGGCATGCCAGAGAATTCTCTCAGATGAGATTATTTTCTTGGTTCATTTTAACTACCACCTACGGATGCTGCAAATGAGTCATCAACTCATTATTGCAGGTTGGAGATGTTACATAGGATTTTTCTTCAACTTGCTATAGGTTACAGTCGCTTTGTTTCCTTTGTGGAGGTGTACCTCCATTATTCTGATCTGCTGTCTCCCTGGCTTTCTCTACAAATCTAATAAAATACCCCCGTGTGTAAGGAGAAAGATATTGTTGTTTGAATTTATGTTTTTTTTTTCTATAAAAAATCACAAGTTCATTCACCCTAGATTGACTTTATTGTGTTGACTGTAAACTGCCTAATAAATTGCAAAAAAATGATAATTTATTATTAAGAGAATGGATTTCTACATTTTGTGATTTTGATGGCAATTGAAGTGGCTTGTGAATATGATGACTCACGGCTCATCCTTTAAGGATAATTAACTAAGACATGTCATCCTATCTGAAGACATTCTTTATATGGTAATTTCAATCCTACAGATAATTGGGACCAAAAAGGACTATTCTCCAAGCATAATTTTTAGCTTTCTAGTTATTTGCATTTTCAACTTTATTAAACTTACCTACTCCATAGCTGGCTGCTCTTGATTTGATACTCTGTCTCCTTTGGTATGAGGCATTTTACCAACTAGCCTACTTAATTTTCTGTGTATGTTACTGATAAGGTTGTTTTTCAAAAATTTTGAGTAGGTCCTTGATATTGCTAATTAGCTCCTTGATGAAAACGTTATAATTCTTTCATTTATTTTTAACCATCTTAACTCTAACAGTCTAGCCTTGGGTTCTTGAACACCTTATAGACAGTTACTTGAAGTTTATTGCTTTTAAATTGTTTCTACTTTCAATTTTAGAACTGTGACACAAATGGTGGCTTGTAGAGGCTTTTTTGTTGGTTAAAAAACTTTATGATTTTGCAACGTACAGAAGATATGGGTATCCTGATTAGGTAGTCCCACTGTTTCACCAGGAACAACAAACTGGTCCCCAACCCGATCAGTTTACATTTGGCAGAGTACTTCCAGCCTGTGCAAAACGGGGGGTTTGAAACAGGGTATGAACATTCATTAAAGCAAAAAGAAATGTCTAAATTGTGTCAGATGCTGGAGTTGCAACTGCCCTGGTAAACATGTATTCAAAATGCAGGAACATGGACAAAGAAAGTTTGTTGTTTGATGGAATACCACAAAGAAATATGTTCTTCTGGACCCCAATGACTGTAGGATATGCAGAAAATGCTTTTGTTGGAAACGTAGGTGAACTGTTTGATAGAATTCCTCAAAGAAACGTGGTCTCATAGAATGCCATGATGGCAGGATATGCACAAATTAGATTTGTTGAAAAGACTTCAGAAACTTTAAAGCAAATGCAATTGGCATATACAACTCTGCTGCAATATGCAAACACTGAAAAAATAAATAGAGGGCTTGAATTATGAAATAGTTTGTAATTCATAAGTGTCTTACCTGAACTGCACTGCTCCTCACTTCTTCAACTTTGAGAGATGAAAACTGCATGAACAAATGGAATTGTAATCCATCCTTCAGCTTTTATTCTATCATCCTAAATTCTGATTGGTTGATGTTAGTTGACATGGATTCAATATGATAGTTCAATCAAATGGTTGAGATTTATTGGGATTTAATCCAATGGATAATATTTTAGTTGGTCATTTTTATTATTTTATGCAGCTGGTTACACAATTTATTGTTCATATGGTACTGAGTTTTTAAACACTGTGAAAGGTGAGCCTGACCATAATTTCATTTATTGTTATGCAGGTGTTTACTTGGGATTGAAGACTCTTACATCAAAAATAGTGCATTATATTTGAGATCTGGTTTGGAAAGTCTTGAGAAATGACTTGTTGAAGTGACTGTAATAGATATGATGTACATACAATGAAAATATTACTTAATGAATAGTTGACTGTATAGACTTGGTTTTTGTACACTTGTATATAAATTAATATATATTTTTAGTTCTATCAATGAATAAGAGAATATTGACCAATTTAAAAACTGTCTTATTCAACATTTCATGCTTCCATGTTTAAATAATAATGATACAATACAATACAGTTAGGTAATATTAACTTCACATATCATTCAAAATATGTTATTTAAAAGGTGAATGTCTTTTCACCTACTATCTCCACTAATGGAGAATTCGCTTGAATTCCTAATCTTATTTTATTAATACCATATAGTGTAGGTTTCAAATTCATGCACCACAGCATCTCGTCTAATACATATGAATTAATAGTGAGCAAATGTGTTTTTGGTGTAATTTTAAAAAGGTGTTGATGTGAACTTTCCTTCAGCATTCTTCTCATGTCATCTGGGTTCATTTTAGTATTCGGAATTAAATCTTTCATTTGTTCTATTATCTCATTGTGTCAATTAAACACTAAGTTCTGCATGTTTTAGTTTTCTTGTGTTGTGATCAAGTAGAGGAAGTTTTAGACTAACAATATGATAGAAGGAACCAGCCTACTACGGTGAATGTACTTGAGAATCGAGATAGGTGTCCCCAACTACGGTAAATTCCATGTTATGCCTGAACTGCGGGTAGCTTTAGATCAGACATTTCAGTGCATTAACATATTGTCGAGAAACCATTGTAATCTAGACGTTTAAAGAAACCTCAGCAACCTGTGTCTAGCATGGGCTAAAAAATGAGAGCTCTGGAAGATAAATATGATAGCCAAAGCTGTTTCTGTTGTAGGGCAGTTGTCACTGCCCAGCTAGACATATATGCTAAATGTGTATGTACACAGTAGACCTACAAATAGATTAGTAAATTGCCAAAACACATTTGTGGTTGTGCACAGTAGACCTGCAGATAGTTTGGTAAATTGCGAAAACCCATGTGGTTGTGCACGGTAAGATGTTCACAATGAATCTAAATGAAGTCTCCTGACCTGCAATCTCTGCTGCATATGCACAATCGGCCTCAATGATTAAGCTTTGGAGATTTATAAAAAACCAAAGCAATTGGCAGGTTTCTTGCCACATTCATCATATCCTTCGCTTGCATCCTCCCAACTTGTGCCATTCCAGAGACATGGAACAGGCCTGCTGGTCCATCAAAAATTCTTTGAGTGGGGATCTCTGATTGATGAGGTTGTGACTGTTATGGTAGGCATGAATGCTAAGTGTGTGGCAGTTTACAGATGGCACATGTTTTGTTTGACAAAATGCCATATTCATCATCCTTTGCTCGCATTCTCCCAGCAGATGGCACTTGTTTTGTTTGACAAAATGCCATATTCATCATCCTTTGCTTGCATCCTGCCAGCTTGTGCCATTCCTGAGACATGGAACAGGGCCTTTTGGTCCATCAAAAATTATTTGAGTGGGGATCTCTGATTCATGTTGTTGTGACTTTTATGGTAGACATGAATACTAGGTGTGTGGCAGTCAACAGATGGCACTTGTTTTGTTTGAGAAAATGCTTCAGCAAGCATTATAAACTGCAATCATTTTTGGGCATGCACATAATGGAGCTCGTTGATTCAATGATTTTTAAGTAATGGCAACCGACAGGTGCAATGCCAGACTCATCCTCCCTGATTGTGCCAAGCATACTTCCTTCATAACGGGATTGAATATAATTTATAAAATATAAAAAAATGAGTTTCTATTGCAGTTTAGGCTCCGTAGTGTGTTAAGCTATTTTAATGCCAGTATGTAGAAACTTTTAGGGCTCATGTGACATGGGTGAATATAGAAGACGTATTATAAATCTAACCTAAATCTTATATTAATCACAATATGGGGAAATAAACTGTAGAAGTAGAGTATAGGTTTGTGAACACTATCTTTTTAAAAATCCAGCAAATGAAAGTTACAAAAGCTAGTTAGGGTATTCTCTAATGCACATGGCACAATTAAGCAAATTCATTCATACAGCAGTTACTCTAAAAGACCCTCTCCAACCGAGCCACAGATAGCACTCCATTTCAGTAGACCTTTATCACAAACATTTCCTTACATAATCAATCAAACTGTATATGGATATAACAAACATGATTACAATAGATATATGGTCAATCTAACAGCACGGGTAAACAATTGCTTGCATTTCACACTATTGATCCACAAGGATGCAGATAATTTATTCTACTTGCCCCAATTCTGGAAGCAATTCAGCTTGAGTGAGCTGTTTCTAGTAACTGTTTAACCTTAGTGATGTAATCCTCCATGGCAGCCTCCTGCGATTTATCTGTCAATAACACCATGAAAATGAGTGAGCTTATAAAAAAATAGGTTTAGCAGCCACATCTTGAAACATTGCTGAACACAGAGGTTGCAGAGAACTTCAGTTAACATGCTTCAGCACATAGAAATTGCAGAGAATTTCAATGAACACGTTGCGTACAACACTAAAGAAACATAATGATCTAACCTTCAACTGCCTTCCATGCATCCCACTTGGCTCTCTCCTTCAAGCTGAACATGCCTGGGCGAGCTGTAAAGAGATGTGTATTATATTAGCTATTTTAAAAAGAGGAAAATAGGTTCTGGATTTTGGTCAAGTATTAGATTAACAGGTATGTGATATGCAGTTTTAGCCAAGTGTGTAAAATGTCTCATCAGTAAGGGCTACGGCTACTGTCTATAAAACCAGTACAGATATCTTAAACACATTTTTACGTAAATTGCCGAGATATATCGATCTCAAGGCGTCTATCTTGGAGTTGTCAAACAATAAATTGATTAATAACTCCATTCCCTTCTCCATGAATTTCCCACCTACTGGTGAAGGATGGCCTCAATTTAGCTGCACCATTGTGTTGGGCTTGAAACAATATTTCGGGAAAAAAACAGGCTCCAAACTCCACCATAGGGCCAAGGGCCAAGATATTATGATTTTTCAATCAACATCTCCAAGCAAGGAAAACAAAATTCCAAATGACGGTCAAATGGACGTCAAATTTAAGGTTGAAACTTCTCTGTGACAGTCAAAGTGACATAAAACTTAAGGTCAGCCTATAATTGTTAATATCTCACGGACATTAAAATCCATCACCACCTTCCCTAGCTGCCATTGTAAAACACCTCTTGGCATAGTAATAGTTCAAGTTAGAGTTCAGCAATAACATGAACCAGGCAACAAAACAAGAGGACCTCGTATGTTATAACAAGTAGCTGGGTCCTGCACCCCAGCATGGTCAATCCTGGTACGGCATGTAAAAGGTACTAGTGTCAGTTCAATACTGCCTCTGGTCCTGCTTGAGTACGTTCCAGCCAATCCAAGTCAATCCAAGGATGGACCCAGGCATACCCAAGGCGGTCGGGAGGTGCCCAGGTAAGAGCCAAGCAAAGCCCACAGTACTAATAGGCATAAAATGATTATTTTTATTTTTTTAATTTAAAAACAAATCAACTTGAATTCCATTATTAGAAATTACAAGCAAATTTTCCATGTTTGGCATGGGCATTTTTAATGATTCATTAAGAACAGCTGTCCAATAAGATTATTGTTTAAAACAAATGCATTTACCAATTTTTTAAACTGTGCCTGAAGCACTGTAAAAACATAAGTAATTATTTCTTCCATAACCTCTGTCATAGCATTTTCAACTCCAACACTTACATCAGCTTCTGAAATCTCTATTTCTAGTTCATCATCAATGTGCATTAATATTGTGATCTTAGGAGTTTGAACCGTTTCTAAATAAAGGGGAAAAAATAAATAAAAGGTAAAACAGAATTTTACAACTTAAAACTTACAAGTATTGCACTTCCCAACAGTTGCCTGCTTGTAAAGGCCATATAGAATGAGCTTGTCACTGTCAGAGGTACTCGAAGGCAATGTCTTGGCCTTCTCTGCCTGCTCCTCAAACTCCTCCTGCAAAATGAAAAGTTGAATTGATTTAAGTACCAAACAAGAAAACGGACAAGTAAAATGAAAGCTATCCAATATCAGATAAAGGGCCCTGAATTTTGTTTTTAATTATCTGCTACTTCCAATTGCTTTCCACAAATTTGAGGATGGAAAAGGAATTAACGCTTGATTTTAAATCTCGCTGTGTTCTCTCTTTACCCTGTGCCATATCATCTATTCAGGGACATTTATTTCCAATGTTAAACAAATGCCATAGATATCAAACCAATGTAGCCAAGCGTCCAGTCCATTCCATGATTCACTTTAGAATCAATAGAATAATTGCACTAAACTATATAAATCATCAAGCTAAGCTTGTTGGCAAGCATTTAATGGAATATCTAAAAGCTCAAATAAATAACATTTCAGAAAGCTGTGGGTATTCATCCTAATATTTATCTGTTTTCAAATGTGATTTGTTCAAATCCAGGAATATATAAACATATATATATATATATACACAACAGATTAAGGAATGCTAAGATCCTCAGTTAGTCAAGCGCCAGTCCCATATGATAAAGCCTAAAATGACAAAATGTTGAAACCAGGGTAAGGGCCTTTCCACTGAGATCCTATACTTCCACATAAATTGCCTATCCTCATGAATTAAGTGGGAAACCTTTTGAATCTGTAAAGATACTGCCTAGGTTTTTAAAGGGAAAATACCAAAACTTTCATACATTGGTTTGAAATCTTTTACAAAGCAAGCTCCGAATTCTGTTTCGACTAACAAGCTAGCCTAATCATCAGATCAAAGGAGTGCAATTAAATGAAAAAGAGATACAATGGTAAAAAGGTTTACGGTTACATTAATCATAGCTTTGCATGAAAAAGATTAAAATCGGCTTAATTTCCTCATAAAAGTGGGGTTAAAATCAGATAAAGCTCTACGACAATATCTTTTATGGTCTCTCTACCATCGGTTCTATATTTGTTTTATGGTTGATCAATGTGGGTTTATGAGAGGTAACCACAACCATCTGGTACAAAAACGGGGCCCATTTCCAAGGCAAGCTACGCACGGGGTACTGAACTTGTAGATCCAGGCTTATCAATTTCCTCATTTACCATTACACATCGCAACCCTTTGGGTAGATCTGCTCTAATGTTTACCCTATCATTCAGGGAGCCTTTTGCAAAAAAATAGTTTGGGAGAGCAAGATCTCTACTACGATCTAATATCTACAATATCTGTAGATTATTGTCATCTGCAGTTGCAATTCAAGCTGTACAACTGCAGGGGCACAGTCTCCCCTCCGAATCGGTACTATCTATATCAAGCCCTGACTATGGGAAACTCTTTTCCTCAAACACTCTGGCATGAAAGCATAAATTGAGACGGCAGAAGAACAAAGGACAAATACAGATCAGACGGTTCTAAAAGCACATTTAAAAGAGAGTCCAATTTAGGATCTAGATCCAACAATATTGCAAGACGGCAAATCAATCTAAGCTGCTCAAGAGACGAATTGTAGATTTATTGGGATCCAACCATCGTCTTATTTGACTACAAGATAAATGTTGCAGGAGGAAAATTATTTACTTTCTAAGAATCTTGATGAGCGGCATGGATAAGAAAACACTATGATCGTTAACGACAGGGGATTGCTTTGCAGCCATTGCTGTACAGGGTTTGCCAAATTAGGAATCTTGGAGATCCATAAAACATAATCGCTACTGTAGCAGAAATGCGAGAGAGGGAGAGATTTTATTAAAAAAACCAGGTGATGAAATGAATTGACTTGGAGGGCACTAGACGCTATTAGTTAGTTACCTTGAGAGCCATGAGTCGGATCGCCTCCTGTGCTTTCTTCTGTTGCAGACCGCACTTGGATCTAAGAGATGGTAAGAAATGTTGATGAACCACCCTTTTAATTGCCTACCACATGCATTGCTTTCGCCTCTCTCTATAATAATGCTCCACCATGTGCATAGCCTGAGCCCATAATTAAATATATGGGAAAGGTGTTTATTATTATTATTTATTAATTGAAGGGTAAATGTCCTAATCTTTCCTACAACTATTGTGTCGATAATGTATATAGAATTTTGGTCATGATGTTGGGGTTTTGCACCCGGTAAGAATTTATTTCGGGTAGATATTTTTAGTCAACTAATTTCACCAATTAACCAATTGTAGGTTGATTATAAAAATTTATATCTTTATAATTATTTGAGAATATGTTTTAATGTCAAAAAAAAACATTGATTATGAACATCTCAAAGGATTTCCCTGCTTCTGTTGACCTGCATGTTGAGGATAGGATATGGACTCAAAACATTGACTATGAAGGCTTCCCCTTCAGATGTCGGATTTGCTTTTCCCTTGGCCATTTAGCAGTGGATTGTAAGTTTGGGAAGAAAAATACCAATAATCAATCTTCATGGTGGAAGAATGCTGATTCTAGCCATTTGGTTGTAAACAGTCACTCAGATTCAAAGTCAGAAGAGGGATCTAAGGATGTGGAAGAGGAGGCTCTGTGCAAGAGATAACCCCTTCTCCTGTAGAGAAGGAATCTTCTCCTGCGTCGGTTTGGAGTCCTTTTCCCCTCCTCCTTTTTGGGGATCCTCAATCAGATGGGTGAAAATAATTTTGAAATTTGTATACCAGTTCACTCAAATGAAAATGTTAATCCAAATATCGGTGACGATTGGTCTACTGTGAATAGAAGAAAGAAAGGGAAGGTTAATGACTCCCTTAAGATGTGTCTTCGTTCCCATGGGAAGAAGTCTCATGGTTAGTGTTTCTTCTGTGTTTGTTTTTGTTGTTAGTTGGACTTCTGGTTGTTTGTTTCTCTGTGCCGCTGGAAGAGGCAGCCCTTCATGTTCCTCATTGTTATATTTTTATCTCCACTTTCTCTCATTGTAATGGGGTAGGGTCCCCTCAACCCTATTTTTACCCTTAATAAAAAAAAACATTGTATTTTTTTTTATATATGGAAGGGTTTTCTCTCACTTATATAGATATTTAAAATATTTCTAGTATTTGTAGATGGATATTTCCTAAAGAAGATTGGGAAAAGAGGATGTGTGTGTTTTGCATCAAAGGTTATTGGAAATAGAATGGCACTATGTCATGGAATGCATGACATATAATGATATTTGTATTAAGTGTGAAAGTAGACAACCTAACATCTTTATTTGAAGAGGAAAGATTTGTGAAAATAGTCAACATTTTTGGTCAAGATTTAGGATTCAAACGTTATTAAAATTGTTCATTCATTTCTTATCTTGAATTTTTACATATTATATTGATTAATAAGTTTATTATAATGATAACAACAATTTATGGAAAAACTATGTAAGCATTTTAGAATTAATGTGATTTGATTAATAAGTTTATTATAATGACAACAACAATTTATGGAAAAACTATGTAAGATTTTAGCATTAATGTTTTAAATCACATTATGTGATATCTTCAATATGTAAAAGTTGATCATAGTCTTTCTCAAAATTTCATTGATTAGTTCTAAATGGGGGTAGGAACAGGGGACAATTTTACTTATGGCCAAGATATTACTAATTATTAGATTAAAAATGCACTTTTATTAATAAATTATAATAGTACAATGCTAATCAATATTACTAATTTTTCAATTTATTTCTACAAATTAAAAATAATTTAAGTGAGATACAAATAAATGTCAATTTTAAAGATGCAATGACAATCAAATAGATGTCAAGTTTAAGGTAAAATATATATATACTTGTGTCATTATATCACGCTCCTTACTAATTTATAGAAAATTTATCGATATAATAAGGTTGAAAATAAAAGTGAACACTAAAATGCATTCATTTCTTAATAGTTTTAGAGGCCTATCACCATACCAAAACTACTTATATATTGACATTAAAATTGTATATTTATACTAAAAATGTTTCCCAATAAAAATTAAATGAATTTTATGTGTGATAGGCCTATAAACCAATATTCTAAAATTATGTGGACTCAACAAGTAGTGTATACATCCAATAAAATGTTTACATGTATAATCTAGCCATCCATTGTGTGTAGAAGAAAATAAATCCACTTCTACTTGTGGAATTAAAGTTAAGATTATGAAATCAAATTTTAAGGTTTTGGTGCTCAACACGTATACAAATAAGATAAACAAGGCGAAGATCTTTGCGAAATCTTCTGCAAGTAGGGACAAGGAGTGAATGAGAGAGACAAAAATAAGATCTATAGACCTTATAAAACTAGCAATCGCATGTGTACAATGCAATGTGAACGCCGAATGGTATATATTATTTGATTTAGAGGGATAGTTATTACTTTTGTAGCTGATGTTGATAAGTGGTGTGATTGATTTTGTAAGTGTTCAATTGGTTGTAGAAAAGATTGCAGAAATAGGAACATAGAGGATCGAACAAGAAAGATAGCACAATGCTTCTTGTAATTGTTCTATCAAACTCTTTGTGCACCATCTTTGGCCCTAAGAGGATTGAGAAATTTGGCCAATGCTACTTCCAACTAGGTTTTCCTAACCTTGGGGTTTTCCCAAGTAAATTCTTGTCCTTGTTTTCATGGGTCATGTTGGTGACGAAACGCAGCACCCACGGGACTCGCAACACGACGGGTTGAGAATCTTAGTGCATTGCACAACATGGAGCTTTTCTCAAGTGTGGGACCTGCGAAATCGGAAAAGCTCTCCGGATGAAGGCCGGCTCCTATTCTCTCTGCTCGATGCACGAATAAAATGCAGAGGGTTTACCAAAACCTAATTTAACTTGCCAAGGAGACAGGTAGAGAATGCATAAAAATAAAACCTAAACTACGAAGGTGATGCACCGAGGAATGAAGAACATATGTTTTGCCAATAAACACAAACCATAGAAATGCAATGCAATATCATTCATGGATAAACATATTCACAGTGAAAGATCAGGATGATGCAAAATGAAACACATAGAGGGTTGAGAAACATCCACAATCATGCATTTATTTGCTCTAAAGGTTTGATACAATACATCGCAAAAATGCCAAGAGGCGAAGGTTGCACTATGAGTTTTAAATGGCATGGGAGGTTTGAGCTCCACAACTCCACCTGCCAAAGAGAAGAAGGGAGGGGCCAAAACAAGAATGTCCAACTTTTTTTTTAAAGAGCCTCTCTTTACCATTTATATGAGGAAAAATAAGGGAGAAGAGAATGATTCAAATTCTGCCCTAACCACCTCCAAGACTGCACCTAACTCATCCCATCATGGCGGTAAGTGAGATCCCCAACAACCCAACAGTGGCGAAGTGTATTTTACATTTTTGAATAACTTGTTCCCACCCAATTAAAGATATCCAGTCGTAGTTGGGTAGAAGACGCCGAGAGCTTTCCAAAAAGTCCAACCTTGTGTGAATCCGAGATCCCTGTGAAAAGTTATGGCGATCTGAATATTTCCCGCGTCGAGATTTTACGCCTATCGGGTTCGGGATTTCCTTGTGCATCTGCATCGGGCTTGGAGGATGGCTCGACATGCTTTCGATCGTGTTTTCCCGACGCTTTTTCTCCGCCCCAAAACCCGATTTGCTTTGCGTCGGGTTTTCCAACCCTTCCGACATGTTCTTTTGATGTCGGGTTTATCAACCCCTCCGACATGCTTCTGCGCCATGCTTTTCCGCCTCCGAGACCCGATTTGCTTTGCGTCGGGTTTTCCACCCCTCTCGACATGCCTTTAATGTCGGGTTTTCAAAACCCTCCGACATGCCTTTCGCATCCGGGTTTATATTTACCCAGGGGTAAATATATACAACAATTTGGCGACTCAATGGGATTACCTGCTTACAGTAGAAGATTAGTGGCCTTTTTAGCGATCCATTGGGCATGGAGTCATAAGCAATAACCCGAAACCAACCTGATATCTGATCCCGAACCCGACACCGCAACTCCTTCTCCGAGAGCACGCTGAATCGTAGAAAAATAACCCAGGAGCAACAAAACCTGTGCCAAAGCACTTAGGAAACCGAAACCTAACTACAACAAGACAATGTGCATACGCACTTAGAGGAATTGAAATATAGGCTAATATTTACAAGGGTAAATCTTTTTCTCTTTTCAGGAGCAATGTTTAAGATAGATTCCGTTGACCGAATCGGGAGTTCTTCTCCGTCCAATGTAGACAATCAAAGGCATTGTTATTCTTACATCTCGTGACCATGTAGGGGCCACTCCAAATGGCATCAAACTTGGAATGCCTTCCGGTTTTGCTCGATCCGCATCCCATTTCGTAACTAGGTCCCCTTCCTGGAAGGTCCTTGCTCTTGCTTTCTTATCAAACCATCTTTTCACTAAGGCCCCGATCTTTCTCAATTGTTTGAACCGCATGTTCTCTAATTTCTACCAATTCCATCAACTCGCATACCGGCCTCCATGGTTCAAACTCGCCCAACTCCAATCGCTTCATGAACTCCAATGCGGGCAGTTCTAATGATATAGGCACACGCCTCTTTTCCATAGACCAACTTGTAAGGGGAATTACCTCGTGGACCTCTTTGGTGTTATTCTATCACCCCATAATGTTGATTTTAGCTTGGTATGCCATGTTCTTTGATTTTCATCCGAGTCCTCCCGATGATTCTTAGCAAATTTTTGTTCGTAGACTCGCTTTATCCATTACCCCCCGCGGGTAATAATTTGAAGAGGTGCTCAAATAGATTCCATTCTTGATGCCCATTCGTAATCTTGGAACCTACGAATGCCAATGCATTTTCTGATATGATAGTGGCCAGCACACCGAACCTGGTCACTATTCCTTCATAAAATTCTAGTATATTAGACTCGTTTGCCTCTTTGAGCGCTACTGCTTCAGTCCACTTGGTGAAGTAGTCCGTTGCCATGAGAATCCACTTGTGGCCTTGGCTTGAGTTTGGATTGATGACCCCGACGAAGTCCAATCCCCATTGCATAAATGGTTGGTCAACCAAGATTGGGTGCAATGGAAGCGCTGCTAGTTTTTCTTTGCCTGTGAAGAGTGCACATTTCTTACACTTTCTTATCCATGTATAGCAGTCATTGAACACTGTGGGCCAATAATACCCTGCCTTCATTATCTTGAGAGCTGTTACTCGTGGGGCAAAATGTCCGCCAGAATCTCCATCGTGAAAATCTCGTAACACCCTCTCAATTTGACCTGTCCCAATGCACCTCAATAGAACTCCATTGATGTCTTTCTTGAACAAAACACCATCAACAAGCACATATGGAATGGCTTGTAATCTAAAGTATCTCCTCTTTGCTTTGCTCATTTCTGGAGGGCATAGTCCTATCTGTAGGAAGTGTATCATATCCTAAGTCCAACAAGGAGTAGGCACATCATCATTTTCACGTTCTTGACCATCCTGTAGTACCAAGACAATCTCTTTTTCATCACCTGCTTCAACCTGTTGACTCAAGGCTAGCTGTTCACATAGTCCCTTTCCACGTACTAGCTTAGTGACCTTAATCTCGATGTCATATTCCATGACACGAGTGATCCATCCTGCACGTTTCTCATTCAGATCCTTGTTTAGAAGGAAGTCCTTGACTCCCGCATGAGAGACCAACAATCGGATCTTGTTGTTTGAGACTAGGTGCTTGAATTTCTTTAAACTCCTAATCACTACAAGGACATGCTTTTCAATGAAAGAGTACCTTGTTTCGTACTCCTCCAAGCCTTGACTGAAGAAAGCAACTGGTTGTTCTAATCCTCCTTTGTTTTGTTGTACCAGATTGCGAAATTGTCTCTCCACCATCGAAGGCATATAACACGAAATCCTTGGAGAAGTCTCTGGATTGACGAGAGTTGGGGCTTGAGATATAGCCTCTTTTATCACCTCAAAACTTGCCTTTCCTTCATATGTCCACCTAAATGCTATGCTCTTCTTTAACATCAGCGTTATTGGCTTTACGAGAGCCGCAAAGTTTGGAACAAACTCGCGGACAAAATTGATCCTTCCTAAGAAGCTTTGAAGAGCCTTCTTATGACTTGGCAATGGCAATGTTTGAATTGCTTCAACTCTTTCGGGTCAATTGTCAACCCTTCCTTTCAAAACAATATGGCCTAGAAGTTTTCCCTCGTGAGCCAAAATATGCATTTTTGGGATTCAATGATACCCCAAATCTTCTACATCTCTCAAATACTTGCCTCAAATGAAAGAGGTGATCCGCTACATTTTTGAGAATACAAAGTGATGTCGTCAAGATATATTAGAACCATTTTTTTGATCAACCCCTTAAATGCCATATCCATTTCCCTTTGGAAAGTGGCCCACAGATTGATAGCCCAAATGGCATCTTCAGAGGCATAGGTCCCCCATTCGTGGTGAAAGCCATCTTGAATTGGTCATCTTCTTTCACCATCACCCGATTATACCCCGAGTAGCCATCTAGAGAGAGAATCTCTCTCGGGGATACTACTTGCAATATTTGTTCCATCAAGGAAGTGGGTAATGATCTTTGAGAGATGCCCTGTTGAGGTCTCGGAAATCTACACACAACCCGATTTCTCCGCTCTTCTTCCTGACCGGAACCAAGTTTGCAACCCAGCTTGAGTGCTTGATCGGGAATATAATGCTTGCCTCTATTAGCTTGTTTAGCTCTTTCTTCATTAGAGGCTCAATGTGAGGGTTGACTGGTCTCTACTCGTCCCGATGGGCTTAACATCCGGATCCAATTCTATGGTATGTTGTGCCAAATTTGGATCGAATCCTCTTAAGTCTTCATAGCTCCAAGCGAAGACATCTGGAAATTCTTGGCAAAGTTGTATGAAATCTGATTTCTCTGCTCCAAGTGGCCACTTTACCAATTTGAAGTGTTTTGCCTTCCCAACTAGAATTGGTCCTGAATCTTCTCTCTTGACCTATATGTTAACCTTTTCCTTACGAAACTGGTCGTTAGGGTTGAAGATAGACTCCAACGTTACTAAACCCTTAAGAAGCTTGTTTGTCCGCAGAAATGCACTACTTGATCCCCATATCCGCTGCTCTAATCTCGTCCCGATTCCTAGCCGAGAATTCAACCTCTTCGTAAGAAATTGATGATATGTTGATCGTTCTCAAACACCGCACCACTTGTGTTATTATCTGAATCGCTGGCCTCACAATCACATGGATATGTGGTGTGTTTTTCTCCTTTTGATGTTTTCAACCACATCAAACGTTGCTCCAACTGCTGTGAGCCTATCTGCGGCTTCATTTTTCTTCCTGGGTATGGACACAATGTTGAAAGCTTTGAAATCCTCAATGAGGTCCCATACCCTATTCTTGTAGCTCTTTAGCAGGTCATTCTTTGTAGCATGTTGTCCCTTAACTTGGTTGACGATTAGCTCGCTATCTCCAAACACCTGCAAGTTCTTTATGCCCTTTTTCCTGGCCCAATGAAGTCCATGAATCAAGGCCTCATATTCAATCCTGTGTTGTTTGAACAAGAAAACTGGAAACGAAAAGCTGAATAATATTTGATGTCTTGTGGTGAAATCAACACTGCACCACCTCCAGCACCTTGCCTACTCCTCGAACCATCGAAGAATAATTTCCAAACTTTGTTTTCATCTTTTTGTTCAGGCTGAATGATGTCGGGAATGGGTGAATTTTCTTCATGTACACAATACACGCCCAATTCAGATTCTTCAATTTCCTTGTATGGGTCGAATTCATGACTCTTGTTTGCCCATTCATCTAAAGTTAAATTAGGAATTCCCTCGACCTTAGTAGACTGCTTCTAAATCACTTGAACACTCCTCTTGATCAAAAGTCGAGCAATTTGCATTGATAGGACTGGTACATAAGGCTCAATATGGAAATTGGCAATTGATTTCGACCGATTGTTTCTTTCTCCCCATACCTTGTCCTAAAAATCATGTGCGACCAATCGCATATAAATATCCACCGATCTTTGCAGTGAAGTCCCTTAATAAACACAACGCAAAGAGTGGCAGGAGGTCAATTACGGATACATCTTTGCAGAATCGTAACATTAGGACATGACTGTAGTGTTAGGCTTAACCCTCGATGACTCCAACAGCGGTTCTCTACCGCTGCTCCATCTAGCTGCATTTACTCCTTTTCAAGATCGGCTCATACTTCAAACCCAGTTGATCCGCTATTTGCTTCGAAGCATCACCGAACTACTTGCTCCTCGAATCTATCATGCGCTTGTGTACCAAGTGGTTTCCAACAATCAATGAAACATAGAAAGGTGGAGGCTTCAAATTTTTCTTGTCTGCCCCCATCATCATGTCAGACCGCATTAGTGAGAACTTTCTCATGTCCCCGGTTTGATACATTTGTGGCAGCACAATTAGCCATCGCACTTGCAATAAATCTCGTTGCCCTGGGATCGCCAGTGATTCCCACATGGAAATGTTCACATGTGTCTTCTTCATTTGATCGATGATGTCAAGGGGGATGAATTTTCCTTTTGTTGTCCCTTACTTGGTGCAACCTTTTCGGGAGCTTCAACAGTGCGTGTGTTGCTGCTACAACATGTACCTTAGGCTGATTTTGCACATTCGAGCTGTGTTTGGTCCATCGACCCCTTGTTGTGTAAGAGCGAAATGAGAAACAACTGGATTGGATGGTTTTCCCTCTTCTATGTTTCTCTTCTTTGACCATGTGTTGGTAGCCACGCCTGAAAAAAGGCTGTTGGTTAACTCCACAAAAGTCTTCCATCTCGCCAATTTGCTAATGTGGTTTCGCTGGAGGTCCTTCTTGTTGTGTTTCTTCTTGCCGTTGATTCCCTTCTTGGCTTGGTTCTTGAGGCACACCAATGGTTTGCACCATCAAGGCTTGATTCAAAGGCACCATTGAAACACGCCGATCGATTGGAGGTAGATTGCAAGGGTAACACCAATTGTACTCTTGTGCCATGTTGTTTTGTGTTGGAACCAAGGCTCTTGAGGATGTCGTTGTATTTGGATCATACGGTCGAAATGGCCTGGCACTTGAGGTTGTCCTTGGTTTTGGTTTTGACTTGCAACCCGAGGTGATGGTCTATTTTGTTGGTATGGGGCCTAGCCTGCATCGTGCTTGAGGCTGATATGGTCTAGAACTTTGAGCTTGTTGTCTTTTGATAGTCACTAGCTCATTTCCAAGGTTCTGTAGCTATTTCATAACCTCCTGCAATTCCTTTGAAGTATTTAAAGAAGTTGACACCTCATCTTGCTTTGATTTCTAGGAGTTGGAAAGGGATTCAACTCGTGCTTGATGGTTGTAGGAACTCCTATATCCGGATAGAGAGGCATTGGTGGCCTTGGTGCAAGCTTGCCAGCTTGGATCAAACAGTTCTCTGCTCTAATTGTTGTGTCATAGGCCCTCGGCAGCGTTGTCCCTCCCATTGATTGGATCATCATGGCTATGTCTGAATTTATAGCCTTTAAGAAATAAAGGAATGCTCCTTGGCGGTTGGTCTAACGGCTATTGGAATCTTGTCCCATGTCCATTGGAATCAAGTTGAAATATGTCATTTGTTCGTTAGAGCCCTTTTAATTGTTGTCAATTGTTCCAATAAGGACAAATTGTCCGCCCTCTCCTCGAATCAAGTTGCAAAGAGTGAACAAATTTGGTTCCAATTGTAATAGACCCCGCTGTAAGGCTCCTAAACCATCAGTAAGGCCTTACCTTTGAAAGATGAACCCAACAACTTGATCGCAACATCCATTTCATTTATTTCGTGGATTGCACATGCATTAGCAATATCCTAGATGTGATCAATAGGAGTAGTATGATTTTCTCATGTGAAATAGGGAATATTCTTTAGAGCCGCAATCGGAATTTGATTCTGAGCATTTAGGGCAAGTGGACTACTTCCGTGAAATTGACAAAGGGATTCGGTGGTAGATGCGCCATTATGATTGGCCTAAGAACCCTAGTCGATGCGAGAAAAGGTCTACCAGGTGGAGGCGTAGACAAAGTCCTGTTAGGTGGAGATGGTGATCTTTGTGGTCTTCTTCCTCTCCTTCCTCTGCCTGGTGATAGTTGCAAGTGGAAAAATAGCCCCTCTTCTCGAGTATTAGACCTTGTTCGAATTCTTCTCATGTGCCTGGGCAACTTGTGCTGCTACACCGCTGAATTCTATCCCTTCGGAGTCGCCAGATGTGTTAGATAACAAGCCTCTAAAAGGCTGGATTTTGCCAAGTTACACACCAAACTTGACAGCATTGAAAATATAATTTAAAATTTGAAGGACCCAGAAGAGACAATCTTCAATTCGGAAATCAGGCCTTGCTGTGCAGCTGCGGATCCTCGAAAAGTACAGGCGGAACTCAGGTCATGCGATGCAACTCACAAAACCCGAATTGCTATGTGTCGAAACTTGGAACATGTCCGACATCCCTCAAAACCCGAAATCACTGCTGTCGGAACTTGGAACATGCAATGCATCTCCCAAAACCCGAATTGTTGCTTTGATGTTCTCGGACCCCGAAAACCCGAAATCACTAAAAAGCATGAAATTTTGAAAATCAAAATCTCAAAAACCTAAGGATACCCTTTTGAAGATTACCTTCAGATCTACCAACTGTTGAAATTTTGACCTGTTTTGAGCAAGATAAACCCTTGAAAAATGATTTCGGAGTTCGGCCTGGACGGAGCAAAATCTGAAATTTTAAAACTTGCAATTTCTCATCCTGAATTTCGTGAAAACTCCTTCAAATTTTTATGGAATGACCTCTTGGTCCCACCGGGCGTGCCAAAACTGTTGGTGATGAAATGCAGCACCCCTGGGACTCTGCAACACGATGGGTTGAGAATCTCAGTGCGATTGCACAACATGGAGCTTTTCTCAAGTGTGGGACCTGTGAATTTGGAAAAGCTCTCTGGATGAAGGCCAGCTCCTATTCCTCTGTTCAGATGCACGAATAAAACGCAGAGGGTTTACCAAAAACCTAATCTAACTTGCCAAGGAGACAGGGTAGAGAATGCATAAAAATAAAACCTAAACTATGGAGGTGATGCACCGAGGAATGAAGAACATATGTTTTGCCAATAAACACAAACCATAGAAATGCAATGCAATATCATGCATGGATAAACATATTCGCAGTGAAAGATCAGGAGGATGCAAAATGAAACACATAGAGGGTTGAGAAACATCCACAGTCATGCATTTATTTGCTCCGAAGGTTTGATACAATACACTGCAAAATGCCAAGAGGCAAAGGTTGCATTACAGTTTCAAATGGGAGGTTTGAGCTCCACAACTCCACCTGCCAAAGAGAAGAAGGGAGGGGCCAAAACAAGAATGTCCAACTTTTTTTAAAGAGCCTCTCTTTACCATTTATATGAGGAAAAATGAGGGAGAAGAGAATGATTCGAATTCTGCCCCAACCACCTCCAAGACTGCACCTAACTCATCCCATCATGGCGGTAGGTGAGATCCCCAACAACCCAACAGTGGCGAAGTGTATTTTACATTTTTGAATAACTTGTTCCCACCCAATTAAAGATATCTAGTTGTAGTTGGGTAGAGTATGCCGAGAGCTTTCCGAAAAGTCCAACCTTGTGTGAATCCGAGCTCCCTGTGAAAAGTTATGGCGATCTGAATATTTCCCTCGTCGGGATTTTGCGCCTGTCGGGTTCGGGATTTCCTTGTGCATCTGCATCGGGCTTGGAGGATGGCTCGACATGCTTTCGATCCATGTTTTCCCGACGTGTTTCTCCGCCTCCGAAACCCGATTTGCTTTGCGTCGGGTTTTCCAACCCTTCCGACATGTTCTTTTGATGTCGGGTTTATCAACCCTCCGACATGCTTCTGCGCCATGCTTTTCCGCCTCCGAGACCCAATTTGCTTTGTGTCGGGTTTTCCAACCCTTCCGACATGTTCTTTTGATGTCGGGTTTATCAACCTCTCCGACATGCTTCTGCGCCATGCTTTTCCACCTCCGAGACCCGATTTGCTTTGCATACAAGTTTTCCACCCTTCCGACATGCCTTTAATGTCGGGTTTTCAAAACCCTCCGACATGCCTTTTCGCCGGGTCTATATTTACCCGGGGGTAAATATATACAACAGGTCATGCTTACGATTCAAGTTGATTTTCTTTCATGTTTTGGATACCCATGATACACGAAATCATTGAAGTCCACAAACCCACATTTATTTCAGATATTTTATCAAATACACGACGTGAAAACCCTGAACTCGTGCATTGAGCATACATGGTTATAAGAGCACTCTGTACAATTTCATTTTTTAGCATGTAACAATGGATCTCCTTGCCTGTTTGAGAGACGTTGAATCACCAAGTCAAATTTATCAGCAAGTCAAATTTGTTCATGAACGAGAGTTTGATAACTATTGGCGACAACATTCGAGTGTAAAGGATTCAAAACTGTATGCTGGATCAGACAATCACTAACATGGACAAATGCGTCACTCTTTTGTCCAATATACAACAACAACAAAGCATTAGGATTATGGTAATTGAAAGGATTGTGTATGGATATCTTGCCACACAACATTATCTTCAGCCTCCACCTAAGCATCAAGCCTACAGACATTGTCAACATCAGAGCTCATTTCCATGGAAATCAATTTCCTATCCACAATATACAAGTTGATCGATCAGTCCCTCCCTCTATAATTTGAAGCTATATTGCCAGGAAATAGCAAAGACATGAAGAAGCACAGCCATACAACATTATCTTCAGTCTCCACCTCAGCATCAAGCCTACAGATATGTCAACATTAGAGCTCGTTTCCATGGAAATCAGGTTCCTATCCATAATACACAAGCTAAACAGTCCCTCCTTTATCATTCGAAGCAGCTTTAAACAAAATAGCCCACGTGGTGAAGGGCCTAGCAACACTATGGTTTGATGTCTCTCTCATTTCCATATGTAGATCATTGTTCACAATTTTGGTTTCTGTGTTTGTGCGGGCCTCTCTCTCTCTCTCTTATTGCTCTCATACAAAAACCAGGTTATGTTCTATCTTAGTTGTATTTTGATAATATCTTGTAAGTGTTCCATAGGCTATTAGGACTAAAAATTCAACTGTGCAGTCATCGCCTGATCCCCATTGCAAGTGATGTATCTCTCCTCTAACTTTGTTCTAACAAGGCTGCTTTGCACTTCCTTTTTATAATAATATCATTTTCGCCTGTTTTAGAATTTTTTTTAGCATGCTAAACATTATACATAGGACTTCTGCCATATCCTCTCTATAAGAGATAATTGAACCTTTAGCATTTATTGCTATCTGGTCATTGAGAAAATCATTGCTCTGCCCTTCTAAGTTTTTATATTGTTTTTTCTACTACTTATTGTATCTAATTGTATTGGAAATTGGAATAGCATCAAGTAGTAAATTTACTATTCATATGGAAGATGAACATCAATTTGACTTAATTTAATTCCATTTAAGGTAACTTCTACGTTGCAACCCTTTTATTGGACCAAGGTTAGATATAAAGCAATACCATAGAATAAATTTCAATACAAAGAGTTAAAAACAATAGTAGATTGTAAAACAAATGCAAAAATATATTTATTTTTTTGCTTGGTAAACAAATGGATATGGCCATCCTGTGCCCCACAATTATCGGGGACTTGCCAGGGTGACTCGAACCTGTGAGCCAGTTATGTGTAAGCCAACTGCCTACTGCTGAATCATGGCCCTCAGGCATAAAAAACGCCTAGACATATATATTAATTGCGTACAAAATAAATATATACAAACTCTGGTTCAATCTAAAACAAGCCTCATGGACAAATAAAACTAATCCAAGCATAGGAGATACACCCTCAATGTGCACCTTGCTCGACCAAAGTTAGAAAATTCTACAGCCAGGAACACAATTCAACATTTTTTATATTCTGTCATCTATTTCTTTAGTACAAAACTTTGATAATAGTCAAACATATTTAATTAATCATTGTTGTCAATCTGTATTTGCATCTTGGCAATCAACTCAAACAAGCAACATGTCACTATTAAGAAAGCGCATGTATTCTCTTACCAAGAGCACTTCCCAACTCAGAAAACTGCTCATGTAGGAGGTCTCTTCTTAATTTCTCCCGATCTGCTTTCTGGACCTTCCTTGCAGCCGTTGGATTTTTAGATCCCCCAGTCTTTTATGCCTATAACCCAGATAAAGTAATTGTAAATCATTTGATTCCAACATATTTTCCCTTAAACAGTTTTTACACGTGCACACAGGCTTAATTAAAATTCAAACATTCAACTACATTTTAAACTTGTTAGGTTCTTATCTAAGTTTCAGAATTGAATCCATCGAAGTTGCGAGCTGAATAAAAGTTAGGTACAACGTCAATGTATTTGAAGCTTATAGATGTATTTGAATAAGAAAATAGATTGTCTGGACACACCCTAAGAGTAGAGTCCTAAACTAAAGCGTAACCTTAGTCAATATGATGTTTCAGAAATCAATAGGTTAGAAATCGGATTCAATACGTCTAATATGGATGCAACATCAGGAAGTTGTTGATACAAGTCATATACTGATGTTTGCTATCAATTTGTCATTATGCTTTTTAGTTTTTTGTCTCAAAAGAACATTTGATAACAAGGAGAAGCCAATACTATGGTGACAGCATTAACAACTTAGTGATATTGACCACTTACTGGTGCGGAATTTATCTTCCACATGGGCTGTACTAAAAACTCACATTATTCCAAAACAACAACTCTAAGGCCAAATAACAATTATGAAGCAGGAGAACATAGCAAGAGGGGGGAAACCTGAGACAAGTCAGTAGCCCAATACCATAACCTATAGTAAAGGACAGTTGGTAACCTGCTATTTCAATCATATTCGAGCCAAACAAAAATTTCTACTGCAGAACAAAGCCTAATTCAATTCAATCATTGCAAGCAACAATTCTAAGGAAGAAATTTGATATTCTCTTAAAAAAGAACTCACCTTGCCTCTTGGCTGCCCATGCAATTGATGCAACTCACCTAAAGGCTGACAAAGCTCTGATTTGGTGAAACCCCCGACAAACATTTTCTTGATTGAATTTGATTTGCACACGCCCTACAATCCCATTGCTCAGATACAGAGGCAAAATTTAAAGCAAGTCTTTAAAAACTTGGAAATGTAGCAAAAAAGCCATCCTTAAATTCTTCTGCCAGTTCATAACACCATTAGAGCTGCTGAAAACCCTGAAGTTTCAAATTTATACCCAAAAATAAGTCAAATTTTTGAGACTGCCGTAATAGCACTCAATTAGAGAAATTTCACCAAGAAATTTACCGTCTTTTGAAAAAGATCCTACAAAATCCCACAGTTATGAAGTAAATTATAGGGTTCAATACCACACAGTCTAAATTGACATTTTTTCTTCTCCTTATGCATTCAATTTCTTCTCTATTCCGATACCCACAACCTTTACCGTTTTTAACCTCTAATCTGTCAATAAAATCTCCATTTTTCTTCAAAATTTACTATACTATTTCTCACCAATGGAAACATCTTCTATTGTTTTATACCCGACCTATTGTTCCTTCACTTAAAATCTCCCTTTTGCTCAGCATTTGCCACTACTTCACAAGTGATCGTCAATAAATACAACCTTTCCTGATTTTTACCCCTGTCTATTGTGCTCCCTATCAAATGTGTAATGGCAGCCACAATCCCTCTTCAATCTTAACTCGTGCATTGACCATACATGGTTATAAGAGCACTCTGTACAATTTCATTTTTTAGCGTGTAACAATGGATCTCCTTGCCCTATTTGAGAGAGGTGAATCACCACATGCAAGAAGAATGCTGGCAATGGTGAATGGACCCGGTTTCACAGGATTCTGAAGCATCTGGCGAAATAATTTCAAGGCCTCATTTGAACACCCATTTTGGGAATATGCGAAATAAATGCATCCCACAAAACCCCAACTCTTTGAGAAACCCTATTAAATACTCAAAGGGCACCTTCTAATCTATGGCCTCGGGCATACATAGCTACAAGCGCACTACCTACAACTTCATCCGGCACAGTGAATATCACCTTCTACAACACCAAATCCCAAAATTCTTGGTTCTAACAGGAGCGCTAACATGAACTGCAATGGAGAATACCTTAGGCTTGAAACAGAATAAAACCCTCTCAACCAGTTCCTTAAGTTCTATATCTTCAGGACCATATCCCATCGACTCAAAGCTTGCATAACTAAATCCATCTTCAGGAGTAACATGAATAGTGGAAACAACATCTCCTTCAATTGCATTCATGGAGTATCCACAGGGATCAAACTCAAAGTCACAGATTTTTGAGCCAGGTAGAATATCACGAATCCCTGAATTAAGAGTCATTTCACCACTGATTTTGAGCCAAAGTTGAGTAGGTTATGAGGCTACAACAAATTCTGGAATAGTTTTTTAATCTCAATGAGTAGGTTTGTGTTTCGTGAATCAGTGAATTGCATGTTGGCCTAGCATATAATCAGATATCTCAAGAAAAACAATCTACAATTTACCCACTTTTGCTTCACAATCAAATCTGCATACTTCATCATTGTCAATGAACTTGACCAAAGAAACATGATAACTACTTTCTCTTATAAAATAAATTTCACATACTGGAAGAAAAATTAATAGGCATCCTCAATTATTCAGCATACAAGCTCAATGAGAAATCCATAAATCCAATAGCATTTAAAATATTTGGAAAATATCCAGAAAATTGATTTTTGCTGAAAATTTCTGCAAAGCGAAATGTTTCACCTCATTTTCATCAGTGGCTTTAAAGATGATGCCTTCTTTGGTTGGGGACGACTGCTTCCTCTGCCACTTCCACTGTTTTCATTCGAGGACAAGACTGCAAAACAGTTCCAAATGCTCTAGCATGCTCTTGATTTGGGCTCAGATTCTTCTTGATTCCTGTTACCAACTTCTTGTATCAGAGTTATCACCATGAAATCCGATCGACATCTGCATCTACTGTTAAAGAGTTGTCGTAGTAATATTTGCAGGATGACTCAAAGCCCACTCTAGACCGTGGTTTTGTTCTTCAGTTTCATGATCACTTAATTGTCCTTGGATTTCCTGCTCGTGAAGTTGTACTGAATTGATTATTGTGCTATGTGTTTCCAGGAAGTGACCTTCTGGGACCAGGGTAGGATTTGTCATGGTGGTCTGTGTGTGTTGCAGGGGGCCTTCCAGAACCAGTATTGGATTTTCCATGGTGGTCTTTGTTTCTTGCAAAGGACCTTCCAGAATCAGTGTTGGATTCGTCATGGTTACCTCTGTTTCTTGTGGAAGATGTTCTTCAGCAGGTGTTTCCTGGGCAGCGCTCATATGAATCATAGGCTGTCTAGGAGGAGATATACCATGCATAGTGAATTTTGTGACGGCCTTTGTGCCCTCTGACACGGCATTCTTCGCAAGCTCCACGGGAACCGCCAATTTCATGGCAGTCTGCACCTCGCCAGAAGACAAACTTCCTTCACTCATAGAAAAACCCACAACAAAAAAACCCTAAATACCAAAAGCCTGAACTACCGAGCTCGGTCTTCTAGCCCTGCATCCTCTAGCAACGACAAAAACAACCTAAAAACAACTTTAAAAAGTAAAAACGTCCAAGCGACCGTCAAATTTAACATCGTTGTAGAAACGTCTGGAGGTCCTCTACCATAGGGAAACGCCTCAGCCGGGCGTAATGAGAGAAGAGCTATTTGATAGTGATTGGCCCGCTGAAAGCTAATACGGTTTACTATTATCGTTGCGGGGGATTTGGAGCCGAGTATAATCTCAAAACTCCACCTTCACAGTTCCCTGTAGCTTTTGCAATTGTAGGTGAGGAACTCGTACAATATATATTTATGACCTTAGGAATTGTTTTAGGTTTTACCCATCCTTGTGCTACACTGTTTTATAATGGAGGAATTTGTTAGGTGATCCGGCACAAACAAAATGGAGAAAATCGACTTTGTGGCATGTGAAAGAGATGGAGCATGATGTTTTCCTAACAAATTAGAGCAGCTGGTAGAGCCTCTCGCAAGCAGCAGATCGAGACCAAACATTCAGATTATACAATGCAAGGTCGGGTTCGGTTCGAATCTGTACTACTCCTTTGAAGCTGCTGGGTTCCTATGCAGACTTTGGGCCAGGTTCGTACCAGTACAAATGGCTGTAGGTCTGGCAGCTAAGTGGATTATTTCTCTATAATACTCAGTTTTGAATTAGGTAAGGAAAATGAAAAGATTGAATTGAAATGATGGTGTGGTGTGGTGTAGGAGGACAGAGTCCGGGAAACAAGAAAACTTCATTCAGAATTCTCGTGCTTAAACAGACTGCGTAGTCGCATTTCTGCGCTGGAGAAAACGTCGCTTGTTTTATGTTGCAAGATTGCGAGTGGATGAATGAATTTTTCTGTCCACAGCTACTACAGTCTTCATATTGTTCAAACTTTATCATGCTGTACATCCCATATGAGTTTCTGTTATCCCTCTCAGCATTGTTCTCAAAAATGCTTGTGATCTTGTTGTGTCGGTTCAGTCAGAAACCAAAAATCTGTGAGGAGTCTTTAAATAGCATGACATCATCTTTTTCTCCAAATTGTTTAAGGCTATAATAACATCTCAATTTATAGGCCAATCAAATTGAAGATAAATGAAATTTTGTAATTATTTTGTTAAAAATTATGCAGGTTTACTAATACTTATTATTAATGTGAGAAGTGTTTATTTGTTTATGAAAATAATCGCGAGCCCTAGTAATTGTTAAAAAGTACAAATATGAAGACTATAGTAGAATGCCCTCAGCAAGTACTAATAAACTAAGGTGGGTGTTTGCCCCAAAATTTTGTATACAACAAATGAATACAAAGAAATCTTAAAAAGAACATTGTTTTCAAATTTGTTGACGAAATTGTGTCCAATCATTAACCAATAGGTGTCACCATTCCACTATTCAATGTTTATCGTACAATTTTTAAAATTGAAATATATATTTATGAAGGATGCAAGTTTACACTATGAAAGTTTTAATAACTAGCAAGCACACATGAGGTGGGCGATGCAAACGTCGAAGACGATTTTCCACAAAAAAATTAAACATGAGGGAGTGAAACATTGAAGCTAGAAGAGGTGCAATGAAGAAGAGGTTTGAGGGATAAGTAAATTGGTGGGAAAAGTATTAGATGGAACCATTGTGTGAAACTATTATTTTTATGACGATGAACCTATGAATCAAGTGTCGTTTTTGTCAATGATATGAAAGAGAAAAGGGGAGTATTTATATGTTATTGAGGCAATATAATTTGAATGATGAAAACAACCAAGGGAGACTTGCATAACTTTGAAACCCGAACTCTACGTATGTTTGATACAGAAACTTTGCGCTTAAGGTTCCTTATGTCGCCAATTCCATCCGCACATGCGATCCGCAGTTTCCCCTTAACAGAAACCCTAATGGCAACATTCATCAATGACAACTTGAACAAAACCTTGACCTTCCATTTTCCTTGAGGTGTGTAAAGAACATCCACCTAGACTCCCAATTGAAAATGTCTATCAACGTAAGAAATGTTTACGATATAAGAAAGAGGGGGAAATTACATGTACACATGTGAGCTCCTTAAATCCTTTAGGTCGTCAAAGACTATAAATAGGGAACATTTCAATTAAAAGATTATAATTTAGTCTACCAATTGTCAGAATTTGTTCCTATGTTTTGTGCATGGTTGTTTGCAAAGTGTTACATATTAGTAACATTGGTAGAAAAATGACACTTTTGAAGATTCTAAATTAATGGGGTGGTTTCGTTTTTTCTTTGAGAGGTAACAAATTTCAAAAGATATTTTAACATAATTTTAGAAGGTCCAATTAAAATATTTTCCATATCGAGGAGAAAACAAGGAGAGAATCGTTAGGGTCGAGTCTTTAGGATATGATGAAATAAACATTGAAGAATATGACTTAAGTTAATCAAAATAAGTATCGGTCTTAAGAATGATATTATACTTTGTGGTTTTTAAGCTATATGGAAGGGTCGCTCAATTAGCTCTGTTAACTTGTCCCTCAATTCTAGGGTGCTAACAAATGTGCGAAAATAAAATAGGTTGCACCTTCGAAACCAAACCACGATGCTTGTTTATTATAGCACTTTGTAGCCCCCTTTTAGTGTTAAGCTCAAGTAATTGCAACAAAATAGGCGATGCACATTAAATCATAGATGATTGAGCCCCTTTGATGGGCATCCAACATGTTGGATCTAAAACAACCTAATAAATGCCAAAAAAATGAAGGCATTGAAAACTACAACAACAACAATAAAAGGTAGATAAACCATGTAACAAACAATGACACAAGAAATAAAATTATGTTGTTCATACGATTAGACTTGATGGTGTTAGAATCAACCACCCTTAGTCCAACATAGGAAACACCTTTAGCATAAATATACGATATACAACAATCAAGAGAAAATAGGTTTTCTAAGCTAGAACAAGATGCCCACGATGTTGTCTACTTCTACTAAAAGAGAAAGGGGGATTTCAGGACCAAAATATATGAGGGACGATAATACAAAGGTTATATTTGACAAGGAAATTTGGAATCTAAAACAATGAGGGCACTTAAAATTAGGGTAAAAATACTAAACATATAAAGAAACAACGTCAAAAATGTGGAAAAAGGAAATGATGATGCCAAAATCATTGAAAGAATTGTTTACAGAGAGATAAAGAACAAAAAAAACACATGTAGAAATAGAAGACATTGGGTCTGCATGTGGCATTGGACCTTTATTTTGTTACAAACCTTAAAATTTTGAACAGGGCATTTTTCATTGCATCACGTGGAGCACCAATTTCCCACCAACTATTACACAATTTTAATACATCCATGGCTAACCATAAATACAAAGCCTCTTATTTCAAGTTTGGCAGATACCACTATTTTTTTTTCACAGGGATTTGAATATGAGAATGAGGGAAATTAATATCGCAGTGAGAGTGTTGAGCTACTTAATATGCCCCATAACGTTGGAGCTAATTTAGGATCTAACACTCTTTACACATGTATTAATTATGAAATACACCGAATTGGGAAATAAACGGATCAATTCATATGAAAAAAAAACACCTAAATATAAACCGAGGTTTTCCGAAAGGCATTTCAAGTTTTGTTTAAGTTTATGTAGCTTGCTAGCTTTGATCACTAAATGAGTTACTATATATATCTCATATGTTTCAAAGCATCGAAAAAGAGTACTGGTAGTTTACATGTCCTGCAGAGATAGTGTTTATGTAAATGACAGATATAAAAAGCATTTAATTTTTAGAAAATCTTGTCTAAGATCTATCCTTTGTCACACAGATCTTGAAAGGTACGATAATGCAATTAATTTTAAGTAGTGTACATATAAGTTCTCCACCACATCTGGCTACCTGCCTTAACATTTTTTTTTTTTTCTCTTATAAAAATTCGGGTGTGATTTGTATTCGATCTTAAGATCTTAAATGAGTGAGTATTTATCTAATAATGCATCTGCTATTTATTTTCCTAACATAGGTTTTGCCTACATGGAAGAGTTGTTTGAGCCAGAGTATTAAGAAAACTCGTCTAATTTAAATATTTTTGGTCCGGATGAACTGCTATGCTCCTATGGAGGTTGAAAACAGAGTCAATAAAGGCCTTGAGCATGGTCATATCCTTCTGGTAATATAGAGAGATGTTATTGAGGATGACCCAATGTAAAAGATATACAAAATGAGCTAAGATTATTCTTGCATCAAGTAGCTACTAAGGATGATCCGATCCATTTGCGACACCCACTAAGAATAGGGAAAAATCTAAATTGAAACAAGTCCTTGAACTCATGCGCTTCCCACCAAAGTAACCAAATCTGAAACTTTAAATTCTACCCACGTATTTTGGTTAAAAATAAAAGAAAGGTATTCTGTGTAAAATAAATAAATGGGTTCCCATATACAAAATACATTAAATTTGGTTCACAAGCAATTGGCTAAGTTGTTTAAAATGTAACAATGGAAACCCATTTTAAAACCCAAGAAGTCCATAGCCATTTTTCCAATTTTAACACTATTACCACATCGGTGTTGTGCATGCAAGGAAGGTCCACATTTACCAACCTGATAACAACCCAGAATGGAAAATTACAATGAAAAAATAACCAAACACTAATTTCTTCGAAATATCAACTGAACATTCGCGATGCATTTAGTTGCACATACTTTGGCACTAATGTTTTTCTCAGGGTTTTGATCATAGACTATACATTTCAACAGCTCTTAGGATTTTGAGAATTCCAATGGTTTGATCGGCCATGCATATTGGGGTATCATAATGCAAATTTACAAATCACCATTGATGAATTTGCCTGCATGTGCAAAATGAAAGACTGCATGTTAATGTAAGTATATCAATATCATCGATCCTGTATTAGAGGTGAAAGAAACAGAGAGGTTTCAACAAGGAAAAAAATATATTCCCCATATACATATGTAAACCTAGAAAGCGCAGGCCACGGAAACAAGTATTTGTACCCATTTTTATAGGTCGCGGCATCAAGTATCTGCCCCCATTTATACAGACCATGCGCTTAGAAAACCCTGACGGCCCTGTAACACAAACAAAAACTCTTTCTCACGTTGCAATACATAAACCATGCACATCACAAAGAAGGCATCATCGTTTGCGTTTTAGTTTTAGGGTTAAATTTCAGGTTTTTTCATTGAACGGCATCGATGATTTCGGACGAAATGCACCGCCAAACATCCCTCGTCGGATGACTGCATCGTTCGCATAATCAGATGCACGACTGCAATTAGATAGGAGAGTCGAGACCAGTGATCAAATTTGAAGGGCTAGTCCCAATTTCATTGTGAAGGGTAAATATTGGACCAACCCTTCAACTATGAAAAGTATTATAATCATTTTACACTTCATATGAAAATAGTAAAGAAATCACACATGTCGTAAAAAATTGAACACTTTTTACAAAGAGAGTGTCTCCCCTTAAAATGTAATAAATTCCATTTCATAAATAATGTATGAATAAGTTATATTGCGAGATCCAATAAAAAATTTAAAATTAAACTCTCTAATTGACATTGGAATTACAAAGTGACAAACAAAATTTTTAACACACATAATGAACCTAAAAATTAATGACAACACAAGGTTCTTTTACTCAAATTTAATTTGTTAAATATAAGAGAAAAAATAATTAGTTGTATAAAAATAATTCATGTTTCATCTAATAAATAGTATCAAGAAAAATATCAAACTACCAAAAAAATTGTGATCTAAATAGAAAGTTTCTCGTGTTCACCTCAATGTAAGCAAAACATATCACCAACACATTTTTTAGGCTCCCTTCAAAAAAGAAAATACCTGAAACACAAAATGAGATATAAGTCATTACAAGACACGTTGATCAACATTTAGACCAAGTCAAATGTTCTTGACAAGTATTCATCAATTATTTCGAAAAAAAATCTTATTAAATTAGTAGTAAAATATTGAAAACACTTATCTAAACTTCCAAAGAATTTTTTTTATAAATAAAAAACAATAAAGAACATATTTTATAGAAAGAACTTCCAAAAACTCACCATCTATTTGTCTAATGGAAGCGGTTTTCGAGTTTTTTTATTCTTCCATGCATCATAAATAGCATCCCAATCTACCTCATTTAGAGCATGAGGTGCACAAAGAGATAGAAACATTAGCATATCCAATGTGCTCAAAGAAAGCCTGGATCTATCATCATTCTTTATCCTATTTAACTTTGAAAAACCTCTTTCACATACGGCTGTGCTTGCTGGAATTACAAGAATAGCTTGCCATAGTTTCATCAGACATGGAAACCCGTCAAACCATTCAGGTTCACTGCCACATAGATCCCATGCTCCAAACATATGTTTTTTTGGATATGATCTATAAATAGTACAAATAAATTCATCCATCTCACCCAAACATTTAACACTGTCCACAATAGGCGAGTTTCCAACACTAAATTTGTCACATAAACATGTTAGCCATCTTTTTGTTTGACGATCTCTATCTTCTGTCTCCTCGTAGTAATTACGAGGACTGAAAAATTTAGCAGCATTAAATATAGGTAAATCTGTGAATCTTGTATCAAGAGAATCAATTACCTTAATTATAAAGCTTTTCCCCAATTCAATGCAATCATCTAGTGTCCCTGATCTGTGTGACTTAGGCAAGCTCTCAAATCTCAATGCATGTACATGTAATGTACCTGTTCCATCTGCAAACTCAAGAGATCCTCCTTGTGCCCTGGTTAGAAAAGATGATGTATGTAGAGTACCTGTCCCAAATATGCCTCTTTGAAATCTCCTACGAAGCATGTCAATTGTGATATCTAATGTAGTCCCAATGGAAGTAATATCAATATGATCCTCTTGAAATTTTTTATTCAACTTATTTAACTCAATAAGCACATCTGCAAGTAAATGGATGCAAAATTGTACCTGAAATATTGTTGCCAAATCATACATGTTTTTCTCCTCTAATTCCCATTCTTTCAACAAAGCAGGCATGAGTTTGACAAGTCTTTCCATGACCTTTCCTCTAGAAAGCCACCTAATTTGATGAATTTGTAACACTTCCAACCTGTTGATTTGAAATGACTCCATCAACTCTCTCAATGCTCCATGTCTTTTAGCAGATTTTCCAAGCCATGAATATATTTTATTTGCAAATTTATCAATAAACTGCAACTCTGGAAAATGAGATGAAGCATCATTTGCTGCTAATGCTTCTCGATGAGCTATGCAATGAATATCTAATAAATGAGGAGCATCTCGACGAAGCTTTGTGGACAAACCTTCACGAATTCCCCTCATGGCAGACGCCCCATCAGATCCAAATCCAACTAACTTCATTAAGGATAAATTCATCTCTGTCAAAAGAGTGATCACGGCATCATACATAGCTTGAGCTGTTCCATCCTTTATTTCAAGGAGTCGTATAAATTTTGTTACACATTGACCTCTTCCTCCATTTGTCAAGTATGTAATATAAACAATCAAATGTTGTTCCATAGTACAATCAGTGCTTTCATCAACTAAAATAGAATAAAATGGACTATGAAATATATCATCTTTCAACTTTTTCCAGTAAACCTCCTTAGCAGCTTGTAAAAACTCTTTTCCGGATGTTGTATTTGTATATGCAGAATATTCATCTGTGAGAGGCATGTGTGGAGTTCCTTTATACCTGTTCAAGTCACAAATCGGCTTATAGAGCTCCAAAGATAAATCATGTATGGCAACAAAATACATATTTTCCATCACTGATATGATTCTCTCCTTCTCAGCATCTACCATTAGTTCTATGTGTTTAGTGATTGGAATGTTACTTTGTTTATTTTCTCCCTCCAAACGTTGTGATGAAAATTTATGAGGATCTGATTCTGCATGGGTAAGAAGGCCACTAACTTGAAGGGTGGTGCTTCCATCTTTAGCAAATGGAGTATCTCTCTTATATTTGACACACCAAGAACATTTTATCCTTTCTACACCATTGCAGTCTTTTATAGCATAAGCCCATGGAAATCTTGTTTTCCATTTGGCCTTGAATGTCCTTTTAGGTTTCTTTGATGGGTGTTCCTCTTCCCCAAATTCTGCTCCATCTAACTCATGCTCTTCTTGTGCAAGAATATCAAATTCTTCATTTTGAGAATCACATGGTTGACTAGAATGCCGAGAGATGCCAAATGCATCAGCAAGTGACAATTGTTTTTTATCCTTCTTTGGACGACCAATGGAAGCCATTTTCTCAAACTTCTTACACGACACTTGTCACCTATTCCAATGAAATAATTATAAAAATATCAAAATAGTGTTTTCACATGAATTTTTGTGTATTATTTTGATAATTTACAATTAGAGATTAGAGAATATTTAAGAAAATAATTTAGAGTAATTTGTATAATCATGCAACACTAAAATCTCAAATATAAGATTGCACTAACAATAATATCTAATTTTAAGATGGAGAAGTGTTTAATCAATACTTTTAGTAATGAAAATATAAACTGTGCAGAGTTTATTCTATTTTTCAGTATAAGCTGACTCACAAGTGTACCTGTTTCAATGTCTGAAGCAAGATGAAAGCAATACCCCAACTGGTCCCTTTGATTCTGTACCTTAATTTGTATGAACCAGTCTGCCCCTCAGCGCTGAATAGAAATCTGAAAATGATGAAATACTTATTTAACTTACAAACTCATACAACGTATTGGCCCTCTCCAGTTCCACAATCCAAATGAGATTTTTAATGTGTAGCTACATTAACTACTCATTCAATTGTTACCAACAATAACTTATGCTTAAGAAAAATTGAGACACAGAAATATACCTTTGCTTTATGGATTGTAATTCGATAAACCTCTATGTCTGTAACATTCTCGCTTTGTATATATGCTACAGCTGTAGTTGAATTTAGGATATATTTTAAGCTGGAAAACGGTATCAGGTTTCATTCAGTGGCTTTTAAAATTCATCAAATTTGTCCCTCCAAAATTATGATGTCCAGGCCAGTACACCTGCAATAACTTAATTTACAGCCCATTTTACAAAATCACTACTTCAAGATGGCCTGTCGAAATACATATCTTGTTAACAATCATAACTTATGTATAGGAGAAAAAATTGAGACACAGAAATATGACTTTGCTTTACAGTGTCGTTTGATCCGCCTGTGTGTCTACAAAATCCTTTCTTTGCATATATGCTACAGCTGTTGTTGATTATAAGATATAATTGCTGGAAAATGATATCAGATTTTGAACAAACCCATATCCCATATTGCCAGCGCAGCCTGCCAGGTCCTTTCCATAGGTTCTCACGACTCACTATTCTCAAATAAACTTAACTGCTCCCAAATTCCAATATCAAATAACTCTGTCTCTGTACAATCTACGGGGGAGGCTCTGTATGTAGGGTCAACAAATTGAATGTTGCAGCCTGGCCGCACCTGCCCCGCCCCTGGAATTACAGTGTACCTTCAGGCTTTAGATCCCGGACCGATCTGCCTTTGTTTTCTTCACGAATTTGATGCACATTTGAATAAATTAAACCTAGTCTAGTAGTCGTGCAATGGCATTCAATGAATCAATACAGTCTGCGCAGCTGAATCTCCAATTAAATTTTTTTTTATTCATTTGCACATGGATGATCATTGATGGGATACAGTTTGAGTTAATGTTTATGTGGACTTTCAGGCTTCAACTGTGGAACTGGACGGTGTCATTGGTCAATACAAATCTTTGCAAATTACAACACATAATTAATATGCAACTGCTCTCGCCACCAGTGTTCAAATCTTTGTCAATGGTGTGAGGTGACTGTCCCTCCAATTTTCCAAAGCCGTGTTCAATGGTGTGAGGTGACTGTCCCTCCAATTTTCCAAAGCCGTGTTCAAACTTCAAGCTACTGTCATCTTGCGGCTTGCCTCTGCCTGTCCCTCCAAATTGACATTTTCGAATTTTGCCCTTCATATGACATTTTTATTAAAATGCTACGCTTCAACATTGTCAAACAGTTTTTATATTTTGAATTTCTTTTTACGGGCCAAAATTTTTCTGCCCTTTTCTGACGGGTTAGAAGCCCTTTGACGGGCTCTGACGGGCTCAATTTTGATCACCGGTCGAGACCATGTTGATGTAGGTACAACCGACACATTTTATGACTCGCCAACCTCGATCTACTCACATTTTCGGTGTAATAAGCGGAGGAAATAAGTAACCCCCTCTCTCCGCGAGAGAATAGAGGGGGTCACCATAGACCATATAGTTCGGGGCCCTCCATATAGAATTGAGAATTCTAGGGGATCCGATACCTATATATCTGTGCATGTGCATAGCACGTTGGATCTCAACCTATCTCTTGGTGGCGTAAATTGGAATGGCCCGACTGCGTTGGATCCTTGGTGGCACCGGGAGGTCGCCCAGGAGATATAGGGATATCTAACTAATGTTAAGTTGGAATACCAATGGGTTGTTTTATTATAGGTAAAAAAATTACTTCACATTGCTAATGTGACATCCAAATAGTCTAGAGAGAAAGTACTTAGGAACCATTGTATTTACCACATGGAGCTACCACTTGGAAGTACCACATGTCAAGTGCCGACCAATCACGATGTAACACACATATTTTGTGCTTTCTTGAATGCGGTCCCAACCGTTGATCCTCGGCCTTGATCAACAGATCGGTAGAAGTTATTGTTTTTCATATTTATCACGCTTATACATTTAGTTTCAAATGTTACATATTAATGGGCTTTAGGATTGAGTGCAAACGGTGGGGATTAGGCCTAAAATTATTTGAACCAAGTTCGAGTCCTAGCCTAAATCCCCATATGAATCCAATATATATATATATATATATATATATATATATATATATATATATATATATAGCTTCATGCAATACAAAAATAAAAATTGTTACATACTTGATAGAGTTTGACGGACAATAATACAATGCTTTGGCTTCACACACTCGATGTAAATCGAAGACGTCAACAATGACATGCCACGACTCATTTTTTCCATCAATTTCTTTAAAACTTGCCTTTTGTTTCCTTGGTTTTTTCATTGATATTTACTTGGAGCTCTACAAGCTTCTTAGGCACAAGATTGCATAAATGGGGTGGATGGAGAAACACATATGTACAACCAACTACAAAATACCGATGTGGTTTCTTCCATACGCAGAGGTCCTGCATAAGGGTAGGAAATTGTGAGAACAAACACCCAATAAATTTGGCAGAGTGATAATAAAGTGACTAGTTATTAAAAGAAAGATTACACATGCAGAATTCATTATAGCAACATTTTGCACTCGCTACATTTGCACATCATTTATCTGTGAATAAAAAAGGTTTTGAAAACAAAGAAAAAACGTCTCTCCTATAAAATTTGCATATATACAAAAAATTGGGTAACAATCCATCACCTGTCAGTTAACATAACAAGTAGTTGTAAGATTGTTCCATGAGATACTATTACTGCCCTCATAATTTTCAGACTAGGAAAATGGTTGTGTATATCCTCCCCTCATGTAACTCTAGCGTGTATCCTCAAGCAGCCTCCGAGCAGAAGGAGTAGAGCCCTATGTGAGCATTATTGGTATGTTTCGGTGCATGAAGGAAGGTATGAAATCGAACCTAAAAACCTAGATGTAGAGATCGTGTGTGACAATGGAATCTATGATCCACGTGTCACAAACGCCCTATAAAAAATTGACGAGATGCAGATTTGTGAAGTTGAGTTGGCCTATAAAGACTACGTTCTCACCTGCTACATATCAACGACCCCTATTCACCCGCACGGACATTGAAGTGCGTCGCAGGCAAGCCCTCAATCTCCCGACGCATGTCGAGACAGCCATGGAAAACCCCATAGTCACAAACACCTTCGGCATAATTATTTTGAAGGTTACCTTTGCGAAGAAGTGGGTATAGTAAAAATTATGTCTAATATAGTTGTAGGAATGATATGTAGAAGACAAAATTTTATACTAATTTGATTTCTAAAACTTTAGATTCTTTTGTTCTATTATAATCCAGTCTATAAACATGCACTTGGCTACTATTACAGGTAAATTAAATTTGTTTTAAGAAAATTATTCATGGGAATTTATAAAAGGTCAGTGAGGTGGTGAATCAATAAAGTGGAATTCCATCGTGGTTGGGAAGAGTGTCCAATTAAAATTGTGAAGGGAAGTCCATGTAAATATCACTCAGTGGGTATTGAATGTAAATATATTATTCAATGTGGTTGGCAATTTCTAGCAACCTATCACTTTTACATTAGATTATAGCTTTTAGTGTCACTAAATAAGATAAGTGCATTTTGAAAAACTTTAAAAGTGAAGAATAACATGATAAGAATGATGGCTTATAAAAGTTTATCAAAAGACAATAAATGTTTGCAATAATATTTAATTCAAACCAATATTTAGGTATATATAACCTCTTAAAAAAATTATTAGTGATAAATGGTTTTGAAAGGGACCATACCCCGAAGTATAAAAAGCCCAAAGGTTAGATATAATAGGAGATACAAAGTGGTTTTTTGACATGTGGGGGCCACACCCTAGAAGAAAGGCCTAAAGAACGAGATAAATCAAAAGGAAACACATGCAAAGTGGACAACTTGCCGACATGGAGCCAAAAAACAACTACACCGCAACAATACAATCACAATCAGAACCGCCAAAAAAAAAAAGACACAAAACGAAGGAACCGATATACGTTTACTTAAGAGCTTTGTTAGAAAAAAAAATAACTTCCTCCAACGCTTTGAAGAGATTAAGAGTTGTTTGTTTTGTTGGATCCTTGTTGCAAGAGGAGATTATTTGTTTTGTTTCTTTGCCTCCTTTCCAAATACCAAAGGGAATGCCACTGATTTCACAAATTTGTTTAACCTATACTTTAATAAAGTCGAGGAAATCCTTTTGCATAGTGAGGTGATTAATTTTTTGCTCAAAATCTTCTCCAAAGTGTCCTCCATGACTTTTTTCTTCCCACTGATTTCTTCAAACCTTCTCTCAATGTTTTTGGCAGGGGCTTGCTTATCTTTTTCTCCCTCGCTGAGAAGAATAGCCACATCCTCCCTCATGGCCTTAAATTTCTTCGCATGTTCCTGTATCTGAGTACTAATATTCATGCTAACCAGGATTCATACTAGTCTCAAGCTAATTGACATCAAGCTTTCAACAATGTCCAAGTCATTGTCTTTAGGCAAACTGTTGAGAACCCTTTTGGTGTGGGGAGAGGGAGGCTTGATTTTTTTATTTTTAGAACGCAACAAAGGTTGAATAGGAAGAATGGAATTGGAGGGGTTATTAGCCACAACATCTTGACAATATTAATGAAGGAGTAAGATGAGTGTAAAGGGAGGCCTCTACAGTGAGAATCCACCTCTAGGATAGATTTCTCAAGAGATTGCAAAATGTAATAGGCGAGACTAACTCTGGGAGATCTTTTGAAATGATTTAAAAGAACCAAATGGTGAAGGGGTAGGGTAGAGAATCTACCTTTAAGGGTAACAAACCTTACCACCATTTTAGCTACGTCGCACATAGAAATTTGGGATAGATGAGCACACTAGTCCCGCTTTAACGAACTTGAAGGTTTCATATCCCTCAACAATTTTTCTTTCTTTGGCATTCTTGTCAAACTTATTTCTAAATAACTTTAAACCATTTATACCTGACCCGTGACATAAGAAATCAAATTCTTAGTGATTTTGAATTCTTTACCTTTCAATGTGATGGTTTGGTTATTTTAATGCTTGGAAAACATCATAGAAATGTGTTTATTAAAACCCTTATTCCACTGCACAAATGTTGTGAAGCTATCCACATCCAAAGCTTTCCAAAGATCCTCGTTTTCTTGCATAGGCTAGGTCAAACTTGGATCGATTCTACAAGGTGGGCCGCCTATGGAAATAAAATGGGAGTCATTGGAAAATAGGAGCCCACGGGAAGAGAAAGGAAACCAGAAGCAGTGAGTGACAACACAAATAACAATGCTAAAAATAAAATTGTGAATGACTTCATTAGGCCGCATGGGATAAGCACACACCAAGCATGCGAGACAATCATGGTGGCAAGATCTTATTTTCCTACTCCAATAGCCTGTACTAATTATTGGGACAACTAGCCAAAGTGTCCTTGTGAATGATCTCATTTGAAGTTTGAGGGATTTCATAATTATTAACCCAATAACTTATGTGTTTGCTAAACACACCAAAGTTGGCGAAGGAGTTCGTTGCCTTGTTTCCCTCCTTATAAGTGTGGCAAAATTTTATACTTATAAAATCACAACATATGCTTTTGGCCTCATGTATAAAATCCTTTATAGTCCAACTAGGAGGGTTAACACCATTGAGATGATTAATGATGTTAAGGAGTCACCTTCAACAATGAGCTTAGTGATCTTGTGGTTTTTAGCAATTCTTAGACCCCATAAGGAAGCAAGAGCCTCTGCATAATGGTTGGAATGGGTTCCCATAGGACCAACATATGCAACTATAAGATTACCAAGATGATTTCTGATAATGCCACCTCCACCCACAGCTCCAGGGTTTCCTTAGAGGCACCATCAAAATTAAGTTTGTACCAATTTTCAGGTAGAGGGATCCATTGGAGAGGGACAGTCTAAAGTGCTAGGCCTATCTTGAATGTCTTCCAAATCAATGTTCAAATTAAGAGAAATCTCTCCTCTTTTTTAGGGAAGCTTTGATTCTTGGGAGGTCTGAATTTCAATATGTTATCCTTGATTTCTATGGTAATCTCTTTCAGAAGTCTCTTACTGTTGTTTTTTGTATTCCTAAAGATGAGGGAGTTTTGGCCTTCCAGATTCTCCAAATGACATGGGGAAAGCAAGCCTCCATAGCTTCCTGAGCATACTGTGTTTGAAAGGAGGATGCCACTGCTCCCAAGCATGAATAATATCCTCCGGGAAAATCTAATCAACCCCAAATCTAGCCAAGATGAGTTCCCAAAGGCTTGAGGCATAGGGACAGTGGAGGAAAAGATGGTTTATAGTTTCAACCTCTTTCCTACAAGATAACACCTGTTAGGCATAGTGGAGCCTCTCTTGATCAAATTATCAATGGTAAGAATTCTTTTGTGGAGAACCAACCATAAAAAAAGATTAATTTTGGGGTTATTTCTTTATGCCAGATTCTACTCCAGTCAAAATCACAACTAGAGTCTCTTGAGAGTGACTGATAACCTGTTTTGACTGAATAGGAGCCATCAAAAGACTCAACCCAAATGAATTCATCTCTAGCTTGGATTTGGCTGATCTGGATGTTAGTGATAATTTTTTGGATGTCATCAATAAGGCTTCTAAAATTGGACCTACCAATGTGAAGATTCTTCCAATGAAAGTGTCATTTTCACAAGTGATGTAGTCACTAACCTTGTGTCCAAACTTTGCTATGAGGCTATCTTGAAGCTGGTCCTAGGAATTTTTCTCTTAAGGTTATGAAAATCCACCCAATTGTCCTTCTAGAATAAGATATCTTCCCCATTTCCCAACTTCCACGTACAACCCTTCTCCAAGTCCCTTCTTGTTTTGATAATATTTTTCTAGAAGAGAGAGCATGTAGGAAGAGTTTCTTCATTCAAGAATCTCATAGAAACAATCTTCATGAAATTATTGAAAGGATTTTTTCTTAGTGGTCAAAATCATATTAATTGCAATAATTGACAACAGAGTTAGTTTCAAATACCAGAAAATTGTTTTTTTGTTCATATAGAAAGAGCAACAATTGAGTCACATATTTTGTAATGAACAAATAGTATAAAAATTCCAACACTTTGAGTTAAAATTAAGACTTATTATCCCATATTACACCCTATATACTTCCTCGTATTTAAAGCTTCCAATTTCCCTAAATCCAAATATGGAGCAGATTTTTTTCTTGAAATAACAAATCCTTTATATAAATTTATATTAAAATTTGTTAAAACATATACTAAGTTTTCATTACCATGATTATGTAATATTATATTCTATGTTTTATATCACCCGACACATTTTATCGCTTATAACTACGATAAGTACAGGCCCTAACATGTATTTTTCATTAAATTAAATACAATTTAGTATGAAGTATGCCCTACATGTTATTTTACAATAAATATTTATTTGCGAGTGGACACCATTTTTATCATATCCTAGAATATTATCAATAGGTCATGCAATCTATGGAACACGCGCATGTGCACACGTGCACACACGTACACACTAATGGTGGAATTTACTTGAGGTAATAGTAAACCTCGATAACAAATCATTACTATTATGTATGGAATTGGAAATAACATTTGAAAAAAAAAAGTGTATACACACACACACACACACACACACACACACACACACGCACGCACGCACACACACACACTTAATTCGACACACACCCACCCACCCACACACAATTAATTTATCTTTCCCTAAACTCAAGCATCTAATTCAAAATTTGACAACATTGCACATGTTTGAAAGACATCTCATTTGGGTCCGATTTTCAATATGAGGTATCATCGGGCATTTTCTCAACTTTTACGATCTCTACATCAATTTACATATATATCATCAACATAAATTGCCAAAATCATCCATCTTAAGAAATGAAATCATAACTTGCTACTATCAGAATCGTGAGATTTCAAATAAAATGCATTCCAAAGGAGGAAACATGCTTCAAACCCTAGAACAGATACTAAGAAACATGATTGGAAGGCAATTTCATTTGTTTGGGCAAGATAAATAATGTAGCTAAAACCCTACATAACATGTACCATTTACAAATTAAGATATGTTTTTAATAAATTTAAATAAAAAAGTCTACATAGAGAACTCGATAAACATTGAAATGGTATAATGCTACAAATAAGGGACAATGGAATTTATATCGTATACACTAACCTAATTAGATAATATTTATCGAGATTTAAAAGATCATCTCGTCATATGTTATTTACAAGCATGGATGATTGAACATTGAGCTTACCGAGAATTATGCGAATGTGCCTCCACACCCGCACAAACAATCAAAACTTCACAAGATTAATTCTAAGAATAATCTAAGAAACCTAGTGTCATTGTCACTAGTGCTCTAGATGGAAAAGCCTACAAAACCCATGATTGATGGATAATAGATCTCTACCAGACAATATTATCATATTTCTCTACAATATACTTTAGGAAAGTAAATCATAAAAATAAGCAAGTTATTACATCATGTAACACCCTTGATAGTTGTTATTTTCCTCCTTTGCATTTCAAGTGTTGACATGTGATTTTCCTTATAAAGATATGTTCTTTTGATTGTTGGAGATCATGCTTGATATGGATAAATCATTTTTGTTCTTAAGATCCTTTGACTAAATTGGAATGGCTTCCTTGAATCCATTTTTCACTGTAGGTGAGTTTCAATCTGGTTTAAGAGTTGTAAACTTATTTATTAATCCTCGACTCATCCCAAGGAATGTTTTAAATCTGCTTTGTTGAACGAATGGTAAATTGACATTCCATGAATTAAGAGACATATTGACTGAACTTTGTTGTTACAAGTTCTTTGATTTTTGTGTGAATGTATTTCCATTCAGTTGTATGTTGTGCTTGGGTCCTTGGAGATCGATCATGGCAGGACATTGCTGACAAACACAAAAATACAACTGTTCATGGCATAGGAGGGATTCGGGATCCTAAAAAGGACTATCCTATGGAATCCTAAGCTAGGTAAGAATATTTGCTACCTAAGCTATGTCACTTAATAGAATTCTTATTCTAACCTAAAGCTTCCTATTATACTTTGTTGGTTGATTGGCATCCTAACCTAAGCTCTATGCTAAGGGATATGGAAAGGTTACTAGGCTATTAAAATTAACCTAGAACCTAATACTATAAGGTTTTATGATGATCTAACTATTATGTTGGAATTAATCTAACAGCTAATACCTAAAACTATTATGTTGTGAATTAATCTAACCTAAGCAATTTGATCTATCCTAAACTAATGGGTATGAAAGGGGAATTAGGTGGTCGCATGCATTAAGGGCGATGGTTCTTATGGCATTTATGTTATTGATAAGGTTTTGAATGCATAGAGTACTGCCAGTTTTGGTAGGGGCTAGTTGACTTGGCGGAGGCTTATGTGGAAGTGTCACTAAAATGGAATTTCATGTTAATTTTGATTTGGCATTCGCCAGACTTGGAAGGCGGTGGCAAGGAAGGATAGGCGGGAAAATTGGAATTAATGAAATTTATTATTTTTGGTTTTCATGCACGAACCATCTTGGAAGGCATGCAAACGGGTTTGTCTGGGGTTGTTTCACTTTGCATGTTTCACAATTTTTGCTCTGCATGCTCTCTGGTTTTTCAAACCAGCAAATTAAACTGCACTTAATGGCTATTTTTGAAGTCTTAGACCTATTTTCGGTTCGTGGGATGTATAAGAAGCATTGTGGAAAAAGAATATGGTTGTTTGATCTTTTGTGGGGAAGAGGAGAAGTTGTGAGCTCTAGAGGTCTCCTTCGATTTGGTAGAAGCACTATCAGGCATGATAGGCTCTAACCATTAAAATCTCTTGCTTTCTTCTAAATGTTTTCATTAAAACAACTTTGCTCTATTAAGATTTGTGGATTGCATATTTTATCTGGTTATTTGCTTGTTGGGTTTAATAAATCTTGTGTTCTTGATCATGAATCCATGGTAAATATGGTTATGTTGGAAACTTACATTGTGTTTGTTTAAAAACATGATACATGCATGTAAAAACATATTTTGTAACTTTGCTTGACATTTTTGTATCTGGTAATTGAAGGGTTCTGTTTTGATGACCTTCGTTGCTAATGAGTATTATGTCGAGTGATTTGGGAACCTTGACTTCTGTCTATTACTATGGGAATTCATGTTTGTTGATCTTGAGCTTGTATTGAGCTCGTATTTTGTCTGTAACTTGTATTCAAGCTCATATTTTTGTTTAGATCTTGTTTTGGTTTCATGTTCGATTTGAACTGTTGATAGTGGTTCTTGTACTAAGGAATCATGTTTTGATTATTGTGATGACCTGGACTATTGTTGAAATCCGTACATGGATTAGAGCTTGTGTTTATTTTCTAGTGACCATTTGAACCATTATTGAAAGTTCATTAAGTACATGACACTTGTATTTTGCTGTTGGTATAGGTCTGAACCCCGGTAAGAAACTTATATTTCGTTTGAATTGGAAAATAGGGTTTGATGAGATGTTAATAGGAAATGGAAGCTCTCTGCTTTTCTAAATTGTTAATAGGTATTTGTATACTACCTTGTTTTAAGATGCTGGTGTATATTCGAACTCATGTATGAGATTCCGTGATGTGACACTGTACAATTTAATTGTTACTAATGTGTTTGGAAATTGTAACTTGAGCAAGGTGTCGGTTATGCTCTAGTGTTATTTTGGGTTTTCTTTGTTTAGGATGTAAACTAAAAAGAGAATATGTTGTTGTCCTGAACTTGTGTATATTCACTAGAGTGGTACCAAACCTTTATGGGAGCTTATGTTCAACATTGTGCTCGAATTGTATTACGAGTCCCTGAATGGTTGTATTAAAAATATGTTCGATTGGGTCTTGGCTTTGAAATTGGGTTTATTACTTGATTAAATGGTTTAATAACTCATAAATATTTTATAGACCAACTACATATGCAAGGAAAAACTTGAAGCATGGTTTAAATGGGTTGTTGGGTAACCTCTTCGAGATCTTGTTTGGAATATATTGTTGGTTAAGTGTTCTTCTTGGAACCCCAATCTGTTTGCTCTTGTATCAAGAAGTGGAAATTTATTGCAAGATAGTTTTGTCTTGGTGAGCATATGGGTAATTTTGGAGTTGTTAGTTTCCTATTCAAGGTTGACACTTCTTGTTGGGTCCAATAAATGAATGCTTGAGTCTTTAAGGATAGAGGAAATTATGATTTCTTAGGGATGATTTTTTTATGTAAAGTTTTGTTTAAACGTTTTCTTCTTATTCTAAAGTTATCTTGATCTCACCTTTCGATTCTTAGCTTTCTGTAAAAAGGGAATTTTTGATTATAATGAGATGAATTAAGGATTGAATCATACCCCGATAAGATTCCTTTTCTAAGGTGTTGGGTTAAGTTCATTTGATTGGAACCACTGTTAATTATTCTTATAAGAAAAGAAGATTATTACATTGTTTAGTCTTGTTGTACATAACATTTGACTGAAATAAAGTAGAAAGAGATCGATGATTGGTTTGTTGAACGGAAAATGTAAACTTATTGATTGAATGTTGATCCTTTATTTTCCTCTTGGATTAATATGTGATTTTGTTCGTGATAAATGTCTAAAATGTTGAATTTTAAGGTAGATGACCTTTAAATGAAACAGTTTAAGTCATGACATGAACCTATTTTTGCTTTGTGGATGTTATGTGTTTTGGGCATAGTTGAAATGGTTTCTCTTTTTCCATTGCTTAAAATTTAGGTTAATCACCCTACTGAGAATGATGCTGTAAACACTTCTTTTGTCTTCTAGTAAAGATAAGTGTTGTATTCTATTATTGAAGAATTGGGAACAATGAGATGATAAGATTTGTTGTTTGCTAAAGGTAATTGTTAGGATCAATTAAACTTTAATTTGTAAGGCAAATGTTATATATTTTTCTCTTCTCTCTTAGAAGCGAATTTAGATTTATTAATGTATTCCTTCTTTGATTGTTATTACTTATGCTTATAGTATGATATACTAATTGTTTCATTAAAGCAAGGTTGTTTTTAATGGAACAATTAGTGGAATGCACTTTGTTTTAAGGCTTAGTGCTTATCATGCTCAATTCATTGAATCAATCGACTGCGTATTAGCAATTTTTGCAGATGGACTTCATAAGTGATAAAAGAAGGCAAAAATTATATGATGCATGGGCTGATTTAAGTCGAATCTTGGTTGAGAATTTTGATTCATTTTTGAGTTGTATTGAAAAAGAAAAGTTACATTCTTTTTCGAAAGAAGGCTATTGTTAGCAAGTATGCCTAAAATGCATAAGTTTTGTAAATGTATAAGTTTTAAAGATGAATTGAAAGTTGAGAATTTACTTGCATATATGTGTAAATTAACTTGTACTTTATAAAAGAGATGGAATCATATCTTGTTGATTTTTTCCATATTATTTTTATGTTTAATTGGGTATTCTTGGATAAGTTTGATAATGTGATTTTGAATATTCTCCTAAATAAGATGCAACTTGCTAAGTTGCAGAATTTGATGGTCATCTCTAAACAATTCAACATAGTAATATGATATGAAAGGAACATTCAATAAAACTATAGAATTTGTAAATGATATAAAGGGTTCTTAACCCTAGCACTTACCCATATAAAGGAAGACTCTTCCTCTCTCATAAGAATGCAAATGAAAAGGAAGATATGATTCCTAATCATTAGACTTCATTTTAATAAAGTCTACATAGTTACAACCTAGGTGGTTCTGCACTTCCTTCAATGGTTGAGTCACATTAAATGGAACTTATAATGTTGTGGTCCTGTTTTGGTTAACGGATTATTAATCCCATTAAATGAACATTAAAGGAAATCTTAAGTCAAGGAATTTCTTTAATGATCAATTGAATCTGTATAGAAAAGAACTTAAGGAGTGTTGGATTAGGACTTGGCAAGGTTGCTGAAATCTATTTTTAATAATCCAAAATAATTAAATTATAATAAGCTCCTAGGGGTATGTACATCTCGATGAGGCTGTTCTTTAGGATGCTAGCACATGCCAACTCTGTGGTGTACCTTTGAGAAGTTTAGGATCTTCTCGAGGATATATAATGATGTAGTTGACATGTGGCAACACCCTTGTGCATTGATCATCTAGATCTACACACATTGGACTTGAACTTAGTTTCTCTCTAGGTGCAGTTAGTAGCATGTTTAAGATAAGGAGTAGCCCTCTAAAACTCTCGGGTACCTTGGCACATGGGGTTGAATTAGGTTGACCCAGTATGCCAACTTACCCTAAGTTTTCGTGAGCATCTTCCTATCATAACATATGTTGTTAACTCAAACTAGGGTTAAACCTTGGGCAAGTGGACTGACGGAAGTCAGTAAAGGACATTTGAGATAACAATAGAGTGGGGTGAAGGATGTATTCCAGATTGACGAGTATGCCATCAAGGAATAGTAATACGAATAATATGTTAGAAATCTTTGGTGAAAGTATCGCAAGCTGTTGGTTGCGTTGTCCTATGTCACCTAGTCTAAGGTTCGTGATGTAGATGAATATTGATAACAAATATTCAGATAGGTTCCTTAGACAAATCACTCAATACCCAGAATAGGGAAAGAGAACCAAGTATACGTAGTATACGAAAAAGTATTCAATACTTAATGTTAAACATGAATAGATCGGTAGTTCACTGAGTCATGAAATGAATAGATCGATAGTTCACCAAGTCATTACAGCTGCATATGGTTATCTGTTATAAGAATGGTTGTTAAAGAATGTGTGTTCTAAATTATGTATTTAGAACAGAGAACATTATTCATGCAAAAAAAAATAAAAAAAAAATTTGCCCTTGTTTCTAAAGTCTTAAAATGGGAATGTTACATCTTGGTATCAGAGCTGAAGGTTGCAGCTCTTAGACCTATTGTGTCCATAATTTGATAAAAACTTGAATTTTCTTATAACAGAAAATGGTTAGGACAAGAGGAAACGTTGCGAATAACGCTCCACTTGATGAAGGAGCAACAACAACCCAAAAACTTGATGAGATCCTTATTGCCCTATTGGACACAAGAGATCATTTGGTTGTACTTGAACAACAAGTAATGGGTAATGAGGAGGAAGAAGAAGCTAGTAATAACAATCAGCCACCTCCTGAGGACAACCCCAATTTGGGTGTTGATAATAACAATGTCAATGTGCCAGTCCAGCCAGAAAACAAAAAGGCAAGGTGGCAAGTTGAACTCACTAATGATATAAAAATGATAAGTCCACCTAAGTTTGATGACACCACATTAGGAGATGGAGCTGAGAATTGGCTTAGTGAAATGGAGAAGTACTTTGCAATAAGGAACTTCTTAGAGGAAACCAAGGCTATATGGGGAGCATATCAGCTTTCCCATGAAGCATCTTCATGGTGGGACAACCATAAGGATGAGTTAAATATTGATGAAACTAACATCACTTGGGATCAATTTAAAAGTTATTTTAGGCAACGTTGGCTGCCACAACTTTATTATGATAAAAAAATGACTAAATTTCAGAACTTAGCTCAAGGAAAGTTAACAATAACTAAGTATTGGGAATGTTTACGAAACTCCTCAAGTATGTACCTCAAGTATCAAACTGATGAGAAGTTCAGGATACAAAAATTTATTATGGGATTGAATCCCATTATTGGGGGAGAAGTTGATGTTCACAGCCCAACCACTATGGAAGGGGTTGTTGAAAAATCCATAAGGCAGGAACATAAATTAAAGGCTATTTCTGCTCATAAGGAGGAAGTAAGGAAGAAAGTTCCAAACCCCTCTTCAGCTTCTCTTGCACCTAAGAAGGGACCATGGAAGAATTTTGGTAATAAAAGTAAGTTTTCAGCTGATAATAATAAGAAAACAACAACGAATAAGACTCTACTGGAAATGCATGGAACAATTTTGCCAAGAATAATAATAATGGACAGAAGTCCTATGGAGGTCAGAATGATAACTTTAAGGCTGGAAATAATTTTGAGTCTAGAAAGGGACCTGTAGGAGGCTGTTATAATTGTGGCAAAGATCATTACGCAAATCAATGTCCTTTGAAGAAGGATGATCATAATCAACAACACAAGATACATGTTGCAGTAGTTGACAAGCAAGCTGAAAAGCAAGCTACACCCATAGAAGTTCCTAGTAAGTTATTTGGCATACCTGTAACTATTCTTTTTGATATGGGAGCTATTGAATGTTTTATTTCTAGTAAACTTACTTGAAACTTAAAAGAAAAGCTAGAAAAATGGATAAATCATGGACTGTACATTATGGTAATAATTTTATTCATATAGTTAGTATGTGTCTTTTTGGGGCAATCCTTGACTTACCTAACTTTTCCACTGAAGTTGATCTTTATGTTGCACCTTTGGGATCTTATGACATAGTCATAGGTGTAAATTGGTTAGCTGAGCATAAAGAAAAAGTGGACTATTTTGAAAAACATATATGTTGTTTAGATGGTCTGTAGAAAACAACAGAGATTCAGGGTGTAAAACAAGAAATTTCAGTTAGGAAATTTTCAGCTATGCAACTTAAAAAGGCCAAAAATAAGGGTTATACCTTATATGCAAGTAAAAATTTATGAATCTACAAGAGGAAAACAATGATTTCATGGAACGTTATCCACTGTTATGGAACTATGGTGATGTGTTTCTAGAAGAATTACCAGGTCTACCACCCAAAAGGGAGTTTGACTTCATGATTGAAATCAAACTAGGTACTAAACCTATTTCTAAGGCACCTTATCGAATGACTACTACATAATTAGTAGAGCTTAAGGCTCAGTTGTAAGAACTTTTTCTAAGGGTTTGATTAGACCAAGTGTTTCACCTTGGGGAGCACCAGTGATCTTTGTGAAAAAGAAATATGGAACACTTAGATTGTGCATTGATTACAGGATGTTAAACAAAGAAACAATCAAGAATAGATACCCACTTCCTAGAATTGATGATCTATTTGATCAGATGCATGGAGCATCGGTATATTCTAAGATATATCTTCGATCTGGATATCATCAATTATGGATTAAGGATGAGGACATTCATAAAATAGCTTTCAAGACAAGGTATGGACATTATGAATTCACGGTTTTACCCTTTGGATTAACAAATGCACCTACAACTTTTATGAACATAATGAATAATATCTTTCAAGAATACTTGGACAATTTGTGCTTGTATTCTTGGACGACATTCTCATATATTCTAAAAGTATTGAGGAGCATCATGAGCACTTGAAAATAGTTTTGGAAATTTTGAGAAAGAGACGGTTGTTTGGTAAGTTGTCCAAGTGTTCTTTCTTTGACACCGAAGTTCACTATTTGGGTCATGTTATAAGTAAAGATGGGATTGTTGTAGATCCTTCTAAAATTGTAGCTATAACCGAGTGGCCTACACCAAAGAATGTACATGAAGTTAGAAGCTTCATGGGCCTTGCTGGTTATTATAGAAAATTTGTAAAGGATTTTTCTAAGGTAGCTGCACCAATAACTTCATTGCAGAAAAAGGATAAGAAATTTGTTTGGAATGATAAATGTGAATCTGATTTTAAAAATTTGAAAAGTCAGTTGACTTTTGCACCTATTTTAGTTGTACCTAATCCCAATGGAGACTTTACTATTATAACAGATGCATCCGGGAAGGTCTTGGAGGTATTTTGTTACAAAATGATCATGTCATAGCTTATGAAAGTAGAAAACTTAAGTTACATGAGTTGAATTATGCTCCACGTGATTTAGAGCTTGTTGCCATAGTTCATGCACTTCAAGTTTAGAGGCATTATCTGCTTGGTAAACCATTTGAGTTGAAAATTGATCATCTTGGGTTGAAGTACATTTTCACTCAGCCAAATTTGAATGTAAGACAATGAAGGTGGTTAGAGTTTTTATCTCAATATGATTTTGACATAAGTTACATTAAAGGAAAAGAAAATAGAGTTGTTGATGCTCTAAGTTGTAGGAAGCACATTTCTACTCTTATAACACTAAGAAATCAATTTAAGGATGAAGTAAAAAGTGTTATGGAATCTGATTCTTACTTTCAACAAGTAAAAACAACGCTTGTTGTTGATCCAAAAGATGAAAGATATAAGGGTTTTCACTTTGATAATGAAGGAATCTTATGATATGAAAACAGAGTATACATACCTTTGCTTAATGATTTGAGAAAGAAATTGTTAGCTGAATTTCACAATTCACCTTTTTTTGGACACCTTGGCATTATAAAGATGCTTGCTGATATAAAACAACAATATTTCTGGAAAGGAATGAAAAAGATGTTATTGATTTTGTGACACATTGTCTTGAATGTCAACGCATAAAAGTGGAACATATGCACCCAACCGTTTATTATATCCTCATAGCATACCGCAATATAAATGACAAGGTAATAAGCATGGATTTTGTACAAGGGTTGCCTATGTCAAGAAATAAACATGATGTTATTTTGGTAGTTGTTGATAAAATAACAAAAGTAGCTCATTTTATTGCTGGAAATATGAAGGATGATTCTCCTGTTTTGGCTAAAATATTTATACATGAAATTTTAGATTACATGGAGTACCTGAATTAATCATATCTGATAGAGATCCTAGAATGACGTCGAGATTTTGGCAAAAACTTAATGCAACTCTAGGAACTAAGATAAATTTTAGTTCTGCGTATCACCCGGAAACAGATGGACAAACTGAAAGAGTAAATCAAGTTTTAGAAGATATGTTACGGATGTATTGTATGGATCAACAAGTATAAGTGGGAAGAGTATCTTCCATTAGTTGAATTTGCATAAAATAATACATATCATGCTTCTCTTAAGATGGCACCTTTCGAGGCACTTTACGGAAAGAAATGTAGAACCCATGTTAGTTGGGATATCATTGAGGATAGAGAGGTAGTTGGACCTGAAATCCTTACGGAAATGGAACAAGTTAAAATGATTCGTGAACGCTTGAAAGAAGCAACAAATAGGAAAAAGAGTTATGCTGACTTAAAGTGGATTGATAGGAAATTTGAACTTGGTGAGAAGGTTTTTCTTTGGGTTAAACCAAAAAAGAGTTCTATAACTTTTGCAAGGCTACCAAGTTATCACCTCGTTATGTAGGACCTTTTGAAATAGTTGAAGTAATCAACCTTGTAGCTTATCATTTAGCATTACCACCTACTTTGTCATGAATGCATGATGTTTTCCATATTTTTTCTTAAGAAATACATTTCATATTTATCACATGTGTTAAATTGGGATTCCTTGCAGTCCAATACCCAGGAATAATTGTGGTTAAACCCATTCGAGTGGTGGAAACTCACCGATTGCATTTAAGAAATCAAGAAATAAGTCAATGTAAGGTCCAAAGTGGGACCAAGTTTAACGAAGAGAGTGCAACTTGGGAAAATCTAGAGGATATGAAAACTTATTTTCCATATCTATTTGAACAAAATTGATTCTGTTGATTGATAAAAATTTATGATTTTATCTTTATATGACAATAAGAATGCTAGTTTTGGGCAGATATTTATTTGATTTGAATAAACAACTATTTAATGCTGATTTTGGAACTATAAGGTTTGATATATTTAACTTAGGATAAGAGAAGTGAATGAATTAATTGTCCTTGATGTAAATTATTAAAAGAGGTAATCATCGAGACGATGATTCTTTTAGGAGGGAAGCATGTAACACCCTTAACAATTGTTATTTTCCTCCTTTGCATTTCAAGTGTTGACATGTGATTTTCCTTATAAAGATATGTTATTTTGATTGTTGGAGATCATGCTTGATATGGATAAATCATTTTTGTTCTTAAGATCCTTTGACTGAATTGGAATGGCTTCCTTGAATCCATTTTTCACTTTTGTAGGTGAGTTTCAATCTGGTTTAAGAGTTGTAAACTTATCTATTAATCTGACTCATCCTTGGATCAATTTTAGTGATCCAAGGAATGTTTTAAATCTACTCTGTTGAACGAATGGTAAATTGACATTCCATGAATTAAGAGACATATTGACTGAACTTTGTTATTACAAGTTCTTTGATTTTTGTGTGAACGTATTTCCATTCAGTTGTATGTTGTGCTTGGGTCCTTGGAGATCGATCATGGTAGGACATTGCTGGTGAACATGAAAATATAGCCTGTTCATGGCATAGGAGGGATTCGGGATCCTAAAAAGGACTATCCTACGAAATCCTAAGCTAGGTAAGAATATTTGCTACCTAAGCTATGTCACTTAATAGAATTCTTATTCTAACCTAAAGCTTCCTATTCTACTTTGTTGGTTGATTGGCATCCTAACCTAAGCTCTGTGCTAAGGGATATGGAAAGGTTACTAGGCTATTAAAATTAACCTAGAACCTAATACTATAAGGTTTTATGATGATCTAACCTAATGCCTAAAACTATTATGTTGTGAATTAATCTAACCTATGTGGAAACTACCTAAGGTATGTGTTAAGACCTAATGGAAATTTGTTTTAGGGTTATATCCTAAGGTATATATTATAAACTACCTAAGGTCTAACCTAAGAAATTTGATCTATCCTAAACTAATGGGTATGAAAGGGGAATTAGGTGGTCGCATGCATTAAGGGTGACGATTCCTATGACATTTATGTTATTGATAAGGTTTTGAATGCATAGGGTACTGCCAGTTTTGGCAGGGGCTAGTTGACTTGGCGGAGGCTTATGTGGAAGTGTCACTAAAATGGAATTTCATGTTAATTTTGATTTGGCATTCGCTAGAACTTAGAAGGTGGTGGCAAGGAAGGATAGGCGGGAAAATTGGAATTAATGAAACTTATTATTTTCGGTTTTTCGTGCACAAACCGTCTTGGAAGGCATGCAAGGGTTTGTCTAGGGTTGTTTCACTTTGCATGTTTCACAATTTTTGCTCTGCATGCTCTCTGGTTTTTCAAACCAGCAGATTGAACTGCACTTAATGGCTATTTTTGAAGTCTTAGACCTATTTTCGGTTTGTGGGATGTATAAAAGCATTGTGGAAAAAGAATATGGTTGTTTGATCTTTTGTGGGGAAGAGGAGAAGTTGTGAGCTCTGGTTGGAGGTCTCCTTCGATTTGGCAGAAGCACTATCAGGCATGATAGGCTCTAACCATTAAAATATCTTGCTTTCTTCTAAATGTTTTCATAAAACAACTCTGCTCTATTAAGATTTGTGGATTGCATATTTTATTTGGTTATTTTCTTGCTAGGTTTAATAAATCTTGTGTTCTTGATCATGAATCCATGGTAAATACGGTTCTGTTGGAAACTTACGTTGTGTTTGTTTAAAAACATGATACATGCATGCAAAAACGTATTTTGTAACTCTGCTTGACATTTTTGTATCTGGTAATTGAAGGGTTCTATTTTGATGACCTTCGTTGCTAATGATTATTGTGTTGAGTTATTTGGGAACCTTGACTTCCATCTGTTACTATGGGAATTCATGTTTGTTGATCTTGAGCTTGTATTGAGCTCGTATTTTTTGTAACATATTTTTGTTTGGATCTTGTTTTGGTTTCGTGTTCGATTTGAACTGTTGATAGAGGTTCTTGTACTAAGGAATCATGTTTTGATTCTTGTGATGACCTGGACTATTGTTGAAGTCCGTATATGGCTTAGAGCTTGTGTTTATTTTCTAGTGACCATTTGAACTATTATTGAAAGTTCATTAAGTACATGACACTGTATTTTGTTGTTGGTATAGGTCTGAACCCCAGTAAGAAACTTATATTTCGTTTGAATTGGAAAATAGGGTTTGATGAGATGTTAATAGGAAATGGAAGCTCTCTGCTTTTTTGAATTGTTAATAGGTATTTGTATACTACCTTGTTTTAAGATGTTGGTGTATATTCGAACTCATGTATGAGATTCCGTGATGTGACACTGTATACAATTTAATTGTTACTAATGTGTTTGGAAATTGTAACCTGAGCAAGGTGTCGGTTCTGTTATGGTATTATTTTGGGTTTTCTTTGTTTAAGATGTAAACTAAAAAGAGAATATGTTGTTGTCCTGAACTTGTGTATATTCACTTGAGTGGTTCCAAACCTTTATGGGAGCTTATGTTCAACATTGTGCTCGGAATTGTTTTACGAGTCCTGAACTGGTTGTATTACAAATATGATCGATTGGGTCTTGGCTTTGAAATTGGGTTTATTACTTGATTAAATGGTTTAATAACTCAAAACTCTTTTTAGACCAACTACATGTGCAAGGAGAAAAACTTGAAGCATGGTTTAAATGGGTTGTTGGGTAACCTCTTCGAGATCTTGTTTGGAATATATTGTTGGTTAACTGTTCTTCTTGGAACCCCAATCTATTTGCTCTTGTATTAAGAAGTTGAAATTTATTGCAAGTTAGTTTCTGTCTTGACTGAGCATATGGGTAATTTTGGAGTTGTTAGTTTCCTATTTGGGTTTGACACTTCTTGTTGGGTCCAATAAATGAATGCTTGAGTCTTTAAGGATAGAGGAAATTATGATTTCTTAGGGATGTAGTGTTGTTTTAAACTTCATTGTTATACTGATTCGAGCTAAAAAGGGAACTCATGGTTTTTTTATGGTAAATATTTTAGGGAAGGTTTCAATACGTTTCCTTCTTATTCTAAAGTTGATCTTGATCTCACCTTTGGGAATAGATTTATGAACTTATTTGTTTGTATTAGAAAAAGGGAATTGTTGATTATAATGAGATGAATTAAGGATTGAATCATATCCTGATAAGATTCCTTTTCTAAGGCTGTTGGGTTAAGTTCATTTGATTGGAACCACTTGTTAATTATTCTTATAGGAAAAGAAGATTATTACGTTGTTTAGTCTTCTTGTACATAACATTTGATTGAAATAAAGTAGAAAGAGATCGATGATTGGTTTGTTGAACATAAAATGTAAACTTGTTGATTGACTATTGATCCTTTATTTTCCTCTTGGATTAATATGTGATTTTGTTATGATAAATATCTAAAATGTTGAATTTTAAGGTAGTTGACCTTTAAATGAAACAGTTTAAGTCATGACATGAACCTATTTCTGCTTTGTGGATGTTATGTGTTTTGGGCATAGTTGAAATGGTTTCTCTTCTTCCTTTGCTTAAAAGTTAGGTTAATCACCCTACTGAGAACCATGCTGTAAACACTTCTTTTGTCTTATAGTAAAGATAAGTGTTGTATTCTATTATTGAAGAATTGGGAACAATGAGATGATAAGATCTGTTGTTTGATAAAGGTAATTGTTAGGATCAATTGAACTTTAAATTATAAGGCAAATGTTATATATTATGCTCTCTCTCTTAGAAGTGAATTCAAATTTATTAATGTATTCCTTCTCTGATTGTTGTTACTTATGCTTATAGTATGATATACTAATTGTTTCATTAAAGCAGTGGTTGTTTTTAATGGAACAATTAGTGGAATGCACTTCGTTTTAAGGTTTAGTGCTTATCATACTCAATTCATTGAACTAACCCGTGCTAGTAATTTTTGTAGATGGAATTTGTAAGTGATAAAAGAAGGAAAAATATTTAATGATGCATGGGCTGATTTAAGTCGATTCTTGGTTGAGAATTCTTATTCGTTCTTGAGTTGTATTGAAAAAGAAAAGTTATATTCTTTTTTAGAAAGAAGGTTGTTGTTAGGTAGTATGCCTAAAATGCATAATTTTTGTAAATGTATAAGTTTTAAAGATGAATTGAAAGTTGAGAATTTACTTGCATTGGATGTGTAAATTAACTTGTACTTTATAATAGAGATGGAATCCTATCTTGTTGATATTCTCCATATTATTTATATGCTTAATTGGGTATTCTTGGATAAGTTTGATAATGAGATTTTGAATATTCTCCCTAAATAAGATGCAGCTTGCTAAGTTCATAGAATTTGATGGTCATATCTAAACAATTCAACATAGTAATATGATGTGAAAGGAACATTCAAGTAAAACTATAGAATTTGTAAATGATATAAAGGGGTGCTAAACCCTAGCACTTACCCATGTAAAGGAAGACTCTTCCTCTCTCATAAGAATGCAAATGAAAAGGAAGATATGATTCCTAATCATTAGACTTCATTTTAATAAAGTCTACATAGTTATAACCTAGGTGGTTCTTTACACTTCCTTCAATGGTTAAGTCACATTAAATGGAACTTATAATGTTGCTTCTATTTTGGTTAATACTTATTAAGCCCATTAAATGAACATTAAAGGCAATCTTAAGTCAAGGAAGTTCTTTAACGATCAATTGAATCTGGTATAGAAAAGAACTTAAGGAGTGTTGGATTAGGGTTTGGCAAGGTTGTTGAAATCTATTTTTTTAATAATCCAAATTAATTAAATTATAATAAGCTCCTAGGGGTATGTACATCTGATGAGGTTATTCTCAGTAGGTGATGACACATGCCAATCTGTAGGTTGTACCTTCAAGAAGATTAGGATCTTCTCGAGGATACAATGATGCAGTTGACATGTGGCAACACCCTTCCGCATTGATCATCTAGATCTACACACATTGGAATTGAACTTAGTTTCTCTCTAGGTCTAGTTAGTAGGATGTTTAAGATAAGGAGTAGCCCTCTAAAACTCGTGGTACCTTGGCACATGGGGTTGACTTAGGTTGACCCAGATGCCAACTTACCCTAAGTTTTGTGAGCCTCTTCCTATCATAACCTATGTTTTTAACTCGAACTAGGGTTAAACCTTGGGTAAGTGGACTGACAAAAGTTAGTAAAGGAAATTCTAGATAACAATAGAGTGGGGTGAAGGACGTATTTAGATTGACGAGTATTCCGTCAAGGAATAGTAATATGAACAAGTATGTTAGAAATCTTTGGCCAAAGTATTACAAGATGTTGGCTATGTTGTCCTATATCACCTAGTCTAAGGTTCATGATGCAGATGAATATTGATAACAAATATTTAGATAGGTTCCTTAGACGGATCACTCAATACCCAGAATAGGGAAAGAGAACCAAGTATATGTAGTATATGGAAAAGTATTAAATACTTAATGTTAAACATGAATAGATTGGTAGTTCATCGAGTCATTACACTACATATGGTTATCTGTTATAAGAATGTTAAAGAATGTGTGTTCTAAATTATGTATTTCAGAGAACATTATTCATGCAAAAAGTAAATAAATAAATTTCCCTTGTTTCTAAAGTCTTAAAATGGGAATGTTACACATCATGTTAGAATATCAAGTAAAAATACCCAGAGTTTATAAGAATGTTCATCATACATTAATAAGAACCAAAAGGTTCTAAAGGTCTTATTTAAGTGATTTTAGTACAAATGTCATAAGAAACAAAATTTGGAAACCATTCGGATTTGTTGAGAGTATCATCATCAAGGATTTGTCATGATGTAGAAACACCTTGATTGTAATAAATAAAGCATAAATTCATATAAAACCCCAAAATGAGAGGTAATATTAAAATCAAATTAAAAGCCCCAACATTTAGCTTATGGCCTATGCAAACTCAGGATCCTTGATGTCTCGAGACCCTTTTAAGGACAAGAAGGTGGATGGGTAAATGGTCTAATAGAGTTGTGGAGAGGGGAGTGGAAGTTTTTAGTCGTGAAATTTGAGGGAAATTTGAGATGTCACCGGGAAAGTCCTAACATGATATTTAAGTTGGGACATGGGTTCCTTGTGCCTCGAAACCCATGAAAGGAGTCCAAAAGGCATTATTAGGAAATCCTATAATGATGCATCTAGTGTAGTGGCTGAATCCAACACTTGGAAAAGAGGGTTCTAAACAAGCCTTAGTTTCCATTGAGGATGAACTAGGGAAACGAAAGGCTTAGAATGGTGCTTTTGTGTGTAATTTGAATGAATAAAAAAGTTGACCAGGGGAGGTAGACCATCTAATTATCCTTGTCCCATCAAAGCTAACTTGTGTGAGGTATAAGTGGGTATGGATAGAAAATTCGTAGTGACTAGTTTGTGCCTTATTTATCCCATGGAGCTATTAGTTTGTATCCAAATTGTGATATATGATGATGCAAGAAGATGTTCTTAGCTTGTAATTGATGAAGTTTTTACGTTGGGTCCAAAGGTGAAGGAATATATGGTGGCTAACAAGGTACATGTCATTGAGGCTTTGATTAGGCCCCCGAGGATTGATGGACATATAAAGAGATGAATCTAATGGATCGTAGGAATTTTAAGGGGTGTAGAAGAACAATTACCCAATTTCATGAATGTGATAACTTTTACAATTCCATCTCTCTTGTTAATGCAATTGATCCTTTAGTGATTAATGATTCATTGATCCAACCCACTAGCTCCATGGAAGTTGAAAATGAGTTTATTGGGGATTCCCTACTAGCCCCCAAGCTTAGTGATGTTGTTTTATGTTTCTTAAAGGAGGTTCTTAAGGTGGAGTCAACAGAGGCCCTTATCCTAGACATAAAAACAAACATTGATAGAAAGACATTGTTTAGTAAATGGGTAGGTTTGTATCTTCTATGGAAGATCTCTCTAAGTGGGTTACGATTGTTTGAAGCTCTATTGAGGCTCCTTCCTTCTCCCCACTTGGAACAAGGTTCTTCTAGGTTAGTTTTAGCAGCCATATGGACCGTAGGTCCTTGGTTTTATGGAAGATTTGGGTTCTTCTTCACTCCTTGGTCAACTTTTTAACATTTAAAAGGTATAAATTACATTTGCCACTCCATTGTTAAGACTATAAAATATTTTTCCTATCCTACGTAATGAGGACCACATCAAGTTATTGATAAGAAGGATTCGATCCTTTATTAACATAGACACTATCTCTATCAAAGGAAAACTTGTTAGAGTTTTTCCAATGGTCAACCTATCCAAACCACTTCTTCATTTGATCAAAATAGTTTCACCCCATAAATTTTGGAATCATCATATTAACTATGAAGGGATATTAATTATATATTTTTCTTGTAATAGGGTTGGAAACAAGGTTACTTCATGATCTTATTGCAACATAGATCTCCTCCATGAGAGGAAGGTATGGAGAAAAAAGAGAATCCCTAGAACCCAATTTTTTTGGTGAAACCATAAGAAGTTTTATAAGAGTGGATCCTATCTCGATCACTCTTTAATTAGTAAGAAGACATGCGAAGGTAAAGTGATACCCTATCGAATGGAGAGGATCGTTTCCAAAACACCCCCTTTCAAAGGGGTGGAATCAAGAGCAGGAGTCCAAAGTTAATGGAGGTTGGCCTTTGTGTTTTTAGAGAAGGGATCATCCCATCTTTTGTCATGTTATAAACTAACCATGGAGAAACTTGGTGCTAAATCCAATAGGAATGAGTGTAGATTTGAGGAAGAAATGTTGAAATTGAAGTTGAGAAAATGGTGAATATCATATCATAAAGGATGTTAGAAGACATGTTTTCCCATTTAGGAAAAAATATCAAAGGATATCCCCATTTATAGGTGGGGTTGGATTGGTTTTTCCTTCTTTGAGATTATTCTTGTTGGAGTGGTTGTTGATTTTTGTTGTTATCTTCTTATCTTTTTGGTGATGGTCTCTAATTCTATGGTTGTGAGTTTTAGGTCTGTTTCACTTTTTGTTATGTCATTCCTTTGGAAATTAGACCCTATTTCGCGCCTAGGTCGATTCGTAGTTTCGATTAAAATAATTTACCTCTTAATTAGAAAATAAATAAAACATAGATATATGTCAAATTAAAAGGTGGGTGCTATGAAATTACATATCAAAGTAAAACATATTTTAAAATTTAATTCAAAGTTATAATAAATGTGTTAATTTTTTAAGAGTTAATTGAACGTTTTAATGCCCATGTTTTAATTATTTAAATTTTATAGTGCCTAAATAATTAAGATTATGTATGTTTCAGAAAAGAAAGAAAAGGTGGTCCTAATTAAATATGAAATATACTAAAAACAAGAACTTTTGGGTAGTCTAACCAATGGAAAATGAAAAGGGAATATTAGAATGAGTAAAAGAATACCTAACTTGATTATGTTAGTAAACCGAAGGTACAAAAGACATAATATATACACTAAAACCTAGTAACTTGTCCTGTGCAACACCAAGTTTGACCTTATATTATTGTCAAGATAAATGTTCACATTCAGAATACAATATCATCATCTCTCTATCCATTATATAACACTCTTATATTTACATCATCATTTATCAACAAATTTGGAAATATTATTCAACCAAAGAGGCAAAAAACATGTAATATTCATTGCACAACTTTCAGCTTTAGGATTTTCTCCTCTTATCCAAAACTACGGGAAGGATTACAATGTGGGGTATGGTATCGATGACCTATATGGTCCTTCCCCTCTCCATAATTAATTACGTTTTTGATGCTAAATCATTATTTGCATCATTTCATCTTCCTAAGGTCATCCTTATCATTATATATCGCATATAGAAAAATATATAAGCAATTCATTATCACATTAAAAATCACATGGAATTATTATAAGATCCTATTGAAAACATCATTCAAAAAAGAAATCAAAGGGTTATGTTGTCAAATAAGAACTCATGCTTATTTGGACTATGACAAGAGAAAAACTAATAATCAAAGAAATAATAAACACAAGAGCAAACTTGATCCCTTCCTTTGTCTCTCCTTGTAACTTTGGATGAGATGGTTGAAGCGTGGAATGAAGTACCAAAATTATTGAATATTTTTAATGGATTGAATGTGGATGCTCCAAATATGAATCTGAATGGAAGTGTATTTGTGCTACGAGCAATGAGGAAGAATGATGGGCTTGATTATGATCATGTTAATCAAATGGGAAGCCTAACGACATATGAATTCAAGTGGAAATTTGACAGAGTAATACTGCAAATGCCTTAAGATTCCCAAAGATGATTTTTGAGGAGATGAGCCTCTTATTTATAGATGAAGGAGAGGCCATGGATTGAGGATCAAGATTTGAATAAGTTGTAGGTTAATGAATGAATTTTCTTGATTTAACATGTTGATTTAGTTTGTGCATCTAGTTAAGTTTGAATAAGAATTTAAGAGGCTTTAATTTGAATAATTGGCTCTTGAATTCTTCAATTGTATGTGCAATTTAGATTCCTCTTTTGTAGGGTTCTAGAACTTGAGTGAGTGAGCTAGTGAAGTGGAGATGAGTGGAAGGTGAGTGGATATTTAGATTTTATTTTATTTAAATAGCTAATTAAATTAGCTAAGGAGTGTAAGTGTATTGTTTATGTATGATAAAATTAATTAAATTAATTCTAGTGAGATGTGGGTGAATATTGATTCAAATAACAATGTGTAAAGGGTAGTGTGTAATTTTATGGTGTCTACATTTTGACAACTTGATTCAAATTCTAGGCTTAATAAAGTTCAGGAAGTAAAAGTTGTGGAATGAAGAAATATAGTATCGCAAAAATTAGAAAATTTATGAAACAAAGAAGCAATGATGTGGGGTGTATGCCATGAAGAAATGGTAAAGGCACACAATATCATAGAGTGAAAGGAAAGAAATAGAGTGCCAAAGGAACAAGACAAGTTAGCATGATAAATGGAATATTGTAAAGGAAAGTAAAGACCCACAGAGTTAGACATGGAAGGAAGTAGAGAATAAATTCATGTAACAAAGAAGTTATGAGAAAGGTTTGAACACTACAGAGAGGGTTCCAGAGTGTGAAATAGGATAAATTCTTCAATAAGGATATCTAGAGGATAGGGAACAAAGATACAAAAATCAAAGTATGGTTTTGGATCCATACATGAAAGAAAACAAGTCTACGGATCGTGTAAGAGATGTCAAATGTCACATAAGGCTATAAAAGCCAAAAATAAATCATGGATCACTTAAAACCTACCAAGAGTCATGGAAGACAATTATAAAATCATGGATTGTCAAAAATATTCCAAATGAAGAAAATTTATGCTTAACTTAATTTAAATTTCCAATCACCCCCAACAACCAACATTAAATCTTGAACAATGTCGCTTGATAAACTTTGATTCAAATAACCTCAATGCCTAGACCTGGTTTGCAAAAACAAATGTTGATTGGTCCTTAGTGGTTAGTTTTATTCATTTCTAGGAATAATATGATTCTCTCTCCTTGTTTTTCCATTTCTTATAAATATACGTGTATGTGCACAAGAAAATAATCTTTTCTCGCTAAGTTCTAGAGCTCTACCCCTTTGAGTACTAAGATTTTACTCACGAGACCTATGTAACATGTTTGTGAAGTTTACATGCCTAAATTATGTGGGATCAAATGCCTAAGTTCTTGATAGTTTACAAGTGTGATACTTTTCCTTTGAATCCATACGTGTTTAATGTGAATACCTCAGTCCTCTTGTAATATTTCAATCTTGTTGTGATCATTCTATGTGCTTTCTTCTAGAACTTCACATGTCAAGTTATATTTTTGTCTCTTTGGGTCAGAATTGAACCCTATTTTAGTTTGGTGCATCACCTTTCTTTATTTCGGTAGTTCTTCTTATAAACCATGTCCCTTGGAAAACTTAGGTTAAAAATAGTTAGTTATAGGTTTTAGTATTGGTTAGATTCATTTGTAGTAAGTTAGAATAGAAGAAACCAACCATATCTAGGGATTGACCTTAAAGGTGTCATTGCCCTACACTTTAAAGGTCATTCCATGTTTTTATAAGATGTTGGGCTTAGTCTCAACAAGGGGTGAAATCTCATGTGACAATAGTTTTTGGCACGCCTAGTGGGACTCTTGAGTCATTTTGCAGCTCATTTCACTAAGATTGGTGTATTTTAGTGGTATATATCCTTTAGAGGCATTATCTCAACACAACCGGTGATTCCATTAGTTTTAAAATACCCACTTCTCTCATCTCGCAAATCATTTCCATATTTTTTCCTCATTCATGAATTTTTATAAGCATAGCTTTCTATTTTCCATGTTGGAATACTCATGCACGATTATAAGATCACCCCTTGACTTCATTCATCCAAATATACCCTCAAACTCATACACATGAACCTTATTATGATGATTTCACATGTTCCCGAAGCCCTAATAATGCTGATTAGCTAAAATGTGGAAATGTAATATGCATTAGTTAATCTAAGCTATGAACAACTATAAATAAAGTAAATAGATGTTGTAAATAAATATAAAGATGACCCAAGCAACTAATCTAATGAAAATAGAAACCCTAATGTGCAAGAGAGAAGAGGAAAGAACTTATTTGAATAGGAGATGCTTATGGGATCGTGTCACAGAGGTGACTAGAGAATTTGAAAGTAGGAATGACTGCGTGCGAAGCCCCGAAAAGGATGGATATGGGATGATTAGTGGATCAAGCACACGGAGAGGGATTGGGAACCTATGGGTGCTCTGGTTTGCAAAATGGGCACCTTGGTTTGCAAAAGATCCATATATGAGTTTCATAGGTCTAGAAGGTGGTTCAAAACCCTCGCTATGTGTCGTATCAAATCCATTGTACTACTCTAGATGTCACTGATATCTCAAGATGAATAAAAAAACCTACAAAACCCTAAACACACTTCGATCCCTAAAAAGGAAAATACATATGAATGGGTCAGGCTGATCTCATACGCCACAACAATGGGCTTACTAATTGAGCATTGCACTACATTTCAGACCCAAATGTAGTTCTGGTGTGTGTTCGCATAATGTGCCCTAGGTTTTCTTGTGCCAGTTGCACTTTGTGAAATAACGAATGATAAATAGATTTATAAAATTTAATAGAATGTGTGCATGGAATAGAATAGAATCCTCCCCTATGTTGTGTGTGATGCAAATGACCTAGTCTTGTGCCTTGTGATGGAGCTATGTGGATGTAAGTGATCTCCAATGTAATAGATGGATGCAACTCTAGATGGATGATAGTAATGACTAGTTTGGTCCCTCATTATGGTCTCATAACTTTATATTTATAGGGTTCTCTTGATCTAATTTCATAATTAACCCTAAAATGGCTGACCACCAAAAAGATAAAGACCTCAAATGGCTAGAAAGAGCCCAAAAGTGATGGGAAAGTGTGAAAAGGATGGGACACCCTTGTGGGACTAGGGCACCAATGGGCACCCCAATACTATCTGGGTGCCCCATTGAGGTTAAAATAATGTAAAGTGACAGGTTGACTAGGCATGTAGGTGTAAAAGGTTGGGAATGATGAAATAAAATAAGAGAAGATGGCCAAAAGATGGGGGTTAATTAGTACTTTCTTCACTAAAAAACCTTCTAAATAGTAGTATGAGACCAAGACTAAATAATGTCTAAAGTGCATGATTTTGTGTCTACATTTGCCCCCACTTTATGTTGGTGAGTGAATATCTCAAGAACATAAATTAAATAGAGATGTGTACCTTATGCCCATGAATATTATAGTAGAAAATGTGTGAAGGACTAGATAAAGTGTGAAATGACAAAAATATGATGAAGCGTAGAAGCTATAGATGAAAATGCAAAAAAAGTGATGAGAGTGAACCTAGGGTGGAAATGTGTGTGTAGCTACTGATGTGTGTGATGTACCTATATGGTTAGTATAGTGTGTGTTGTCGCGAAGTGTTGTTGTTGACACGTTGTTGTTATTACCCCCATTGATCGCTTATTTCTCATACAATTGAACCCGCATGGAGAAAATGATCAAGTAGTAAAATATGTATGTATGTTTGTGTAAAAACACAATGTAAAAGATGCATGTAAAATTATGTAAATGTAAAATATGCAAATGAAAATGTAAATGGAACATGTGCACTTGATCCATGTTGAGGAAGAGAGTGTAGAAGGATATCCTGTTCGACTTTTTTTTGGGTGATCTCATGCCACCCTAACTGAAGAAGTGTAGGGAGAAAGATGCATTATTATCCTTACTGTAATTTTTTTCTCGAATGAGTGTGAAAATATCTCTATACGTCCTATTTTTTTGGGCGATCCGATGCCACTGGCCAAAGTAGTGTAGGGAGGAACACCCACTGTAACCTCCAAGCGTGTAACTGCTTCCTAGAATTATAAGGAAAACCATATCCCGTATAATCCGCTATGTATGGGGTTCGTAGAATGGTATGAAACCACTCGATGTGTATAATTGAATCAAACCTGGTGTAAAATATCTGTAGTATGTAGAAAACCCCAAATGATGCCCCCTCTTTTGGGGCACATACAACGTCAATGATAAGATGATGCAGCCCCAAAAGAGGAACAATTACATGAACTTTGAAACTATGCCCTACAGGGGGAAGGGAATGCACTTGGTAGAAACCGTGGCATGCACAAATGAGGATGGCTATCCAAAAACAAGTGTTAGTATGAAAAAACATGCATGTAAAAGAGACAAAGTGTGTAAGCTACACAAACAATGTAAAGGATATAAAGAAAATTAATGTAAACATGCAAGAAGACAAAATAAGCCACACAAAACTAGTTACAAACATGGAATCGTTATTCAATTTCACCCCTGTGGTTGAATTGATAACATACATCAGGATTCTCAAATCCCAGGAAAATTGATTGATCTAGGAAAAATCATGTTTAGGTTCCTTGTAATTTTTTCTAACTCTCCTGTCCAGGTTGAAAAGAACAAGCTCTGAGAAAATGCGAGAAAGTTGCAGAAAATAAGCTTGGGCCAGAAAAAATTGTGAAAATCAGCTAAGTCCTAGTCCAAACGACAGTCGGGACATTTGGGACGAAAAGGCGCGGATCGGCCGAAAAGCCTACAGGCGGCCCAAACAACAAAGGGACATCTGGGACAAATGGACGCGAAATGCCCGAATCGGCGGAAGAAAGAAAATTTGTCCAAGTCCTTTATCGGGAGCAAGCGGGACAAGAGTACGCGAAGGACCCGAACCGGCCGGTTCGGCCGAAATAGGAAACTTCAGCACAAGGACAAGTGGGACAAAGGGACGACGGACGCGGATAGCCGAAGGGGCCGAAAGCCAATCAGATCACGCCACGTGTCACCGGCAGAAAAGGGACGAGGAAGCCCATTTCGGGCGGATCGGAGGATTCTGTCCTGCGAAGCACTGGGACATCCAGGACAAAAAGACGTGGTGGACAAAAAATCGGCAGCCCGTGGATAAAACAAGCATGACACGTGTCGCCAAGGAAAAAGGTCCAAAAAGTCAAAGGGGTGAGTTTTCGAGCACTGATCCGAACCAATGAAATAGTGCCACGTGTCCAAGTTTAAGGGGCCCACAAGAAAATCCCACGAAAAGGTGGAGAGAGAAAATTGCTCAGTGAACCAGAGCCTGCCACGTGTCGTCCAGATGGCAGAGCGCGGGAAAAGAAATTTAAAAATCCGTTTTCACTGTTTTGTGCCCTAAATCTTCAGATCATCATATCTTTCGATCCAGAGCTCGGATTTGCACGTTCTTTATATCAACGGAAAGATGTTGAAGTTCTCTACATGATTCTGGGGTCAATCTTGCATTTTGGTGTAGTTTGGAGGGAGAAAATTAAGAAAATGTCTCTGACGCGTGGTGATAGACAGAAGTAATGCTTCAACAACCAACTTTAATGCAGCAGACAGCTCGCCGCTCCTGTTAGACAGCCCACCATTTTGCTAGGATCCACTGCCATCGCCATAATGAGATGATTTTAAATGCTACCAAGAAGTGGTTGGGGCAGATTCTGGATTTCCTCTCTCTTCCCTCTCTCATTTCTTGATATATATTGTAAAGAAGAGCTCCTTTAAGGGGTCGGACATTCTTGTTTTGCATCCTCCCTTCTTCCCTCGCTTGCAAGAGAAATTGTGGAGCTTTCAAACCTCCCATATGGGTTGTAATGCCAGTCTTTTTGCCTCTTGGCCACTGCAATGTACTGTATCGACTCTTGAGCAATAATATATGTGTTGTGATTGACTCTCAACCCTCTCATGTATTCATTGCTGTCATTTTGATCTCTTATTGTAGTTTGGTTACTTGTGCATGGTTTTTGTATTGCATCTATGTGGTCTGTGTTAAATTTGCAAAACGAGTGTCTAACATTCCTCGGTGCATCACCTTTGTAGTTTAGGTTTTATTCTATGCATTTTCTTACCCTGTCTCCTTGGCAAGTTAGATTAGGTTTTAGCAAACCCTCTGCATTTTTGTGTGCATCTGAACAGAGGAATAGAACCAACCTTCTCTGGGAGAATATTTTCTCATCTTTACAAGTCCCACGCTTGGAGAAAGGATTCCATGTTGTGCAATCACACTGGATGCCTGAACATCAACCTAGAAGCCTGATTTGCATCCAGGGGTGCTGTGAGTCTACAACAACAGTTTTGGCATGCCCGGTGGGACCTAGAGGTCTCATTTTTATTGCAGCAAAGTTGATATGCATCTGCTGCAGTTTTCTTGCTTATAAGAGCTATTATTTGCATATCTGGTGACTCCACTGGGGAAGAATCAACTGGTTTCAGCAGTGCAGGCCTGAAAACTCATGAGAAGAATCACCACAAGGTCAAGAGTTGGAGAAGAAGAAGCGCTATTTGAATACCTGCAGTTATCTCCAAGAAGAAGGCAAAGAGGAAGAAGGATTCAAAGGTCTCCATCTCCACCAAACAGAACACTCTCAACTCCTCCCACCGACAGCCTTTCATTCAAGATACAAGGTTTTAAGACCGATTAGAATGGCTCGTAACAATCCCTACGTCAACTTCACAGCAAGCAGCCCACTTGCTCTCAATGCACAACATCCAGCTTCCTATTGCAGCCTTCAAGAACATTCCCTACTTCACCGGAGAAAATTAGACTACCAGGTGATCATGTTAAAGATATTGCTAACCTTTGTGCAATCCATGAAATCAATGAAATGCAAGTGGCTGTCAAATTACTGGCATCTTCATTCAAGGGTAAAGCATTGCAATGGTTTAGGAGCCTTGGAGCTGGTTCTATCACAAACTGGAATCAGCTGTGTATTGCACTTCATGAGCAATTTGGAGAGAAGGGAGACAACTTGTCTCTTTTGGAGCAGCTGACGACTATCAAGAGAGCTCCCAATGAGCAGCTGGCCGATTTCAACTTCAGATTTCAAAGGTCTTGGGATAGGATTCCAGTGGCAATCAAGCCAACAAAGAAGGTGCTTTTCTATATTACCTCAAAGCTTTGAATTCTGATATTTCTATGTTAATTCAGTCCATGGGAGGCACAACAATCCCTATGGCTTATAGCATTGCCATTAGAGCTGAAAACTGTCTTATTCAAGCTGGTAAACTGGCTCCTAGGCCTCCCATGCCCTTGTATCCAAACTTAGAAAATCCAAGCACTAGTCAAGCACCCACTTTGGCTCCTGTTCCCACCCCTAGAAACCAAAGTTCAAGTGAAACTTCTACTTCATCCTCTAGTGCTTCAAATGAACTCCAGGAGGTCATGAAACAGTTGCAAAACCTAGGCAATGAGCTGGTTACTCTCAAGAGGCAGCAAGCCCAAGGTTTCAGACCTTCTTATCAACCCCAAGCTCAGCCTAATAGGCAGCCATACCAACCACAAAGACCACCTAATCCAGCTGCAAATATGAATCAAACAAGGCCTCCTGCCAATAGACCATTCCAGCCCTATAATCCAAATGCCATATCTGCCTCTAAGGCATTAGTGCCAACACAGAACAACATTGCTCAGGAATATGATTGGTGCTTTCCATGCAACGAGCCTCATAACCAATCCATGTGTTTCAATGGTGCTCTCAATCAAGCACTAATGGTGACAACTACTGGTGTGGAGGGTGAGGGCAACAAGGAAACAACCAACAACAAGAAACATTCCAACAACAATCAGCCCCAAATGACACCACATTGGTGAACTGGCAAGCGGAAGATTTCTGTGGCATGAATCAAGCAGTTTCTCAAGGTGTTGCAGCCAACACAAGGTCAAAGAGGAGAAATTTGGGTGAAGAACAGCCATTAGCCCCAGCCAATCCACAACCTTCCACGGCTCCACAAATGATTGGCAAGCAAAGTCCAGTTTCAAGTGCACAAGGACAGCCAAGAACAGCCCCTAGGCCAACTCAAATGCCAGCTGTTGCTGCCCACGTGCAAGGGGTGAATGTGCAAACCAAGGGACAACAAAAGGATACTTCATCCCCATTCAGTATCATTGAACAGATGAAGAAGACTAACGCCAATATATCAATGTGGGAATCCCTATCCATCCCAGGCCAAAGAGATCTGCTGCAAGCTGCCATGAAGGACTGGTCAACTTCGAATCAGCGGGTTCAGATGCAAGACAAAGTGCTTACAAATGTTGCCCAGCCTGAAGGAAGTCATGGAGCACAACAAGGTAAAATGTTGAAGCCCCCTCCTTTCTATGTTTCATTAATCATTGGGGATAAACTAGTACACAATTGCATGATTGATTCTGGGGCAAGTAGCTCAGTGATGCCCAAGCAAATAGCTGATCAACTAGGGCTCCAGTATGAAACAACATCCAAAGGGGTAGTGCAGCTAGATGGGACAGCAATAGCAACAGTTGGAGTGATTAGAAATTTGAGTCTTACCTTGCATGCATGTCCAAATGTTGTTGTTTTACAAGATGTATCAGTCATAGATTTGCCACCACTCTTTGCCCTTTGTTTATCAAGGGATTTCACAGCCAAAATTGGAGGCTACTTATCTGCTGATTGGTCACACATGTTGTTCAGAACTAGATATGGCACTAAGGTCACAATCAGATCCGAGCCAATTGCAAACTTTCATATTGAGCCTCATACTCCAAGCCAAATCAATGCCAACTGTTCAGCATTTGATCAAGAAGATTATCCAAACACAGATGAGGCTGACACTAAGGTTGGAAGCATCCTGACCTAACTCTTGATGAATGGGCAAACAAGATACATGCTTTTGATCCCTATCAAGAAGTAGAAGAATCTGAGCTGGGAGTCTATTGTATACACGAAGAAAATCAACCTATTCCTAGCGTCACTAAGCCAAGTCATAAAGACAAGAATGAAGTATGGCAATTATTCTTTGATGGGTCAAGGAGTAGACAAGGTGCAGGAGGAGGAGCTATGCTCATTTCACCGCAAGGTATAAAGTATTACTCAGCCTTCCATTTTCAGTTTTCTTGCTCAAACAACACAGCTGAGTATGAAGCCTTAATTCATGGACTGCACTGGGCAATGAAGAAAGGCATCAATAACTTGCAGTGTTCGGGGATAGCGAGCTAATCGTCAACCAAGTTAGAGGACAACATGCTACGAAGAACGACTTGCTGAGGAGCTACAAGAATAGGGTATGGGACCTCATTGAGGATTTCAAAGCTTTCAACATTGTGTCCATACCCAGGAAGAAAAATGAAGCCGCGGATAGGCTCGCAGCAGTTGGAGCAACGTTTGATGTGGTTGACAACATCAAAAGGGAAAAAACACAGCCACATATCCATGTGATTGTGAGGCCAGCAGTTCTAGATAATAACACCAGCTGGCAGGTGTTTGAAAATGATCAACAGATCGTCAATTTCTTACAAGAAGAAGCTGAATTCTCAGCTAGGAATCAGGACAGACTAGAGCAGCAGTATGGGGATCAAGTAGTGCAGCTGCGGACAAACAAGCTTCCCAAGGGTTTGGTAACGTTGGAGTCTATCTTCAACCCTAACGACCAGTTCCTGTAAGGAAAAGGCTAACATACAAGTCAAGAGAGAAGATTCAGAGCCAATTCCGGTTGGGGAAGGCAAAACACTTCAAATTGGTAAAGTGGCCACTGAGCAGGAGAAATCAGATTTCATATAGCTTTGCCAAGAATTTCTAGATGTCTTCACTTGGAGCTATGAAGACTTGAGAGGATTCAACCCGAATTTGGCACAACATACCATAGAATTGGATCCAGATGCTAAGCCCATCAGGTAGAAGCAAGAGACCTGTTAACCCTCACATTGAGCCTCTAATGAAGAAAGAGCTAAATAAGCTAATAGAGGCAAGCATTATATTCCCGATCAAGCACTCAAGCTGGGTTGCTAACTTGGTTCCGGTCAGGAAGAAGAGCGGAGAAATCAGGTTGTGTGTGGACTTCCGAGACCTCAATAGGGCATCTCTCAAAGATCATTACCCACTTCCTTCAATGGAACAAATATTGCAAGTAGTATCCGGTTCAGAGAGATTCTCTCCTAGATGGCTACTCAGGGTATAATCAGGTGATGGTGAAAGAAGAAGACCAATTCAAGATAGCCTTCACAACTAAATGGGGCACATATGCTTACAAGAAGATGCCATTTGGGCTGTCCAACGCTGGTGCTACCTTTCAAAGGGCAATGGACATGGCATTCAAAGGCTTGATCAACAAGATAGTGCTGATATATCTAGATGATATCACTATCTTCTCAAAGAATGCAGCAGACCATCTCTTTCACCTCAGGCAAGTGTTTCAGAGGTGTAGAAAGTTCGGAGTATCTTTGAACCCCAAGAAGTGCATCTTTCTTGCACATGAAGGAAAGCTCCTTGGCCATGTTGTCTCGAAAGAGGGACTGGCAATTGATCCAGAGAGGGTTGAAGCCATAAGAGCACTACCATTGCCAAGTCACAAGAAGGCTCTTCAAAGTTTCTTGGGAAGGATCAATTTTGTCCACAGGTTTATCCCAGATTTTGCAGCCCTTGTCAAGCCCATCACCAAAATGTTAAAGAAGAGCATGGCTTTTAAGTGGACAGCAGAAGGCAAGGAGAGTTTTGAAGCAATCAAAGAAGCTATCTCTCAAGCACCAACTCTCATCAACCCAGACTTCTCCAAGGATTTCATCCTCTATGCATTTGGAGGTGATGACACTATTTCTGCCATTCTGGTACAGCAGAACAAAGATAATGATGAGCAGCCGATTGCCTTTTTTAGCCAGAGCCTAGATGACTGCGAGGTGAGGTACTCTTTTATTGAAAAGCATGTACTTGCAGTAATCAGAAGCTTGAAGAAATTCAAGCATTTAGTCTCAAACAACAAGGTCCAGTTGCTGGTCTCACATGCTGGAGTTAAGGACTTCCTCCTCAACAAGGATTTGAATGAGAAAAGGGCAGGTTGGATCACCCATGTCATGGAGTATGACATTGAGATCAAGATCACCAAGCTGGTAAGAGGGAAAGGACTGTGTGAGCAGCTGGTTTTAGGGAAGCAAAAGGAAGTATGCAACGAAGAAGAGGCTGTTTTGACAGTCCAGGACAGCCATGAGCCAAGCGGCAATCATGAAGAAGACAATGCTTCCCCCATTCCTTGCTGGACCCAAGGTATTATGCACTTCCTAGGTACAGGCCAGTGCCCCCCAGAGATGAACAAGACCCAAAGGAGACACTTCAGATTACAGGCTGTCCCGTATGCCATTGTTGATGGAGTTTTGTTCAAGAAAGATGTAAATGGAGTGCTGCTGAGATGCATTAGCACAGGTCAGATTCAAAGGGTATTGGAAGAGTTTCATGGTGGACCAGCTGGTGGCCATTTTGCACCAAGAGTGACAGCTCTAAAAATCATGAAGGCTGGTTATTATTGGCCTAAAATCTTCAGTGATTGCTATGCATGGATCAAGAGGTGTAAGAATTGTGCATTCTTCACAGGAAAAGAGAAGTTTGCTGCCCTTCCATTGCATCCAATCTCAGTTGACCAGCCATTCATGCAATGGGGTCTGGACTTCATTGGAGTCATTAACCCCAATTCAAGCCAAGGGCATAAATGGATTTTGACAGCCACCGACTACTTCACCAAATGGACAGAAGCAGTAGCACTCAAAGAGGCAAATGAGTCTAGCATCTTAGACTTTTATGAGGGAATAACAACCAGATTTGGTGTACCTGCCACAATAATCTCTGATAATGCATTGGCATTCATTGGATCTAAGGTGACTGAGTGGGCTGTCAAGAATGGTATTTACCTAAGCACTTCATCGAACTATTACCCTCAGGGTAATGGCCAGGCCGAGTCTACAAACAAGAACTTGTTGAGGATCATTAGGAGAACTCTTGATGAGAATCAGAGGTCTTGGCATACCAAGCTAAAATCAGCCTTATGGGCTGATAGGATCACTCCCAAAAGATCCACAGGTAACTCTCCATTCAGGCTTGTCTATGGAAGAGAGGCAATCTTGCCCATGTCACTTGAGTTGCCAACATTGGAACTCATGAAGCAGCTGGAGTTACTTGAATTTGAGCCCATGGAGGTGAGGTATGCAGAGTTGATGGAGCTGCAAGAGATCAGAAATCAGGCATCCCAAGCAATGGAAAAGGATCAAGCTTTGATCAAGAAGACCTTTGATAGGAAGGCCAAAGATAGATCTTTTCAAGTTGGAGATCTAGTGTTGAAATGGGATGTGGATAGAGCAAAACCGGGAAGGCATTCAAAATTTGATGCCATTTGGAGTGGCCCATACATGGTCACAAAGTGCAAGAACAACAATGCTTTCCAATTAGCCTCATTGGATGGTGAAGAACTGCAGATTCCAGTCAATGGAATCTATCTCAAGCGTTGCTTCTAGAGGGAGGTTCACTACCTCTGTAAATATTAGATTAGATTTTCCTTCCTCCAAGTGCTTGTGCACATTGTTTTGCTGTAGGTTAGTTTTGTTTTCCCTAAGTGCTTTGGCACAGCTTGCTGTTCATGGAGATGTTTTGCAGTCTATTGCTTTCATCAGGTGGCATTCCATCTTCCTCCTTGCACATTCTGAGTCAGTTGAGGTTCTAAACAGAATATTTGATGACTCCATGCCCAATGGACTACTTCAGGCAACTGGTCCTTTCATCTAGCAGGTAGATGACCCCGCTGAGTCACCAAATTGTTATCCAATTTCACCCCCCAGGGTTGAATTGATAACATACATCAGGATTCTCAAATCCCAGGCAAATTGATTGATCCAGGGCAAAAATCATGTTTCTAGGGTCCCTTCAGAATTTTTTCTAACTCTCCTGTCCTGGTTGAAAAGAACAAGCTCTGAGAAAATGTGAGAAAGTTGTAGAAAATAAGCTTGGGCCAGAAAAAATTGTGAAAATCAGCTAAGTCCTAGTCCAAACGACAGTTGGGACATTTGGGACGAAAAGGCGCGGATCGGCCGAAAAGCCTACAGGTGGCCCAAACAACAAAGGGACATCTGGGACAAATGGACGCGAAATGCCCGAATCAGCCGAAGAAAGAAAATTTGTCCAAGTCCTTTATCGGGAGCAAGCGGGACAAAAGAGACGCTGGGCGAGGACCGAACCGCCGGTTCGGCCAAACAAACAGAAACTTCAAAGACAAGGACAAGTGGGACAAAGGGACGCGTGGGACGCGGATAGCCGAAGGGGCCGAAAGCCAATCAGATCACGCCACGTGTCACCGGCAGAAAAGGGACGAGGAAGCCCATTTCGGGTGGATCAGAGGATTCTATCCTGCGAAGCACTGGGACATCCTGGGACAAAAAGACGTGGTGGACGCAAAAATCCGGCAGGCCCGTGGACAAATCACAGCATGACACGTGTCGCCAAGGAAAAAGGTCCAAAAAGTCAAAGGGGCGAGTTTTCGAGCACTGATCCGAACCAATGAAATAGTGCCACGTGTCCAAGTTTAAGGGGCCCACAAGAAAAGCCCGCGAAAAGGTGGAGAGAGAAAATTGCTCAGTGAACCAGAGCCTGCCACGTGTCATCCAGATGGCAGAGAGCACGGAAAAGAAATTTAAAAATCCGTTTTCACCTGTTTTGTGCCCTAAATCTTCAGATCATCATATCTTTCGATCCAGAGCTCAGATTTGCACGTTCTTTATATCAACGGAAAGCTGTTGAAGTTCTCTACATGATTCTGGGGTCAATCTTGCATTTTGGTGTAGTTTGGAGGGAGAAAATTAAGAAAATCTCTCGACGCGTGGTGATAGACAGAAGTAATGCTTCAACAACCAACTTTAATGCAGCAGATAGCTCGCCGCTCCTATTAGACAGCCCACCGTTTTGCTAGGATCCGCGCTTCTATCATAATGAGATGATTTTAAATGCTACCAAGAAGTGGTCAGTAGATTCTAGATTTCCTCTCTCTTCCCTCTCTCATTTCTTGATATATATTGTAAAGAAGAGCTCCTTTAAGGGGTCGGACATTCTTGTTTTGCATCCTCCCTTCTTCCCTCGCTTGCAAGAGAAATTTTGGAGCTTTCAAACCTCCCATATGGGTTGTAATGCCAGTATTTTTGCCTCTTGGCCACTGCAATGTACTGTATCGACTCTTGAGCAATAATATATGTGTTGTGATTGACTCTCGACCCTCTCATGTATTCATTGTTGTCATTTTGATCTCTTATTGCAGTTTGGTTACCTGTGCATGGTGTTTGTATTGCATCTATGTGGTCTGTGTTAAATTTGCAAAATGAGTGTCTAACATTCCTCGGTGCATCACCTTTGTAGTTTAGGTTTTATTCTATGCATTTTCTTACCCCGTCTCTCTTGGCAAGTTAGATTAGGTTTTAGCAAACCCTCTCGCATTTTTGTGTGTGCATCTCGAACAGAGGAATAGAACCAGCCTTCTCTCGGAGAATCTTTTCTCATCTTTACAAGTCCCACGCTTGGAGAAAGGAATCACACTGGATGCCCGAACATCAACCTAGAATCCTGATTTGCATCCGGGGGTCTGCCGTGAGTCTCGCAACAATAGGAACATCACTCACGATGTCGCAAAGACATGCAAGGCCATCATGTTTGCATACAAATAAAAAAGTGTGCACACCAAACATAGGGCAAGGCCCACATACAAGAGCAAACAATAGTAGATAATGTAATAAACAAGTATGGAAGAAAATATCCTTGCATAACAAATGTTGCACATGAAGCACCCATTAACATGTTAGAAAGATAACCAATATGTTAAAAGTAGATAGAACCAAGTAATGTAAAGTGATAAGTACAAAATGAAACAATAACACCTAGGAGAGATGAATGTGGATGCCCCCAACGACCAGTGTAGGAAGGATAGAAATTGAGAATTCATGCTTTGTGTGTAAGAGACTTGTATCTCGTGATCACAACTAGAGAAAGACATGAATGTCCATGTGTGGATGATATAGATAAATGACATACCAATAATCTAACTAGCATGTGTAATAAAGTGACCATGAACAAGAAAAAGTAAGCAATAATAAGAACAACCATAATATGCAGTATGTTGTGGATGGATGGAATGAAATGTAAAATGGAGTGATAGGAGCCACATGCCCGCCAAATGAATGGAATTATATGCAGTGAGGTTTATTTAGTTTTACCCCTCAATAGTCAAGAATGAACTGTAAATGAGAGTGCGTCATCGGGAAATGGTCAAAGTGTGTGTTGTGTCTAATGCGCTGTGTGATGAATGTGTAGGTGTAGTGATGAGATGTGACCTAGCAATGATGTGTGTGTGTGTGTATCCTATAGCCGAAGCGTATATCACGATGAGATGAATGTATAAGTGATGATTTATCCTAAATGTATATCACTATAAGAGGAATGGATGAGTGATGATTTAGCCTAAGAATATATCACTATGAGATGAATGGTAAATGAGTGGTGATGTAACCAAAGGCGTATACGACTACGAGATGATAGGCGGGTGACAATTTAGCCTAAATCATATATCACTAACCTATAAATGTTGCATGCTGAATGGTTGAGTAATGAATTCATGATGAAGAGAAGGTTCATTTGATTTATAAACCCTCGATAATAAAGTATGGAATGAGGAACTAAAGTGCATCATAGGGTAGTGAGTGCAACACATAGAAGACAATGTAGTATGTATGATAATAATAGATGACCATATGATGTGTAGGATGTGTGATATGTAATGTATAATATGTAATGCGATATGTGTAGTGTGTGGGGTTCATGTGTAGTAAGCCCTCAATAGTAAAGTGTGAACCAAAGCACAAGAGTGTGTCATCGGGTAATGACGATGCTATAATGTATGTATGACTATGTAAGTTGAGATGATGCTAAAATGAGGAATGTGTGAATTCTAAGAGTGTGATGTAGGACTATGTAAGTATTATAGAATGACGGGGGTGTGTTAAATGATATGTACCCCAAGTGCATGTGCAAGAAGATCATGTAAATTCATCGAGAAGATCGTCATCCTCCGAGTCATAATCGAATGGATAAGCATTAGTAACTTGATAAGCAGTAGTTTCTATTTGATCACATAATGAGCCATTAAGGTGTAAGTTGTACATACCCATAACATACTCCACATCAGTAAATGGAGGAAGAGGATAACCATGTGCATATCGTGAGTGAAATTTTTTGAATAACTAAGAAAATAACTTTTGGAGATATGTTATCCTGTAAAATTGAAAAGGGCAATTTTGTGGGTAACCCAATGAAAATTTTGTTCTCGGTCCTCGCCTGGGACCCTTTGCATTCGAAACATTCAGAAAGTCCTTTCCCGAGAAATCTAGTTTTCCGAACTTAGCCATTTTTGGTCCTTTTTGGTTGGGCGCACCTTATGTCTGTGCAACACAGAGTAACTGTGCGCCCCCTTCATTTCCTTTGGCACACCCTTGAAGTGTCAACATGCATTTTGGTGCACCTCCCCGTGATGCGCCTTTCTTGCATGCGCCAAGGCGCATGCACCTTCGTGTCAACAACATTTTTGTTGCACCAAAGGCGCACGTATTTCCGTGTTGATAGTATTTTTCGCCAAAGGCACACATAACAACATGTTAACACGTGTTTTGGTGTGCCAAAGGGCGCAAGGTTTGAAGTGTCGACAGGTGTTTTGATGCGCCTCTTCAAAAAGTGGTTGGCACATTTATTGCACCCTTGCCTATATATAGGCGCATCCGCCCTGTCACTTTCACAATTAAAAAAACACGTGATAGATTTTATTCCTCTGCATCTGTCAGCGCGCCTGTCGTCCTCGTATCACGTTCGTGGACCCCACTTCGTCTCTCATGTTATATTTAATCCAGGTAGGTGGTCTTTTTCCTCTTGTGTTTTTTTGCTGGTTGTTGTTTGTTTGTGTAGTAGGTGGCATGGATTTGTCAAAACCCTCTTTTGTTGTTCTTGTTGTCCTTCTCCCATGCTCTTCCTCCTCTTTCCAGATCTGCTGGTAAGGAGAGCTCTGCCTCAAAATCACTTGGATCTTTTTGTTGTGCCCTCTTCACCATCTATAAACCCTGCAGAAGAGGCTTAAAACCCATGCAAACCCCTCCAGAGAAAGAAACAAGACTTAAAAGTTGGTAGACTGCGCTTTTCCTCTTGGCGCATCCGCCATGCTTGCTGCATAAAAAATAGTTGCGCCCTCAAAGTGCACTTTCCTTTCCTACAACACCCAAAATCCCTGCGCCCTCTTGGCGCACCAAACTCCTATGTAACATTGCAAAGACCTGCGCCATTGGCACACCCTGCACCCATGCAACACCAACCTTACTTGCGCCAAGTATAAAACTATGTTAAAACGGCGCAGGCGCATCCCCTATTACAGTAACACATTGTCATGCAAACCTTTCATGCGCCGTACCAAGTTCCCCTGTTGTGCATGAAAAGATGATGTTACACACACTAAACTTGTACCCTTTGGCACATCCTGTACCCATGTAACATGAAAAATATCTACACCCGTTATAAAACACATGTAAATGGCACAGGCACACTTCCGCTTGCAACAAAAAAAATGTCATGTGTAGTATCCATGTGCCTTGCACCCTTTGGCGCTGATTTGTCCCTTGTAACACCCTTTTTCTGTGTGCCATATTATTTAACCCTGCAGCCTGTAGTGTTCATGTGCCCTGCGCCCTGATGCCTTAAAATTGCTAACTCTTCCTTCTGTCAATGCTTTAATGGGAGATCAAATAGCTAACATGACTCTTCTGCGTTGGGTTTCACTTCTCCTTCTTGCAGATCAGCAACTGAGTTCAGAACTACATATGTCTACATCAAGCAAGAGACCAACCAAGTCTAAAGGTAAAGCCAAGCTTACGGAGGAAGAGATGAAGTATAAATATCAGAGGGTCAGGATGCCCGAATCCCAGGCAGAATGTGACCTAGACATAAGAGACTCTGAGCTCGGTCACATTGATATGGAATATTTCTGGGCCAGAACCAGGAGGGTCACAGGAAGTCCCTGGATGGACAAACTAGTAGGCAGTGGCCTGCATTTTGCTGGGGGGATCCCAGTCAGTGCAGTGAACAACGAATTCATGATGGTAGTGGCCCGCTGCTACAACAAAGACACGAGGTGTGTCCAAAATGAGAAGGGTGAGGTCATGATCAACCTCACTGCCCGACACTTTGAAATTATGCTTGGCATTCCTCACCACCGGCACTTTGTGGCCGTAAGCCAAGAAGACTGCACCAAGGCTTGGGAGGACAACGAAGACTAGTGTATGTAATTGATGAATGAAGTGTAGAAAAAACAAGAAGGTGGTAACCAGATGGCCACAGGTCATTCATCGCAGTGATTTCTCCGAGGAACTAAGTGATACCATCATGTTCCTAAGTAGAGTATTTGGGATTCCGATGCCCACTACTTTCATAAATGGATGCTTAGGTACCTGGAGACAATGAACAAGAACGTGCTAGATCAACGCTTCGAGTGGGTGGAGATCATAAGCAGCACTATATCCAAGCAGCTCCAACAACTCACCACAATGGGGAGGTTCTACATGAACTCCTACATAGTTTATGCGCAGCATCAGAGAGGGATTATCCAGCATTGATACGATGTGGGCTTTGGCCCCAAGTGAAAATATATGAATACTACCCAGAGCTAAAGTTGGAAAACAATATTTCACAGTTTACAAAGATCAACGACGCTTTCTTCTACGGCATTTATCTGCCTTTTGAGGCCAAACATGACTCACGGTCATACGACCAAGAGTATTGTTACAGCAACGGAGAAGTGGGGAGCCTTATTCACGTAATTTCCCACCTTCACCTATCTAAGGGCAGCCAACTTCTTGGGGGAACCCACCAAATTGCCAAGATATGCCGGCCCCAAGCTGATCCTGTTGGAGCTATCCAGACAGCTCATAACCTACCATGAAAAGTGCTTGAAGAGAAAGAAGGGTGGAACTCCTTTCCCCCTCACAGTGGGTAGGTACACTTGTCTTTCCCACCACAAAGCCCGGGAGATGTTTACAGAGCTGGAACTGCTCAATCTAAAGCACAACTTCCTGGCAAGGCCCACTTTCGACCCAAGGAATTGCCTTCCCAGGGCCAAACTCGATCCAATCCACATTCCACAGATCAAGGATATTTATATCGACCTGTATCATGAGGTCGAGCTCAGAAGGAAAGATCACTCCCGCTTGGCTTTGGCTGAAATCATTCAGTATGGCATGGCCATTGTCCCAAAGGGTTATCAAACTACTGATCAAGAAGTTGATCAGGTATATCTTGACATGGATGGGGAAAACTGGCCGTTTGCTGTAATTGACAGAACTAAAGCACCCAAACCATTAAAGAAAGGGTTAAAGAAACTCTGCGGAGAATAGAGCACTGGTGCAGGATGAATGGCCTCATCTACCTCGGAGTTGATTTCACCACATCTCCATTGGGCAACGCACCTTCTAGGCCAAAACATCTACCAAAGGGTAGAGGTAAAGACAAAGAGGGCGAGTCAAGCTCTGCCCAAGAAGAGGCTCCTGAGAGTCCCCCTTCCGCCGCATGAGAACAAGTTGTAACTCTGGCTTCTCCAGAGAAAGAAGCGGCCGAAGATGTTCCGATGGGCACATCCACTCAGGATGTTTCCACTACTACAACTGTTGAGGTCCCTTCTATCCCTTCTCCCTCTCCTCCTTCCCCTCCTTGCGTGACCCAAGTGACCATTCCTTTGGTCATATCCTCTCCCCATCTTCTACTGTTCCCCCTTCCTCGTCATCCATCTTCTCTTCTCTCACGGAGCTGTCCCCCACCATTTCTTCCCTCATCTCTCAGCTCCCTTCCATTCCCATGTCTACCTCCCCTGTAGTATCTCTTCCTCCCATGAGCACTTTCTCGGCCTCCCTCTCAATGCCACCTCCAAGTGTCTCAACGCACTTTCCCTCTACTGCTGCAGCTGCTCCCTTTTCTACTTCCGGCCCCTCTCCCATAAGTCCAACATGGATCTCTCAGCACCTGAGCCAACAAAAGAGGAAAGTTCCTATTGCACCAATGAACTTCTCCATCATCCCATCAAAGGGGGCAAGAAGAAAAATCCCATAACCCGCTTCTCTCGAGTGCGGGGAGAGAGAGTAATGGAGATAGCATATCCTAATCCTTTAAAGGATAAAAAGGATTTGTCTTCGATAGATTATACAGTGACCCAAGTCACAATGGGGACATCTTCAGAAAGCCTTCAGGGAGAGGCGCTATCTGCAGTTGACGCCATTTGCAAGAAGCTCCAGGAAGTAAAGGAAGAAAAGAGGCTGTTAAAGGAGCAAAATAAACATCTTCTCCACGCCTTGTAGAAAATGGGCAATGCACCTCCTACAACTACCGCTGAAACTCCTGAGCCTCTGAGCCAAGATAGGATAAATGAATACGCCAAAATTGGTGAGCAGGGTATGGCAGTTTCCACCTGGAGGAGCCAAATCCTCAAAGAAAGTGAGGGAGTAATCGCCAAGTTCACCGATTGTATCGAATATCATCGGGAAAACAAAGAGCTCCAGTGTGATAGCCTGGACCTATCTCTCGAAGAGTCGGACCATGCCGGGACGCAAAGACAAGACCTTCCAAAAATGCTCGACCGATTAGTCAAAGATCTGGTCAAGTTTGGCATCTTCGGTCACCCCAGGGCCCTCAACAAAATCCTTTCTACTCTGGACTACCGGGTCGATCAGCTGGAGTTTGTTCTAGAAAAGATTGACAAAATCAAGGAGGAAGCCCTGGATGCAATGCATCAAATGGAGCAGATTGTCCTGAGAATGTCTCCGGGCTTGCTCACTCCTTCTTTCACCTTGAGAAAGGTTGATGAAACTATTCGGATCTTCAAGGAGATCATTTTGCAAGGGCTGGGACCAGAAGTCACTTTCGACGCCGAATCCATCAACAACCTACTGGCCTATCATGACTTCATAGGGTACCTGATAGATGCAGAAAATGAATATTCCAAGCTCCCGAAAAGCTCACAGATGAGTGAGAGACTTGCGAGGCTATCAGTGATCGTCACAAGGATCCTTCCCAGGATCAACTTCAGCCCATGATCAGCAAGTTCATGGAATATCGTGCCCAATTCCACATCACGTCTCCTAAGTAGCAGCAAAAGCAAGATACCCCCTTTCAGCCACGGGACGATGATGAATAGTTTCATTCTTCTCGACCTTCTCTTTGTAAACATCTAAAGTATGTTGACACAAATGATGACATCATCCATGTTGCACCATGGGATGATGTCATCCACAAGTTGTCAAAAGTCAACAAATGACTTTAGGATATTTTGTAAGATATTTTTGTAATTAAGTGGTTGGTTTGTTTTTTCCTTCTTTTCTTCTCTTCTTCTATAAATACTTGAATACTTGTTGTATTCAGGGTGGATACTTTTCAGATGAGAAATAGAAGTAAGAAGAAAAGACTTTGAACTTTTTGTAACAGAAACAAATATTAATACAATATTTAGACTTTGTGCTGAATACCTGTGTTTTACATCAGACCTTTCTTATGTTAGATCTGTATGATTGTTCTGTTGAATCTACTTCTACTTTGTTGTCATTTATTCATCAGTATTGCTTTATTCGTCTATGCAAGTAGGTTCGGCTCTGTTTACTACCAACCCAAATCATAGACCTTCTGACCTTTCTGCTTTGGAATTCATTTCTTTTCTCCCTTCAGATCTTTCCTATCTCCCCACCTCGTTTCTTTCCCTTCTTTTACAGTTGGAAATACCTCTACTGGGATGAGATCCCAACCCCTGAAGGTAGAATATTGTGAGACTTGCACAAGATTCCATTGGTAGAATAGCAATAAACCAGTTTCACTTTGCTGACTCAAAGAGGGGCTATGCCCTGCACATTGTTGGCTTGTCTGTCCATAGATCTGTCCACTCGACAAATTTTCGAGCCAACAAGATAAAAACATGACCAAAGGGCATAAGAAATGAAATGTCTATATGACTAGGATCTAATGTTCCCCCAATATAAGTAAGCCAAGATTACCCTAATGTGAGTGGAGAAGAATGAGGGGTACATGATAAGTAGACCGTAAGATGAAATACATGCAAACCATAAGTAGCAGTAATATTGATAAAGCCATAGTAGAGATGAGGATCATGAGTAGAAGGATGAAGGTCCTCAAAAGTGAAACCAAGACGAGCTAGACCATCATGGGAACATATAGTGATGTCGCATGTAGGGTAAAATGGAATATGTTCCCAATAGGATTCATTCATGAAAAGGGTGCAAGTGAATGGTGGGCATGCTAATGTAGATGGTATAGGTGAAGGTGCAGGTGATAGAGTGACATCCATGGACTGGACATGCCCTTGATATGGAATCATAGTAGGTGAAACAAAAGGAACCGCATCTATCACACAAATGGTACTATCACGCAATGGTAAGTGCGGTGGTTCTTCGATAAGTTGGGGCTCATCTATAATACCCGCACGTGGAATAGGAAGACTAGTATTAAGAGCCTAGTCTCAATACTAAAATGGATCGCGATCATGAAAAATAATATACTCAATGCTCTCATGTAAGAATTTGACACAATTATGGATAGTAGAGGCAATAGCTTGCAAGGCATGAAGCCACGACCTACCGAGTAGACAGTTGTAGGAAACTGGGAAATCAACAATGAAAAAGACAATGTGAACAATCTTAGGACCGACAGTGATATGAAATGTAACATGACCAAAAATGGATGGACAAAACCATCATAAGCACACAATGAAACACTAGAGGGACTAACGTCACGAGCGAAAGACCTAAAACTTCAAGGAATGACATAGGACACAAGTTAAGTTTAGATCCATTATCAATCAAAGTGTGCTTAACAACTACATTATGAATACAACATATGATATGTAGAGGTGGGTCATTATCAAAAGTGTGAACATCAACGAGAAGGTTAGACTTGAATATTATGTGTGAAGAGAAAGCATCAACAAAGGCTTGATAAACCGAGTCTAGATACATGTCAACATGAATGTAAGTAGTAGCAAGAAAATTTTGGACTGTATGTAGTAAATTAGGATTTATAAGCAAATAATCATTAGTTAAGATACTCATGATGACCAAATCGAGGATGACAAACAATGAATTAAAAACCTAGAAGAATGAATGATCGAGTTGGGTTCACTAAAATGATTAGCTAAAATGTGGAAATGTAATATGCACTACTTAATCTAAGCTATGAAAAACTCTAAATAAAGTAAATAGATGTTGTAAATAAATGTAAAGATGACCCAAACAAATAATATAATGAAAATAGAATGAGCAAGAGAGAAGAGGAAAAAAATCAACTCGAATAGGAGATGCTTACGGGACTATGTCATAGAGCCGATGGAGAATTTCTAAGTAGGAACGACTATACGTGAAGCTCCAAAAATGATGGAGATGGGCTGATTCGCTAGACCTGGAGCACCTGGAGAGGGACTAGGGCACCTACGGGCTCTCTAGTCTCCAAAATAGCGCCTTAGTATGTGAAAAGATCGGATCTAAGTTTCATAGGTCTAGTAGGTGGTCTCGAAAACCTCGCTATGTTTCACATAAAATCCATTGTACTTCTCTAAATGTTGCTTTGATATCGAAGATGAATAAAAAGACTCGCATTATCCTAAACATGCATCAATCCCTAAAAAAGTAAAATGCATATGAATGGGTCAAGCTGACCTCAACCGCCACAACAGTGGGATTACTAATTGAGTGATGCACTACATTTTAGACCCAAATATAGTTTGGTGTGTGTGTGTGTGTGTGTGTGTGTGTGTGTGTGTGTGTGTTGTGTGTGTGTGTGTGTGTGTGTGTGTGTGTGTGTGTGTGTGTGTGTGTGAACAATGTGCCATAGGTTCTCTTGTGCTAGTTGCACTTTGTGAAGTAGTGAAAAATAACTAGATGTAGAAAATGTAATAGAATGTGTGCATGGAATAGAATAGAATCCTCTCCCTATGTTGTGTGTGATGTAGATGACCTATCCTTGTGCCTTGTGATGGAGCTATATGGATGTAAGTGATCTCTAATGCAATAGATGGATGCAAATCTAGATGGATGATAGTAATGAATAGTGTTTGGTCCCTCATTATGGTCTCATAAATTTATATTTATAGGGTTATCTTGATCTAATTTCGTAATTAACCCTAAAATGGCCGACCACCAAAAATATAAAGACCTCAAATGGCTAAAAAGAGCCCAAAAAGTGGTAGGAAAGTGTGAAAAGGATTGGGGTGCCCTTGGTGGGACTAGGGCACCCATGGGTGCCCCATTTCTTGTCTTGGGCATCCCGTCAAGGCTAACATAATGAAAAGTGATGAAAGTCGATTTGGGCATGTAGGTGTAAAATGTCGGGAATGATGAAATAAAATAAGAGAAGATGGCCAAAATACAGGGTTTAATTAGTACTTTCTTCACTCAAAACTTTCTAAATAGTAGTATGATACCGGGACTAAATAATGTCTAAAGTGCATAATTTTGTGTCTACAAATTCATAAGGTTATTCTTATGACTATGATGGTTTTCAGAAAAATAATATGCTTATGAGAGATATAACTTAATCTCTCGATGATGATTTTCATTTGTAAATTCAATACTTTCATGAGAGCATGCATAGAGCCAAGGATTTGTTTAAAATCATGATAGATGAAATACCTAGTCCTAGAGTTGTCTATGGGGTAGTCCTTTACCAAGTTAGTACAACCCTCACCAAGAGTGAGAGGTAATGGATGAGATCTTTAATAAGATACTAAATTTGATTGATGAGACAAAAGTTGTGAAATTTGGTTTTAAGGAACCATGTCGATGGGGAAATCCGTACATCACCCATATAGCTTTCCTACTCATTCATTTGAAGCCTTACATCCTTCTTAGCCTAAGGTCCATGTACCTATCTTTCTTTTTAGCTCCTCTTAAGAGTTATTATCCTCCAAAAATAATGTACCTCCTCTACCATTACAAACACTCTAAAATTAGTTGACACTCAATCCTTCCCCTATTCCACGTATCCAAATTATTGTGTGTATGAGCCTCATGTTCAAACACTTGAGAAATTAAAACTATCATCTAGCACTCCTCCTTCAAGTGAATTAAAATTATTGAAGGTAAGCTCCATTTTTTTGAAAATTAGGAGATATCTGTTTGAGATTTGATTGAATCTAAAATTATGGATGAAAGCTTAGCTCAATTATTTTGAGAGCTTCCTATTATTTATTTTGACAAATCTATAATAAAATATGAAGTTTTGAGCAGAAAGTGGAAGATGATGAAATTTCCGACACCAAATAAGATCATTTGAAATTATAATATGAACTAAATGTTTGTTGATTTCCCTATGGAATGTGTTCCCGATCAAATATAAGTGAAATCAGATCCAAAGGGTAATGAAGGGATCATTGAGATATTTTTTCTCTTTTTAAAAGGTGGATGTTCTGATCAATATTTTCCTTCACTCATTGAATTATACTTGGAGGAAACCTTGGGTTTGGGAAGCACTATGTTTTAGTCTCAAGTAGAGGGACCAAAAACTTGGAGAAAGAGTTACTTATTGAGGAGAAAGGAGAGGAAGAGAGGTTATAGGATATTCAAAAATTCATGGCCTCTATTAGGGATCAATTTCACCCTTCATTTTTGGGTCTCCATGGGAAGAAATCATGGACTTATCAAATTTTGGAAGGAAAGATGAAACATATGATAGCTCGATTATAAAGTTGAATGTGAAGGAAATGGGAAAATTAGAAAAAATAACCCATTACTTTATGAGAGTTGGGTGTCCAATCAAATATCTAGCTAGATCATGTTCAAGATTGGAGTTTCCATTGTCATGTTCACTTTTGAACATGAATAAGTTCTTCAATACATCAAAATTTAGCCTAACCACCTCCAAAAACAAGGTTTAGATTAAATAAAGGTGTATTTTTCTCTCGAGGCTGAAATTTTTAAAGGAAGAAGTGGTGTAGATCATTTTGCGCTCTTATCACTTGGCCTTGCTGAAAAATTGATCCTATGGTTGTGTTTTATCAAGAAGGAAGTTAATTTTCCCAACCAAGTATCTATTTTTGTTTAATATTTTTAAGCATGGTTATAGTAGGAGTAGGGTACTTTTACCTTTAAAAAAATCAATGTTCATACATACTCGCATGTTTTCACTTAAAACATGTATGATTTTGGTTTTGTATATAAGTTTGTTGGGCCACTTTGGATAATTGTTTGGAGACATTTTGGAAGGCTATGTTTTGGATTTGAGGTAGAGTCAACCATAGGGTTACTGGTAGGAATTCTTGGTAAATATTTCAGACCGGGACAAGTTCAACAAATCGAGATAAGTTCAAGGTGAGTTTTAGAGATTTCAAGACCAAATTTCAAATTATATGCTGAATCCATTCCCAATGGATACATGAAGGTCACTAGTTCACTAATCTAGCATGAAAATGTCCCATGAAATTCACCAAACTATTTTCAAATAAGTAATCATGTTTATTTGGATAACTCGATTCAAATTCTAGACTTAAAGTGGATTTAGGAAGTAAAAGTCGTGAAATGAAGAAATATAGTGTACTACAAAAATTAGAAAATTTGTAAAACCAAGGTGTAAATTTGTGGGGTGTGTCTTATGGAAGAAATAGTAAAGATACATAATATTGTAGAGTAGAAGGAAAGAAGTAGAGGGCAGATGGAGTGAGACAAGGTCGCATGATAAAGGGAATTTGTGGAAGAAAGTAAAGACCCACATATATGACATGGTAGGTAGTAGAGAATAAATCCATGTAATAAAGGAGTTATGCAAAAGGTTCAAACACTACAGAGAGGGTGGAAAAGTGTTAAATAAGAGAAAATCTTCAAGAAGGAGATCCACGGGACAAAGAACAAAGCCACGTAAAGTAAAGTATGGTCGTGGATCCATAAAGGAAAGAAAATGAGTTTACATATTTTGTAAGAGCCATAAAATGTTGGGGAAGACTATAAAATCCAAAATAAAATTATGGATCACTTAAAATATGCCAAATAATCCTAAAAGCTACAAAAGAAAATTATAAAATCATAGATCATAAAAAATCCACCAAATGAAGAAAATTTTCTCCCAACTTAATTTAAATATTCAATACCCCCAACAACCAACAAAAATCCTAAAGTGCACTTCCCTCTTTTCCAAATGATCTAATAGAGTGTAATTTGAGAAACCTCAGTGCCCATACTCAGTCTATAAAACCTAATTTCAATTGGTACTTAGTGGTTGGTATTATTCATTACTAAGCACAATCTGATTCTATCTTCTTCCTTATCCATTTTCTATAAATATAAGTGTATGAGCACAAGAAAATGGTATTTTATGTTAATTTCTAAAGCTATTACCTTTTGAGCAAAGTAAGATTTTTCTCATGTACCTTTGTAATTTGTTTGTGAAGTTCATGCACTTCTATCTCATGGGATTATAAACGACTAAGTTCTTGAAGTTTGCAAGTGTGATATTTTTCCTTTGAATGCACATGTTTTAATTTGAATATCCCATCCCTCTTGCAATATTTAAATCTTGTTGTGATCATTCTATGTGGGATTTCTGTGTGCTTTCTTTTGGAACTTCATATGCTAAGTTATATTTGTGTCTCTTAGAGACAAAATTGAACCCTATTTTAGTTTGGTGCATCACCTTTCTTTATTTCAAAATTTATTCTTCTAAACCCTAGTCCCTTGGAAAACTTAGGTTAGAACTAGTTAGTAGTAGGTTTTAGTGTTGGTTAGATTTATCTGAGTAATCTAGAGTAGTAAGAACCAACATTATCTAAAGATTTACCTTAAAGGAAACATTGTCCCACACTTTTACGGTCATTACATGTTTTAACGAGATACTGGGATTGGTCTCAATGAGTGGTGCAATCTCGGGTGAATGTTTTTTCCTAAATCTTCTCAAATCATCTACACATCATCTAGGGAAGTCTCTATTACTAGTCCTGAAGCACTCAACTAGGCTAAGGAGTCTAGCTTCACCTATTTACATGCATGAAAAGATGTGTAGAGACATGTCCTAAGAAAGAGAACAATAAATCCAAGAAATGCATAAGGTTTTCAATCAACATAAGGGTTATGTCACATAGTTGAGTCACACCACATCTCACTACTAACATGTTGGGTACATTCTACACTATGTAGTTATCCCACTTTTTTGGCATTAAGATACACAAGGTAATCCCTAATAGGTTGGTTATCTTTACATGCGTACATGATGCAAGAGCATCATCAAGAGAATATCCAAAAATTCCAATATTCATCAGTGAGGGGTCAAGTTGAGTGTGAAAGAGAATGTTCAAGTTATGGTAGGGAGTTTAAATGGTTTAGGAGGAAAAATTAAAATTTGTGAATTTCCCTCCCATTTCAAATTCAAAATGCTTAGTATAGGAAAATGAAGTTCATCTTGCAAAGGAGCCTAATTAGCTCTCAATTAAATAAAATAAGTGTAGTAGCATAAGGAGTCTAGGGGTAAGTTATGAGTCCTAGGGGGTAGGAGTTAGTAAAATGTTGAAAACTGATGTAAAAATTCTATTTTGGCTATGTAAGGAAAAATGAAAGGTCTTGAAGAGTTAGTTAGGGTATGGAATAAAAGAGAGATAATGAGTTTAAAAAGTGGGAGAATCAGTTAGAGAAATCATATCCACGAGTAAAGGGAGAGGAGAAATTCTAAGAAGTATGACATTTTGTAAAAGTATATACATTTTAATATGATAACTCTGTTGTGGAACCTAAATTTCTTGTCTTGAATGTGGATTATTCTAAGTTTGATGTATATACTATATGAACTTGTGATTTATTATACATTGGCATGAAAAATACTAATGAAGAGCCTTTATAGAGTGTTTGGATGTTCATTGAATAGTCTATAGAGGTTTGAATTGTATGCTATGTTCTAATGAGTGAACTCGGGCCTTGACCGTGTTTCCTTCGAGTTTTGGATGGATTATTTGGAGAGTTGGATGATCAAGATGGAATAAAACTATAATTTTCTTGTGTACCATTTCAAAGGTGGAGAAAAAACATCTTGGTGTCTTTCATTGTATGCATGCAAGAATGTTGGGTGTCTGCAATAGTAGGTTTGAGTTTTACAAGATTTTGAGGTGTGTAAAATGTGGTCTTAGTGATAAGATTATTCCAAAGATAAACATGTGAATGAAGTATTCTTTTATGTCCTTGAATGCCATTATATGACTTGTGGTTCAAGCCTCGGTTATCTTATTGCATGTTTGAGGTGTCTTCATGATTTCAAATTGTCAGGATGTGTATTGCCATAGGAGCAAGGTTAACAGATTAACATATTAGGAAATGGTATGCTTGTACAAGGAAAAAATGAATAAAGGGAGTTGAACAAGTTGACATTGGATCATGAATGGAGGTTATAAAATGACCAAAGTCTTATTCTTTCAATTTTCGTGGTTGAGGGCTCGCATACCCCGTCTATAACGTATAAAAAGGTAGCTTCCGATTATTGACTCAAGATGCTTTGTATTCTCAACTTGCTATTAGAACATGAATAAAGAGAATAATATGAAAGAAATTCACAAGGGGCTGGATATATTTAATCTCATTAACAAGAAACATATAAGCCTCGTGAAGCTCCTGGGCATTTGTATTGTAGTCCACAGACAAGATTACACCAAGGTTTTAAAGTAGAGGGAGTAAAATAATGAGTTTGAGATCAAAAATGTGTAGAAATCATGTTGAAAAGGTCCCTGAAGAGAATCCAAAAACATTTTAGCTTTTCATAGGTCGAATAAGGTTATTTTCTTGACAGAGTTTCCACCTAAGGACATTTAACATAGTTTAGGCCTAATATGAAAGGCACAATAACAAAGGAACCAAGGATTTTGATTGGGTATTGATTATGAGTCCTTGTACACTATTATAAAAAGATAATGGGTGGTTAAAATTACCTTTATTGAGTTTTGTAACCCTAGAAAAATGCTTATAAGTTTGACAAAGTGAAGAACTAGACCTAGCAAAAGATCTTAGTCATAAGAAGGCAAAAGTGAGTTTTGAAGGTAAATATCAAGGAAGTGATCTATCCAATTTCTCTCACATTATGATGACCCTTAAAGGTACTTGTACACGTGCTTAACATGACCTGAATGTCTCTAATCCATTTAAAATATGAGTGGTGGAAACACATTGGGCTTAAGAACTCATTAAGGTAGTTTAGGAACGAGTCAAAATGATGACTTGTATGGATTATAACCTAATTGATGGTTGATATTATGTGAAAATGAACATGATTTGTGCAGGGTATTGTGGGGTGAAGGTGTATTAAAGGAAAAATGACAAGGTGTACTAATGGGAGCTAAGACTACGGGAAGACTAATGAACAAAAATAGGAAAATGGGTGAGTAACATTCACATTGTCGGGAATTTATATAGTTGAATTTGTATTGTATAATGTTTACAGGATAGAGTATGGTTTGGGTAGAGTAGTACATTACTTCAAAGTTCAAAATTTTCTATTTGAGCTAGTCTTGAACCTAGGAATTAGGTCTTCCAAAAGAAGGAATCTGGTCCAATTGAAAGTAATTTAATGTTGATAGTATGTGAATGCATGGAAAGGTTTGGATCTCTCCATCATTACAAAAGCAGCTAAGAGAACTACATGAAGCTTGATTCTATATCAAATATATTAATTCAGTAATGGGATTGTTTCAAAAGTTAGGATTTTGACCACCTAGGGTGGTGCAATGTCAACACACACACATGTTATTCTCATTTGTGTTTTCTAATGCTCGATGAAGTGTTCGGCATGTTGTTAGGGTTTCTACTTTTTTGCATATCATTATAGGTAATCTAGAGGTTTTGAAAAGAAGAGCGACACATGATGAGCATCATTTATAGACAATTGAATCACCTATAAAATTTTAGAGCTCAACTATATCCTGGTATGAAAACCTATAACCCTTTTCTTGGGCCGTATAACTCTTCGATAGACCATATTGATTTTATACGATCTTGCACCGCAAGTTTTCTAGTTCTAGATTTTTTTGTGTAGAATCCAACGGCTCAAATTCTCTTGTTCCACCACCTAACACATCTAAATCATTATATAATCTTCTTGAACAAGCTATACATCTCCCTCCTCTTGTATTTTGAACACATTACTTATCATTTTATTATCTCATTTAAAGTTGGAATGCATTATTATTTTCATATATAATACATTTTGGAAGTTAATTATATCGAGAATAGTCTACTCTTACATATTTTTACATCCTCCTTCATTAGGAAATATAAAAAGTGTGTAAAAATTTGGTGAACTTGACTCTTGAATCAAAATTATTGTTTAAACTCTAGTGTCCCTAGGGATCCTATTAGTTGATGTGCCTCAGGATGTTGACTATCATGGATCATTATCACTATCTCTATAGCCTACCCAAAGGCTCCCCTACATCACTCATGGTACTCATATACCACCTTTTGATGATGTTATTCATAGTTATTGTGCTCAAGTACATACTAATATGTTTGCTAATTTTGTCTTCACATTTTTCACTAATACCACCTAAGGTGGGGGCCATAAAATGAATAATAATCATATTTTTTAGATGACACAATACAACATTTTGCAAACTATCTACAAGAGAATCCTAATAACATTTATATTTTTATTTATACTACCCATGATCAACTCAAACATACTATTACATCCTATTTAGTCAATTATAATCCCTCATGTTCATCTACTATGCATAAATAAAATATCCCCACTTTGATAATTCTTACAAAATTGGGGCATCTAATCCTCCACTTTGTAATATTACTATGACTATACTTATGACCACTACTATCCCCACATCAACCCTTTAAACTCATATTACTTCAGATCCTTCATCTTCTAATATTCATATTCTTGAATCCCTTGTTCATACTTTACAAGCTCAAATCTTACAATTGCAACAAGGTGCACCCACTTCCTCCTATACAATAATTTTTTCTCAGTTGCTTCATAACCCTTTTGAACATAAAGTGGCTTCATATCTTTTGTATATTGGTTTTGTTTCTCATGAACTAGATATCTACGATGGTAAAGGGGATCCTGAGGAACACTTGCATGTATTTTATGCCACTTTCTTGAACTATTATTCCAATGATACATTACTTACCAAGATTTTTCCTCAAATTCTAAAATATTTTTTCTTACAATGGTATTTTTACCTACCCCTATATTCTCGTGAGAACATTTACTCCTTTAGCTAATAAAATCCTTGCGCAATTTTCTATCAACATTCATAATAGAATATCCTATGCCCAAATGGATAAGATGTGATAGGGTTCCAATAATCCCATTAGATATTATGTATTGTATCATGAGACTACACTTTCTAAGATGAAAAATTTACTAGCTAATAACGAGTTATAAGATATTTTAACTCAAAGCCTCCTAGTTCCCTTACAAGATTTAATGATGTTTGACAAGTTCCATTCATTCAATCACTTATTATATACTTTAAAGGAGTATGTGGGTAAGCGCCTCAGAATAAACAAGATTATTTCTCATCCTCTAAGTACCTTTAATCACAAGTTTCAATCCAAGAATACCTTCAAGAAACCTATTAATGATAAAACCATTTCCCAACCTATGGTCAACATCGTGTCACAACCCTAAAAGATAAAATTACAATATTCTTAACGGAATTTAAATTATTTTCCCTACTCACCTCATAATTTTCTTCAACAATTACTTGAGTGTAACCTTGTATCTCTCCCTCTACTTCTTAAGGTTGATCCAAGTGTAGCTCATGGTAAGAAGTTTGATTCCATTGATCACTATGAATACTGCTAGTGTATTGGTCATTTTATTAATTATTGCTTTAAGTTGTGTGACACTATTAAAAATTTACTCGATGCTAGTACTATTGAATATGAGACTACACCTAAAATGAAGCCTAATAATGACAATACAAAACTAAAAGTCTTTAGCGATCCACCTTCGAAATGTGAGACTAGTAAATCTACCTCGAAACTTCACAATTATTATCATGATGTCCAACCTCCTCCATCTTATGATAACATGTTTGGTGCAATGATTGGAATTATTTTCACCACAACCTCTTTTGCAGTCATAATCTTTGATCATACCTATATGGAAATTGAATTTATCTCTAATACAATATACATCCTCGCTTCATTCGGTCAACACCATATACACAATGTTTTGGTTGATATCACTACCCCTATAATATGTATACTTTTTAATTTCTATGCTCTCTTGGGTATACTAAGAACAATGTTACCATTGATCCTGTGAAAAAAATTGGACACATTCTCTTACCCTCGTGGTTGGACCAACCACCTTTTCTCTCACATTTTTAGTGGCCTCTTCTCTCACATCATGTGATATGAGACTAGGTTATTCTTGGCTTTGCACCTTTGTAACTATCCCTTCTATATTGCATCAATGTGTCAAGTTCATTTATAATAATCAAGTGGTAACAATTAAGTGGATAAAATTCACCACTCCTCCATCACCATGGCTTGGCCCTATATGCACATATGCTCCTATAGTACATTTATAGACTTACCTACTAAATCTAATACTTATCGTGTTATATCTTGTCATACACCCTTATATAGGCATAATTCAAAGTCACATAGGACATACACTACTTGTTAATGGAAAAATTCCATTTTTCTTATGAATCGATCATATATCTACTACCTCTTATTTTTCTTCTCTCTAATTTGAGGAAAATCCCAAGCTAATTAAAATCAGGTTAAAAATCAATTAAATGAGGGTTATTGGCTCTAAGCACAAATAACTCGCTGAGCATCGAGTTGTCATGCAAATAAGGTGGCTCGGTTAGTTGAGCTAGAAACTTGGGTTCTATATGGCAATGCATGTTAATGAGCACCGAGTTCCTTTATAGTTTGATTGAGTTGAACGGGTGAGATAATGATTAGTGGCTCATGGAATAGATGATTCAACAACTCATCATGTAAAATTCACTTTGTCATGGCATCTATAGTAGGTGATAATTGTTACACACGGAGCTTGCAAGATGAAATGTACACAAGGATGACTTGGTGTCATGAAGATTCGTGAACGTGCTTGTCGAGGAAGGTATATGCATGGATTAAGAAGGAGGGTCTACAAAAAAATGGGTGAGCTATAAAAATGTAATAAATGAGCTAATTTAGCTCGAGAAAGTTACATTAATGGGAGATACGATCACAATAAGTAAGTTATATCAATCGTCCAAAATAAATTAGAGGTGATAGTGGAGGTCTGAGCTCAAGTATCTAGTTCAAATGACGAATTATGTGTCCGAGTTGTTTTGAAGCCATCGATCTGAGAGGTCGAGTCATAGGTTCATTAACACAAAGCTTATACGAAGACTATCTCTTCATGTTTGAATTTGAGAGAAATATCTTAAACTAAAACTAGCTCATGGAAGGCAACGAAGAGGTTCATGATTAGCTCATTTCATAAGCTCGATATTCTAGCATGATCTAGGAAATGATCAAATACTTTGAATGGTTCAATCTAAGATGATGGAGAAGAGATCAAAGGAGATGTATAGGACATTAGCAAATAGGATTGAACATGGGTGGGTCATAACATAGGTATGCCAAGTTAAGCGACTCACAGGAATTGACATTCAAGTTGGCTCATGCAGGGAGAGGCTAAGCTTGGGAAACTAGTGGTGAGCAACCCATTGTGATATGGAGGTTTGAGGCATCCGTAATTGATTTTTAGGTAATAACAAAGAGAACTCAAAGCTTCTTCGAGTGAGTCAATTTAAAGACCAAAGGAGTGCCTACGATGTTTAGTGGATTAAATATAGGAAACATTATAGTAAGAAGCTCGATTAAGGCCGGTACATGTAAACATGGGAGCCGTTCGGTAGAGCTTCTTTGAGAAAATAAGAAAAGAGGAGGTGAGTTTCAGAAATGGTTTGACGACATGGTATGATAAGCCGGGTTGAGCTTGGTAGTAAGTAGCAAGTTCAACTCGGTTAGAAAAGTGCAAAGCAAGCTTGAAATGTGGAACTCAATGGATGGCTCATAAGAGAACTCGGACTATTCTAAAAGTTAAGTTTTATGAATGATTTGAAGGATTTGACATCAAGTATAGTTTCAGAGGTTTGAGTAGGAAGGTTCAATGGACTGACTTGTCAGAAATGTGTTGAGGCCTAATCACTTTCAGCAGACATGTGTTTTCAGAGCTTGTGGAGCTCATTTGAGCTTGAGATTAAACTCAACTAGTGAGGTGAGTCACAAGATGGCATGAGGTTGGGAATCAAAATCACAAGTGGTAAATTCACGTGTCGGCCAAGTTTGTGAGGAAAAAGGAATTTGAAGTGTGATTCGATGGGGCGGGTGGATGATGTATTAGTTGATGCATGAAGTCAAGGTGTTTCGATGAGCTTGAGAATTAGATGACATGGTCAAGCCGAGGTATAGATGAAAAGTTTCTCGAGAGGGCGAGCTTGCATAGTTTGGGTGGCGTTGGAAAGTGAAGTGAATAATGTTCACTGGAACATGGATGCAAGAGCTCGTAATCAATCAAGTTTCTCATTTGAGTCACATTGTTCGTAAGAGGTAGCTCAAAGCATGTAAAATTTAGAGCTTGAACCTAGATGTCGTGGTTTGTGCATCCATCCCAAGCCATAATACGAAGAGACATGTTTTCAAGAAGCTTCAAGCGTAACACCTAGGAAGATTGGTGATTGAGTTGTATAATTGGATTGAATTTGATGTTTTGGAGCTGGGACGATTTTGGATTTTGGTGTGGAAGCATTTCAGAGTTGGACGTGGTTCGATTGATCCCGAATGAGTTGGAAAAATTTAAAGCTTAAAAAACCAAAAATTTGAAATTTTGGAGTTTGATTTTTAGGGTTTGGAGAGTTAAAGGCAAGAGAAGATCACGTGTTCGGGGCTCAAATCCCTAAATACCAAATTAGCTCGGTCAACATATTTTTGTTGGTGGTTATCAGTTTTGATGCCAAGTTGCTCTGTAATTGAATGTAAAGAGGTGGTGAAATTGACCGAGTAATGCGAGACATGATACGTGGGGTTAAATACCAAGTTGAGTGCTCGAGTGTTTGGAAAGTGGACAAGAATGAGCCAATGTAATGCAAATGAAGACCCCTCTAATGTAAAATACTCAAACAAGGGACAATGGTTAGGTGCCATTCAATGTAAGTACATGGTGAGTATTGGATTAAGGCAAACTGTATAATGTAATTGTGTCACCTATGGGATTTGCCACGTAGAGTTTGATAAGCCTTGAGAAGCCGAAGAACATATAATGGTGCATGGCAGTTGAGGAACTCGACCAATTTTAATAGCTTGCCAAATTATGTCGAGGTGGCCAACCAAATGAAAGGAAAAACATAAAATCAGTAGCTTGATGGAGAATAATAACACCCACAATGCATTTTTTACCAGGGATTCCACCAATGCAGAGAATGGTCTATATTTAAAAATTATTAAAATATTATATTTTAATCAAATGGAGAAAATAAATATTTGAATTTATTCGAACATTACAAATACATTACCATAGAGCTAATGGAGCACACCTCCTTGGATACCCTAAAAACAACTTTCACTCAGGAGACCACAACTTCCTCCCCGTTTGTCCATTTTTCACAAAAGTATAGTCGATGGAATCAGGAGAACGAGAGATACACCATGGAGTCATCCGAATATGGATTTTATGAAGTTTTTCATTCCAAAATTGCAATATTTCCTCATTCCTTGGATGGTGCCTCGAAAGGTGGAGTCGCAATTAATAAGGAAAACATGGCCAACAACAGTGGTTGATTATTTCCTACATTCTGGCCTAGATTCTAGGGTTTCTCCTTCTTCCTCTCACCACTCAGAAAGTGATATAAAATGTAAAGGGGTGCTTATTCCAAGGAGTTAGACATTCTTCTAAAGCTTCCCTTCTGTCCACAAGCAGGCTATTGTGAATTTGTAGGCTCTCAATCCTTTCTTCTAAAATTGTAATGGCAACCTATACCTTTCCCACTATAATGATGCACTGTGCAAGTGCTTGAAGTAATGAGAATTATGTTTTGTGATCAGTTATATGTCCTTTCATGATTTTGTTGCTTCTATTTTCCTCTCTCATGTTTGTAGGTGAATTGTGCAACCAGGGTTTCTTTTACAAGTTTTGGAGGTCATTGTGCTTATCAAGGAGTGAAGTACTGTATGTAAATTGGGTTTGTAATGCATGTTCATTATTTCTCATGATCATCTCTCTTCATTGGAAAGTTGGAATTTTGTCTAGCAAAACCCCTTTTTGGTGCATCACCACTTCTAGTATAGGTTTTATTTCTTGAAAATCTCTCTCCATTAACCCCATGAAAATATTATCATAGGTCTAGCTAGACATTTTTATTGTATTAGGAGTAGTGTTGTGCTTAGTTTAGGAAGAGGAAGCCGGCCTTCTCTAGAGGTTCACCTTGATCCCAAGTTCCATAGCTTGAGAGGTGATCCCATGTTACCCAATCACACCAAATGTTGTGTTCACCTTCAGGCCATTCAGGGGTGCAATGATTTGGCAATAACAAGGATGTCGCCAACATCATACCCTCCTCATCTACCTCCTTATATTTTAGGGGGTGCACAATCATCACAACCTAATAATGATCGTATCAAAATGATGATGGACAAGATGTAGACATTGGAAATATCTATCTCCAACTCATGTAACTCTTTGACATATGATGAGATTTGTAATGAGCCCATTCACCCGTCCATTCCGATTCATCCATATTCTCCCCATTGGGAAATACCTAAATTCATATAATTTAACAACAAAGAATACCTACAACAACACTTGCGGGCTTTTTAACATGTGTGTTATTTTATCGCTCATGATGATGATTTGATCTTGCGAACATTCCCAATGTCTTTGACAGGACCTGCTTTGGATTGTTATAGTGATCTACCTAGGCACTCCATTTTCTCATTCAACCAAGTATCTCAAGCCTTCCTAGACCACTTTTCTATCAACATTGTCAAGAAGGTCACCATGACCAACTTGTATGTGACATGCCAATATGAAGATGAATCTATCATAGATTTTGTCGCTCGTTGATGGAGCCTGATCAACAACTCACATTCTAACTTCCTCAAACCATTTTAATAGATTTATTCACCAAAGCTTGTGTTAGACACATCTTGCTAACTCTCCAAGTTCAAACCTTCTACACATTTTATGAGGCATTTGCCATGGAATCGAAACTTGAAATTCGTGTCATTGAAGAGAAGAAGATATAATTATGTAACAAGAACGTTGCATTCAAATCAAATGATACCTCTTATTCTTCCAAACCACAAAATAATTACTCCAAAGCAAAAGGATCTACCAATGTAGTAGTTTTGAAATCCAACCCATCTCACCCATCCAACCAATCAAATCCTTCTTCCAATCTTTCTCCTGTTTAGGATTTCCAGTTCAAGTGGGAGCAATGAAAATATACTCCCATAGGAAAACCTACTCTTCAATTTTAGAAAAACTTCTAAAAGCTGAAGCAATCACTCTTCCACCCATCAAACCACATACTATTTTTGACCCCTCTCATCCTATGCTTACATGGTACAAAGAAAATGATTACTACAACTATCATCGTGTTAGAGGTCATAATGAGTAATTATATAACTTTCAAAAACATCATCCAAGAAATGTTAGATAATGGAGATCTCATCTTGGATAATCCTAACACACCAGCTAATCAGAACCTTCCCATCTTAAAGAATTCCTTCCCAAATCACAGCTCGTCATCTAACCAAACCGACAAAACCTCGACTAGTGATGGTATCATTCATGAGATGCATGTAGTTTTCGACATCATACTAGCTCTTCCTGCTCAATTTCCTCCTACTCCATCTATCAAGGAGATTCTTGCATGAGATCCTTCATCCATGGAGGGAATTGTTTCATCTTCTCCTTTACCCACAAAGGAGTCTCCCTTATCTCCTCCTTCACCCATGGAGGAGTCCACCATATCTGCTGATGTAGTTTCCCCACTCACCTCTCAACCTGACGAACAACCCGCAATACTTACTCTTCTACCCACGAGAGAGTCATGCTTACCTTCTTCTTCACCAAAAGATGAACTTACCTCATCTAACTTGTCATCTCCCTACCCATAAGGGATCCATTAGTAGCATCCCTTCCTATTGGTGACAATTATCCATTGGCTTTCAAGGATCTGTTGATTTTCTCTCATCTCTTTTACCCACAGAGTATGAAGCCAACCATTTCCCTATCTCACATACATTATTTACAGGGATTAATACCAAATAAACATCATCCCCCTACATCGGTGTTGTTCTCATGTTTGGCTGACCACTTGGATTATGTTGACAATTCCATGTTTTGGGGGACGTCTTTGAATACATTTCTCAACTCAAATGCAAATTTTGTTTTTGATACTTCCATGATCTATCCAAAGGTGTTTCAGACAACCAAACCCACCATGCCCATGCTAGTTGTAGTGACCCCTTCTTCATCACCCTTTCCCACACCTAAACCTTTACCATCAAATGAAAATTTTCCTATGCCTAAAACCTTACCTACACCTATATCTTCCTCCATGTCCAGACCCATTGCCACATTAGGAGTCATGCGACATCAAGCCTAGTCCATCCTCCTATCAAACTAGATTTAGCCACGTCCTCACAAGCTATCATAAAGAATATTCCCCCACCTAAGAGGAAGACCCAACCTCTTAGGCTACATACACCGGCTTCTCCCACTACCCCTCTATCACCTTCACCACTTCCATCTATCCTAGGTCCCCACCCATCAACCTTGGCCAAACAACCTCCTACCTAGAGTAAACCAAAAGCACAACAGCGTACCTCGTCACGATCCTCTGTTACACCCAAATTACCTACATAGCTTATGCCTTTGCCGTCACCTACATCCTTTTTACCTCCTATACCTACACCACTTCCAAAGTATCCTCATCATTAACTATGCCATTCCCTTCTCTTCAACCAGTACCTTCCACATTTCCTCTTACTACAACCTTCACCGCACCTCCATTATCACCTTGGATAACCTATCCCCTTCCACCATCTTCCTTCCCTTCTACATCACACACTTCTTCTTCACCTTTACGCAAGAAGGTGCAACTAAAGCCCAATAACCCCCTACCCTCTAAAGAGGTAGTTAAACCTACATCACCTTCAACAACTAGTTCACCTGCTACATCTTTACCCAAGAAAGTCTAATCCAAACCTAAAACCGTACTATTTACCAAACAAGTGGTCAAACTTACTCATGATTTGATTCCACCTTCGGTGGTGCCTCTCGACCAAAGTCCCCACACTTCCATCTAGACCCACATTTACTTCACATTATGATCAATTGGTAGGGTCTTACGCCAACATCTTAGCTAACCTTTTGGAAACCTATGTCATCACATTACCAAAAATTAGACCTTACAACCCACTCAAACCTAAACATGAAGGGTTTGATGATACTAAAATTTGTGCTTACCATTGTGTGCCAAGGCATGATGTGGAAAAATATAAGGATCTTAAGACTATTCTTCTCCAACTATGTCCTATGAAGAAAACTTTGATGATGATGATATTTTAGATGAGGACCTTATTCCACCTTCACTGTCACCACACATCCTTGTCCCATACCTATTTAGAAACCTTCATCCCCCCTCCACAAACCTTTTATGCTCCTCCAAAATTTGAGATAAATATGGTTCGCATAAGAGAGCTAGCCAAACCTCTGCCAAAATGCCAATGTGCTGCATTATTTCCACAAAACTAGTATATGCCATCATCATATATTTTTCTCCGCCTGCCGCTACACCTATCATGAATCACTTTCTCCTTTAACCCAGATTAATATGGTTCAAATCGTCACTTGAGCCCGAAGGAAAAAGTAAAGGAGAAACCAAACAGCCATCCACTACTCTTTTACCCAATATTCCATCTCCACTTGTAGCAAAATTAACCATACGTGGACCCACATACCCTATTTCTTATAGGGTTGGCCATCATACAATTCTTAAATGATTGCACTAGTATCCTAACAAAATGTCTTTGTACGACCTTCTTCAAACCTCACGAGTCTTATCGACGGGCCTTCATTGAGGTTTTGCGTATCATTGAGGTTTTACCTAATGACCCTACCGCTATTACATCCATTATCACTCCTCACCATGTGGCCTCTCTCACCACTTCACCCCCTTCCTCTACTCCCCAGTACCACTCATCAAGTAGCTACTCTTAGTTTCTCTGATGATGAGATTATACATCTCTAATTGGATGATCTTGACCTCACCCTATTTATTTTTGTCTACATTAATAATCTACGTGTTCAAAGCGTTATGATCAATGGTGGTGCATTACGATCGATGATGGTGCCAATATTAACATCATTTCTTCCCATGCGTAGAAAAAAATGCACATCCCTTCTAATTGCATGCATAATAACTCAGTTATGCTACATTCATTTAACGATTCCATGACTTCCACCCTTGACACCATCATTCTCCACATTCATGTAGGCCCCGTACCATTCCTGAATTATTTTGTCTTAGAGGGGGAATTATAGTACAACATGCTACTTGTCGAACCCTGGATTCATGTCATGGGTTGTGTTCCTTCAACCTTACATCGTTGTTTAAAATTCAAACATGAAGGGAACAACTATACCATTCTAGCTGACCCTTCACCATTCAAGACCTGTAACATGTTGTATCGACCCAATGATGTCCTTATACTAGTTAAGGCATCTACCACCACTACCACTTCCTCTTTAGCCCTGCCTCATCCACCAAATGCTGCCACTACATCTCCCATAACTAACTCTTCTATTCTCACTCCCGCCGCAACTTCTACAAGTGACCCATTAAGAAACCCATATTCTTCTCAAACAACTAATGCTTCTTCTTCCCAACTAACCGATTGATTCATCCATTCCCGCCACCCATATAAAATACTAATCCCTTAGAAGGTGTTTTTAAACACCTCACTCTGGGGGAGTACCACCTTTATAAAATTGACACATTCCTTACTCCTTAAGAGTATGATAACCTTCACCAACATCCCCACTATGATCACCACATAGGTGAGGGTTTCCCTTATGGTCCTCCCCACCTTTGCACCAACTTAACATATGGGGGACTCGATACTTCTACCTACTCACCCGAGCCACCCTCCCAAACTTGGCCATTTCCCTCTGAACTTCAATCTCTCACTAACCTCCACTTCACCCACACCTTCCTCCATTGTTGTGCTTGGAAGGGCTTTGGATTTGTTTTCTATGAACAAGGCCACCATACTGTCATTCCTTGCACCACTTGCAAGAATAAAGACTGAAATGGTATTGTATTTGCAAAACCACCCTCTAGGAAGGCTCGAGTCAAACTCATTGAGGATGATAAACATTCCCAACCCCATTCACCAACTTCACCACCTTCACCTATAGAGTCTATGGATCTAGAATCCATTCCTCCTAAATTTTTTTCTTCGTAACACCATTTCCCTGGGACCTTTGACTTATCAGCATGATGGTGAGGCTCCCTCTTCTCTTCCCTTCCTATATCCTAACATGATCGATGATGATACCCCTTTTATTAACATCATTTAATGTCAGGATGACGAGTCCTTCTCACCTACCTTGGTGTGAAATATTCTTATATTCACTGGTTATTACCTTTTGAGATGCAAACCATGTTGAATGAATAGACCATTGAAATAAATATTCACACTTAGGATGATCCGCACATTCTAAAAATAGGCCAATCTTTAGATGTTGTTGAATGAGAAGCTTTCACTTCTTTTCTCTGGGATCATAGCAACACTTTTTCTTGGTCCTACGCTAATATGCTTGGTATTGACCTAGATATTGTGGTCCACAATATTGTAACCATTCATGATGCAAAACCCATGAAATAAAATATGCAAAAAATGTATCCTTGCATTACCCTTCTTGTTAAAGAAGAACTCCAACGCCTTCTTTCAGTTTCTTTCATCCTACCCATTGATTATCCCCAATGGATCTCTAACATTGTTCCTATCACAAAAACAACTAGGGACTCCACATTTGCATGAATTTCCATGACCTTAACTTAGCTTGCCCTAAAGATGACTTTCCTCTACCTAGTATTGACCAACTAGTTGATCTCACCTCCACCATGAGATGCTATCAGTTATGGATGGTTTCTCGGGTTATAACCAAATATTATTTTCCCTAGAAGATCAACACAAAAATTCCTTCATCACTCCTTGGGGGAGCTTCTGTTATTGTGTTATGCCCTTTGGCCTTAAAAATGTTGGTGCTATATATCAATGAGATATGACTAATATATTTGATGACATCATGCATAACATATTGGAAGATTACGTTGACGATCTTCTTGCCAAATATAAACATCAGGCCGAGAACCTTGTTGTCCTTAAAGTTGTATTTGACCGCTTTATCAAATACTGCATTCTCCTTCAACCTAAGAAGTGTCTTGGCTGTTCTCTCTAGCAAGATCCTTAGTTTTATTGTTTGTTTGCGTGGCATTGAATTTGATCCTACTAAAATTAAGGCTATTCCCAAAATTCATCCACCTTCTAACCTTCATCAACTTCGTAGATTGCAAGGAAAGTTGTAATCTATTTGTCACTTTATTTCTCAGCTTTCTAACCATTGCCATCCATTCCACTATCTTCTCAAAAAGGATGTTTCCTTCAAACGGGATGATGAATGCAAAAAGACTTCGATGACTTAACAAAATACCTCCTCCAACCACCTGTGCTCATCCCCCTAAGGATGACCAACCATTTTACCTTTACATTTCTATTACTGATCATTCCCTGGGTGCCATGCTTGCTCATCGTGATGAGAAACACAGGGAACAAATGGTTTATTATATAAGTTGTATGCTTTTAGACTACAAAACTAGATATACTCACACTGAAAAACTCTACTTAACCTTATCTTTTGTCGCCACTAAACTTCACCATTACCTACTCAACCAAAAACCTTTGTTGTCACCAATATTGACCCATTACATTACATGTACGCTAAACCCTACCAAAGTCAATGCTGCACATTGGCTAATACTTCTTGTAGACCTAGATCTTGAATTCATCCATCAAAAATATGTCAAAAGATAAAAAAATTCTGACCAACTCATGACACACCCTCTCTCCAAAACCAATCTTCTAACTTTGATTTCTCGATGAATCCATCGTTCTCTCCCTGGATGATATCGTTTGCCGGATGACCTTATTCTTTGATGGTTCCAAATATCATCGTGGGGTAGTTTTGAAGTTATCCTCATTCCTCTTGATGGTGATCCTATATAATTATCTTTCAAACTAGATTTTGATTGTACTACCAATATATTTGAATATGAAGCGATTGTGTTAGGTTTTCAAACTACCATAGCCTTAGATTTTAAATCAATTAATATATTTGGTTACTCTCAATTGGTTGTGAACAAGTTAATGGTATACACCATTGTCGTAACGATAATTCAAAAGTATAAGCATCATGTTGATATATTTTTGACTACCTTTGACCATTATGAACTTCAAACCACCACACATTCCAATAATAAATTTGTGGACACCATGGCCTGTCTTACTTCTCAAATCCTTGCCTCACCATCCGAATCAAAAATATTTCTTACGATAAAGGTTGAAATCATCTTCTTATCTAATTCTAGATGTCAACCTTGTAGGAAATATTGAAAATGACCCACGCGACCTTTGGTATAAGTAGTTTGCTAACTATATTTCCCTTTCAATTCTACATGTAGATATTACTCGCAATGGATAATGAGCCTTTCTCAAAAGTGTCTCTCATTATGTCATCATGGGTGGTATTCTTTATAAATGCAACTTTGATGCTATCCTCTTACGATGCCTTACAATTTATAAAATTCCATACACCATCAAGGAAGTTCATGAATGGGATTTGTGGGGGTCACTTTAGTGGCTTAGCTGTCGCTAAGTGCATCCTTCACCTGGGCTATTACTAGCCAACCCTAAACCATGATTTTTGTGACTATGTCAAGAATTGTGTGAAGTGTCAGTAATATGCTAATCTTCATCACACCCCTAGTCACGCCTTACAGGTTGCACGAGACCTTTGGCCTTTCTCTCAATGGGGTTTGGATCTTGTCAAAGAGATCAACCCTCATTCTTCCCAATGTCATCAATGGATTATTACCACTACCGAATATTACACTAAATGGGTGGAAGATGTACCTCTTATTTATAAAAATTTGAGAAAATTTGTGAATTCATCAATCATCACATCATTTGTCACTTTGGTGTTCCTCACCACCTCATCACTGATAATGGAAAAAAATTAAAAAAAAACCCTACGGAAACTATGTGATGCCTTTGGAATTCAACTTAGTTTTCATTCACCTTATTATCCTAAACAAATGACCAAGCTGAATCAACCAACAAAACCTTAAACAAAATTCTTATGAAAGTGGTTGACGATACTAGCAAGGATTGGCATACGCACATTCCTTTTGCCTTATGGGCTTACCACACTAGTATTCACACCTCAACTGCTTCCACACCTTTATCTTTGGTCTACGATACAAGGTTGTCTTGCCTCTTGAAGTCCAAATTCCATCTCTTCGTATCTCACTCAAAGATATGCTCAACGATGATGATTTTTTCTAGGACCGTTTGGCACAACTTGAGTTATTAGACAAATGTCGTCTAAATGATCTCAATCATTTCCAAATCTACCAAAAACGTATCAAATGTGCCTATGATAAAATTGTCCAATAATGAACCTTCTAGGTTGGCGACCCCATCCTGAAGAAAAATCAACATGTAATAAAAGCGGAGAAAAGTAAATGGTGCAAGTTTTCTCCTAATTGGCTTGGACCCTATATCATTACTCATGCCTACAGATCGAGTGCTTCTCATTTATCTTCACTCGAAGGTGAACCTAAACTTGATCTCCTCAAATCCTTGCATCTTCAACCATTATATTGTTGAATCAAGTCCTATATCATCCTTTGTCTATTAAATGCTTATTCTTTGAGCAACATTCACCATCCACTTACCTATTTTAAGGATCTATGACTAAACAAGAATCATGTGATTACCCGTCACCTTTCAACCTTATCTTCAATATGAGTACCACAACTCTACTCATGGCATGATTCTCATGGCTACTTTTCATCCTTTTCAAGATGGAACCCCATCGTTGTTCATTACTTAAAACCTTTCTTTCATAGCTAACCCCTGTTTGCTATGGTTTTTTATTCATAAAAGAAGCCTATAATTCTCTATAGTCTTGTCCATGACCTAAAATTCCAAAAAGAAATTCAAAAGTAATATATGGGATTTTCAAATTAAAACTCCTTGAGTCAAAATTCTAGTAAATAGATGACTCCCTCAGAAAGGAAATCTATCATTCGTTATAAATAGATTTCTCCTCGAAGAACAAGCTATACAAAGCTAGCCATACCATACTTAGTCTATTTAAAGAAGACTATTTCGTAAAATAAAAAATAAAATATTTTGAAGCTTCCCACATCGATCAGCTTCACGAAGACCTAAAGTAGTCATTCTATTCATCCCACATAGAATTCCCACATTGACTTGTCTATAAAACAAAACAAAAGAAAAAGATAACTTTTTTTGTCATGGACTTTCCTATTTTGATCTTGGGTATCTTATAGAAGAGGCATGTTGTCTCACACCAAGTTACACTAAAGAAACCTCTTTCACCTCACCATATTTTCCTTTCTAATATTCTACCTACTCAAGGGACGTGCCACAAATGTGAAATTTTGTGATCATGTGACCTTCTTCACCCTTAGAACAATCAATCATGCAACACCTTTAGGGTTTTATGTTCATAAGCCAATATTTGGTATGATAGACTCGTAATGGTTCTTATCAATTAGGTGGAATTTTGTCTCCTCTTACCATTTACCTATTTTCTTACTTGTTGATCCTCCTTCACATAACTAGACCTTCGACACCTACATTATGGGAATTCCTTTTCCACAAAAATAAACCACACCTATTCAACCTAGATGACAACCATGCCTATTCAACCTAAAATCAACCATGCCTAAATGACCTAAACTCAACCATACCTAAATGACCTAAAATCAACCATGCCTAAAATGACCTAAAAAGCCATGCCTAAAATGACCTAAAATAAACCATGCCTAAATTACCTAAACTCAACCATGCCTAAAATGACCTAGACTCAATCATGCCTAAAAACCTATTGACCCATTCATCTATCCTCATCCTATTCTTCCCTAGCTTATAGGAGAACTACATCGGTATGAGGCACCATTTTTCTAGGGATATGTAGGAAGAACTTCGAGGGCATGGGGCCCTTGGAGGTTAGCTCGACACTTTTCTCCTAACCAATTTTCCCCCTTTATATTCACATTTTACCCTAGTTAGTTTCCATTTTACACAAAACTTGGAAATTAAACAATCATAAAAACATACATACCTACCATTTTATAACATCAACCATATCATACATCAATCATTTAACATTTCCTTGATATCAAATATTGGGAAATTCAACTACAACATACATACAATCCATTATTTTCCATAATACCAATAACTTGGAAATTCAATCAAACATAAAAACCATACTCAACCATGCCTATATGACCTCGACTCCACCATACCTATATGACCTCGACTCAACCATGCCTATACTTGAATCCAATATGCCTATATCGACTCCATCATGCCTAAATCACCTAAAATCCACCATGCCTATATGACCTCGACTCAATCATGCCTAACTCAACTAGTTTCCATGATACACAATAATAATGAAAATTAAAGCAAGTACATCATCCATCCAGTAAACATCATCAACTATATAATGGGAGTGTCTATGTATCAATACATATATACACAGATATAAATAAATATTAGTATCTCAAAACTCTCATGTACAATCTCACGTCTTCAACACACATGACAGTATATATATCAAAAATCAAAATAATGGTACAATATCACATACAGTGACCAATCACCCCCACATGATGCCCTCCTCTCCGGTCTCACTGGTCACCTCCTCCCTACTAGTCAAGCACCCTGCCAACATCTCACAACCCTTTGTTGGTCCCTTCCTGGCCTACATTTCCTCCCCCTTTCCCTCTACGGGGCTTGGTCTCTAGGAACTAGTAACCTCACCCGGCCCCTGTCTCTAGGGCCGACATCCCCTTGTCTAGGCTAAGCAGAATAGTGGGTCTTGGATCTAGTATGCTCACCGGCTTCCGCTAGGCTTGGTACTTAGCATATGAAGGAACATTAATCCATGTAGTGGCTAGATGGTCATGATAATAGCAAGTATTGTTTAGGGAATCCCTAAACCTCACCATAGATATGGTCTGTGGTGGTGCCATTTGCCTCACTACCCCATGTGAAATCTTCCTAACCAAAAGTGTACCCTTCTTGGTGTAGGTGCCTATACTATGGGACCCTGTCCTTGTGCTGTTGTGGCACTGTAATGTAATTACTACCGGGCTGTAGGGCCATAAAATATGCATGTGTTATAGCCAACTAGCCATGTAATCCAACCACCTATTCCTATAAGGAAACTACCTTCCCTCCATCCCAATCTCCATCCCGCTCGAGAGCATGCACCTATCCTACCTGGGCTTGTAGGGCCATCACCGTGCTTGTAAAGCAATAACCTGTGCCTGTGCCCCTATCAACTATCCCTGAAATCCTATAATCTGTGCCTGTAGGGCAGCCACCTACCCCTGCAATATATCCATATGTACTATGATTTTCACTAAATCGGGATACCCTAGCCTCGGTGGTGCCTCCCGTAGCTATGCCACCCACCACTACCTATATCTATTGGTAACACCCGCATCATAAATCCATCGATCTATAACTTGCTCCGCATGCTTTGTGGGATCACTCAAATGTTGTGGAGACATCTACGGTACTATGGGAAAGGTGGGGGAACATCTTGTCATAATCCAAATTATCATTTGACCCTTTCCATAGGTATCATATCATGCTCAGGAACGTCACCCCTGTATCCATCTCAATAACTGAAGCTCATCTAACTCCTCAGCCATGCCTTTATATGATAGAAAATCAACATATGGCTGCTACATGATATCCACTGCTGATAGGTGCTCCAATATCCGCCTGTAGTATATAACATCATATGTGGCCTGGCCACTCTCGGTTATGCCCCAACTGGTACCCATCTCCTAAAACCCACTCTATATAAACCACCCCGAACCAAGTCCTATCGTGGTAACCCAATTGGATGCACACACACAATGTGCTCATACGCCCAACAATGTAACAAGAATGTATAACACACACCAAATCTCTTATACCTACCATAGGCCCATAACTCCCTATACAATTGGACTAGAAAAGATGGTGCCCAAGAAAAACATACCCACTCCTTGATCATGTCTTGTAGCACCCCCATCTAGTGCTCATGGAAATATCCCACCCTCGAATTTGGAAGAGAAAAATAGCCTACTACCACCATCATCAAAATAGATAGCCTGGTCTCCTATGGATATGCCACATACATATCCCCATAACTCAGAATCATGCTGTGATAACTTAGCATGCCCATCACCTCACCAAATATCGCCACTATGGGCTCCACAATTACCTTCGAAAAAATCGAATACACTGGCTCCCCAACAATAGGAAGCCATAGGATCCTATACATGTCCTCCAATGTGACGGTCATCTCGCTAGTTGGTAAATGAAAGGTATTGGTCACAGAGTCCCATATGTCGATGAGAGCAACCATCAAGCTAGGATCTCACCTATATGCCTATAGCACCTAATCAAACTAAGTCCCACATCTGCTATGTGCTCCCACTCCTCAATGTCTAGGCCATATATGTACCAATAAAGGTGGTACTATGTCTCTCATAGTCATCTGATCTCTTGCCTACATCATCCAACCCAACACTGTCAAGTCAATACCTTATCACATCACCTATTCCTCACACCTCAATTAAATTCATCCTTAGTCATTTTTTTAGCAAAATTATACCTAAAACCATCAATCATACCTACCCTTCACCTGGTTTCCATACCTACCCTTTGGTCCAATTTATATGTCTTACCCATGTTATTCAAAGTGTAATGACCTTACTTTGCCTAATGCCGTGATGTTTATCTCGACCATACCTTTGGTGCCCTAAAACGAAACGTATTACCCATTCCTACACCTTTCCTAGTTGTGATTCAGGAGCATATCCTATACCTTGGATACCTAAACCACTTCAACATTGTTTGGATAAACCTATCAACCTTTGATGAAATAGAGTTTGTAAGCTCTTCAACTTGGTACCTTATCAAAATCTATACGTATGCATGTGTTTGATTTCCATTACCTATTACCCGGCTTGACCATTACCCTTACTTGCAACCCATCCACCCTTGTTTTTATTAACAACCTATTTATAATCACTCACCATCGCCTGACAACTTCAATAGTTCTTGGCTTGAGGGGGATCACCTTCACTCCTAACTAGGCCAACCACGATCTCACCTATATTTGGGGCAACCACTTATGTTTTTTTAGCATCGCTTACCAAATACAAGCTACGTGATAAAAAGGGGAAAATGTAGACACTGAAAATCGGGACAAATTCCCTTAACCCCCGTCAATTAAATAAATTCATACTATACCCACTCATGTCCCTAGTGCACACATGTTAATTAATTTCATTACAATAATCAAATTAATTAATTACCTCACCCATCCACCTCACCTACAACCAACTCACCTATCCACCTCACTCAAAGACCCATTCACAACCTATTAATTAATTAAGACTAATTCTATACCAATCCTAACCAACTAAGACTTAGTCTAAACCTAACATTAACTCCCACTACCTCTCCTAGAAGAACTCATACTTATCTGGGTGGACTCTATCACTTGAGACCCGAATTAAGGATATCAATCATGCCAAAAATAACAAAGATTAGGCCATTTTTGGAAAACCTAGACTTATCTACCTTAATCGATGCTAGTTATTCCTCAATCAGTCGGTCACCTAACCACCATCGATTACTTTATATAAAATTTTACAACCTTTTACCCTAGGTTGGTAATTTTCAGTTTTGAGAGAACTATTACATTCAAGCATGAATCCAAAGCCTCTCAACATCCAGACAAAAAAACTCAACCATAGGCCAAAGCAAGCATCCGGTTCTCCTTCTAGAGTATTGGAATACTCACGGGAACACTATGGGAGTACTGCCACAAAGTGACTCCATAATCTCTTCATGGATCAACTACCATCCACCTTCACCTACCAGATCTGTAAATACAAGTAAGTATACATGATTTCAATCATATTGTGCTTACTTAAAGTATAGATTCCTTACCTCTTTCATTATACTTTATTTTTGCCTGTATTCCTTTATCTCCACCTCCTCACCAATCTACCAACCCAACCACCTATAGCATTTTTTCCTTCCGTGACTTCCCCCTCTATATCCTTGAGTCTTCTCAGTAATATTATGAACCTAACCACACCCTTCTTACTCTCTGTGCAATCACAGAGAAGCCCCAAAACTATTTTTATCAAATTATTGTCAATTTCCCCTACCGACGCCGATTACCTAACCACCATCGGTTTCACCTCCATACTAACATCAGTCACCTGACTGATATCAATCTTTGTGTCATTTCATTCCTTTTAACCAACAAGCCTCTCGATCAATTAAAACTAACCCAAACATAAAATGATAAATCCCGGATCACATGTTAGACACAGTAAAACCAAGAATAACCTACCAAACATCCATATTTAATCATAACCTTACGTGTTAGATTAGATTTGATTATTGTATTTGCATGAGATACCTAAATTGTATAACTATAGTAGGATTTCCTTCATGATATTTTGATTAAATTGTATTTGAAAGTGGATTGACAACCTTTTAGGAAGCACCTCACTTCCCGGATCTAGAACTCGTTAGGCAATCCACTAACATATATTATTAATACTATTTGGTGGTCTTGTTTTGTTTCTTATACAGGTTGTTCCTCCTAGCCAAAGGGAAGATCTTCATGGCCAACTTGGATCAAAAGTCACTAATGCACGCATCTAACCTTTGACTTAGATATCACATGTTTTCCTCCTTAACTATTTACCTTCCGTCTATTTTATCCTAGAAAGCGTAAACTTATTGGTGAAACACCAACCAAAAATGACATGTTAGGATTGTGGAGCTGAATTGCTTCACGGTTAGAATTATTTACACCTTGCTTTGGTTTACTCAAAGTAACTAAAGGCTTGGTCGAAGGATAATAAGTGTCGGTCAACATTAGGGTAATCGCATCTGGTTACCTATGTATGGAATGTTTTATTTAACTCATGAGAATTTAATATAGCTTTTATTTTAAAGAATATTTAAAGCTTGTAAATGCATAGATAAGGTGCCCTAAGTTTGTCTAAGCTTATATAAGTTAGAAAATTAGGGTTAGAACATAATGAATGAGAAAAGAGAAATTAAGCTATCCTTGGTTGAAAGGATGAATAAGAAGAAGAAGAAAAAAATATTGCATGAAGACATGAGATTTCATGGAGAGAAGATGAATAGAAGGAAAGTGCAGGTACACTATTGGTGAGAAGATGGTATTATCTTCTACTATATTTCCTTTGTATTATTTAGTCTCATGTAATGGCTTGCATAATATGCAAAACACTTAGTGTTTCTTCTTGTTAGATCCATAGGTTGTTGTGAGATCTTGTTATTTCTCATTCTTGTAGATCCACATATTGTGAGATCTTGTATTAAAGATCCATTATATCATGATGTATTGTTGATCCATAAGAATATAGTATTGTAGAGAGAGTTGTCTTCATGTTTACACAAGTTGATGCGGTGATGATGGAGAGAAGTATTTCTTTGTGCACAATTATGGTTGTACATTTTTAGACCCTTATAGAGGTATTGTTTCTGATTCATAGTATTGTTTACATATTAGTTACACAAAGGATGACGGATGCGGGGTAGCTTCGGATATGTGAGATCTAGTTGTTATTCGGAGGCATGGTTGTAGTGCACTCGGGTAGATCCGGAGGAGACACAAGTGGTGGTATGGAGGGACACTATAGTGTACTCGGGAAGATCAGTTAGAGATATGGTGGAAGAGATACTCTTATAGAGATACATGTAATATTGTGTAGAAGAGTTGGTTTGTAATCTCTTGTTATATTATATATGTGAGATCTCTATCTTTGGTGGACGTAGCCCAAATTTGGTGAACTACAAGTACATGCTTTGCTATGTGTGTGTAATTTTGTGTGATTTGGATTATTCTTGTTTATACTTCCACTGCTGTAGATTTTGTGGGGATTGTTAGATTTGTATTTGCATGTTTTGGATTTGATATTCTATAGTTGCAAATGTTTATGCATAGACCCATCCCCAAAAATGGTAGCGAGAGAGTTGTTTGATAGAGAAATGGATTTAGTTTTCAGAGAAAGGGTTTGCTTCATGGTTTTTGTTAGTGGTTTCTTGATAGGTGTATGATATCGGGGTTTGTTTTTCTTGATGTGAAAATAACATGAATAGATTAAATCTCAAGTGGGAGTTGGAAGAGTAAAGTTGCTGGAGAATATAGTGACCAGCACTTTGGTTAAGTGGCAACTGATGTTGGTAGGGTGACCGCGATTGGTTGCCAGGAAGCCTAGTTTTAAATAGAAAAACCACAGATCCAAAGAAATGTAGAGATGCATGGAATATATCTTATTTGTTGAGGTGTCCCTGGTTCTTGGAGGCACAAACATGGTGGTTAGATTACAGATCTGGTTATTGAGGTATGGTTTTGTGTTGGTTTTGTAGTGCTATGTAATTTAATAGCACATGCATGGTTTTAGATTGCACATCTAGATAGAGAAAAGGAACAGGTATGCATCCTTGGTGCAATTAGATGCACAGGGCTTTAGTAGAGAGGTTGTAGCACAAAACAAAGATGGGGCTTCCATCATAGAAGCATGTAATTCAAATCATTTGAAGATGCGGTTGAGTATATTGGTGCTGATAAGGTGATGCATTTTACCTTGATGTAATTTATCGCATGGTTTATTGTTGTAGTGGTTTTGTACAATTTGGATGCTTCTTGAAATGATTGGCTCAGCTCAACTATTGGCTTTGGTCGAAGTAGGAACCTGGTGTGGTGTTCTATACCAAATTGTGTGGCATTGGGTTCATTCTAGCAATATTGACATCAGTTTGAGAACTGAGGTCGATCCACAGAGAGAAAAAAGATTACCAAATAACCGTGGTTAGTCTTTGTGGTAACTTATCTCGTATAGGGTTTTTTTGTAACGGTGAGGGCATATGATTTTTTTTGTCCTGGTTTGGAGGATCAAATTTCTTTCACAGATTGTACATGGCATAAACAATGTAGATCACTTCATGGTTTAGATTGGAAAGAGGACGGAGTTGGCTCGGTTAGTCCATTGAGATTTTGAGTTAGGTATCTCTATATGATTCATGTTTTATTTATTTCATTTGGAGAAACTGATATTATGTTTGGATAGTGTGCATAGATTTACACCATGTTTTTGGTGTTATTTGAATTTTATTTCCGATAGTGTGGAATCTTGAGGAAAAGGGTTTCTAGTCTAAAGATGATATCCTCAATGAAAATTGATGATTAGACACAGTTACAGGTAATGAGAGATGTTGAGTACACATGGATGGAAAGGTGATTCACCTACTTCACAAGAAGTCCAAATTTATGTGATATAGAAGTATTATCGAGATAAGAAAGAGAATCAATTTTATAGTTCTTTCATTTGGTTTTATTTATCATTGACATATTAGCTTTCAAGCTTGGTGTTAGAAGCAATGCAAGGGATTTCATGTTCAGTGGGAACAAGCCATGGTTGTTGGCATTACAGGATTGGATACATGATGCACGTGCAGAGTGAGAGGAGTATGCTACTATTCAGAGTAACATGAGGCAAAAAGTGGTTTTGGAGGACAATCATGATTTTGTAGGTATTTTGAGTTTATTTCGTCATGATGTCACTTAGGTTTATTTTATATTACTTGGATATTCTTATGGGATTGTAGTTGATGGTTTATTTAGCTGGTTTTAGATGTTAAAGCAATTTTCAGAGTTTGAAGGGTGAAAAAGGAGAAAATCTACTAGTTATAGAGACCGATATCGGTTAGGGTTAACCATGGTTAGTCATTTGATAACCGTGGTCGATTAGGTAGTGAGCAGGGTCGGTTTGGTCACGGGTTTGACATCGGTGTTTAATTACTATTTTTATATAGCACCCTTATTTTTCTTTCATCTTGGTTGATTGTGTAGAGTATGTTGATGACATGTTTACTGGTATTTACACTTGGTATTAGTGGCATGGTTTAGCATGGATGTTTGTTATTGACATTGATGAGCACATGATTCATATTCAGCTTTGGAGTTAGTCGGTGGTAGAGTTGGATCTTTTGGAGAGCCTGGAGATATGGATGGATGTACATGGTGAGTTTTGTACATATAGATAGATTTTGTTTTGTGAGTCTATGATGATCCAGATATTTGATTTGCACATGGATTACTTGAGCATGAGCAAGGGATGTTTAGATTTCCTCTTGTTACTATGTTACTCCATTGATATGTTATCTACAGATGATTGTATTGGATATGCTAGTTATTTATGCAAGATTGGATTTGCAGATTGCGGTGTTTGGATTCTTTGAGTTATGAAGGTCTATGGATTGATCACCCACTATTGCAGGTAGAACTCATTTGGGATGTCTTTACCCAGGATCTTGTTTTTCTTTCACATATTCTAGTTTGACTTGTCTTGGTCAGTTGCATTAGTGGTTACATGGAGACATGGATAGATGGATGGAGAACATGGTTGGTTTTATAGGTATGGATATGGATGTGATAAAGGCTCGGTAGTGGGAGATCTTGCGGGTGTGTTAGCTATGGTGGCTAAGTTTCATGAGAGGCTTCATATTATGATTCGGTGGGAGCTTGATGTATGGATAACTCGGTTATAATGGATCCATAGTAACTTCGTGTAGGTCTATTGTAAGTCACAAGTTTGTTATCTACTTGGTTTTAGAAAATGGTTTAATCTTACTAATTCATTTGAGATAATTATTAATATAAAGAATAGATGGTTTTCACAATATGTAGAGGCGGACTTTGTCAGACAGTACCGCTTAATGTTCAACAATTTATCTCCAAGTGGGAGATTGTTAGGATTATGGAGTTGAATTGCTTCATAGTTAGCATGATTTACACTGATTGGTTGACTCGAATCGGTGCTGATTAGAGGGTAACTAGTGTTGTTCAGAGTATCAGGAGACATTCAACATCATGGTAATCGACACGGATACCTATGAGTGGAATGTTTTATTTAACTCACAAGAATTTAATCTAGATTTTGTTTTAAAGCTGATTTAAAGGTCTGTAAATGCATAGATAAGGGCCTAAGTTTTTCCAAGATTATATAATCTAGAAAAAATAGGGTTAGAACATAAGGAATGAGAAAAGAGAAGAATTGAGCTATCCTTGGTTGAAAGGATGAAGAAGAAGAAGAAGAAGAAGAAGAAGAAGAAGAAGAAGAAAAAGAAGATTGCATGAAGACATGAGATTTCATGGAGAGAAGTTGAACAGAAGGAAAGTGCAGGTACATTGTTGGTGAGAAGATGGTATTATCTTCTATTGTATTTCCTTTGTATTATTTAGTCTCATGTAATGGCTTGCATAGTATGCAAAGCACTTAGTGTTTCTTCTTGTTAGATCCATAGGTTGTTGTGAGATCTTGTTATTTCTCATTCTTGTAGATCCACATGTTGTGAGATATTGTATTACAGATCCATGAGATCATGATGTCTTGTTGATTTATAAGAATATAGTATTGTAGAGATTTGTCTTCATGTTTGCACAGAGTTGATGCAGTGATGATGGAGAGACTTATTTCTTGGTGCATGGTTATGGTTGCACATTGGTAGACCCTTCTAGAGGTCTTGTTTACAAATTCAAAGTATAATGAGAGCTTGGTTACATAGTGGCAAATGCAGGGTAGCTTTAGGTATGTGAGATCTGGTGGTGTTTCAGAGGCATGGTTGTAGTGTACTCAGGTAGATCTAGTTAGAGATCTGGAGGAGACACAAGTGGTGGTATGGAGGCATAATTTAGTGTACTCAGGAAGATCCAGTTGGAGATATGGAGGAAGAGATACTCTTGTAGAGATACATGTACTCTTATGCAGAAGAGTTGGTTTGTAATATCTTGTTATATTATATATATATGAGATCTCTATCTTTGGTGGACGTAGCCCACATTGGGTGAACCATGGTACATGTTGTGTTATGTGTGTGTAATTTTGTGTGATTTGGATTATTCTTGTTTATACTTCCACTACTTGTAGATTTTGTGGGGATTGTTAGATTTGTATTTGCATGTTTTGGATTTGATATTCTATAGTTGTAAATGTTTCCACATAGACCCATCCCCAATATGACATGCTTCTTCATAAGGACCTTATTAGATAGATCTTGCGATATCACCCTTCTAATTTATAGATATTTTCAAAATACTGCAAAAAACATTCAAATATTTACATAATAAAAACATCCAAATATGAGAAAAATAAAAATCATGACATGTTCTCGCTTTATTTGGATAGCCTTGATGGTTACTTTGATTTGATACATAACACATCTATTATTTACACACATATGTTCACAAGGTATATTGATCTTGATGTACGAGACTCATATATTGTTACATAATGATATGAGCTAGCTAGTTTCCTTACACTACTCTCTTCAAGGCATCCCTCATAGTTTACATGTGCCTTTGTTTCATTATATATTAGTTTACACCTTCGTCATTATGTTTATTTACATAAATAGTGTTTATTGTTATATAATGGACTAATGGGAATAACTATTTAAAATAGTTTTCGGTTAGTGCTATCAAATGCAAAAATTACCTAAAATCAAATAAGAAGGGTTTACAATACTTGCATCGAAAATCACAATTATAAACAAAGAGATGATCTCGTAGAGAAAGACATATAAACAAAGAGATATTAGATAAATGTGATAATGAGTTGCTCAACAAGTGCCAATCCAAGGAATCCAAAGGTACTTATTTGAAGGGTGTAAATTCATTTGATACGATTAAGTTGATTTGATAATGATAATAAGACAAATGATAATAAAGATAGTTCATAATTCAATATGGATAGGAAGATCCTGTCTAGCTTCGTACGTGTCCTATGTAAGAGTTGTGGAAATCTTGAAGTCCTCAAAATAGTCATACCGAACTCCTCAATTACTTATCACACTTCTTAAAGGATCTTGAACTGCTCTTCAATGTCTTCAAATTTTGGTGTGAATGTGATGGCACACAAGGTGAGTTTGTGGAGGATGTCAAACTACTCCCACATGAACGACTATTGGATGATCAAAAGATCATATATACTTGTGATAGGATGAGATAGACCTAGAACAATCATCTACAAAATATATCTATTCTTACAAATACCTTGTTTGATCAAAATCGATTGATAAAAATATGATATATGATAAAATGATTATAAATGACAGGGATCGATGATGATTAGAGAAAAAATGTTTGTTTTGATAAAGTACAAATAAAATAGATATAAATGAATGCAAGAAGGAAAGTGATGCTACAAAGGCAAACTATGAAGAGTCTAGGAGTCTGTGAAACTCATAAATAGATATTCAAATGTGTTTGTGAGGCTAAAAGATAAATCAAAGTGCTATGGACAAATGTGTTTATGAGGCCAAATGGGTATAATGAAGGAAATAAGAGATATAACCCAAAAAGGAATACATGATGATAGAGATGACAATGTGTAAAATACAAATGATATAAAATAGATTGATAAAATGATAAACAGGGGGTACTAACCTTGAAGGATAATTTGAAAGTTATGAAGATCCCAAGAGAATGTCTAATGCAATGAATAGGCTTTGGAAGTAATGTATTGATGATTCTAAAATGTCTTCATATTGTTTAAAGGTGTAGTAATTCGTCCTCACACATGATTCTAATTAAATAGAGAAGGGAGAAAGAGGTTGGATAAATAGAATCAATGTCTTCCACAATGATCATAGGTGATCATAGATCGTCATCAATTTGACAGCAGAGGTTAAAACCAATAAGAAGAAGAATGTAAAATGGTTAAAACTACTTTGCCATATGAGATATTAGGTATTTAGGAAATGGTGGGAAGTTGGGGATTCAAGTTGTAAGAGGTTAAGAGGTTGGGATAAGTGTGGTAAGATAGGTTTACATGTTTTTGATTGGTTATGGGAGGGTAAATGGGTTTTTACATAGGTAAATAGGATTTACAAAGGTAAATTACATGATTCTTAGGATAGAGATAATAAGATAGGTAATGATAATTTTATTGATGTGTGTCGGGTCACCTAGGGGTGAAAAAGGGTGTCTATATTTTTCCCTTTTTGTTGAGCTGCATATAGGCACATGTTGTGAGACAAAAACTAGTACGAGGATGCCCCAATTTTGTGATAATAATGTTGTGATATTGTTCCACCCTCAAGCCAATGATAAAATATTTTGGTCATTAGATTGAAGAAATTTGATTGTTTTGGATAGGTTTTCTTTAAGATGCTTCAAGATCTTGATTGTAGTCTGAAATGACCAAGCTAGAGGATTTTTCAATGATGGTAGTAATCTTGGAAAAAACTTGGTAGGGGACATGTAAGGTGAACCCCTACAGATGCATGTTGTGGAAAGGCTACTATATGGAGAGGGTTTAATGAGAGCACTCTCGTGAGGATGTGTTGAGCCATGGGACCAAAGGGTCAAAGGAAACTTTTGTAGGATGTGAAAAATTTGATATATGGTCAAAAATAGGGTTTTAATAGTTTCTTTGAGCATCAAAGCAAAGGCATGAAGATTTTGATAAAGTTTTGATGTGATAAGAGAGGTCTAGGTGAAAAAAATTAATGTGTTTGTGTAAAAAGGTATACAATTGGTGGCGATTGTAAATCATTGGCATTTGGAAAGAAAATCAATGGTGATTAGTGGTCGTCAATGATTCCTAAAATGGTAAATATATAAGCCAAGAGGTTACAAAAATAGTTCATTTGTGACGTGTTTGAGTACGATTTGGGATATTTGAATTGTGATTTTGAGTGTTATTGGAGAGATGGAGGCTAGTGGAAATGGTAGGAAGAGGCAGAGGGCTAGGAGATGGGTAAGTAAGCTTGATTTTGTGTTTTTATATTTTTTGTGATTTTTTTTTGAAAATGGGGTGGGAATGTCGGATCGACGCTGATTTTACAATCAATGACTGTCAAGTAGGTTGTCAAAAATTACGTTAGTGTAATTGGCGGTGGAAATTAGTGCAATTTTGGAAAAAATTGCTAACTGATGTTTTTTTGGTTTTTTTACAGGTGAGGGAGACCATCTATCTCCAAGTTAGGGTTCCATATATGTTTGAAAAGATCTGATTTGATGTGACTGACATGGAGTAGAATTATGTGGAAGCTATTGGATTAGGAGGATTTTTCCACTACCAAGTAGGTTCCTTGGGACTCAAGGTTTATGATAGCCTTGATTGATAGATGAGATCAAAACATTAGGACATTTTTGTTCCGATTGGTGAGAAAAATTACACTAGAGGATGTATACAATATCCCCAGGTTACCTATTTAGGGTGAGCAGGTAGTACCTATCACCCGACAGTGTCCATCTTGATATGATGAGATAGTTATATGGTGATGATCTTTGGGGAGATAGGGTGTAGAATAGGGGGCTTCCATATTGATTTGAATTATAATGTAAATATTTGTGCAACCATTTGATGTTGATTATTATGTTGACTATATCATGTAATGCACTACCGTATTCGGGGTGGTACATTTCCTCAAACACTTTCGGGTTTCATGGAAGAGATTATAGAGCACCGAGATAATATATTTATTTAGATCCTAACCAGAGAAATGTTTTTTGAATTTTTTCAATAACAACCACTAAAATAGGTATTTTAGAAGAGACATAAAATAAATCGGTAGATTCTGTAAGGTAGCTTTAACTAGCTAAAGCTTCCCTTCCTGGCTGAGGAGAGATCCTTTCCATCCAACAAGTTTCTTTTTGAATCTATCAATAACTGTGTTCTAGAGTCTCTTATTTTGTCTACCCTAGAAAGAGTGGGAGTCTAAGATAGGAAGAGGGGAGATCCATAATGCTGCAGCCAAAGATGTCAACAATTTTCTTATCTGTTTATAGGGGTATTGATAAAAGCAATACTGCTCTTCCCAAAATTTATCTTTTGACCAAAAGCCACTTGATAGCAATCTAGAATATGTTTCAAAACCTTAGCTTCCTATATAGAAGCTATACCCAGTAGAAGAGTGTCATCAACAAATTGGCTATGTGAAGCTGCTAGAGTTCTAGAGGTAGTAGTGATACCTTTGATGTTGCCATCACTTTTAGCTGCTTCCAAATATTTGCTAAGAGTGTCAGCCATGAGGATAAAAAATAAGGGAGATAGGGGATCCCCTTTCATGATTTCATGACTAGATAGGAAGTAATTGTTATCCAAATAACTCTCCTAGTTATTTGGAAAACTTACATACATATTCTCGGCTCATGGATCTTGATAAGAAGTGGCACACACTTTAGTTGTCTCCTTGGCACATTCACTTGATCATTTTTTCCTCACATGTCCTTGCATGCTTCGAATTCTCCCCTTTCCATTTTTTTCCTTTTTGTTCCACTCTTACCTTGCGTGCATCTTCTACACATTCTCCTTCTTCCTAGTAGTTATTCATCATGTACACACACCTTACACTTTCTTCAATCAACCAAGTCCTCGACCCTCTCACGCACCCCACAAATTACCTTGAAATAGCAGCGCCTTGACCATACGTTCTTTGCTCACCGCTTTACCCTTTTCCTCCATGCATGTTACAATTGAAATTGCCTTCCTTCTACCTTCTTCCCGCACCTCATTCTTTCATGTGCATACCTTTGCACGCTCCTTTTATTCATTCTGTGCCATATAATTCTATGATACACTTGAGTGTGCCACATGTAACCTATCAAAGCATGCCAATAGGGAGTTGAATCCTTGCAGTAAACTAGTAATTGAAACGTGGCGAAATTGACAAACACTTTTACATAATTCACAATATTTTCATCAATCGGCGTGCACCACGTGTCTTGTGTACTGCAGTGGCCCCGAAAATATTCGATAGCCATATCTTTTCTATAGAGCTCTTATAAGCACACGCCTAGTCTCAATCGATAGTTGTTGATGTAGGTTACATTTCTAGATATTCAAATTCAAATTCTTGGTAGTTATGGTAGGTGAGAAATGGGAAAATGTCTTTCTCGGGCATTAATGAGAAGATTTAATTACTCAATCACTTGATTTGATTTGATCCAATTTTTTTCCTTCTCCAATATGCCAAATGGACTTGGGTAAATGTATTTGATATATTTTCAAGTGGATTTTCAGGAATTGAATGCTTTTTGTTGGTGGTTGTATTTCAAAATTGGTTTTCCTCATTCTTCTCTTCTTCTTCCATAGATTCATCTCTAAATGTAAGAGTTGGGATAATTATTAATGTTGGAAACTTTGGATCCTTACGCACTTGGCTAAGGAATTCACATTTATATATTCTGAGTTGCAAACATCTATATCTGGCTCGTGCATGTGGATATCGACCTCTTTCACCATTTTACTTGATTACTGTGCATTTCTTGAAATAATGGAAGTATTGTTTTGTGACTATTATTTATCCTAAGCATGCTTTTATTATTTATTCTTGCATTTCTTTTTACATTGTGTGCATGCTATGTCATTCTACATCCCTTGTAGCTCCAATTTTAGTTGTGTTTCATGAAACTGATATGGAAAATGCATTTTAGTTGTGCTACATGTGCCTAGCCTCCTTTGACATCTTTCCCTTCATTTTTCTCAAAAAAATAGTGTTTATCCCTCTTTTTCTAGTGTTATCACCTTCCTTAGATTAGTTTTCCTTTATGTTATCCTTCTATCCTTGTCCTCTTGGAATTGTTAGCTTAGTTTTCCCTTTCAACATTAGGAGTAACAATAATAGTAGAAATAGATAGAGGAACCGACCTTCTCTGGAGATTTGTCTCAAGTGCGTAAGGTCCCACAAATTGGAGATGGTTCCATTATTTTCTATAACGAATCTCTTCGAGACTTAAGAAACAGTGCAAGTTTCACCACCAACATTTTTGGCATGCCCGACAAGATGACTAGTGAAAGATTAAATTTTATATTGCTAAGTTCTAGTGTGTGAACTTAGTATTTCCAACCTTTGGAGGATTATTTCAACACATCTAATGACTCCTAACATTTCTAGAGCTCCTATTTTATAGTCCTGAGAGCCTTTTATGAGAAGAGTGCATACTACAGACAGTGTTGTAGCTAAAGGATCCTTTGAATATCTCTAGCTTTCGTCGAGAAGAACACACAACAGATCCTCTGCGTGTGCATACCCATCTCCAGTATGTTGTACGCTCTCTACTCCTTCTCAAAATAGAAAAACCCACCCTACCATGGCACTTCAACATCCTCATCCTCCAAGGAACTTCATCGGTTTCACTGGCAGAAGCCCACTCAATCTCAATTCCCAACATGATATGCCAATAGGCGTGCTCAAGAGTATTCCATACTTTACAAGAGAGAATCAAGTTACCCCTGTTAAACACATTCAAGATGTAGCAAATGTATGCTTTGTCTATTTGATTACACATGATGATATTGTTGTCAGGTTGCTTGCAGCCTCTTTCAAGGGTAAAGCACTCCAATGGTACCATGGCCTGAGACCTACATCTATTTCTACCCTGGTATGAGTGGGAATGGATCTATGAAATTAATTTGAAGATAAATCAAATCATCTATCACTGGTGGATCAGTTGACTACAAAAAAGCACATGCCCAACAAGCAAATGACTGATTTCAACATCAGATTCTAGAAGACTTAGGATAGAATTCCTCAAGTGGTAAGGCCTACAACCCAACATGTTTTCTTGTACTATCTAAGGGATTTGAATAGTGAAATTTCAGTCATGATTCAATCCATGGGAGGTAGAACCTTACATGTTGCATACAACATTGCAATAAGGGCAGAAAATAGTCTCATTCAGGCTGGTAAGTTGGTGCCTAGGCCTCTTGTGCCCTTGTTCTCGAGATATGTCTCCAGACCCCAATCTTCTATTGCTCTAGTTCCGGTGCAGAGTTCACAACAAGTTGAATCTACATCCTACTCTCTAGTATAATAAAAAGAAGATGGTGAATTGAAGGAACTAATTAGACACTTATCCAATAAGGTCATATCATTGGAGAAGCAACATGCGTAAGCCTACAAGATAGTTCTAATAAAGTGCAAATCTAGAGTAATCAACCCTAGTGAAATCAATATACAAACTCGAGGTACACACATAACCAAAAAAATGATAGATGACATGTTAATGCACATCTGTCCTTACAAGTTGTTCCTCCCACGCCTCCTCTACCAACATCCAATACAAGTCAAGAACTTGTCCCAATCCAGAACAACATGACACAAGAGTATAAATGGTTTTTTCCTTGTAATATGCCTCATAGTCAATATCATTATGCCAATGTTACGTGTGCGCAAGCTTATATGATCCAGAATGCTTCCAACTGTGAGCCTTCAATAAGCACACCTAAAGTAGATAACCAAGAAAGGCTAGAAGCTCCTTCAGAGGCAAATTTGATGTTCTTTGGTGCTGAGGACTTCTATGCAATCAATCAAATTGTATATGATGCAAGTAGATCACACACCTAAGTTGCGAACAACATAAGATACAAGAAGAGAATGCTTGATACTGGTGCATAGGTCACAATTACAGCAACATAGGTTGAACTCGAAGAAAAAATATTCAGCTAAGGCATCCAATTGTAAAATTGCTCAAGTCATTACATGCAAGGCTCCACTCAAAGCTCCTCCGGAAGTGTCGTGCACCCCTCCTTTGGTAGGTCAAGCCTCTACGCCAACTAAGGTTCTGCCTTTGTACCTGAGTAACCAATAAATTATTTTATAGTTCCTCAAATGCGTAAGTTAGTGGGTTTTCCATTCAAAATTGTTGACCAAATGAAGAAGACAAATATAAATGTTACAATGTGGGATGCCCTGACTATTCCATCCCAATGCAACTTGTTGCATGAAGCTTTGAAAAATTTCCGGTATGACCGATCCATGTATGTAAAATCCACGCACTTCTATCAATATATTCGAAAAGAGAAGAAAAAAGTCAGTAAAATTGTTAAAACCCCACCCTTCTATATGCCTTTGATAATATGAAAACATATTTTCTATAACTATATGATTAACTCAGGTGTTAGTACTTCTATCACACCTAAGAAGATTGTTGATGTCTTAGGTTTTAAGTATAGCCCCTTGAAAAAAGGAGTCTTGTAACTCGATGGTTCAGCTGTCACTACCCTAGGATCATTAGGGATCTTGAGTTAACCCTCCATGCATATCTAAGTCTAACAATAACTCAATATGTGTCAATCATTGATTTCCCCCTTTATTTTCCTTATGTTTATCAAGAGATTTTACTACTAAAGTGGGTGGTTACTTGTCTTCTGATTGGACCCATATGTTACTCAAGACAAGGTATGGTACCCATTTTACCTTACAAGATGAACCATTATTTTCCTATAATGTAGATTCATATGTCTTATCCTTTCTCCAAGCCAACTATTTAATCCAAGAAGAACAAGATTCTATTTCTGAAGAGTAGCCTCCTCCACTTTCTATTCCTGATCTAGTACTTGATGAGTGGGTGGAGAGGCACCATAAATTTGACCCATATGATGAAGAGGTGGAAGGTTATAAAACTGGGCTTGTTACCTACTACATTCTTGAAGAAGAAGTTGTGTTTCCGTGTGCATTCAAATAAAGTCAAGAGAACCCTTGTTTATGGAAGTTATAATTTGATGGATCCAAAAGCAGAAATGGTGTGGGAGTAGGATTAATTTTCATTTCCCCTAAGGATGAGAAATTATTCTTCATGCACAGGTTATAGTTGATATGTTCCAACAATGTGGTAGAATATGAGGCACTAGTACATGGTCTGCTTATTACTAAAAACAAGAAGATTAAGGTGTTGCAGATATTTGGGGACACATAATTGATTATCCACCAAGTCACCAAAAAGTATGTGGCAAAGAATATTCTTCTCAAAGCTTATAGAAATAGATTTTGGGACCTCCTTGAGAGCTTTGATGTTCTAAATCTGCAAGTGGTGCCACACAAAATGAATAAGGAAGTTGACCAGATGGCCGCACTTGGTTCACAGTTCTCTCCTACTAAGAAAATTTTCAAAGGAAACACTCAACACATTAAGATGGTGATTAGAACATCCATTATAGATAACAACACTAGATGGAAAGTGTTTGATAGTGATGTATAGATCGTCTAGTTCATTAAAAATGAAGTTGAGTTCTTGTGAAGCATACAAGCTGACTTGCATGAAAGCTATGGTGACCAAGTAATACTGAGATGAAGAACAAAAGTTGCCTAAAGTGCTGGTAACCTTAGAAAAAATGTTTGGCCACGATGATGAGTTCAAGGGTGAAGAAAGTTATGTGAGTGTGACATGAGAAAACTACTCCCAGTCACTATTGTGCATGGAAAGGAGTTGTTGCTTAGTAAAGCTTGCGTGCACGATGAAAATAAGGCCTTCATCTCTCTTTGTCAAAAATACAGTGATATCTTCTCATGGGATTATGAAGACCTCAAAGGTTTTGATCCAAGTGTTTCTTAACACTCCATTTACCTTGATCCCAATATCTAGACCATAACATAAAATAAAATGCTAGTCAATCCAAGGATAAAGCCTCTCATGAGGAAATAATTATATAAACTCATCGAGGAAAAAATTATTTTTCCTATCAAATACTCTACTTGGGTCACAAATCTAGTTCCAGTAAGCAAGAAGAGTGGTGAAATCAGACTTTGTGTTGATTTCAGAGATTTGAACAAGGCATATCTAAAGGATCATTATCCTTTTCCCTCAATGGAGCAGATTCTATAGACTGTGGCCAACACGTAAAGATTCTCAATATTGGATGGCTATTTAGGTTTCAATCAGATCCTGGTCAAGGAAGAAGATCAATTCAAAACAATGTTTACAACCAAGTGGGGAATACATGCATATCATAATAAGCCCTTTGGTCTATCAAATGTGGGTGTAAAATTTTAGTGCACTATGGACATTGTCTTTAAAGGTTACATCAGTGAGTTCATCTTGGTTTACCTTGATGAAATTATAGTCTTCTCAAATTAGTACATGGATCATATGGCGCACCTGGAGAAAGTATTTGAAAGATGTAAAAGGTATGGGGTATCTCTTGACCCCAAGAAGTGTAATTTTAAAGTGGCACAGGAAATTTCTTGGGCCATGTGGTTTCAAAGGATGGCATTATAATTGATCTTGAGTGTGTTTCAACCATCATATATCTTTCCATGCTAGCGCATAAGAAAGCCTTGAAGTATTTCCTTGGAAAAATCAACTTTGTTAGGAACTTTATTCCTAACTTTGCATGACTAGTAAGGCCAATCTCCCGATGCTCAAGAAGGACATAGCTTTCAAATGGACAATAGAAGGAAAGGAAATATTCAAAAAAATCAATCAACATATTTATTTCATGCCAACACTCATCAACTCGAATTAATCAAAGTATTGTATCCTTTATGCTTATGGTGCTGATGTGAGTGTTGTTGGTGTCCTAAAACAAGAAAACGAATAAGGGCTGGAATAACTAGTGTCTTTCTTCAGCCAGATGACGAAGGATTATGAATTAAAATACAATCACATAGAGAAACATGTCTTTGCCATCATGTGCATGCTTAAGATGTTCAAAATTATGCTCACCACAAATCATATCAAGGTGTTAGTCTCCCACTCTTATGTTAGAGACTTCATCATGGGAGTAGAAATTAGTGAAAAGAGAGCACAATGGGTGACCAAAATCATGGAGTATGATGTGACCATAAAAGTCATAAAATGGGTAAGAGGTAGTGCGCTCTAGAAGAAAATTACGAGGATGCACATAATGAATCTAAGACTTCATTATTTCTTGATGAAGCTCTCCCATGCGTAGAACTTGAGAAGAATATAGATCTTGGTGCACACGATTAGATGAAGGACATGATCACATTCATTTTTGAGGGTGCATACCCTCTGGATTAAACAAGGAAAAGATAATACATTTGAGGTTACAATCTATCCCTTATGTTTTTATTGATGGACTTCTCTTCAAGAATAATCTTGATGGTGTGATGTTAAGGTGTATCAATAGCGTGCAAAATGAAAAAGTGTTAGTAGAATTTCATGATGGATTCTCTGGTGGACACTTCTCTACCAAGAATACAACAATGAAGATCATAATGGTAGGTATCTTTTGGCCTAATTTGTTTTTATATACACACAAGTTGGTCACAAAATGTAAGCAATGCACTTTATTTATAGGAAAGAAGAAATTGGCAGCACTTCCCCTCCGACCAATCCAAACGGATCATCCTTTTGCGTAATGGGGTCTTGACTTTATAGGCATGATCAATCCATCTTCAATCACTTGACATAGATGGGTGCTGACATATATGGGATACCTTACCATATGGAAAAAAGTTATTTCACTCAAGGAATCAACCGAGTCGAGTCATCCTTGAATTTCTCGAAAGTATAGTCACAAGGTTTGGCATTCCTCAAACCATTATCTCGATAATGAGAAATCCCTTCTTTGGCACTAAAATCATTGATTGGGCTCTAAATTTGGGAATCTATCTAAACACTTCTTATAACTATTACCCTTAAGGCAATGATCCGGAAGATTCAATAAACAATAACCTGATTAGGATCATGAAGTGCGCAATGAACATCATCCAAACACAGTGGCATAAAAAGGTATCACACATGCTCTGGGAAGATAGAATCACAGTTAAGAAAGTAATAAGTACTTCTCCTTACAATATTATCTATGGAAAGGAGGCTATAATTCCTTTAACACTTGAGTTGAAGTCTTTGTTGCTTTCCCAACACTTGAGCTCAAAGGTGTAGACCAGAGAGAAATCAAAATGGTGGAGTTGGTTAATCTTGAAGAATCAAGGAACTTTGTCATGATCAAGCTAGAAGTACACGATCTAGTAATAAAGAAATGGTTTGACAAAAAGGATATGCCTTAGTATTTCAAATTTGGGGACTTGGTCTTGAAGTGGGATGCTAAAAAACCTAAACTAGGGCATGATTCAAAGTTTGATGCACTTTGGAATGGCCCATACATCATCCATTCATGTAAGCGAGCTAATTATTTCGAATTAACTCATCTTGATAGAGGAATGTTGCAAATCCCAAAAAAGGGTATTTATCTCAAACCCTTCCATTAAATTTGCTGCATCATTTTGTATATATTAGATTAGTTTCAATTCCTCTAATGTGTTGTGCACACACTATTATTTTGTATATAAATTATTTCTTCTTGCGTGCTTCCTATGTGTGCTCTTCTTTTTCTTCCAGCGTGACGATATTCTTTTAGTAGTTTGCAGGATTTGGAATAGACTCAAGAAATAATCCTTTAAGTGACTTCGAGGTAGTTGTTCAAAGCTGAAGATCAAAATTTCATGATTACACAACAAACTCCATGCCCAATGGATGCTACAGGCTACTGATCTCCTTCATCTAGTAGGAAGATGGCCCCAAAATTCTCCAAAACTATTATCCAAATAACTCTCCTAGTTATTTGGGAAAATTATATACATATTCTAGCTCAGAGATATTCATTACAAGTAGTGCATACCTCAGTTGTCTCCTTGGCACATTCACTTACTCATTTCTTCCTTGTGCACTCTTGTGCACTTCCCCTTCTCCCCTTTCCATTTTACTTTTCCTCTTTGTTCTACTCTTACCTTGTGCGCATCTTCTACACATTCACCTTCTTCCTAGTAATTATTCATCCTATGTGCACTCAATGCACTTGATTCAATTAGCCAAGTCCCTAGCCCTCTCATGCACCTCACACATTACCTTGTAATAGTTGTGCCTTGACCATACGTTCTTTGCTCATTGGTTTTACCCTTTTCATCAACACACATTATGATTGTGTGTGCCTTTCTTCTGCCTTTTTCCCATGCCTCATTCTTCCACACGCATACCTTTATTCCCTCCTCTATGCCATTCCATGCCATTTCATTATCTTATATGCTTGAGTGTGCCACACATAACCTATGAACGTGTGTCAATAGGGAACCGATTCCTTGTAGAAAATGAGTGAGTGAAACGTGGTAGAAATGACAAACACTTTTGCATAGTTGACCATATTTTTAGTTAATCAATGCGTACCACGTGTCTTGTGTATGAAGGAGGCCCTAACAATCTTCTAACAACCATATATTTTTCTACGAGCTCGATCGGTGCACACATAGTCTCAATTGATAGATGTTGATGTAGGATATAGTGCTAGATATTCAAATTCAAATTCTTGGCAGTTCTGGTTGGTGAAAAATGGGAAAAAGTCTTTGTAGGCATTAACAAGTAGATCTGATTGCTCCAACTACCCAATTTTATTTTATCCTCCATATTTCCTTCTCTAACACGCCAAATAGAATTGGGGAAATGTATTTGATAGATTTGTAGGTGAATTTGTATGCATTGAATGCTTCTTGTTGGTGGTTGTATTTCAAAATAAGGTTTTCCATCCTTCTTCTCTTCTTCTTCCATGGATTCATCTATAAATGTAAGTGTTGGGCTCATTTTTAATATTGGACACTTTAGATCCTTACACATTTGGAGTCGATGCATGAAGGTACCCATTTATAAAACAATATTAAATTGGTTTTAGAGCTTATGACAACTCCCATGAAGGGAGATGAAAAAGTTATTAATTATTTAGCAAAAATAAAAAATATTAAGTCACAATTAGATGGATCTGGCAGTAATTTGATTCATGATAAATTGCTTTATTTTATTATCTAATTAAATATTTATGAAAAATTTAGAAATTTCATTTCAATTTTGAATTCAAAGTATCAATCCGAACAAGACATTCCAAATTTTCAAACCCTTAGTAATCTCCTTGTTCAGGAAGAGTAGGTTATGACTAATTTTGATTCAAAAGAAAATGCCACACTGTGCACTTCTTGCTCAAAAATAAAAAGGTAAACCTTCTAGGTTTAACAAGAATCAAAAATCAACTTTTAAAACTCCTAATAAAAACAAGAAACCAGGAAACTTAAAAGTTAGTTTTGATGGTAAATGTCATAATTGTGGGAAATTTGGACATAAAAAGAGGATTGTAAATTTAAAAATAAGTCAAATTTCAAAATCAGAAATGGAATAAATCATATCAAAATCAAGATAATGATGATGATAATGAGAATAATCATAGTGCTAATATAATAGCTTTATAAATTATTTTTTAATAAAAAGTATATTTTCTAAACTGTTGGAAAAAGGAGTTGTTTTTTTTTCTTTTTCTTTTTTCCATATTTAACTCAGATGAGTTAGTAAAAATAATATAAAATAGCTACAACTGAAAACATACACAAAATAGATTATATGTATTTTAAAATTTTGCTTCATTTTCTGATAGTTTATTCAAAAATAGAACTGTGTTCATATTTTTGCATGAAAAAATGATCATTTATGACATATATAAGCTTATGGAATGTATTGAAAGGTGCTTACATGTCATCTTTTGAAGCAAACTCTATGAGAAGTATTCATAGTTAGTGGATTATGTTTTTAGTGAATACTATGATTATTCTTGTATAACTTGATTATCTGATATGTTATCAATTCTTATCTCATTTGTAAAGGCTTACAATAAGATAATGAAGATATTTCTTAGTATACAAAACTAAAATATTATTATATGCATATCAAATAACACTTGGGGATGCCCTTGCGTTTGTATTGGAGACGTCCAATACTGATTGCATCTAATATATATTTTCAAGAGTAATATGTTGAATTTTTTCAACATATTCTAGCATGGTTAGTTGTTAAGCATATTGTTATATTAGTTGTTTTACAACTTGTGTTTAACTTTTACAGTTGGTTAAAAGTGAAATTAATAATGATTTATATGCTTATATGGATATTGTGACTCTAACCATGTTGATGTTGTGATAGATATAAAATATATTGGATATGTGTTCAAGTTTTTGGTGTAGGAACCATTACTTGGAACAACTAAAAGCAACCAACAGTCTCCATTTATTATACTAAGGTAGAGAAGTATAATGGAAGCAACGAAGAAGCCATATGGCTGAAGCGGCTATTGGAAGAGATACACATGGAAGTTGAAGGAGGTATTCCCATTCTATGTGGTAGTTAGAGTGGTATTACTCTTGATAAAGAATCCAGTTCAACATCAGATAATGAAGCATATTGAATTTCATATATGTGTTATCCGAGAGAAGGTTCTCTGCGGTGATAGAGATCTCCAGTTCTACCGGACTGAAGATTAAGATTGCAGTTATGTTTACGAGTCATTGTGTGTTGTAAAATACTATAAGTGTGTGCAATGCTTGGCCTTTTAAAGTTTCCATTGAGGGGGAGTGTGCATGCAATGTCACCTCCTAATGGTTGGCCAGTTTTTGACTCCTTCTCCTCTATACTTCTACTCTAGTTTAAAAGAATTGTAAAAGATCTTGTATGATCTAAAGTAAACTGATAGAGTTTACATGTAAACTGGTAGAGTTTACAGGAAAAATACAGTCCAGTGTGCATCTGTTTGTAAAGGAGGTCCTTGTGTTATAAAAGGCTCCTAGAGATGTGGTATAAGAATATTTCCATGAGAAATGGTGAGATGTAGTCTCACAAATCATGCTTAGCCTAAATCATATGTCTAATTTATGGATTCCAAATCCTTTTGTACTAAAAGGTAAGTTGAGCATGATGAAGGTGTTATAATTCCTTCAAAAGTACATGTGCTAGCCTAAACCTTTAGGGTTTATGGATTTGTAAATCTTGTTGTACAAACAGGTAATGTTGGCATATGGATCCCCACTTAATATTAAGGGGGAGTGTTAGAACTATAATATTAAGTGCATCATAATGTTTAGTTTATAGTTAAATAATATAGAATAGTTTATATTCTTATTATTTAAATATAAAATTTAGATTAGGTTTGTTAGTTATTAATTAACTAACTATTTATTAAATCGGGGTGTGCCCTGTCACTTAATATGGACATAACCCTTCGGGTTATTTAAATATGACTGTAGGTCATATTCATTAAATTACATGAATCATTTGGATTACGAGTAAATACATGGAGTAGAAGTGAGGGAGGAGTTATTGGACTGGGTTGTAAAATGTTTCTCTATAGTGGATTATTCTTCCGTGGTTTTTTACCCATTTATGGGTTTTCCACATTACATATAGTGTCACTGTGTAATTTGTTTTATGTTTTTATTTACTTTTATTATGGTGTGAACATTTATATTTCCACTTATTAATGTATGTTAACCTAACATTTAGTTTAGTTGGTAAATATACCTTTTCACCCCTCGTCTTGACAGATCCGAGGCTATCTTAGACAAAGCCTGTAAGTATAAATCATGGTAATAATCAATCTAGTCCATGGAAAACAAAAATCTATCTAATTTAATTTGAATGTGGTTGCTTCTAAGATGTCTATTGGATTGGGTATAAGTATCTCTGTGAAGATCAATATTAAAAAATTCCCCCATTATGATAAAGTCAACAAAGGCTTCAGTGTTGTTGTTTCTGACACTGGTTCCTCCTTGTTTCTCAGACAAATATAAAGGAGTATTGAAATCTATAGCTATCAACCATGGAAGGTGTTTACAAGAGTATAAAAAATCTAACAAGTCTTTCAAAAACTTTCTCTCTATGTTTTAATATTAGGAGCATAGATATTTACAACAATATAACCCAAATTCAAACCTATATCTTGGAAGACCATTCCTAGAAAAATGGGGGTTTTTAATGATACATTCCCCAAAGAGATTCTTCAGATTCCAAAAGGTGCACAAGTTACTAGCATTACCAAGTAGACACCTAAGAAACCACTGAGGTATTAGGATAGAATTTACGTAGCATATTCTTCTCTTTCAATTTATATTCTTATAACATCAAAATATCAGGGCAATGTTTGAGTATAAAATCCTTGAGGATTTTTCTTTTCAGGGAGCATTTAATCCCCGAACATTCTCGAGAAAATATTCATTTCTTATATTTTGGCTTACCTCCACTTGGGATGGCAAGCATTCCCTGTGTTCCTTGTGATATATTGAGGAATGCTTCCTCCTAAATATTTTCTTGATTTGTTTGTCTCCCTTTCATTTTCTTAGCTCCCACATCAATTTTTGACTTGGTAATGTTTTTAGTGTTCGTTGCAGGAATTCTCTCAAGTAGATAGTGAGTTGAAGAAGAGATGTTGACATTCTCTTGATGAGGAGAATGAGTAAAGCAACATGGACAAAAGACAAACCATAAGGCACGTGATAAAGAACAAGCTCCGAAAAATCAAAAAAGGGAAGGGGAGGAAGGGGGAGAGGAGGCCAAAGGGGAGGAATCAAAAATAGGGAAGGTAAGAGGAAAGTCAAAAGAAGGAGAGGAGGACATGGATAAAGTAGAAGGAGAAGGCTGAGATGAAGAGGGGGAGGTGGAGGGAGGTAGAGTAGAAGTGAAGACAGAAAGGAGGGAGCTTGCAAAAGAGGAGGAAATGGAGCAGAGAGATGGAACCAATAAAGAGGTGAAGGGAGGAGGGGGCTGATTAGAAGTAGGCTAGGGAACACACTCCTCCGAAAGGACATCAAAAGGATTGGAAGTACTAACAACATTTGTGTTTTTGGGAATGAAATTACCTTTGTGCAACAATGACCAAGTCTTCTCTCTTATGCTTGGGGATGGCTTTGAAGGACATGCCTGATCGCTATGACTTATGATTTTACATTTGGAGAAGGCTTGAGGAATGTATTCATATTCAATGGGTTGCACCCAAGTTACTAACTCAGAATGAAGATTGATGGAGGATGGCAGTGGTGATCTTATGTCAACATTGACCCAAAATATTTTATGTATGAATCTAGAGCTTGCCTTGGTTGCTTGATCCAATCCTATTAGAGAACCAATGGAGCAGGCTATGTCATTGATGAAAGCAGAATGCCAAAAATCCAAGGGGAGGTCAAGAAGCGTAACCCATATTGGGCCCTGGGACATTGTTTCATTTTTAGTGTTGAACCTGGGTGTCCAGTGTCGTAAGTAGAATCCTCTACTACCAAATAACCATGGTCCACCTAGCAGAGCATAGGAGAAATCTTCTTTATGTGAGAAAGTAAAAAGCATAAAACCATTGGAAAGAGTAGCTATGTCTACCGTGCCAAAAATCCCATTTAATATGAACCCATTTGCAAATATATTCTAGGGGTGGTTTGGGACCCATAAGTTTTTGATCAACAATAGTTACCTAGAGGCTTACGTAGCTTCAGTAATTAAGGAAGGGATTTGAAGAGACAGAGTCCCATAAATGCTTTGAGGATGGAGTTTTCCAAGGTTCTTAGATTTCGAAGAGATAGCAGAAACGTCCTTCTAGGATCCAAAAAGACGTTAGTGGAATCAACGAGAGGGTCGGGAGTTAGCCGGATAGATCGCCATCGAAGCAGCGAGTCACCACAACAAAAAAATTCAAAAATTAGCAGAGCGGGAAAAAAATTCAAAAAATATGAGGCCTTGTTACAACATTGATTTATTCCATTTAATAAAAATCAAAATTCGAAGAAATATATTTGTCCAATATTTAAATAAGATATGAGATTTAGAATAAAAATAAATGTTAATAAAATATTCATTGCATTTAATGTTTATCCAAAAAGGAAGATTTATTTACAATCTTGGAGAAGTGGCACATCCAAAATAATACACTATTCATAAAAATTAATAAATTTTATTTATCAAATCACATTATAAACATTTATAAATTAAATCCCATCCCACTCCTTATATATTTTTTACTATTTTTTTTTTGCAAGTCAAAAATTTTAATCTTTGATTTATCCCGTTTGCAATAAAAATTATATTTGTAAGTTGAATTTTATAAAATACAATTTTTCTATGTTTATATTAAATTTTTAACAATAATTTTTTTATATGGATTATATTGTGTTAAAGACAATAAAAATAATACTATTATTAGTTATTGCTATTGTGATAAATATTTTAACTGATTTATTTTGGCTATTCCATTTAATAGAAAAAATTTATCTTTATGTAGGCATGTTCAACTTGTAAAATTGTGGTGGTTTTTTTATTGCACCTGAAAAATCTAGCATATTATGTATTTCAAAATTCCACCTATATTGCTACAATATTTTCAAGCATAATATGATTCTAGATCACTCTATGTTTTTCCAAAGAATTATATATTTGATGCATAATTTTATTTTTGGTGTCTTCTATCTGAATTTTAACGTGGGTATTTACATTATGTGTAACATTTAAATTAGGTACTTACAGATATACATATTTTATGCATTTAAAATCATTACATAGGGGCATTCTATTTTTAGCAGTCTTTGGATGTCGACATAATGTATGTGCATATTTTATACATTTAGTATTGGTACATTCTACTTTCTAGAAAAATTTGAAAGTGGTTATTCTCAAAAATATAAAGCACGTAATGCAAAAAAATTATAGAAAACTTTTAAAACAATCACACAACTAGCACATCTCCCAACTCGAGGCATGAACTTGTCGCTCTGTCTTGTTTAATTTAAAATGGCATTAATAAAATTACTATTAACAAGGTTTATTAAATATACATGAACATAATGATTGACTACTTTATACATGGATTAAGGCACCTAGAAACCTTACAATAGAATGCATCGTGAGCATCACCAAGAAGGAACAAAAAAGAAACATGACAAAAGGGATAAAACAACTTATCCCAAACTACAGTCCAATAGATCAATACAAGGAAAAATCGTAAAACATGGAGGGGAAAACATCCCAAATGATATAGTCCACAAATAGTCAAATAAAATCTCTAAGAGCCAAGGGACTAGTTAGTCTTCAAATGTTTGTACTCCTTGATTGACGCTCTTCCTATCCTTTCATACGATCATATTGTTTTCTTATGATAGGGATGTCATCTTCAAGCTTCTCTTCCTCATTAGAACTACTGAGGTGGAGATTATATATTTCAACTTTGTGTCCTTGCTCCATCTTGGCCACACACTCTTGTAATTACAAAACCAACCTTTTGATCTCTACCATATCCTCCCTAATGGATTTTTGGGTGATGACAATTTTCTTAGAGGCGTTGATGCAATGCATGATACTATTTCTCATATCCATTCCAAATTTTCCTAAGGCCTCCATATGCCATTCCACCCGACTCACCCCGAGAGCAATTTTATCAAAATCCACATCCCAACCTTGCTTCGCTCTTTCTTTCCCTTTAGACAATTCCCCTTTCGTATCAATCAATGAAATTGCAGCCCCAATACCAAGATTTACCTTCCCCTAAGATTTCATACTCTTCTTTCTCCTTAGTTTGTTCATACAGTTAGAAAGAGTACAATTGTCATCTGAATCCCTAGATTTTGGCTCTAATTCCTTTACCACCATTGGTTTACCATTCTTAAAAATAAAAATAATTAGACCATGGTGTAATGGGGTATCAATATTTCCCTGTTGAAAATCATTCACCAACGCAGAGTGACATAAACAAGAAAAAGGGAAGGCTCATAGAAATCTTATGCCTAAACATATTAAGCATAGTAAGATGGTGAGTAAATATCTTTCTATAATTCACTTCAAGATTAATGTACCTCATAAGGTGGAGGAAGACCATATTCCAAATATCAGGGATGCAAAATCTAGCTATATTGTCTACTAGTAGGTAAACCATTTCTTTACCACGGAAGAAAGTCTCAATTTCATGCTTGCATCTGGTGTGGTATTTGAATATCTTTAAGCCCTTTGTCTCCATTACAGTATCCTACACTATCAAATCCTTAGAAACCTAAATTTCCATTCCACGAATCACCATGTTGTCATTATTCCATGCCCAACTAAACTCTAATGCAAGATAAGGATCATACCCCATGATTTTTGAGATGAAATTCCTAAACCCCCAAATTTTAAAATGTGCCATAAGGAGGGGTTGTCATTAAAGGAACCATAGCTCATTTACTCGGTTATCAAACAACCACCTCCCATGGTTTTAGTTGAATGAGATTGAAAATGGAAGAAACAATGACCAAAATGAATCGTAAGAGAAAAATTAATACAAATCCCACTATATATCCTGCACATGTGAAGGGTCATGTTAACCATAATAATAACTATGACATCCCAATGAGGGAAAATATCCATCGGCACATCATTACTTAATGTTATTAATGAGATTAATAACATTGGTGATATCATCTCCCCTCTCCCACACTTTAAAATTACTACTTTAGCCCCCGAATTGGAAAGATGATCCACACATTTATTACCCTTTCTAGGGGTATGAATAATTACATTTATCAAATTATTTCAAAAAAATTCTTTAGTATCTTTAAGGATATTGCTTAAGGTCCAATTATTAATTGTATCCTTTCTCATATTCTCAAGGGTTAAAATATTGTTTTGAACAACTAACTAGAAAAACATGTTGACCTTGGGGAGTAAATCCTTAATCCAATTTTTCCTCCAGAAATCCTTTGCAAGACAACATATGTTCTGAAAATGAATATGTTTGGTCCAATAACTGATATGTCAGGTGTTATACTTAAGAATTGTAGTCATTGATCTCCATCAATGCATGTAAGAAAATAATTTTTGTGAAAACAATTGATCTAGGATGTTTAAAAGACATCAAACTATTTTAGAAACATGTTCAATATTTTTCATTCAAACAACAACATATTATAAGTATAACATAAAAGAAATTTTATAGTAATTAACAAATCTTTCAAATAAATACAATTTTCGTCCTCCAATCTTTACAATTCAATTCTAGTTAAGGTAGGTAGAATTCAATTTGTTGACCTTGGGGAGTAAATCCTTAATCCAATTTTTCCTCCGAAATTGTTTGCATAAGACAACATATGCTCTAAAAATGAATATATTTGGTCTAATAACCGATATGTCGGTGTTATAATTAAATATTATAGTCATTGATATCCATCAATGTATGTAAGAAAAGATTTTTGTGAAAGCAATTGATCTATGACATTTAAAAGACATCAAACTATTTTAGAAACATGTTTAATACTTTTCATTCAAACAAAAACATATTATAAGTACAACATAAAAGGAATTTTGTGGTAATTAAAAAATATTTCAATCCTTCTAATAGGAATAAATTTAACATCCATGAGGCTAATCACACATTTGTTTGAGTAGTAGCAAATTTAAAAAATAGGTTAAAAATTTCACTTGAATCCCTAACTACTATATCTTTTTTTATATCGAATAACCCTCCAACCAGGTGGAAGTTCATCACAATATTAACACTGGAGATACTAGTAGAAACTAAAATCAATATGTATTTATTTAGCTTGTTAAATTGTAGTGACTCTTTAGCTCGAAATATTATATTCTTCAAATACATAGTGGTTTCTAAGCTCAAACTATGTTGATTTAATTTGTTAAATCCCAATGACCACTAAAATCAAAATAATATCTTACTTTATTTTGTTAAAACCTAGAGAATGCAAAGATCCAAATATTATGTTGTGTCATAAGCTAGCAGACGCTAAGTTCAAAATATCATTCAATAACTTGTTAAATGATAATGACCACTAAGCTCAAAATAATATAAACAACCAACTGCCGACTATACCTGGAATAAAACAATATTGATTCAAGTTAATATATATACCCACACCAATTTGAAGTCACGTAAGAGTTCAATATAAGAATAAATTTTAACATCCACGAGGCTAGTTAAAAGATTAATACTGGGCCTACATTTATGCTTTTCCAAATAGGTGGAAGTTCATCACAAGATTAATATTGGGCCTACATTTATGCTTTTCCATGTCAACATGACCTGGGATCTCGCAAGCAAAGCATTTAAAGAGAACACAAACCCAATAAGCATATTATTCTTTTCATGTACCTATAATTGTATCTACATTTAAGTTTATCTTGGTTTGAACTACACACACTTTGCGCTTTTGAAAAATGTAGCAAAAATTATATCAACACGAGCTTGCTTCAAATCTTTTTCTTTGTGGAACCTTATACAATTAGAGCAGGAAGAAACATAAGAGTGTACTACTACTAGTATTGGTAGTGGATTGATTTAGTTTTGATGAAAACATTCCTCTTGGGAAAGTGGAAAAGGAAAAAAATGCCCAAAAGCCAATTTTTTCCTTTAAAAAAATTTGAGCACACTTTTATCTTTTTTTACGGGTGTTGAGTGGACTAAATTAATGTGAAAAAATATGGGTTGTTAAAGGAAGAAATGGTCATTGTTTACTTGAAAATCGGCTTATCCATTGAGAAAATCAGACTCCAAGATAGAGAGGACTCACAAGGATGCATTTTTTTCAACACAACACCATCCCAATCTTGTTCCAATCAAATAGTGTTTTTGAAATCACCTCACCAAATCTCGCAAATAAATTCCCATCAGAAGTGTTTCTTGTGCTCCTTATAACATCTCTATGCTTACCCTCTTCATTTTCATGTGTAGTATGAAAACCTTGGAGAACCTAAATGTAACAAATAGATGTTTCAATAAGGAAATTCGAATAAGATATTTCTTTCGATTTGTTTTTACGATAATCTATACAATATGAAATCATGTCTAAAAATGTTAGTTATATCACCTTGCTCCATTTTGTTTGTAGATTCTTCCTTTATAATATATATTTAACTAAATACATCTAATATCGCTAACATTCAAACCTTCAACCTCCACTAAATGTAGTAATAGAAATAACATTAACTAATTAATGTTGTGGTTGCCTCAACATTAACTAAGATTATAATAAAATTTGTTAGGTTATGTTGAGGCATAACCTCTTTTGGCGGCGATAAGAGGATACAACATGTGCATATTATTTTGGGAATTTATGGCATTGATAGATTGTGTTCGTGTGATGGATGGGATCAATTAATGAATATTACTAATTAGGACAAATTTCAATTAGAAAGCTTGGAGACATGTGTTAAATATTGGAATGAAGGTGCTTGACATCTCTATTTAAGCATCGTCTATATCGAGCCTTTGGCAATCACTGTCACAATAGCCCTGTTCACTATGGGTGGCACCATAAAACACATTGAGCCTTCTTCCGTGAAGATTTCAAGGACAAATTATAAGTATGGAATATTTTTCATGATGTTGGTGTTATGTTATTTATGGAAATATTATCTGGTCACTTTGTCTGAGTGACTTGCAGTGTGCAGAAACCTGGAAGAAAGGAAGAGTCAAAGTGGGAAAGACTAAGTTTCTAATTTTGACAGAGTATATTGCAGATGTGATGGGGATCCCTACGGAATGAGACATTTATTTTAAATTATCACTTCAGGAGGAGATGGATGAGTTCTTGTGTCCTAGTGAAAAGATGAGAATGTATCACTCGGGATATGAATGGGACTCACTTCCATAACCTTGGGATAGGGTTGTTGAGCAATTGAGGAGGTACTTCATGCTGGAGTGACACTAAAAATTGATCTATGGACCTTATATTTTTCTTCTTATGCATCTTTGGCATGATCACAAGGTAAACTTTATAGATTTTCTATTTCAATCGCTTGAGAAGTCCCTTAGACTAGCTAGAGAAGAGGAAGGTCCTTTCCTCCACCAAGGCCTTTTGTATTTTCTATTTAAAATGAAAACTTCCTAAAAATAAATCTCATGCTTCCCCTCTAAGCCAAGAAAGTAGCATCATGTCCCCCATCCTCCTCCACAACTATCTTCCTCTTTCTTTGTCGTCACCATTGTCGTCATATTTATCTCCCTTTTGACTTTGATTTAGACATCATGATCATTATCCAGATTAGTCTGGTGGTCTCCCCCACATTATTTCACTCTTGTCTCTCCCTCATCTTCTCTAGTGGATCTTAACCCTTTGGACCCCTTGGAGCACTCTCCTATGGTCTCTAAACCACTTTTGGACCCGACATCTACTTCCTCTCCACCTCTTGTCGATGATTCTCTATATTCTCCTCTTATCTCCATAGACATTGTAATGGCTACAAATGACTTAACTCACTTGATCATAGAAGCATGTACAACTTCCCCCCTCCTTTTTCATGGAAGTTATCATAGGCTCAAAATTCCGTATGTATTGCGGGATCTCTCCTCATTTTACCTTGTTTCTCCTTTGTTGGAGAAAATGGGCTCCCCACTACAGCTTTGGAACACCATGAGCATTTAGAGAAGATCTCACCTGATCTACATGAGGCCATTGAAGATTATGTTACACTTATTATCTGCTATCAAGGAATGGAAAATTCACATAGACATGACCTGGATGAAAATCAACGAAGACTTCTTGGAACACATTAAGTTAGTGGATGTGTTGGTTGAAGGAAGCCCTACTGCTGATGCTAAGGATGAAGCAAATACTCTCATGAATATCCATAAAATGTAATTTGGATTTTTCTAGTTTGGGAATTTTTAGTTTTTTATTTTTTGCTACATACGAGATTATTCTCTTCTTGTTTCATTGTAATATCTGGCCATGAGGGATTTTTTGTACAAGTATGCGGGTCATTTCAAAAAAACCACTTTTACTCTAATTCCAAATAGTATTATGTTTTGGCATATCGTAGTCATGGCTAAGCTCCTAATATCTTAATTTATTTTCTTACATCCTTAAGATCGTTATGCTCCAAATATTATGTCTTGGTATAACCTAATAGCTTCTCAGATAAAAATGTCTACTTTATTTTTATAATACCTAGTGACCACTAAGATCCAAAATTTATGGTGTGGCATAGCATACCATTTCCTAATATAAAAATATAATTCTCTTATTAGTTAGGTGCTAGCGAAAACTAAGCTTGGAATATTATATTATGGGATTAACACCATAAAAGTTATAAATATCTTCCTCTAATTTGTTAAATGTTGTAAAATATTGTAATTATGAATTATTAAACCCTAGCGAATGAAATCTCCAAATAACATGTTGTGGCATAACCTAGTGGCCGCGTAGCTCAAAATATATTTCTTTTGTTTGTTAAATGTTACTGTCTTTTGAGCTCAAAATAATATATTATTTAAGTACCTAAGACCGCTAAGCTCAAACTATGTTGATTCAAATTTTTAAATCCTAGTGACCACTAAGATCCAAATATTATGTTTTGGCGTAACCCACTCGATAGCTAAGCTAATAATATATTATTTATTTTGTTTAAACCTAGTGAGCGCTAAGCTCCAAATATTATGTTGTGTCATAAGCTAGTAGACACTAAGCTCAAAATATCATTCAAGTAACTTGTTAAATGATAACAACCACTAAGATCGAAATAATATATTATGGAAGTACCTAGTCTCCACTTAGTTTAAAATATGTTAATTTAATTTTTTTAATCCTATTGACCATAAGCTCCATATATTATGTCGTTGTTTAAAATAGCACCAGCTAAGTTCAAAATATCTTCCTGTAATTTGTTAAGCTATTGTAAAATATCATAACTATGAATTATTGAACCATAGCAAATAAAATCTCCAAATAATATGTTTGTGGTATAAGCTAGCCATTGCTAAGCTCAAAATATCTTAAACCATTAGTAGTCTCCAAATATTATGTTGTAGAATAACCTAGCTCTAATCTTGAAATATATTAATTCCAAATCTTAAATTCATACAAAAATTCAACTAATTTATATTGGTCTTGATTGCTATAAATATCTCCAAAGTTAATGTCCTTGATTAACTTAGAGGTCACTAAGCTCAAAACAATGTAATTTAATTTGTTAAAACCTAGTGACTTCTAAGATTACAATATAATTTGTTAGGTTATGTTTAAGCATAACCTAGAGGACATTGGACTCAAAATGTCTTTCTTTTGTTTGTTAAATACTAGTGACTTTTTAGCTTGAAATATTATATTATTAAGTAGAAATAGCTTGATTTGAGTTGATGTTACTTGTGGGGGTAAAGTGAAGTGTGAGGAGAATAAAAGGGAACAAGTAGCGGTGTATGATCTAAATGTAAAACATTATAATTATCAAAGCATGTAGGCATGATGACACCATGGTTGATATGAATCAGGAAATGCATCAGTTGATGACTCAAATCCAATTCTAGATGGACATCCTTCTTCTTACCTTGGTTTGATTATAGCTACAATTACATTGATAGGCGTAGGAAATAGGCATTGATGGTCCAATATCTACCAGAGTCTTGAACTATATGACACTTCAAATGGATTCATGATTTCACTACCGTATTGTAGTAAAATTTCAGTGAGCATGGTAGCTAAAAATTTCATCAAACCATGGGTTACATCTGGTCTGATGATTACTAGTGTTTCCTTTTTGTTTGCTCCAAAAAATTTCTGCAGTTCGAGGATGAATCTCGTGGTGAGTTGAGTTTTTATTTGGAGTAGATGAGAATACAAATATGTAGCAGAGAATATAGATTTAAACACTCACTTGAATATTGCTGAATCAATAGTTTCTGAGCTGATGTCTAATCATGGTAACTGTGAGTTGCTTTACGAATAATATCCACCTCTCTCAAGCTCCGGCCATGAGAACCACAACTATGATGATGATTGAATATACTCATCCTCTGACCATTATGCCGATTGCATATTGAGAGAGATTATGGTATTCTTATAAGTGGAGTATGCTTGTTCCGTTATCATGGTTTCATGGCTTGCTAAAGATTTCCTGGATTTTCCAATCACCACATATGTACCCATTCTGGTGCCTCCATTACACCTAATTCCCTTCCAATTCCTCTTTCTCTATAATCTTGATGACGAAATTTTCCTACGGTTTTCCAAAAATAAATGTTTTTGCACCAAAAAAAAGATAACAAAGATGGAGATGTGGTGGAGTGTTTGTAGGATGCCCTGGTGAGAGATCTGGTGTATTATTATCCATTAGTGGGAAGACTAAGGAGAAGTGAGAAATATCAACATAAACTAGAGGTCATTGGTAGTGGCGAGGGATCTTTGTTCATCCGTGCTCGTTATGACTCAACTTTCAAATATTTGCAATGTTTTCCAAAGCCTTGCAAATCTTGGGAAAATTGTTACACAAAGTGGTGGCTGATAATTTTCTTAGTGTTAAGTCACAAACATGACAAGAGAATTTTTTTATTTTTATCATCAAAATATCATTTAAAGACTGGACACATGTCTTTATAATAATTTAATATTTTTAAAATGAAAAAAATTAGTACTGGAATAAGGCATTATATTTGTCAAATCAAAACCAACTGACCAATAAGGAAATAGTTGAATGACTTATTTACATTAGATAAATGTTTAAATAAAATATAGACAGTAGAAAGTTTGAAGTGAACTGAATTTTTTTATTCTGATTGGTGGGTTGGGAAAAAATTATTTATTTGCATGAAAGGTATAGTATTCCTGCTAGAGGAAAGTACTAATAATATGTTGTGGCATAACCTAGTGGCCATTAAGCTCAAAATATCTTAATTTAACTTAGTAAATGCTAAAAACCTATATGCTCCAAATATTATGTGGTGGCATAACATAGCTGGCGCAAAGCTCAAAATATCTTAATTTAAAATCTTAAAATCATACAATAAAGTCGACTAATTTATACAAATCTAGATTGTTATACAGTTCTCCAAAGTTAATGTGGTTGATTAACTCTAGAGGTTGATAAGCTCAAAAAATTTACTTTAATTTGTCAAAACGTAGCAACTTATAAGATTTTAATAAAAATTGTTAGGTTATTTTGAGGTGTAACTTTTTTTGGCGACAACAAGAGGATATAACATGTGTGAATTTAATGGGCATTTATGACATCGATAGATTGCATTCATGTGATAGACAAGATTGATTAATGGTTATACACACGCGAGATGTAAGATGGAATTGGGAATTTAAGATTTTTAATGGGAAGTATGATATTTATGATTAGGATATCTAATCGATGATCTTTAGTACCCTCACACTTGCCTCCATTCATGTGTTGCGTGTTTGTGGCTTTATATATCCAGGTTGGATAGACATTTCACTACCCCTTTCCCTTTTTCATTTTTGGTCATTGTGATCCACGTCTCTCGTGATGGTGAAAAGTTTATGGTGGTTTCTTGGGTAGTATGGAGTGTGGTCCTAGCAGGAAGAGGCAGAGAGCTATGATAGGAAAGGATGTTGGGGAATCGTTTACTTCTTGGATGTATGGATGGGAAAATAGAGAATGCAAATACGTAGAATTGTCTCGAGAAGGTATGTTTAGTCATGGAGCACTTCAAAGAAGAAGAGGATGTTGATATTTATGAGAGCATGTGAAAGATGATGCTTAGCTTGAACCATTCAAAAGGGTAGAGGAATGTTTTGGTATGTTGAAAGGGTTGAGTTCTGCAAAACATATTGTTCAACTCTTGTGGTTGTTTATCTTGCATAAGGAACATGAGAAGTTGGAAGAGCGTATAGTTAGCCTTGAGTATTAGATTTATGCCTTGACATGGGGATGCAAGCGATTATACGTGGTCTAGAGGCGGTTGCAAAAATTAGGTATACAACTCCCTGCTAGCACTAAAGTTAATAATGTTGGAATGTTGTGTCAATTACTCCTCCTCTTATGATGATAGTAAAGGGGATTCAGATGTTGAGATCATCGGTGAGGTGGATCCAAGAGGCCAAATGACCTAATATTTCTGGATGCATTTGTCTTTAGTTTTTGATTAAGGGCCAAAATGGTTGTCTATATAGTGAAGTGTATAGATATAGGAAGTATTTGTGGGTGAAGTAAAGCTAATTACAGATCTTCCCCATTCATTTTGGCATATATTTAGTATGATAAGTTTCTTGTAATCATCATGGGATTCCACTGCTAGAAGAATTATCATGGAATGGTTCCTCATGTACTATTTTTGAAGACTTATCATCAAAATATCTTAGTTTAAAATCTTAAAATCATATAATGAATTCAACTAATTTATATATATCTTCTTTGTGATACATAACCTAGTAGAAACTAAACTCAAGCTAGCAGATGCTAAGTTCAAAATATCATTTAGTAACTTGATATACTAGTCAAAACTAAAATCAATATGTATTTCTTTACTTAGTTAAATAGTAGTTACTTTTCAGCTCGAAATATTATATTGTTTAAATACCTAATGCTAAGCCCAAACTATGTTGATATAATTTGTTAAATCCCAATATTCACTAAGATCCAAATATTACTTTCTTTTGTTGAAACCTAGTGACCACTAAGATCCAAATATTATGTTGTGTCATAAGCTAATAGACGTTAAGTTTAAAATATCATTCAATATCTTGATATACTAGCGGAAACTAAACTCATTATGTATTTCTTTAGTTTTTTAAATGTTAGTGACTCTTTAGGTCAAAATAATATATTCTTTAAATACCTAGTGGGCCGCTAAGCTCAAACTATGTTGATTTAATTTGTGAAATCATAATGACCACTAAGATTCAAATATTATGTTTTGGCGTAACCTACCGGCCACTAAGCTTGTAATATCTAACTTTCTTTTGTTGAAACCCAGAGACCGCTAAGATCCAAATATTACCTTAATTTGTTAAACCCTAGCAACTTTGAAGAGTACAATATCATTTGTTTGGTTATGTTGAAACAAAACCTAGCAGAAACTAAACTCAATATGTCTTTATTTAGTTTGTTAAATGCTAGTGACTCTTTAGGTCAAAATAATATATTGTTTAAATACCTAACGAATGCTAAGCTCAAACTATGTTGATTTAATTTATGAAATCACAGTGACCACTAAGATCCAAATATTATGTTTTGGTGTAACCCATCGCCACTAAATATTGTAAAATATTGTAATTGAAGTTATTAAACCATAATGAATTGAATACCCAAATAATATGTTGTGGCATAACCTAGCGGCCGCTAAGCTCATAATACCTTAATTTAGTTTATTAAATCCTAACCACCGCTAGGCTCCAACGATTATGTGGTAGCATAACCTAGCGAAGCGCTATGCTTGAAATATCTTAATTTAAAATATTAAAATCATATGATAAATTCAACTAATTTATACATATCTTGTTTGCATCTTTGAAGATTACACTATCATTTGTTGAAACAAAACCTAGTGGAAACTAAAATCAATATGTCTTTCTTTAGTTTGTTAAATTCTAGTGACTCTTTCTATCGAAATAATATATTGTTTAAATACCTAGCGGCCACTAAGCTCAAACTATGTTGATTTAATTTGTTAAATCCCAATATTCACTAAGATCGTATTATTATGTTTTGGCGTAACCTACCAGCCGCTAAGATTATAATATATTACTTTATTTTACTAAAACCTAGAGACTACTAAGATCCAAATATTATGTTGTGTCATAAGCTAGCGGACACTAAGCTCAAAATATCATTTAGTAACTTGATAAATTATAGCACCCACTAAGCTGGAAATATTATATTATGGAAGTACCTAGCGCCGCTTAGCTCAAACTATTTAATTTTTTTTTTTAATCCAATATATCATAAGGTATTAATATTATGTCTTGGGATAACCTAATGGACGAGAGACCGCAATATTTACAACAAGTTTTTAGATACAACACGATATACTCGATGAAGCCTAGCGACCGCTAAGCTATTCTTAAAAGTAAATATATTATTTTTATAATGAAGTTGTGTTATGAATTTAATTGTTAATATTTGTGTATTTAACATGAGAAAAATAACAAAGTGATCGCTTGACCCAAAAAAGTGTGTTGCCTATAGAAAAATCCACTTATTCGTGAGTCCGCCAAGGTAAATAAAGACTGCCTCCAAATAAGAATTATAGCCTAGTAGTCGCTAGAGTAGGCAACATTTTTCATGTAGAGTGTATTCATACATGATTTTATATAAATGGTAAAAAATAAATCTAGAATTTATATAATGGATACATACATATACGTGTATAATCGTTTATTTTATGTGATATACAGGTGTACTATTATCCAAAATGTTCCCCTTGCACATTTTGTGGCTAACTCCCTTCGTTCTTCCCTCTCTTGTACCTCAGTCATATTTTTTTGCTTTTTAGGCACTCAAGACTTTCTGGAAATGGCACCATTGGATAGATATTTTTCTCAGCTTTCTAGAAAGGTAAATTTTTCCTCCTAACTCCATGTATTTTTGAAGTTATGGCTCGGTAGATTTTTTATGGGAAAATTTCCCCTCAAAGGCCCGTAGCCAATAAGATGGTGCCATGTGTCCAAGGAGCGGTGGGGGTTAGAGGAAAACTTGGATTATTTACCAAGTGTTTGGTAAATTTCAAAAAGAATATTTCACCCCACAGCCCGATGAATTGGATCGTGGCATGTGTCCAAGGGGAAAAAATTGAAAAAATGACTAAGTGTTAGTGCCATTGAAAAATCTCCAGAAAGGCTTGTGCCCAACCACATTGTACCACGCATCCTTAGGCCGGAACAATGATCATGGAGATGAATTTAGAGTTTTGGTGAAATGTTTGGCGAGGGTGCAAAGTCAAATTTTACCCGCAAGGTTCACATCCAATGGCCTCATGCCACGTGTCTCAAGGCCCACAGAGCGTGGGGGAGATTTAAAAATTTGGAGAAGTGTTTTGGTGAGAGGAAAGGATAAGTTTTTGGCCCGCTTAGCCCGCCGACTCAGCCGAGCTCACCATGTGTCCCCAGGGGGTCGGAACGGCGGAGCGCGGGGGGAGACTGGGAATTTTTCCCAAAGGTAAGTGCAAAAGGAGATATTTTCCCTAGGCCCCGCATCCAATCGAACATGCCATGTGGCACCAAGAGTGGCAGAGTGTAGGGGAAAGTTGGAAATTTTCCCAAAGAAAAATGAAGGAAATTTTGAAAGGAAAAGTCTCGCCCCCAAATGTGAGCCAATGGAATCTTACCACGTGTCTGGTGGCGGCAAAAATACAGGCGAGTGCCCACAAAAAAATTCGAAGGGAAAATCCCGCATCCAATGGCCTCATGCCACATGTCCAATGAGGAAAAATGGTCAAACAACAATGGAAAATTTAAAAGGAGATGCCCGTAGCTAATCATAACGTGCCACGTGTCCTCAGATCATCGGCTTGATGGAGATTTTTGGAAATTTTTTCCAATGGTCAAAACGATGGAAAATGAAGCGCAGAGGGCCCACGTCCAATCAAAACATGCCACGTGGCACCCAGAACGGTGGAGCATGGGGATTTTTGGGAAATTTTCCCAAATGCAAAAAGTGGAAAATTTTAAATTTTTCGCCTGCTAATCCGTTTTGGCCCTGTTTTGCCCTAAATTTTCAAATGGCCATAACTTTCGATCCAGAGCTTGGTTTTTCACATTCTTTATATCAATGGAAATCTGGTGAAATTATCTACAAGATTTTGGGGTCAATTTTGTATTTTTATGGATTTTGAGAGAGAAAATTAAGAAACGCCTCTGGCACGTGGTAATGGACAGAAATGACGTTTCAACCACCATTTTTAATGAAGAATGGCTCACATTCTCTCCCAGCATGGAAAAAAATGTTAGGGAATGGACTTGTAAGGATTCCCATGCTATTTTATTGCATTTTTGGTCGGTGGTTGAAGCTCTCCCACATTTTCCCATGTTTCTCTCTCCTGGGGTCATTTCTGGCATTGTAAAAGCCAAATTTGGCTCATTTTCAGAGGGTTGAATATTTTTCATGTATTGCAGGCTCCCTCTTTCACCTTAAAAGTGATTTTGTGGAAAAATCAGACCTCTTCCAGGACTGTAACATGTTTTCTACCTCCCAGATGCTGTAATGTATGTATTTTGATATTGGAAATGACAATGCAAGCTCTGTGAATGAGTTTCAATCCTCTGCTTATGTTGTTTTCTTCCTTTCTGATCTTTCATTACATGTCATCAGTTTGTGCATGAAGTTTTTTTACATTTCCATGATCTGTGTCAATCTGCAGAAGCAAAAAATGCTCACCACTCCTTTGGTGCATCACCTTATTAGCATTAGTTTCAGTTTTTGCATTCTCTATCTCTCCCCCTTGAAATTTAGAGTAGGATTTTGAGTTTGAAACCTCTTTATAACTTGTAAGTAATACACCGATCGAGGAGTTGAGGAACTAGCCTCTAAACCGGAGATTCTTTTCCCATTTTACATGTCCCACACTTGGGGAAAAGATTCAATGTTGTGCGATCACACTGGATGTCCAAAATGTCAAACTAGAAATCGATCAACATCCGTGGGTGCTTGCTGATTTGCACTAAAAGTACCTATAGACTTGGACTAGTGACCGAGAAGTTATATAACATTTTTTAAACATGACACGATCTACTCGTTGTACCCTAGTAGCCGCTAAGCTATTCTTAAAGGTAAATATATCATGTTCATAATGAAGTTGTGTTATAAATCTAAATTTTTAATATTTGCATATATAATAGGAGATAAACAAAAAAGTGATTGCTAGCACCAAATAACAATGTGTTGCCTATATAAAAACCTACTCCATGAGGCCGCCAAAGGTAAATGAATGTTTTCTCCAAATAAGAATTATTTCCTAGCGGATGCTAGTGTACGCAAGTTTTTTCATGTAGAGTGTATTCATACAGGAGAAATCATATTGAAAAGTTGTAAGTAATAACAAATAAATATGGAGTTTATATAATGGATACATAAATATACATTTAGAATCATGTATTTTATGTGTTACATAGGTATATGTATAGATTTCTCTATTTCTTATGAGATTTTGGTAGAATATTTTTACATTTATGACAAGAAAAGAAACTTGGACTAGTAACCTAGAAGTTATAGAACAATTTTTTAAATATGACATGATCTACTCGTTGCACCCTAGCAATCGCTAAGCTATTCCTAAAGGTAAATATATCATGTTCATAATGAAGCTATGTTATAAATCTAAATTCTTAATCTTTTCATATATAACAAGAGAAAAACAACAAAAGCGATTGCTAGCACCAAATAACAATGTGTTGCCTATATAAAAAACTTCTCTGCAAGGTTGCAAAAGATAAATAAATGGTTTCTCTAAATAATAATTATAGCCTAGCATGCGCTAGTGTATGCAAATTTTTTCATGTAGAGTGTATTCATATAGGAGAAATCATATTGAAAAGCTATAAACGATAAAAAAATCTGGCGTTTATATAATGGATACATAAATATACGTGTAAAATCATATATTTAATGTGTTATACAGGTATACATATAGATTTCTCTATTTCTTATGAGATTTTGGTAGAATTATTTTACATTTATGAAAATTATAGAAACTCAGAATTGCGACTGAGAAGTTATAAAACAAGTTTTTACATATGATGTCATCTACTCGTTGCATCCTAGTAGCCGCTAATCTATTCTTAAAGGTAAATATATCATGTTCATAATGAAGCTGTTTTATAAATCTAAATTGTTAATCTTTGTGAATATAATAGTAGACAAAGAACAAAAGTGATCACTAGGACCAAAAACATTGTGTTGCCTATATAAAAACAACTGATCCACGAGGGGCCAAGGTAAACAAATGTTTTTTTCAAATAAGAATTATAGCCTAGCGGACGCTAGGGTAGACAAATTTTCCATGGTAGAGTTTATTCATATAAGAGAAATCATATTGAAAATATATAAATGATAACAAATAAATCCAAAATTTATATAATGGATATATAAATATACGTGTAGAATCTTGTATGTAATTCAAAATAAAATTCAGGTTTAGTAAATAGGATTTCAAAATAAAGAATTATATGGGGATAACTCAAAGTTATGGGAATTTATGGCATATATTAGCGAGCAAAAATGAATAATATATTAATTATTAAGTACATAGTGATTAAAATTATATTTAATAATATTAACGCATATATAATTTGTTTAACTTCCAATGTATAGAACATAAAATTGTTGAAGACATTACATTTGGTTAATTCTACATGGAAACACATATATAATTGGAAATAATTATCATACAATTGAATTATTAATATGGTTTTACAATTACAAGTAGTTTTTAATCATCAACCCAAGTTCTATTCCCATTGAGGCCATTGGACACTTTCAATAAGTAGCCATGGAGACACCTTGAGGTAGGGGTCAAAATTCTCCATGTGAACCAAGCGGAACACAACGGGGTGCTCCGAATGCGGATCACTCGGTGGACATTAAGGACCCAAGCCCACCTCCATGTCCCACTTAGAGAAAGTGCTCCTCCAAAACCACCACTCCAGTTCATAGCTCTGGTATAATAAAAGTGTTTACCATCCAAAGTTTTTGGACTCAAGGTCTTGGTCTATTGGTGAGTTACAAGTAGTTTGTAATCATCAACCCAAGTTCCATTCCCATTGAGGCCATTGGACACTTTCAATAAGTAGCCATGGAGACACCTTGAGGTAGGGGTTGAACTTCTCCATGTGAACCAAGCGGAACACAACGGGGTGCTCGAATGCGGATCGCTCAACAGACATTAAGGACCCAAGCCCACCTCCATGTCTCACTTATAGAAAGTTCTCCTCCAAAACCACCACTCTAGTTCATAGCTCTGGTATAATAAAAGTGTTTACCATCCAAAGTTTTGTTTCGCGCTTTCCTTTTGCTGTATAGTTGTTACTTTTTTGCGGTCTAGTTGCGGGCTATGTCCTTCTTTTGTTCCTTGTTGTTCCCCATTTTTGTTACCTTGGGTAATGATGTTTCTTCTGGTTTTTTCTCTTTTGTTGTTGTATTCTCATTGTTATATCTGGCTGGTGAGCCTTCCTTGTAATTGGGTATAGTCCCACCAAAACTATTTACCAATAATAATAAAAATATGGTTTTACAATTTTAAAGTAAATGTTTAACCTCATATATTTTCCTAAAATGTCTAAGCAACAACCATGTAAAAATGTAATATGAATTAATTATCAATGTTTCTTTACATCATCTTAATAAACAACATTAAACTATTTTGGTTCTCCCAACCAAAATAATTTTTAAAAAAGTGACTGTGCCACAAGCCATCATTATCCTTAAAAAACAATTGTAGGAACAAGAACAAAAAATTCAAAATGAAAATACCCAAAGAGAGACATAGAATGATGGAAATGGGAAAGCATTAAACAAAGATAAATACTAGAGTAGAAAAGGGATTAAATTTTCTTTCATTAACGCACAAAAAAATAGTTTTTTCATGAAGAACAAGGAAGTTTGGCATGGAGATCAAAAGCAATTGGAAAGCAAGGCTTGACTATGGAGCACGATTCAATAGGACAAAGCAGGGTTGGTGCAGATCATAATTGGACTACCGTGCAAAACACATGAACCAATTGACTATTGAGAAACTAATAGAGACCACAATAAAAAAGGTACACCTTTACTATAAATACCTGATTTAGTAATATCTAGGATTATTTTTGCTTTATGTTGTGAGTGAAACCTCCATCTGCTACCTCAATCAAACAATATGTGTGATTATATTCATAACCTCTTGTTTCTTTCCTCCTTCGTGTGCATCCTTTATGTGCATCTTTTGTGTGCCTTCTCTGCAAACAATATTATAATCACATGCAAAAAACAACTGGGATTCAAACACTTGGCCCTACAATCTACGGCATGTGTGTATTTTTTTATTTTGAAGACATGCTTTTCTACGTGACCAAAAAAATCAGAAACCCTAATCAACATTTCTCTAAGGTATTTAATAATTTTTTATCACATTCCATGAAAGAAATTTCAAAAATAAAAAGAGTGGGATACAAAAATTTGAAATTTTCACTTTCCCCTTTTAAAGCAAAAGGGTGGCTATTGAAATTTCAAATATCTAAAAATGTGGGGGAATTCAAATTTTGCTATTTTTATTTTTCCATGGTTTAAAAATTAAAACTAAACATGAATTAAAAACAATGCAATTTGTCATTGTCTATAGCCTATAATAATATAAACATAATAAAATATATATTATATAACATATATTAAAAAAGCATAGTAAAAATATATATTATAAGAAAATAGAAGAAATAAATCCTAAACATAGTTTTGAAGTTTAATAGAATAATATACAGACATTTACGTTTCATTTTTTATCAAAATTGATTTCTACATTGTTAGATATAGTGTGTGCTAATTTAAATTAATTCTCCAATTAAAATGTGCCACGTGGCAAGTTTGAACAAGCTATTTGGGATACATAATAAGTATAACAATCCACAAATGTATAAATAGTGTTATAATGAGAAGAGGTAAAGGTAGGATCCTAAGTAACCGCTAAGCTATACCATGATTTGTTATTGTATGGCTATTTTCAAAATAATAAACATTTGAGCCTAGGGTTTGATATGTCATTTATGTCAATAAGTAAAGGATCTTAACGGCACTAAGCATTTTATTTTTAGGAAATGATGTGAAATATGTGTTAAAAACCATGTATCTTATGGAAACTACATACTAAGGCTAGCGATCCAAAACTTTACAAATAGTGTTTATAATGAGAAGAGGTAAAGGTAGGAGCCTAGTGACTCGCTAAGCTATACCATGATTTTTTATTTTATGGCTATTTTCAAAATAAGAAAATTTTGAGCCTAGGGTCTAATATGCCATTTCTGTCAATAAGTAAAGGAGCTTAGTGAGCGTTAAGAATTTTCTTTGATAGGAAATGATGTGAATTATGAGTTGAAAACCATGTATCTTATGGGAACTACATACCAAGGCTAGTGATCCAAACTGTAAATATAGTGTTTATAATGAGAAGAGGTAAAGGTAGGAGCCTAATGATGCTAATCTATACCATGATTTGTTATTTTATGGCTATTTTCAAAATAAGAAACTTTTGAGCCTAGGGTTTGATATGATGTTTCTATCAATAAGTAAAGGATCTTAGTTTTTGTGAAGCATTTTATTTGATAGGAAACAATGTGAAGTATTAGTTGAAATTAATGTATCTCATGGGAACTACATACTAAGGCTAGTGATCCAAAAATGTATAGATAGTGTTTATAATGATAAGAGTTAAAGGTAGGAGACTAGCGACCATTAAGCTATACCATGATTTGTTATGTTATGGATATTTTTAAAATAAGAAAATTTTGAGCCTAGGGTCTAATACGTCATTTATATCAATAAGTAAAGGAGCTTATCATTTGCTAAGAATTTTATTTGATAGGAAACGATGTGAAATATGAGTTGAAAACCATGTATCTTATGGGAACTACATACTAAGGCTAGCGATCCAAAATTTTAAAGATAGTGTTTATAATGAGAAGAGGTAAAGGTAGGAGCCTAATGGCCACTAAGCTATACCATGATTTGTTATTTTATGGCTATTTTCAAAATAAGAAACTTTTGAGCCTATGGGAAACACATAATACGTCTTGATCCATTTAAAGGGTATGTAATGTAGGAATTTCTCTCGCCACACATAGCCTAGTGAATATGGTACAATTAAAATAAATGGATAACACTATCATTCAAAACCATGCACATAGTGTTGAAATAAGAAACAGTTGATCCTAGTAGTCGTTATGTCATTCCATTCAATACGTACAGAATCTTAGCGATCGCTAAGAATTTTCTCTCGTATGAACATATGTGAATTATATGTTACAAACAATATGTCTTGTGAGTACTACATAATTCATGATCCTTCTTGAGGGTTTGCAGTGTAGCACTTGGATCCACCAGGATGACACAAACAATATGTTACAATTATAATAAATGAAAACATAGTAGTGACCCAAAGCTATACATATAGTGTTTATAATGACCAATGGTAATGGTGGGAGCCTAGCGATTGCTAAACTAGAGCGTGATATTTTATTTTATTGCTATTTTAAAATTATGAAACTGTTGATCCTAGCATCCACTATGCCATTAATTTTGATAAGGAAAAAATGCTTAGCATTCGCTAAGAATTTTCTCCCATAAGATCCGATGTGAATTATATGTTTCAAATAATATACCTTATGGGAACTACATAAGGCTTGATCCCTCTAGATGGTATGTAGTGTAGCTATTGTCTCCACTAAGTACATTCCAACCAACATGATACAATTATAATCAATGGAAAACACTAGCGATCCAAAGTTGTATAGATAATGTTTACAATGAACATAATGGTAGGATCCTCACGGTCACTTAGCTAGGTTGTGATTTATTATTTTATCACAATTTTCAAAATAAGAAACTGTTGAAACTAATATCTATTGTGCCATTACTTTTGATAAGTAATGAAACTAACCATTAGGTAAACATTTTTTCCCTATATGAAACGTTGTAAATTATATGTGACAAAAAATCTACTTTATGGACATTACATATGGCTTGATCCCTATCAAGGATTTATAGTGTAACACTTGTTTCCGCCATGGATTGTCTATCAAATATGATATAAGTGTAATTAATGAAAATGACTAGTGAGCCAAAAGTGTACAAAAGTGATTAAAATGATAAGATGAAATGGTAGGACCCTAGCTTCCGCTAAGCTAGGTCATGATTTGTTATTTTATCGCTATTTTTAAATTCTTAGTTCTTTTTACCCTCAATCGATACAACATATCAGACAATAAATGTTTGTAGCCTAAGAATACTGGAACTCTAAATGCGTTAACATAAGTTTGAACAATTTGGAATAAATTTCTTCAATTAATATTGTAAATCTAACTTATATTTAGAGTAAGAGATAATAGACCCTTGTTTTAGTGGTACTCAATAAAATTGTTAATAATCAAATCTTTTCTCAAATAGGTATAACCCACCATGACCTTATAGAGAGAATTGTTTCCACAAAAATGGCTATTGTGACGAGGGACATACTTACGTTTAGGAAAAATTGTAATCCTTCCCATTTTTTTAATAGATTTTTGTGGAATTTCCCACCAAGCGCTATGCTTAAAATATTGTACTTAGACTAGTTATAGACATTTAAACATAATGAATAAAGTATGTCCGATATACATATATTTCACATTGTCTTATATAACAAAAAATGATGAGCTATCACTAACTCCATTAATGTGATTTGTTTCTCAAATAATCTCCTCAAAATACCAAACATTAGATCTTCGATTGCTATCCTTTAAACATCTTCCTTAGTCTTGTTACATGCATTTAATCCTCACTACTACAGTATGACCGATATACACATAAATCACATCATATTCTAGAACAAAAAATTATGAGCTACCGCAAATGATGTTATTTTGATTTGTTGCTCAAACACTATCTTTGAAATACCAAATATTAGATCTTAATGTCCTCTACGCTTTTCCATTCAATAGGTGTAAATGGCTAAAAAAATGTTTTAGGTTGTTCTTTTATATGTTGACTAGAAGTCTATTTGCCACTAAAGTGTATATTTTTAACATTCCTATCATGCCATTTATGGAATGCTATATATTTTCGAATCATATGTAATCCTTTCAAAAGGTACAAATGGTTTCGTATCTTTCAATGCATCATAATTCGATTTCAGACTTTTATAAATTTTTGTTATTATTGATTTGATCCAAAAAATGAATTATTGTAACCAGTTGAATGATACATAAGATGTCTTATCAAATCCTAGCAGTTGTTAACCATTAAGTTAATTAATCTTTTATGATACATAGTAAATAACTCTAGAGGTTTGTGATTGCGAGGGTAATATTTAAATTCCTTATCAAACATATGAGAAAAACATTTTAAAGTTTAGAAATGACCTAATTATTAATGTATTTTACTCTAATTATAGGTAAAATGTCTTCCATTATTAGTGATCCATTCAAAATAATTCCATTCATCGCATGCGATATTATTTGGAAGAAACAATATGATTAATGGTTTTGGAAATCCATTCTCCTAAAAACTACCACGTCGACTGGGGTTGTTTTTTATAGATTACAATAACGAGGAAGTTGGTATTGTTCTATCATCAAAAGTTATTGATTTAGGGACATTGCGTGTCCAGGTGGAACTCTTTGACTTTATTAATAATAAGTTTCTTATTCTAGATATGGAGTTAGATGTTTTTTTGTTCAAGAAATAGTAAATGCATGTCTCCATAAAAATGAACTAAATTCTGTTCAAAACATGGTTACAATTTGGGGATTCTAATAGATTCGATAAAAATGGCTGTTCAAATGCAGAATACATTCACAATGGTATATTTACTGATTCAAAAAATTGTATAGAATAAAAAAACATCTTCTGTTTGTCAATTCTTGTATAGAAAAGGTTTTATTTTGCCTCCAAAACATGCCAAGTTGTTTATTATGCCGAGGAGAACATATTTGAATAAATTGGAGATAGACCCATCTAAATAAAAATTAAATGGGTTGAAAATGAATACTAAATCAATTGGGTTTGTTGAAGCTGGTGTAATAACAGAGACATTTGATCTTACTACTGGAGAATAAAAGGAGACAACAAAATTAGAGAAAAGGCTCTACATTATTTGATAAATAAGCATCCATATAATATTATATTGACATCTTGTAGTGATTCCAATGTAATTGAAAAATTTAAATTACATGAATCACACTACCACTAGTTTTTTGTACTATTAGGTGAAGAAATAAATGGAAAAATAAAATATGATTCCCATATAGGGGAAAAAATGGCAAAATGGAAAAAAGATCATGAGGTGGAATAAGTTCTTCTCGTCGAGGCTCAGACAATATTAGACAATTATGTGATGTCACTGGAAGGAAATATACCAGCAAGGATGCAAGACACACAAATTTTTTCTTGTAAATGTGCATATCCATTCCAACTTCCATCAACTTTATCAGCTATTCCTTTAACTAATCCTTTCAATGTTGAATGTTTGATCACTTATTTTTGCAATTTGCTACGTGATATTTCTTTTGATGTAATAATGGAGATTCTAAAAGTTGTTAGAATCAATATGATGGATTTTATTATTATTTTTCTAATACCAATTGGTTATTCAAAAATGTTAAGAGACACAGTAAAAAGATACATGGAAAAGGTTAAAGATAGTGGAGTATCAATTATGTATGGATGTTATAGACTTTACGATAGAAAAAAGATATTCAAAAGTTTGTGTCTTATGTACACAATATCTGGTGTGCACAACTATGAAAATAACAATGATTATAGAGAAGAGGTCACTAGGGATTGGATGAAGAAACTACAAGAGAAATTGTCCTATAAGGAAACATCCACCTTTTTCCTTCTAAAATATCATATGAGTTCTGGGCTGATATGTTCACTTGATGTTGTTCCAAAAATTCTCTAGTACTAATGCTTTACGAGTGGAAGTGTTGCACTTTGTGCATTAGTTGACTCCAAAATATCTCTTATTTTTATTGTTGAGACACATAGTCAAGAAATGTTTTTGAAACATTACTATTCTCACATGAAGAAAGTTTCATTGTGGAAGATGACTTCAATAAGTTATTTTTTTAATAGCTTTTAACCTATATATGCTACTTATACATTTATTGTTTATGTAGACAACCAAAAAGCTATAAAATATTATGTACAACCCTTTCACCTTGACGCTACACAACCAGTTCAACATGGTGATTTACCTTCAATAATTTTATAAATATGTTTAATGAGCTCTATTTTCAATTGCCATAGTTTTCAAAATTTTAACAAACTTATGTTTTTTTACAGTTTAGATGAAATATGTGGAGGATGCAAGCACATCGGCCACAAATATGCCATCAGATCCAGGCATGTTAATAATTTGAATTTAAAAAAAAACACTAATAAGGCCCACAAATTTATAAGACAATAAATGATTATGTAGAAAACCAACAACCAAAGAATGTAACTGTGGATGGCGTGGAGGTATACAACATGAATAAACACTCACAACATGGTATGTTATCCATGTGTATTTTTTTAAAAAATCATTTTTAAGGCCCACAAATTTATAGGAAATGATAACTAATAGAAATTAGTTTATATGTTTGGCATACAATAGAAGAAAAAGTTTAAGGAAATCCATTTTTAAGCTATGATAAAAATTTAAAACAAATTATAGAGATTAGTGGACTCTATGCATCCATGTTTAATATAGTAATGGTTAGACTAAAAAACCTTACATTCATCAATATCTCATTGATTTAAAACTGCATATTGTCTACAATGTTTCACTGATTCACTATTGCATACTTAATACTTACATTCAATTAACATTGTTTTTGATTCAACATAATCATAAACAGAACTACATATGGCTTGATCCAACTCATATGTATGTAAAGAAGCACTTGGCTAGCCTCATTAAAGGTTGTCTAGCTAAGTGTAGTTCGGCCAATGATGGCATAGCCTAGCGGTCACAAATCCTCATCAATAGCTGAGGACTGTTTTCTACCAAAGGGTGGTTTGATGAATATAAGCGTAGCCTAGTGGCCACTAAATTTGAATTATAAGATAGAGAACAATTGATATTATACTTACCATATCACCACAGAAACCACTATTTTTATCCATTTAATATTTCATTTGCCACAACATGAAATCAATTATGAATTGATTAATGTTTATTTAAAATACATTATGCTCACATTTTCAATGGAAAGAATTAGATTATGAATTGATGAATTTTTATTTGAAATATCTCTTGCATCAATGGATCTAGAAACATGTAAACTGGTGTAATCTAAGACGAAATCTCAATTGGTAACTATTCTTTTTTGATTAATGGTAAAATAAGGGTTAAGGGACCCTACCCCAATACATATGGAGAAAAATATATTACACTAAGGAAACAAGTAGATCCAACCTCTTCTAGCGGCACAACAAGGAGACAAATAACAACAATACAAAAAAAAACTTAACCAAGAGATCCCTTCCCATGGGATCTTAAATTCCTTTTAAAGGTGTCGTTTACAATTTTCCCTTTCTTCTTTTGACCCACTTTAGTCCAGCCCTTTTCAATATTCAGATCTTCATTTTCATTTCTATGAACCGGTATTTCAAAGTCCTCTTTCTCCACAGTAACATGGAGATCTGTTGAGACTAAAGTTGGAGAGTTTCCATCAAGTGAAGTAGAAGGAAGATGAGGAGTAGGCTCCTCATTCTTTGAATCATCCTCGCTCTCTAAATACCCCTCTGAGTCACTATCCAATGGTCCTTTAACAACCAATTGACATGGATCAAAATTCTTCCACCACGAAGTTCTACTCTTGACAGGTTTCCTCACAATCTGACAATCTGAAGCTAAGTGTCCAAGAGAGAAACAAGTTCTACATCTGAAGGGGAACCCTTCATAGTCTAAATTTTGAATCCAAATCCTGTCCTCCACTTTGAGCTCAATTGATGCAGGGAAATCTATAGAAATATTCAAGTCCACCAATATATGGGCATAAGAGGTGTAGTCATAGGCTAAAGTCCGTGGGTCAATAGCCAGACATTTACCGAGAGTATTCCCAATTGACAGCAAACAATTCTCACTCCAAAACTGGAGGGGTAAATTTGGTAAGTGGAATAGAAAGTTTCAGTCATCGGGTTAAAGAGAGGGAACCAAGGTTTCATCAGCAAAAAATGGGATTGAAAATCCCAAACTTTACCAAAAATCTCATCCTTATCAGGGGTTTTATCAAAAATAATAATGAAGAAACCTTTGGATTGAGGGTAAATGTCTAGTTTACCTGACATTAGAGGCCTCCAGTGAGTAGAGATCCAATCATGTAATGCCAGAGCCCAGGGTAGAAATTGTTAAATCTGCATATCAATCCATTTTGCTTGAAATAAGTCTTAGATTTTAGAACCTCTGCACCAAAGCGTACATTAAGAGGATTATTTTCAAAATCCATATGATTAGAGGGGATCAGGGAGGTAGATCGAGTACTAGCTATGAAAATATTTATTTCCCCCTTTGAGACATGGTCAATTTCCTTGCTTGCAGCCGGATTTAACAACACAAGCTCCCCAAAAGTACCTACTGAGGGGAAGATGATCGATCATGGTTCTGAGCATGACCTGCAAACAAAACCTTTCTTGGAGCTATTGATCCACCATGATTTGAGCTGGAGACTCCTTTTTGACCAGTGTCGATTTCCTCCTTTCCAAAGTCTGCCGACGCCATCCTTTCTGGCCCTAAGGTTAGGGAAAAACACAGATGTAGATTTTTCAAAAATAGAGGAGGTGAAGAAGGGTTAAAAGGCTTAGTGACACCCTCAGTCTATCATCTTCGAGCCACTAAGACCCCCATGATCTACTAGGTTGAAGGCGCTTAGTGCCACCACATCCACCACTACCATTTGCATGCATTTTAGGTTTAGGGCATGAGAAAGTTCATGGAATGCGCTCCATTCTAAATATTTTCATTAGCATTAAATCAATAACTATTAGTCGTAAGATAAAGCGTTGTTTATTTCAATTGGTTATAATTGATATGCATCGATCAAAATAATTTTTTTAATTCTCTCCGGTAGTGATAAGAGTTATTTACTTATTTTAGATTTGGGGGACTTGCTATATATGGGATAAATAAAACATACAATAAGAAGATGTCATTCAAGTTTGGCATAAAAAGCGTCAACTTTGTGAGGTGGTCTGTCAGAATTTATAAAATTATTATCACCATATTGTGAATCTGGGATTACGGTTTGACACCATTTTTTTGCTGATGTTAAAAAGATATCAACGTGCTTTAAATAAAAATATCAATGATGTATTGTATCAAGAGACTCACTTGGGAAAGGAAAATTACAACATAGTTGAGGGAATAACAATAATATTCTTAGAAAAGGTTTAAAGTAGAAATTATTTTTCATACAGTTCTAAAAACACTTTGTGTATTACATTAGGTGCTAAGGAAAACCCTCCTGAAAATTTTATGGTGGGGATGAAAAGCAAATGCAAGGATTCTACAAAAGATTAATGGTTGTTGGCTGATTTGTACAAAAACATTACAAATAGTGTCTCAGTGGATTGAATGTGATAATAGGGCATCAAATATTTGGAGCAAGAAAATTCTAAATAACTATTTATCTTTTCAGAATGTTGTTATGATGGTACTGCTTAACATTGTCAATAATATATACATTCATATGTTATTATGAAAGTACTACGTAACTCTATTATATTATGTTGAGATTGTAGAAATATAAGTTGGGAGGATTTATATTTTCACTGATTATAATCTGATAAAGTATGGTTGAATAATTTCGTGGTGAATTATCAAGAAAACTTGCCCTTGAAAAATTGTAAAATAGTATTTTGTACATTGTTCATAAAATAAATATTAAATTATATTGTATATACTTAATTTTTTAAATATAATTAATATATAGAAAAATTGATGGTCATATATAAAATATGCAAGTCATATGTGACAGATTATTTCAAAGATTTGTAACTATTTTACAGATAAAAATGATAAAAAACGTCTAAATGGGCATCAAATTTAACACCACATTGTGGCCTTTATTGCAACCATTGAAGGACAAGAGAAGATGTTTGGGATGATATTTGATCAAAAACTGAATTTGAGGGAGCTTATTTTTGGAGCTTCACTATGATTTATTTTGTTAATTTGGGATCCCAAATCTTCGGGAATAGTGTTACAATAAAATTCAAACAATTCTTAAAATGTTTTTCTACATTTCTATCTTTAGTAAAGAAATTTAAATTTATTTCATATCTATAATTGAATACACAAATATATCTGGATTGGTTTTACAGTTAATTACATTCTCCTACTCTAAATAGTCACCCTCTTCTAATTTATTCATAATATCTTTAGTAATTCTCTGGTTATGTTGAGGTTCAATCACATCATATTGCATGAACCTGGAAGTGTCTCAAATCTCTTGAATTTCATTAGCCTAGCAGCTGTTGGGCCACAAGGAATTTTAATTATTCAAATATTCATATTTTAATCTTAAAGACATTTAAACACTGATAAGAACCTTATTACAAAACATTGATAATGCCTAGGATTTGATACCTCGTATAAAATAGAGACATTTTTGTTTATAACAAAGCATAAATAATGTCCAGCGTCCACTATCCTCGTATAAAATAGAAACATGTTATGTACATAACATGTCATAAATAATGCCTAACGTATGTTAGACATAGATAAAACAGAAACATGTTTTGTATATAAAAAAGCATAAATAATGCTTAGCGGCCGCTAGCCCATTTAAAACATAAACATTTTCTATATATAACATAACATAAATAATGGCTGGTGGCTACTAGCCCTTATAAAATGAAACATGTTATGTACATAACAAATTATAAATAATGGCTAGCGGCTACTAGCCCATATAAAAACAAATACACATTTTATTTAGTCCAAAGAATATATAATGCCTAGTGGACGTTAGCCCATATAATGGATTCCAATATTTGATTTTTGGATTCTAATATATGGGACTTTGGAGTACAGTAAATTCCAATATATGTGATTTTGGATTCCAATATATGTGATTTTGGATTATAATATATGTGATTCCGGATTCTAATATATGTGATATTGGCACTCAATATGTGTGATTTTGGAATCCAGATAATTCTAATACTTAACATTTTGGAATCCAAAACAAGTAGTTTTAGATTCCAATATTGGCTATCTTGTTTCCGCTTGAATTGGAATAAGTAAATATTTAGTGAAATCAAGCACTTTGTAATACTAATGGTCACTCCTTCGTACATTTGTGGTGTCTTATGATTTTGACATTAAACTTATATTTTTTTTTTTTTATGGTGGCTCATGTGATATTTTATCCAATGTAAGCCAAAGGTGGAAGTTATGTCCTTCTAACTAGTTTATTCGTAGAGTTATTTTAGGAATTCTTCATGAATCCTTGCTTACACAACGATTGAATCTAAAATTTTTGGGTATTGCACTTCCATTAACCTTGGTATTGGCACACAGAGATCCCTATGTTTCATTATATGCATCATGGGTATTAGCGGTTATCCTAGGAAGGCCCTTATCTCTAATACAAGGTATATCCACTTGAAGCAAAGAGTTGAGTTAGTGGTTGTTAGCGTCTTCTTGAAACTCAATTCTCTCTCTTTATGCCCATGAGCCTATGTCTAGTACACTTCAATGGAGAATGTGAAAGAGGGCTCGTAGGATACATATATAAGTATGAATTAATTGGAGTTTCTTTCTTACACCGGTGTTGATGTCATTGTTGGCTGAAATTATATTGTGGGTAAATGAGATTAATTTAATATTAGGACCTATTAAGAGATCAATGTGGATAGTGCTTGTGGTCCACTTACATCACCTAATTTTTGTTTCTAGGAGGATTTTGGAATAAAATAATTTCTTTTCATCTGTCTTGTTAACTTGTAGTTAAAACTCTTGATGTGAATTATTTGCCTATGTAGAAATGTTCTATAAGCACAAGAGATCCTAGATATACCACCAGTCATATGTAAATATTGAGATAGACATTAATATCTACTATTAGTCTAGTTGTAAAAGTTATTTGGGTTGGGGTTTGAAAATACTTTGATTTTCTAATTGAGTTCTAAAAAGATGTTATCTTCGCGGTATTGGGAAGGGCTATCGCTAGCCTTCCCAAGACTAGATCAACCCCCTTGGAGTGGAAAAAAATAGCCAAATTAAACATGGAGGTGAATTTAAGACCTTAGAACATCATGGAAATGATTTTGGAAGGTTTGGGAAGTTTTGAAAGACTTGGAGCAAGTCGAATAAAAAATAGGGTTCACAAGCCTAGGTAGTACACATGCCTAAAACAAGCTGTTGAGATTCAGAAGAATTTTTTGGGAGCTATGGATGGAGTTAGGAGTAAAAAAAAACATATCTAGAAAATATAATTCCAATACCTACAATATGATGAAATCATATTTTTCACAACACCTTGGCGCATAGGGTTTGCAGGTAGTTTTTCTTAGGCACATGTGGAGTACCAAATCAAAAAATCCATTTTTTAAGGATCAAATGGAAGAATAAAGACATGATACCCCCACCATTGGATTAAAAATTCCATTTCTAGTTAGGATCATATAAATTTCACCAATAAATTCCATTGGGAGCTCAAGTTATCATCATTCCAAGTTACCCTCTTGGAGATAGTTCGGGAGTTAGTCAATTTTGGGAGGACACATGTCAGCACCAAGAGCTTGGTAGGATTTTATGTCCCCGATGTCCCATGAGGCTAGGTACATCAACCTTGAAAAATGCACCCAACCCCCATGTGACCTCTGGGACCCTCATGTGACCTTTGATTTGACAGTTTAGCCCCCAAGTGCATTTTTGGAGCTCAAATTCCTTGTTGTCGGATCGAGGACATGTGTCATCCTCTTGCTCACCATGGAATTTTATGTCCCTCACATCCCTAAGGTTAGGGATAAAGACATGGAAAAATGTGTCCCAGCCCCTATGGGGAGTCCTTTGGTCATCCACGTGACCGATTTCAGCCCCTAGTGCTTTAAAGCCACTTTTTTCACCTCCATTCCTGTCGTCCGATCGCCACGTGTCAGCTCCAAGACCACCATGGAATTTGATGTCCCTCACATCCTAAGGTCAGGGACATCAAGACATGAAAAATTCCCAAGCCCTACCTATGCACATTTTTTGGATTTAAAAAAAACTCCAACTGCCGCTTTTCCTACTTCTAACTTCTAACATCCATGTGCACAATTTTTTCC